>JAWZYV010011841.1:0-1228839 GCA_038373885.1 Cheiracanthium punctorium
AATTGTATGCTCCGTCTTTAGCCACAATATAAAAAAGTTATGACGGATAGAATTAAAGATGCAACGGTTTTAAAATTATTTTACGCAAACTTCGTCAAAAGAGAAATTATTTTTAAAAATTCCCCAAAAATCGGCAATATATGTTATAGTCAAAACAAACTGTTTTCGAAAGAAAATTTTCTCCTCTGTCCGATGATGCAAACATCGTTTTACTGCGAGTGCAATGACCGGTGTTATTACGTATTATGCAAGAAAAATCACTAAAAATCGGACAAAACATAAAATAAAACCTTTTCTAATTCGAATTTCGAAAAAATCGCTCCGAGGCGTGTTAGGATCTATCCTAGTGAAGCCGTATGCAAAATTCGGTAGGTCTGCGACCAACCGTCTCGTCGCAATGCGATCGAGCGACGGGCGCAAAAAGATTGGTGGTCACAAACCTACCTACAAACCTAGCTACATACAATGTTTACTCTCGGATTTTATTATATATAAGATAAGATAAGATTATTCAGAAAACAATAAACTTTAAACGGCCATTTTTATGGTAATGGTGAAAAGCACTTCTAACAAACATCACATAGGAAAAACTTAGATCAATAGTAAATGCTCAGAATATCCGCCGGTGTCTAGGCCAAACTGAACTCGTCTGCGCGTGTTAATAGAAATGAACGTTCACTTTCTAGGGCATACTTCTTGTATTCTTTGAGTAAGTGGCTCTGTTTTTTTTAGGATTACCTGCATAATATTTATTTAAGTATCTGGACAGAAAAAAATTTAGGATGCTTAGATCAGGAAAATCAGTGGTTTCATGAGATGAGTCCATGGTTTCATTATTTGTATGGCATGTTGCGCCATTTTGTTAGGACTAAAAATCTCGTTCATTCACTTCCAACAACACAAAAAAATGCTGGCTAAGTTCTCTTTAAGTAGGTACTTCGTAATTTAGGTCTTTTTAGCACCAAAAATATTTGCAGTCTTTTATATGATTTACATTCAAAATAAGCCTCAAAACGCGAAATATATATATATAATGGATAATTGGTTCTTTAAGTTAGTATACTGAAACTTTTAGGGTGCAATGTATTTGTCTATGATCGATATTTAAATAATAAAAACCTAGGTCAGTGATTTTGCGTCACCCTGTTTATATATAGTATAACGTCAAAAAAATGAGTAGAGGTAGTCGTAGTGCTCGAAAACTTTTATTCTACGTAACAGCAGTCATGTGCAACCGTACAGTTCCAAAATAGATATAAATCTCGAGAGAGTGGGGAGCACAGAGCCGATCATCAAGTCTAAATAAGCGTAAAAAGTACTGGCTCAATCCAGCTTGGATTTTTAGTGCCATAACTGTTATTGCTGTTGTTGTTGTTTCTATTGCCCTCTTGCAACCTCGGATCGGTGTAGATATAGGACGGAAGAAAGCAAAGGGGAGCGGCTTATATTTCAAAGATCTCCAGTCGGAGGAAGTCTGATTTAACACGGGGTCACCTAATTTTGAATCGATACCAGATGAGTGACCTAGCACATGGATTGACACCCTCAGAGGTTAGTTTGAACATGGAGAACATTGCAGACACGGCAGATTTTACATGCACCAGCTCCTTTTTGCGGTACACAGTCCCACAGCAGCCGAGCCGAGAGAGATTTTCACCCTTCCAATCACTGGCCAATGCGGTTCTGCTTCATTTTCCAAGTTCTTATGGGAACGGTGCTAGGCGACTAGGCCTCTGAGGAACTGGTTCACAACTACATTGCTTGAATATCCCGAGTTCTATACTTGGACTGTACTTAAAATGAAGCAATGTCACATAGACATACATAACATTTTTTCCTCAAGAAACATTTACAATGGCAGTAATAAACGCATTATGCACATATAATTTACATCCTGCCATGTATGCCCATCCTATTTGAATAAAATATTTCATTTTCAAATTCACCCGACGTTTTCCGAACTCTGTTGCGCGTTCTTTCTTCTTCTTCTTTTATATTTGGGGGGGGGGGGGGTTCTGCGCATCAATCTGAGCGAATCGAAAGCACAAATAGCTACAATACATATTTTTTTTATTCTCCTCTCTCAAAAACTTGTCTAAAATTGCAGGCTGTCACAGCTGATGAATGACGAACCGAATTATAGAGCAGCACGAAAATGATGGTCATGGTGCGTCCATTTGTGGCACAAAAAATGTCGACTAGGGAAGAAAATCGAGTATGCAGGAGGTCTGGTAATGACATGCTTCTATCGCGTGATCTTATTAGGGAGTGCTGATAAATGTTGCCACGAAGGGTCCACGCGCTGCAATCGTCAGTTTGATATCTTCTTGTAGGCGGAAATTACTTAGATGAATGGTGGTTGAATTGTTTTAGTTTTAATAAAGTATATGTTTCGGAGTCGGTTTCTTAACAATGTCAGGGATTGGCCGTGATTTTTATTGTGTTTGGGGTAATGAATATGTGCCTCTTAAGTGCGGAGTAATACTACTTAAGGTCATTTTCAGGTCGGAATAGCTGAGTGAAAGGAGCTCTTTTTTTAATTAAGTTTGATCAAGTCTCATTAAGCTCTGATCAATTTTGGTTAGGAGGTGAAAAAAGAATGTTGATGGATATTGAAAGTCGGAGAAATGAGACAGTATGTCTTGAAGTTGCGAAAATTCCGGACGTTACTTCGACGGTGTTTGATAATGTTGTAAAGAAAGAATTAAAAAATATGAAGAACAATAAAAAGATTTCTTATATATTTAAATTTAACATGATAAATATAATAATAGGGAATACTTTGAAAATAATTCTAATAATTTCAGGATAAATCTGATTGCTTATGTGCCTAAACAAGAGTTCCGAATAATTTTCCAACTAATCAAAAAAGTGAATTTCTAAAACATATGAATAATTATTTTACCACAAAGAATGAAAAATGAATTTGCAAAACGCATTAAATATCATTACTATATTTTTTTTCAAATAATTTCCTTAAAACTTTAGTTAGTTGTTTCATGTTTAGTAGAAGTTAATAGTATACATAATAAAATTTTATGATAATTATTACATTAATATCATTGGTTTCGGAGTCCAGTGGTCGTAAAAAACAAGAAACTGGATGGAACAGGATTAAGTAAGACATTCTCAGGTAAAATTAATTAGAAAACCAAAATTATACATACATATATATATATATATGTAATGTATAAAAAGGTAATTTGGGTTTTACTAGTTTTGGTATTGTTCAAGCGGTTCTTCCACTCTAAGTTTTGCTTTTCTGTCTTACTTGCCACGCGCGCTCTGGAGATATGTTTTAATTCTTTAGTTAATTGCTAGACATCAGGTCGTCGATTCTGAGTTCTTTAGAGTGTACACGTGTCCCCACGCCTTTGTAATCCCGGATGCAGGTCATGTCCATAAATGTGTGTGGTTCGATTAGAGATAAGAGAGAGCCGGAGTTATGTCATACCAGCCCACGTGGTATGATGAGCGTAAATACACCCGCACCTCGAAATTCAAGAGACTTCTGCCACTGGAACTGTTTAATTAGTCCACGCTGATTTTTTTCCCGTCTCCCCTCTCCTCTTCTCACTCTATATTGTAACTTAAAGATAATGTTTAATAAACCGTTTTACCTGCCTTAACTCTGGAACTTTACTGAAATATCTGACGTCTCAAATAGTCGACAGGATGACTGCCTATGTGCCAATTAAAAATTTTAAATTGTAAAAAAATTAACGCTCAATAGTCGGGAGACGGGGTACACTGCTTACCCGAAGATGCGGAATACGCCGGAGATGCGGCGCCATGCCGGCTGCCTGCCGATCAGAGATACCCGAAGGAAGTAGAACCAACTTGTCTCTTCGCCGACTGCAGATATCTGGACTTCCTCATTCTCTGCTTTGTGTAATGCTCTGTCGCCGTGGAAGATCAAACTACAATCGTCTGACCTCCCTTAAGCCCATCGAAAAAATTTGCGCTCCTGAGTTTTCCATAGCGACTAACGATGCTGATGCCGACACGTAAATAAAAGAAGTGCCTGCCCTCCGTTATCTGAGATGATCTTTCTGTAGAGTGTTTACCATCCAGAAATCTGCGCCTCGTTTTTCATTTTTTTTTCCACACGTCCACTGTTATTTTGAAAATCCGATGGAAATCGACGGAGTTTCACTGCCTTCATTGCACCCAAAACATGCCCCCATGAGAAGTGTGTGCAACTGGTGAATTATTTCCCCCTTTTCTCCGTGCCGAATATTTTTGTTTTTGTGCGTACAACTTAGGTTGACCGAAACTCCTCCTGCCTGCATTGAACATGTGAGAGAATATTTTTTTTGTGTGTGTTTTTTTATTGTTGAAGAATTACGATTTCAACTTGTGGATATTGATTTCTTTCGTAAAAGTAAGCGATTTTTATTTTCAGAGTTGAAGTGAACATTAGAGTATTATATTTATATGATTATCAGTTGTGTGTGTTATTTTAAAAGTGCTATTTTAATGTTGATTAAAAAGAAAAAAAGAAAGAAAGAAAAAAAAGAATTGTATTGATATATCTGCGCTTGTTTAATTAATATAGTATTTTCATTAAGGTAAGTTTACAATTGAATTGTGTTATTAAATATTTTATTTCAATTGAAGTTTTATACGGGTCTTACTATTATTAAATTAATGCTTAAATTACTACTACATTACCTATATTTCCTGAAGATTTGAAATTTGAATTTTTGTTATTTGCGTACTATGACGTAGTTTAGATTCATTTGATTATTTACCTGAAATGACTTACCGATTGGGACTCTCAACTTGACACAAATTCTAATTTACTTGAGATTATGTCATTTTATTCACTGAAAAGTCACTTGAAAATCTATGACAAATTCATGCACCCGGGTACGATAACTTAAATGAAAACAACAAATACTTATTGTGTCAATGTAAATAAAAATTTTCTTGCCTTATATTAGGGTTGCTTAAATGTAGATGTTTTATTTTGAATATTTACTGTGTAAAATTTTTGTGTGCCAAAATGATCGTATATTATATCCTTTATTGAATAATGATGCCAACTTTTTTTTCATGTGTTGCCTAGACGGTTAACTAGTAATAAAACCTCTGAGGAGAGTATTCGCCCTCAGATTGTTAAGAAGTACTAGTAATAACGAATTAAGAAAGCACAATAAGCCATTGCTAGAAATAAAAAATTGTTAGGTCACATAAATGCAGTACGTCTTTCAGTCTATCATTTATTGTATTACCTTGCCAAATTCTTCTAGCAGCTATGGTTTACGAAATTTTCTTCACACTATGCACATTTTTACATTTTTTTTTTTTTTTTACATTGCCTTTACACATAATTTACTCCATTTTTCCAAGTTATTTTCATTCCATTCACTTTATGCCATGCAAGCCAAAGCCATAAGTATTTGCCAAAGAAAATGAATGTCAGCCATGTTTATTCCATTTTGTTTAATTATATTACTATATTGTTGTACAGTATTATTGTATCTCACCTAGGTTGTAAATATTTTACTTGTGATATTTTGAAAAATTTGTGCGCACTCAATGTTTTATTGTTTATTGTAAGATTTTCGTACTATTGCATCATTATGTTTTGTCAAATTTTAGGAAACTGCATCCTGCCCCTCAAGTGTTGTACAACATAACTCCAGAATTCTAGTCAGAAAAATTTAAGGTGTCTAAACTTGAAAATTAGATTAGTTCGCAGTTTTAAGATTAGGTTGCAAGGACGTCTGACTCGCAAGTGAGAGACTGGCCACCTCAATGATATTGCTCGTCAAACTTCTTTTGCCGGGGGGGGGATATTGTAATGTATAAAAAGGTAATTTGGGTTTTACTAGTTTTGGTATTGTTCAAGTGGTACTTTCACTATAAGTTTTGCTTTTCTGTCTTACTTGCCACGCGCGCTCTGGAGATAAGTTTTAATTCTTTAGTTAATTGCTAGACATCAGGCCGTCGATTCTGAGTTCTTTAGAGTGTACACGTGTCCCCACGCCTTTGTAATCCCGGATGCAGGTCATGTTCATAAATGCGTGTGGTTCCATTACAGATAAGAGAGAGGCGGAGTTATGTCATACCAGCCCACGTGGTATGATGAGCGTAAATACACCCGCACCTCGAAATTCAAGAGACTTCTGCCACTGGAACTGCTTAATTAGTCCACGCTGATTTTTTTCCCGTCTCCCCTCTCCTCTTCTCACTCTATATTGTAACTTAAAGATAATGTTGAAGAAACCGTTTTACCTCCCTTAACTCTGGAACTTTACTGAAATATCTGACGTCGGAATATATATATATATATATATGTGTGTGTATATGTACATTATTTTTGTATGTGCATATGTGCGTGTGTGTGTGTGTGTGTTATAGTATTAGACGACGACTATTAACTTCAGGTACAAGGATTTTACAGTGTTATTTTAAATTTAGCAAGACAAAGCGCTGAAAAGCATGCATATCGAAATATTTTACCAAAAATAATTTTAGATAAGTATTCTTAAGTATTGTCATTAAAATCAGTTTGGGTTTAAACGAATTTTTCTTTTCAAAACCATGCACTTTAAGACGATCTTAAAACATAATTTTTATGTTTAATGTGAATGATTTGGAATTTGATATTTATGTATAGGCATATGTAGTATTTTACGAAATATTCTCTAATGGATCAATGAAATCTTGAAAAAAAAGTAGCACGTTATAATTTTGTATGTAGTTTCTCAAACTGAATTCTAATTCTAGAAAAAGTCAAGTCAAATTAAAGGGACTTTTTATTTAATACTGGCTGAAAAGAAGCAATGCTATGTTCAAATCTCATTTTTTTTAATATATGTATAGCGATAATTGTTTATACCACGTGGATCGATTTTAATATATTGTTGCGGAATTACTCTGCTATTCCTGGGGTTCGTCGTTCTAAAGTCCTGTTGGTGTAAAAATTTCAAGTAAAAAGTCACTTGTCAGGATGGAACACAAATTTTATTGCTTCAAGAACTTCGTAGAACAATCAGCTGTACACAATCTAGCAGTAACGTGCTTTTAACAATCCGCTTGGATCAGATGTTCTCACAAATGCTGTATTTCTCACACAAAATAAGTCACTTTCACAGGCAAAAATTCCGTGGAAATATTCAAGGGATATAGTACACAATCCCTTAGGACACAGCAATGAAGAATTTATACACAGCACTTTAAAAACAGCTTCACAAAGAAAGCTAAAACACAGCTTCTATAGCACTATCAATTCACACAAAACAGGCGAACTGAGAGCTCTTCACTCATTGAGCGTTCAACTCGCACTGAACTGTCGGGGCAATGCGCGGTTCTATAAATAGCCGACGCAGGAGGTACAAGAGGTTTCCAGAAAAGTCAATTTCTCGAAGGTTCTACATAAAGCGTAAATTTTGATTACGTCATAGAATATAAATGTTAGGTTATTATGCGTTTTTAATGCAGGAAAAACAACTTCCAGGCCCCATTGGGAAAAACGCGCCAAATGACCAAAAAGTCGCCAAGCTTGGCGACTTTTGGCGAAATATCGCCAAATTTGGCGCCAAAAATAAGTCCTCAAAAGTGAAGAGATCTAAGCTCTAGGACTAATATTCCTCGAGATTTCTAGAACCTCCATTGAAAAACAATGGCACACCGAAACCTCCATATCTCCGGTTCTAATTGGCCGATTTTGATGCAACAAAAAGCAAAATTTATCTATTTGAAGCGTAGAATACAAATTTTGAACCATTTTAAGCCACAGAGCAGCGGGTTGCCTCGAAAATTCGTAACATTGCCCCCTTCCCAAGGACTGCACGTCGCGGGCAGTACAATCCCCGGTTAGGAGGTGACACAAATATACAGTGTCCAACCTTTAACCAAATCTTAACAACATAATTTAAGCAAATGCACTCTAATAAATAAATAATATTCATAATAAACAATTACACTAATAAGTAATGAATGTAATAAACAAATACATTTTAATAAAAACCAATATATTACAAATATGTACACTAAACATGGCGTAAGTAGTAAGTGAAAGAAAGTTGACGAAAGAGGAAGAGAAGAGAAAGACAGGAAAGAAATGAGAGTTGAAAGAAAAGAGGAATTACGCCATGGTGACCATGGTCTGAGCTAATTACAACCGCGGTAGATGGCAAGCCAATCGTAATGTACAACTCTTGGCTTCGAGTTTGGTGACATACGAATCCGTACGATGATCTCATTCAGCCGGTTTAGGACTGTGTAAGGACCGTCCCACAGCGATTGCAGCTTGGGAGACAGGCCTTTCCGTCGAGTAGGATTCCATAGCCAAACTTTGTCACCTGCGTTGAACTCGTGTCCCGTAGCCTTCGTGTCGTAGCGAGTCTTCATCTTTTCCGTGTTCAGGTTGATCCGCTCCCGAGCAAAATGATGCACATCTTCAAACCGTGCCCGAAGGTTTTCCACGTACTCCTCTGGCGATGAAGGCGCATCTGGAAGGCGGCCGAACACTAGATCGGCGGGAAGACGAAGATCTCTGCCGAACAGCATCTGGGAAGGTGTGAAGACGGTAGTCTCATGGACAGCGCTCCTATAGGCCAGCAGGAAGAGGGGGAGTTTCTTGTCCCAGTCCTCTTGATTCCTAGATACCAGAAGCGAGAGGTTGTTTAAAATTGTGCGATTGAACCTCTCCACCATGCCGTCGGATTGTGGGTGTAAAGGCGTAGTCTGGGTTTTGTCCATTCCGAGAAGTTGGCATAGTCCTTTAAAGACTGCAGAGGTAAAGTTCGTTCCTTGGTCGGAATGAAGTTGCAGAGGGGTTCCATATCTGGAAATCCATTCTTGCACCAGTACCTCTGCTACGGTCGTAGCTTCTTGATCGGGAATAGGAAACGCTTCGGGCCATTTAGAGAAATAGTCAATGACAACTAGGATGTATTTGTTGCCATCCGAAGTTCGCGGAAGAGGTCCCAGGATGTCGAGGGCAATCCTCTCAAAAGGCGCTCTTACTTTATAACGATGTAGTCTTCCACGGCTTTGTTTCTTCGGGCCTTTACGGGCGGCACAGGCGTCACAAGCTTGACACCACTTTTCGACGTCGAATCGAGCCCTCACCCAGTAGAAGCGCTCGCGAACTTTCTGCAGGGTCTTCATTACGCCAAAATGGCCTCCAGTGTAGCCATTATGAAATTCTTCTAGAACCTTCGGAATCCTCGAACGAGGGAGTACTAACTGCCATCGGAGCATCTTGCCGTCGTCCGACTCCCATTTACGATGCAGGACTCCATTCCTCAGGCGAAGCGAATCCCATAAAGCCCAGAACTGTTTTGTTGCCGGACTGTAAGATGATATTTCTTGCCAACTGGGCTTAGCGCTGGATTTTTCCATAAATTCCACAATAGGTTTGATGTCGCTGTCTGCTAATTGGTCCGCCCGAACATTTTCGTCACTCCAGAGATCTTGACATGGTGCCGATGATGTAACTTGGACAACGGGATGTTTCAGATGGTAATTTTTCTCTGCCCTGGAGCAATAGCGAAAACTGTCTATGCAGGGCCTTCTCGACAAAGCATCTGCATTTCCATGAGATGACCCTTTCCGATGACGTATCTCGATGTCATATTCTTGTAATCGCTGTATCCACCTGGCTATTTGGCCCTCTGGATTCTTGAAATTTAGAAGCCAGGTTAAAGAGGCATGGTCCGTTCGGAGCAGGAACTTTCGGCCGTACAGGTAATGATGGAAGTGTTCCACGGCTTTAATGATAGCAAGAAGTTCCTTTCTCGTAACACAATAGTTACGTTCTGCCTTTGAAAGGCATTTGCTCCAGTAAGCAATGACGTGTTCTTGGCCATCTATCTTCGGGGACAAAACTGCTCCAACACTCTCCTTACTTACGTCTGTGTCCAGGATAAATGACTTGTCAGGGTGAGGATACGACAGGATCGGCGAAGATGTTAAAGCCGTCTTCAGTTCGTTGAATCGGGGTCGCCGCGACTGAAGAGAGAGGAGAAAGCTAGAGGGGGTCTGGGTACTGGTTTTCGTGACGTCACAAGAAAGGATGGGATTTGGAACAGTTTGCATTGAGTTCAATGGAAGAAATGGAATTAATAATGCCAATAAATACGAGTAGCTTAATTTTTTATGACGCATTGAAATAGCATTTTCGTTTCACAACACTTTGTTCTTAAATAATAGTGAATCAACAATATTTTTTGTCAGAAATTAATGAAATAAATTGGTACTGAATTTAAAGCAGTTTCAGCATTGTATGCAGTATGTTTTGCATTTCGGGCTAGCAAATACATTCTAAATAATATAATGGTTACTCAATGTTATCATTTATCTAAAATAATATGTATATGGATTAAATTTATACGTTGTATAAGCATAAAGTCATATTTTTAAGTAAGTAAAAGTAAATATATTTTTAGGTAAAAATAATAATTTTTATTAATTTTACTTAAAAACTGAAATACATTATTTAGTTTTGCTTCGTTTTAATAAGCTTTTTGAAAGAATTGATGTTAAAAATATCCAGATTCATAAATAGTCATCTTAAGCCATTTCGTGACGTCACAAGAGAGGATGGGATTTCAAAGAGTTTGTATTGAATTCTATGGAAGAAATCTGATCAATAATGTCAATAAACACTAGTAGCACGAGGAATATAATCAGAAATTTCCACAATTAATATTTTAAAAACTTGCAATAATATACATACATACATACTATATATAATTATGTTATACAGACTCCTAATGTCAAATTTTATTAGAAGCAATTAAAGCACAAAAACAAGAAAATAAAAAGTAAGAGCTTTTACCCAAACCTTACAAATACTATAAAGTTTCTCATGAAAGTACTACAAGTGTTTGCTTTAATTTTTTCTAGATAAGACTTTCAAATATCACATTGAGACATTTGAAATATACATAATTAAATATTTTTAAAAATTAGTGAGTATAACTCTTGAATATGTAAAACTGTCTAAATGCTCTCAGGGGTTTTCATGTGAAATATATTGCAGTAATACATATACTTTTTTGTTATTGTTTTTAGCATAGCAGAAATACATTTTCTTTTTTGAGTTAATTTCCAAATCTGTGTTCATACTTAATTTCAGAATTTTCAACAAATTCCGATAAACCGTTTAGTTGGAAATATTTCTTTAATAAATACCTTCTATATTTTTGTTTTTCTAAGTATCCAGCAAATAGATTTCTCTCTTTTTTTTTTTTAAATAAATAAATCAACCATGAGATCTGCATTGAACCTTAAGCTACTTGGTATGTGCAGTGGAAGGGGATCTGCGTTTAATTTATAATTAAAGGTGAAATTTTCTTAACATAGAATTGCCATGAAACTCTGGATACATTTCTTAATTACAAAAGAATTTATATTTTCCTTTGCATTATTTTTTTCGGTTTCCTCAATATATTTTTCCTAAACGTTTTTTCTTCTTTTAGTAGGATCAGTTCTTTCTTGTTTTTTGGTAATATCGGATATATAGGCTGGTAAGCTCGAAAATATGCACGGGATAGCATTCGGTTCTAATTTATAATGCTTTCTTTTTACAGTTAAAAGTGCCCCATCTGATTTTAAAATAGCATCGTCTTTTAAAAGATCTTCATCTCGAAAATGCTCAATACAAACATACGTATTTTTCCTGGGGACCAATTTTTTCTTGGAATATTTTTAGTCCATTCGGCGCGCTTTACTTCGTTTTTTGGGAAAAGTTAAAACTTTTACATTTTCTCCTCTTTTGTAATTAGATTTACTTGCAGCCTGGGACGCAGCAAACGGAAGCATAATGATTGCTAGAACAAAAGAACAGAAATCAATAAAACTAACGCAAAATACGGCAATTTTATATTTTTATGTACTCTATAGCTTAATAACTATTATCAAGTATGTCGTATTAAGAACAGAGATTGCTGACTTACCATTAGTATCCATAAAAGGCACAAAACATCTTAGTTTCTTCTACTTTTCCGTATGATTCTAATGCTTTTAACGGAGAAAAGTCCATCCTCTCTTGTGACGTCACAACACCTCCACACGTTCAGTACCCAGGCTCGCCTTGTAATTGTCTACTCTCCCCCTCCCTTCCCGGGGGCTCCGGTTGAATGCGTCCTCACATTCCTCAGTCCATAGAAATTTCTGTCCAGTCTCGGTCAATTTGTGAAGAGGTCTTGCAATTTGAGAAAAGCTCTTCACGAATTTTCGATAGTAAGTACACAAACCGAGAAAACTTCTCGGTTTGTGTTTTCTCGTCATGGTCATGTGTTTTCTCGTCTCGTCTTAAGTCATGGATATTCTCGGGACGACTCCAGTACTGGACTGCGGACGTCTTTTCGGGATCGGTTCGGACTCCGTGGGCGGATATTATGTGCCCGAGGTAACGTACTTCCCGACGAAACAAATTGCACTTCGATGAACTTAGTTTCAAGTTTGCCTCTTTTAATTTCTGCAGTACCTTTCGAATGTTCTCGAGATGCTCTTCGAAAGTCCTTCCGACGATGATGATATCGTCCAAATAAACGAGACATGCTTCGTAGGAAAGTCCTCTCAGCACTGTCTCCATTAGTCGCTCGAATGTAGCAGGTGCGTTGCAGAGTCCAAAAGGCATAACTTTGAACTGCCATAATCCTTGTCCCGTGGTGAACGCAGCCTTTTCACGGTCGTCGGGATGAATTTCCACTTGCCAGTAACCACTTTTCAGATCCAGAGTGGAAAACCATTTGTTTCCCGATAAAGTGTCCAAAGTGTCGTCTATCCTAGAAAGAGGGTAGCTGTCTTTCTTGGTAATGTCATTGAGACCTCTGTAGTCAACACAGAACCGGGTGGAACCATCCTTCTTTCGGACCAAAACAATTGACGTGGCCCAGGGACTAGTGGACGGCTGGATGACGTCATCACGCTGCATCTCCTCTAAAAGTCTGCTCACCTCTTCTTGCTTAGCAAACGGCAGCCGCCTAGGATGTTGCTTGATGGGAGAATGGCTGTCTGTATCTATCCTATGTTGAGTTAAGCTCGTACGGCCAAAGTCACCCGAAGTTCGGGAGAAGAGGTCTTCAAATTCAGCTATTACTTTCTCCGCAGCGCTTCTCTGTTCTGCCGTTAACTCCACGTCTTGTATTAATTCCTTCGTCAGGCACTCGGAAGATTTAGCTGTCGTTTGGCTGATGTTCTTATTAATGCAGGCAACAGGAGTGCATGTCGCCAACACTTCATTTTTCTTTATCACCTTCGATTTGTCCGTCACATTTACTACTCTAACTGGAATTTCTGTTCTCGACAAGTCCACAAGTGTTGCTCCCACAAGTACTCCTCTGACGGAATCACTATTGTTTGGGTGTTCGATTAATCCAAAACGAAATTTATTGCTTTCTTTTACTGTTCCAGAAATTATTGAATCAGTTCTGGGAGGTAGAGTGATATCAGTCTGGGCTATTATTTGCTGAACAGGTAAAATAGTTTCTTTTTTAATATCGAACGCAGCTATTTCTTCTGAGTCTGAACGAAGCTCATTATTCTTAAAGTCCAAGTTAAATTTGTGCGATTTTAGAAAGTCGAGTCCGAGAATAAAAGAGTCTGTAATATTGGCGACATATACCACATGGTCGTATCTGGCATTCCCAAACGTGATTTCTACTTGCGCTTTTCCGCCCACTTCGATCTTGTCACCTGTCACAGTCTGGAGGGTCAGCGAGGGCGGAGTCCAGATGATCTTCAAATTTAATTTCTTGGCCAGATCCGTCCTTGTGATGGTTACTTTCGCTCCAGTATCAATCACCATGTGGCATGGGGAACCATTAACATATCCCAGGACGAAGAGTCCATTACTGCCGCCATTCACTGATGAAATGTGCAAGACTTTTAGGTGGGGCTTTTGACTATCTGGCAACCCGCGAGATGGCCACCTCCTAGTTTCCCTCTTTCATGATCTTAGAGTTCTCTTGCTGGCCTTGAGACTTTCGACCACAATGCTTTTGTACATGGCCGTCGACGCCACACTTCCAGTATTTCACTTTCTTTGGGCCATCTCTCGTTCTATCGGATCTTAATTTTCGTTCTGTGAGATCTTCAATTCTCTTCAACCTGTTCTCGACGCTCTCTGTGTCTTTGTCAGCTCCCTCTTGGACCGAGACAGCTCTAACAGCATGCCGATCTTTCCTGACGGCCCGCTGAGCTGCTTCTAGCTTCATTGCGAAGACGAGAGCAGATTTCATATCCTGATAATCTTCCAACATAAGTGACTTTTGGGTTTCTGGATCACGGATGGCTTCAATAAAATGACGCACCGCCATTTCTTCTCGGACATTATCAAGGGGGTCCATGTAGGCTAGATGACACAGCCTATCTATGTCCGAAGCCAGCTCTTGAAGGGTCTCGCCAGATCTCTGCATCCTTGACTTTAATTGGATTCTACTATATTCTTTCTGCGACTTCTCTCCGAATTTCATCTCCAAGGCACTGGCAAGGGCGTCAAAATCTACTACCTTCGTCGCTCCGATAGTTTGCAATACATTAATTGCATCTCCGCTAAGGGAAGCGGCCAGTTGATTAGCTTTCTCGGACTCGCTCCAACCATTGACTCTGGCGACGATCGAAAATTGGGTCTTGTAAGCTTCCCAGGGAGTCTTTCCGTCATAAGGCGTTAGTCCCAAGCAGCAAGAAATCCCCGGCCGCATCTCGGCCAACTGTCTTCACGCGACCCCTATTTCACCCGCCCGACCTCGGCGCGGGACCTCTGTTGTAGGTTGGGGATGTCAGGTTGGGAAACGGTCCCTGGACTGTTCCCTCCGGAGCGATTCTGCGTGTCTCCAAACGATTTCCCGAGGATTCCCCGAGCGATTCTGCGCGTCCCGGACGATATCCCGAGGATTGCCCGAGCGATTCTCCGCGTCTCCGGACAATTTCCCGACAATTTGTTCGCATTCCGCGAAGGAAAGTAATAACTAAGAAACACAGTAATCCAAAATAAGAAACGCAGTAATGGAAGCAAGTGCAGCTGCACAAGAACATAACGTAACTTTCGATAACTTTTATCGAGCCAATTAAAATTATATTTAATACACTATATAAAGATCAAGTTTAATCCGTGACCTATAATATGAAAACTAATACTACAAGGAACATAAATTTAAAAATATTTACTTAGCAGGATTAATTTTGACTAGCTTGACGCGCCAGCAAAAGAAGAAACACGAACGGGAACGGGGACTCGACTACGTCACAGAATGACGAAGCAGTCATGGGGAAAAGCTAAACAATAGAACTGGCGAGGAAACTGTCAGCGCCATCTGCAAATAGTCCTGCAATAGGAAAAAACACTCAAAATACTGGTGTTAAACAATAACGTAAATAAAAAACTTTGTAAAAAACACACATAAGATGTTATAGGTAAGAGGATACGCACGTTTCAACCAAAAATTGTTTTGGCCTTCGTCAGTCCAAGCCCTTCGTTGCAAGCAACACAGGGGGGTTCCCTGTGTTGCTTGCAACGAAGGGCTTGGACTGACGAAGGCCTCTCCATATATGGAGCAACTATCTTAGTGAGACATTTAAAGCGATATTATAAGGCTTGCTACTATTTTATAATCCAAAAACATAATAATTTTTCAGCTAATTATCATTGTTGCTGTTGAGGAGTCAAATAATTTTTTCATATGCTTATAATTCTACAGTTAAAAGTTTTATTTTATATGTGATCTATCTAATTTTGATGATGTAATCTCTTGGAACATGTAGACTTCCAAATAATCTAAAATGGCGACGTGAAATCCACAATGCACTATCACGGTGGGTAGTACTTGTCATCCGGACGATCGGGAGAGATGGACTACACCTAGCCGAGAGAGATGGATCACGTCTAGGGAGAGATAGACCAGGTTTTGTGTTATCTTAAGTCCTAGCACATAAAAAAATTTCATTAAAACAATTTCATATATATTAAATGTCACAGTAATTCATGTAAACTTAATAAAGTAGTTAAAATTAATTTAATTGCAAGTAAGTTAATTTTAATTTTCATGTAATGAAAATAACATTTATAAATTTAATACATGTGCAACTTTTCATTATTTTATGGTGGTCCATCTTTCCCATTCACATGGTCCATCTTACTCGGCGTAGCTCAGATGGGAGGGACCACATAGTATTTTAAAAAATCATTAAAAAAATCCTTTATGTATATGATATGTATATGCCCTGGGGGGAGGGACCACATAGTAAATATTTTTAAAAATCATTAAAAAATTCCTTTATGTATATGATACGTATATGCCAGGTGGGAGGGACCACATAGTAAATATTTTTTAAAATCATTAAAAAATCCCTTTATGTATATGATCTTCTGCATTAGGATTTTTGTAAGAAATAGCATACACTATATGTATATACAGTTAAAAGTAAAATATGTATAAATATATGGCTTTTAGAGAACGAATTAAAAACGTCGTAAATCTCTCCCGAAATTACCCTACGTTTAAACAAGTCCAGAATGAAGCTGAAAAGTGAACATGTTTTTGATTTCCTCATAAGCTATAAAAATCGCACAGTGGTAACAATATAACATGTTTGAGAAAAACCCTGGCTTTTCATCACCGCCGTCTCGGTTTACTTTTATTTTATTTATTTGTTTGTAAAAACATGCTTTCAAACTTCCTTTTAATTTTTTTTCTTTCTATTTAAAAAAGTTTTCATTTAAATGCAGTAAAAATCTTCACATTTCTACTGAAATAATCTGGAAAAACAATTTCTTTCATATATTTTTAACAAGTCGCACGTTATCAAACATATAAATAGGAAAGTCTATTTATTTGTCTGTTCTTTACACGCAACCAAAAAGTCGAACACACCAATTTGAAATTTTCTAACAAATACGTAGAAATATGCATTTATAAATTCTTATCGGCTCAAAATTTCGGGTATTTGCATTATACTGATTTTTACCTATTTATCGCGATGTGCAACATCGAAGAAAACTTCTATGCACTGTGAGCTCAGAATTTGTAATTTTGCAGAAAAAAAATACCTATTCAGTAACTGATACTAAAACAAAAGGAATAGAAACAATCCCATATATAGTAGAAAAGGCTTTAAAAATAGACGAAAAATGAGTGACATCGTTAAAGGTAGTAAATACATTTAATACTCCACGCTCTGAACAAACTCGAAAATTCCCAAGAGTGAAGCTTGATTCTTTGTTTAGTATGAAAATTCAATTTACATTTCTCGTTCTTCAAAAATTTTAACTGAAATAGGGACTCTAATTCCTGTGTGACAGGGGTTCCATCCTTATATCCTTATTAGAATGTTTATCCCTTTTCTTCTTTTACGCCTGTATCAGAATCTAGCTGCAGCTTAAGAAAAAAGAAGGAAGATAAGTGTATTGGTATTGTTCTTGAATGTGGAATTTAATAACACTGGGGTGCATGAAGATAGAATTTCCTTAGCTTTTTAGAAATTTCGAATGCAGTTATTTAATAAATGTATTTTCTCAACCATGTGCGGCTGATCGCATGAGAGTTACTTTACGAAATTGTATCGTCTGATCCATTAAAATGTTGAGTCAGGTCAGGTGTTTAATGAAATTATCCTACTGACGGCTAAAGGAAGCTTTATTGTGCTGTTTATTTTCAAATCACAAAGTACAGTTATGCAGATTTTTATGTTAAAGAAAATAAACTAAAACGGTTTTTCTACTTTGCCTAGTAATTCATAGACTGTTTAAATTGCACGAATCTTATCTTTATGGTTTACGATATAATTATGTTTATATTTATTATACTTGGATGTTACTTGATAAATAGTTGCTTGAATACATGGACATCTTAGTTTAATCGACTCAAGTACTACAGTTTCCAGGCATAAAAGAGTAATATTAAAATGCCAATCAACAAGAAAATAAATGTAATCCAATCTCTGAACATTGCGATATAAGTTTACAGCACTTCAGTTTTCAAACACATTGGATCAATATTACTACACATTGCATAACTATTCCAACTATTGCATAGCTGCCAACTCTTGCAATTTTTTCCACCGTAATTTTTTAAACATTTTTATTTCAGATTAAAAAACTTCGACTTATTTTAAGCTTAATTTGCAAAGCAAAAATTGGTTTGGACGGTCTTCTGATAAAATCGGATGTGTTGGCAGTTATCATGTATGGTGGCCGGTAGTACTACTGCATAACATTACACTGTAAATTTACAACATGAATTGTAACTTTACCACTAACTGCTTCTATCAGAAGCTAAAACACAGCTTTATGGAATTGTAAGATTACAAAAAAAGCACCACTCCAACTACAAGAGAACTGCCAGCGTGTGTTTGCTTCAAGGTTTATGTAGAAAACATAGAAAGAACTGCAGCAGTTCTTATGTCCTTTTCAGCAAATTATAGCAATGCAACCAATTAAATTCACAAGATGAATGCAAATAAGTTTTATTTCAATGTTATGCTTTATCTAAATTTGAGTATGAATGTTTTTTTCTTAAAAACAATCAAAATGTTGTATTTCTTTGCAATCTGCAGAGTAAATTGCACCTGTAATGAAATATAAATGCATGTATGAATGAAATATAAATGCATGTATAAATGAAATATAAATGCAAACTTGTATTATTCAAGAAATCATAATTGCCTATATCATCAGCATTATTAAAATATACTCATTCATTAATGTGATTACAATATATAAGTAAAGCATATGCTTAAAAATTTATATTTATAAAATTTCTACCAGATTTTATAAAATTTCTATCAGAATTTATAAAATTTCTACTAGATAAAAAGATGGAATTATATTTTAAAGCTGTGTATATAAGCAGCATGGTTACATTTTTCACTAAAGTGAAAATTTCTCCTCTTGCTCATGGATGAATTGCTTAGAAATTCTTTTCCTTTGGGCAGTAAAAATCAACTCATGAAAGTGTTTTTTTTAAATAATGTTTTCTAGTAAACTTTTTTTAAAGCTCCATTTCCTGGGGAAAATTCAACGGAAAGACTATTTCAGGACAGAAATTGGTAAGCGGAGTTTTATGACATCCTATAACATGGACATAGCACAAGGGACTAAACTTTCAATGAAATCATGAATTTCAATTTGAGACAGAAATAGCTGTGTATGTATGTATATGACAAGTATTTTTCAAAATAGAAGGATAAATATATCAATCTTTTTCATTTCCCTTGAAAAGAGAGATGTGTTTAAATTTATTATTTTTTACAAATAATGTTGTTTATATAAAAATATGCGTTGTTCGAAAAATGTATTCAAGTTCTTGAATCACATTCTTTTCGATAAAATTTATTCTTTTATATATTTATTATCAGAATAGTTAGGAAATAATTTTTAAATAAGCATGAACATTAATTAAACTTTCGCAATTACCATAATTTAAAAAAAATCTATCAAATTATGTTTATGAAAAGTAAGGTATAAACAGTATTTAAATATTAATGTAAAAATGTGTCATATTTTTTATTATTAGCTTACGTTTGGATTTTTTTCTCTGTGTAGTCAAAGAATGTAAATCAATTTGCCCTTAATTCTTCGACAGAGTACTAACACGTAAGTTTAACAGCTAAGATAACTTTACAAAGATCAAGAATGTAAAAATACTCTTCAAGCTTTTTGAGAGATTAAGAAGTTTTCTTTCTAAAAAGCTCAATATTCAGAAATTAAAAACAGGAGAGCAGATGCAGAATGCAAAGCAAAAAGTGCATTATGGTAATCGCATAATGTTGCCATTCCTCAGAATAGAAAAATTGGAAAAATATAAAGAAAAATAACAAAATGAAATCAAAGAAGCAAAAATAATTGACAACGGCGGACAGAATGAAGAATTTAATATGCATGTAAATATAAATAACAAGGCAAGCACAAAAATAACAAAAAGAAAATTACTAAACTTGTATGACATTTATATTTATATCTTTTAAACATTTAAATTATGAAAGAACCCTTAGTCAGTTACAACCATCCAGGAAAGTATTTGTTCATTTATACTTGCATATTTCTGTAAGGACAGTCGTTTAATTAATACGATGGTAGGAGCCAAAATGTTCCTTAAATTTACATCTAAAAGAAACACTATTTCGCTTGTACAAAATTGTGACAATTCACCTCTTTAGAATATCTGTTCAATTAGAAGAACATATCATTTGTCAATGTTTGGGATAGGATAGTAAAAGTTTTCAGAACGAGAAAATTGCGTTCATCACGTAAAAATTGTGTTTGATATATACAAGCGATTCAGGTAAGGATACGAAATAACCATAATGTACTCCCAAATGCAACATGTCTCTTGGTTATATACTTTCGACAAAACGGAATTTAAAAATAACACGATCAACTAGTCAGTACTTCAACAACATAAATGGTGATCGCCAATAATATATTACGTCATAACGTAAAGAATAGAAATATTTAAAAATTTACAAAACAGCCTTCTACCCATGATAAGCACTGTTTGTCCGATTTGAGGCAAAGGAGGTATATGAACATAAATTACTTTGCGGGCTTATTTGACAGTTCATAATACTTACATTGCACTCTTAGGGACAATGTGTTTTGAAGGAATCATGAATTTCAATTTTAACCTCTAGGCCTGAGCATAGAGGCTGTAATTCTAAAGAAAAGAAGGTCGTCTATGTGACTCTTTGAAAAAAGTAATATAAATGTATGTTTACAGAAATAAATTTAAAGTTGTTTACTTATCTGTTTCTGACACATTTCATATTAAATGTTATACACCTCTTATTAGTTAGAACTTCTTCAATTTTTCTCTTTTGCATTCTAAAATATTATTAAAATCACATCCGTTAAAAAAATTTCGTCCTGCTTAAAGCAATCAGTTAAAGGAAACTTTACAGAAATCATTTATTTCTTTTATATTTTACATTTCCACGCTTGCATAGCGAATACACTCAACGAATATGTATTTGATCTTCAGTACTCCAGTGAGTTGAATCCAGTGAGCCTTGTCATTAGATCTGAAGTAATAAGGGCCAATATGGAAAAGCAACCTTAGGGAATTGCGCACAGTCCGAAATCGAGGGAGTAGTGCAGAAGAGTAGATACGTAATGTTAAGAAACATGTTTCTGCCCCTAATCTTTTTTTTTTTTCCATTGAGAGCTAGAGCAACTTTTTTATTTTTATCGGAGTTTACTCGAGAGATTATTTATTTGCAATCTGAAAATTAATATGATAACATCATAAATACTAATTAGCATAAATAATAATTAGTATTCGTAGGAAATGCTAATTATTTTTCCTAGAAACACACAATTTAAAAGAAATATGATACGTAATTTTTACATGTTACATGATTTCCTTTTATATGAGGAACAATGATTCATAGAAGTCATCTTAAAATAACATTTCAGAAATTTTAGGAATCACTGGTGCATTGTTACGATTCGTAACTATACAGAAAGATACATCACGAAAAACTTTTTTTAAAATTCAAAGTTGATAAAAAATTGTCATTATCATCACATACTTACCAAAATTTTTTTGTTGAAATCGATAAATATTTAAGTCTCCTTCAATGAACTTTAAGGTTACACATTTTGGTCTAAAATGTATGAACTTTAAGTTTATACATTTTGGTCTAAATTGTGGATTTTTAAATTTTTTACTTGAATATAAAGTAATATTTCATTTTTAAAGTACAAAAACATAAACTGTAAAAAAGCAATTGAAAACTGAAAACATTTCATTTCTGTCATTAAATATATAAGTCTCCCGAAATCTAATAAAAAACGTTTTTTTTTTTTTTTTTTTTTTTCCAAATAACGAAAATTTTTATTCCCGGAATGAGCCTAAAGTTAAAAGTCTATTAATCGAAACCATGATTTTAAGTTAACTGTTTATTAATTTATAGTAAAAAGTTAAGTTTTATATAAATTAAATACAAAGAAAAAATAAATATTCAAATGCGAAAATGCACAACAGTATGTTCAACAATTTTGGAGCGATTACACTGGGTAGTTCGATGTATATAGAGCTCAGAATAGGGGAGTTTTAGTTCTGGCCACATTGTATGTATATGTATATTTATGCATACGTATTTATATATATATGTATATTAGGGTAGAGCGAAAAACACCTTTTCTTGAAATTCACATTGCCTGAGTCATTAAATAGTTCGAAACTGATACGAACAAATTGTCTCCAAATTTCCGCTCAAAACATTGCTATCTTCAGGTTCCACACCTCAAGTGAATATATTCCTTGTGTCTTTTTTAGTCTTTTTATGAATTTCTATTGGAATAATTAAGTTTAATTAATTAATTGAATAATTAATACTTCGATACACGTGTTCTATCAAGAACAACGGTTCGGGCATTTGGTCTGTCTTGGAGATTTTTGAAATCTCATCGTCAGTCGTTTTCCAACTTTTGGCTTCCTGACTAACGAAATCGTCATCATTTTCTCGGGTATATTCCATTTCTGAATCAGAACCTAAGTCTACGTTTGCTTATAAATCTACGATTTTGAACACTGACGTGTGATAATAAAGTATTAATAAAGCAATTTAATAATTAAAACCTAACTAATTATTCAATTAATTAATTAAACATTATTATTTTAATAAAAATAAGGTAGAATTATATTCGCTTACGTTATGGAACCTGAAGATGACAATATTTTTATCTGAAACTTGCAAACTATTTGTTCTTAGCAATTTCGCACCATTTAATGACTCAAGCAGTGTGAATTTTGAAATACAGTTTTTTTCGCTCCTCCCTAATGTATATTTATATTATTTTATTTATTGTACTGCACATTTCGTTACTGTGGAAAAAAACTGCAATAAGCCAAAGGTATCTATTCCGGACACTGCTCCTAAAATTGACACTTACTTCACTCACTTGAAATAAAGTCATACCACAGTTTAGATGTCTTGGGCTGGTATTATTTCATTAATCGGCTATCCTGAAATGTTTTTTAAGTGAACTGGTGACTGCCAGTTATCATAATTTTACGAAAAGAATGTTTCATTGAATGGTGGATGCACTGTTGCTGTTGAATTATTGTGCCTGTCTTAACGAAATCATTAAAAAGTGAGTGTGTTTACATACAGTAAGATCTGGATCATGCCCTTAATGTGCTACACAATAGGGTGGTGCGAAAAACATTTTTTTTTTAATTCGAAACGTCACCATGTGCAATAGTTGCTATTTTGATAGTAAAATTAAACCCTGAAATTTGGATGAAATTGTTAAATATCTTAGGCCTTCTCAAAATCCACGAATTTTGGAAATTATAAAAAAAAGTGCTTTAAATCAACTGCTCTGTTCATTAAAGAAAAAATTAATTATGAAATGTCACCAGGTTATTTATTTGCACTTTTGAGTATATAAACATTTGTAAAAAGCTAACAGTTGTAAAATTAATTCTTAGGCCTCTCCAAATCCCTTAAAGTTTGTCATTTTTACTTCAAAAATAGCCCGATACATTTAATAAACAAACCCGTCTACATCCACTTCATGACCAACATGGGCTTGATATTAACAAATCTCACCATCTCACTACTTTTTGTAAACATCGTCCTGATTTTCAGCTTGCATTCTTCTTTAAATTAATATAAGGGCGGAAGGGGGCGACCGCACCCCCCTTTCGGAGGAAAAAGAAATTAATGTAAAAGATCCTATTTCACTTCCATAAAATGGATGTATAAGTCAATCTTCTAACTAACTGCCCACACCGACAAACTAACCGCCCCGCCCCGACAAACTTGCGTTAATTCGCCACTGTCTGGTCACAAGATCATAGCTTTCTTTTTTGACTTTCAATTACGAAAATGGATGATAGACAGTGGCACAAGAGAAAAATATAAGAGGTATATAAATTACACTAGTTGAAGAACCCGGTTCTGTCTCTTTGGTACATTTTGCACCGAAGAGCAAGAGTTCAAAGGACATTTTCGATGCTACCTTCAGCTTATTAAATGAGAAAGCTTTAGATTTATCAGAATTAGCCTTTATTGGAAGTGATGGAAAAGTGACTGATAACGGTGTAAATGCAGATGTAATTAGACGCCTTGAAGAAAAGCTCAATTCTCCCGTGCATTGGCCAAATATGTCAATTTCATTTTAAAAAAACTGCCTTTCTGGCACTTTACAGAAGCAGTCTAACGGAAAACATCAAGACCAAGCGCCAGTGGATTGATTGGTGAGTCCCTGAAGACGTGCACTAACCATCTTATCATTACGTTCCATGAAATTGAAATTGACTTTGGAGATCTTAGCACGGATCAACGTTATTTGCGGGAAATTTGTAAGGCTGTTTCCTCTGGTTATTGCGCACAAGATTTAGCAAATAGAGACCCTGGAAAACTTTCCCATTCTCGCGTGCTATCGTTCGCTAATTGCATTTTGCGTTTGTATTTTGGAATATCTTATCCAACACCAACACCTATTGTATTACCCGCATTCGTTATAAAAATATACGCGCCAACATGGTTCAGAATCAAGTGTAATAGTGCCTTTCAGGATAGCCCAAGGAATTTGGAATATTTTATATCTCAGTTTCGGTATCTCCCAGATAATTTAAAGGGGTCAAAAAAGTTTTTCAAATCGACGCGTATTTTGTTCATGCAGAAAATGTACTCGCTGCAATGTTATTCGACGACAGAATATCTGTCCATCAGCTTGTCATTCAGCGTATCACAAAGGCCAGAAAATCTTCGGAACAAACAACGAGCATTAGAAGGTTTCAAATTCCAAAGGTGATTTTCGAAAGCAAAGACTACATTGACCTTATCCATTGGCAAGAATGTGTTTGTACTGAGCCTCCCATCACAAAGAAATGGACAAATAGTGTGTTACAGGAATTACTGAAGTCGGATAAACATCCAAGTTCTTGAGATAATTTTTTAAAAAGACACTGCCATTCCCAAGCAGAGTTTAATTTTACTTTTCAAGCAGTTAAAATGATGATTGGGATTGTGACGGAATCTGCTGTTCATGTGTGTGGCCTCCATGCAGGAGATGGATTCATCCGAGCAAAATTATTCGATGGGAATCTAATGCCATGTTTTGAAAAGAAGTCTGATTTACGAGTGAAATAACCAACTCCTTACATGAGAAAGTATAAGACTAGTATCTTCTCTATTTACATGTCTTAGCGTACCATTTTCAGTGAAAAACGCACAACTTATAGGAATTTGGGGAGGCCTAAGAATTAATTTTACATCGGCTAGCTTTTTACAAAATGTTTATATACTCAAAAGTGCAAATAAATAACCTGGTGCCATTTCATATATTATTTTTTTCTTTAATGAACAGAGCAGTTGATTTTAAAGCATTTTTTCTCATAATTTCCAAAATTCGAGGATCTTGAGGAGGACTAAGATATTAAACAATTTCATCCAAATTTCAGGGTTTAATTTTACTATCAAAATCGCAACTATTGCACACGGTGACGTTTCGAATCTCTCTATTCTAAAAAAAAAGTAAAGGCCGCTGACGCTGTCAATAGCTTGTGGACCTATCTCCTCCTAAACCGAGGGAATTTGAGTTTCGACTAGGGTGCCCACAGATTCGAAAAATTCCGAGGAACCTGCTAAGCTGACTTAAATTTCGAAAATCGAATTATTTTAGAAGATATTAATAAAAAACTGAAAAAATAAACAGAATGGTTGCCAGATTTCGCATAAAATCATTCATTCTTTTGCAACAAAGCGTTTCCAAGTATCTAGAATAGCGTGAAATTTACAAAGTTAACACTAAAAGCCTAATAACTTCTTCACCGTTTGCACGATCCGCTTGAAAATTTTCATGATAGTGTATAAAAATATAGAAAACAATCTGCGCTTCTTTAAAAATCTGAAAATCCACCCGCTCCCTCCTTTTTAAGCGATTTTTCGCTATTTTCAGCACTATTGTATTTCCGAGAGTCAAAAAAGTAAATCATTTGCGTGACAAAATTACCCTTTTCAAGTGAATATGACGTCATACAATTAAAATTCAAATTCGTTTAAAAAAGATTTTCCAGATTACACAGTTTATTGTCATTTTTTTTTTCACAAATAAATCGTGTGCATGGACATGAGAATAGCTGTGTACACAAAACGAAATCTTTCGATTGCGAAAAGATTCCGCGAGTTTCCAGAACAGCATTAATTTAATTTGGGTATCTCTCTATTCTAAAAAAAAGTAAAGGCCGCTGGCGCTGTCAAAGCTTGCTGGCCTATCTCCTCCTAAACCGTGGGGATTTAAGTTTCGACTAAGGTGCTCACAGATTCTAAAAATTTCGAGGAACCTAATGAGATGACTTAAATTTCGAAAATCGAATTATTTTAGAAGATATTAATAAAAAACTGAAAAAATAAACAGAATGCTTACCAGATTTGGCATAAAATCATTCATTCCTTTGCAATAAAGCATTTCCAAGTATCACGGGAAATTGTCAAACATGAAGTAGAAATACACCCATTTTACAATAAAAAACTACAAAATAAAAACTACATAAAATAAGTAACTCAAAATGTGTTACTACAAAGTTGACAATTTTCAAATAGTAAGTTCGCTTAGACAACAGGAGTTTAGAATTAGCGATTATCCGTTTTTCCAAAACAGAATAACTAATATCTTGAAAATTAAAAATAATTAAAATGCAGATTATTTTAAAGCCGGTTCGGTCCAGCTGGATTATTTGCTACCAGTTGAAATATTTGGCGGCTTTAACTATGCCATTATAGCAGTTACAGTACACTTTGGCTTTTTGCTAGCGCGAAGCGATGGTATAATTCGTAGTGCTAAGTACGCCAATCGGCAAACGATTATGTAAATGAAAATATGGATAACGGTTTTCCGGTAACCTTACATGAACAGTAATTATAGGTTGTGAGCATGTGTCAATCGCCAAATAATGAAAAGTCGCCATTGGTGTTAAGCTATCCTATCTGTTCCGGAGCTTTTATTAACTTTACATGTACGCAAGTCGCCAAATAATGAAAAATCGCCATGGGTGGCAAATTCGCAAGGTGTCCAATAGGTTTTACATTATTAAAAATACAGCTGAAACAGATGTTCTGATTTTATTATGCTTTAGCTCCTAATTAATATAACTTTTGATTGGCAACATTAACCCTCTAATGCCCATGGTAGCATATATGCTACCATACTTTAAACGCTTTTTTTTCATTGCAGAAATATGGCAGAATGTATTTTTTATGACATTAAATCAATAATTGTACCTTTTACAAGCCATAATACCAGATTTAGTTAATAGATGGCAACACAAATCCGAGAAAATTATTTTAGTAGCAACATGGATGAAGGAAACAAGGAAGACATGTTTACAATGGTAAGTTTTTCTCTTATTTTATAAGTATTTTATTTAAATAAAAGAGAATTTTTTCTATATATAAGTCTAAAAAGGTTTTCTTTTTCACTAAACGCCAAATATTTTGTGCAAAAGTTTCATTTATAATACTTAGATGAGTTTTTAAATCATGGTAGCATATTTGCTACCATGGGCATTCCTGTAACTAAGCCTAGCTGTTCTGAAATGAGAAGGAAACATTTTCATTAAGAGTATTTTGTGCTTTAGTTTTTATATCATTGATATGAATGTGCCCTTAGATTATTTATAAACTTAAATTTTGTTAGATTTTTGTTTGTTTTAAAATGTATCAATGATTTTTTTTTCGGGTGGGGGAAAAAGGAAAATAATAAAATTAAAAGAATTACTTTGAAATTAAATTTGGATGTAAATTTATCCCTTAATTATTATTTCAGATTATTTTATTTTATATTGAATTATTAAATGAAAGAGTATCCACTTTTTTTATTTTCTAAATATCAGTGTTTTTTAAATATTTTTAAAAAATTGTATTTTGAAGTAATTTTTGATTTCTTTTCAGCCATCTACTTCAGGTCAATATTTCAATAGAAAAAGAAGGACAAATGTCTTTAATAAAGTGGAAGATGCTATTGCTTTCGTGAATGGCATGGAAAGTGATTTGTCAGAAATGTCTGATGATGACTCTGATTATGAGAATCAAAGTCACGATATTTTGTATGATGAAGAAGATGAGATGGTGAAAAATGAAGATGATAAAAATATTGAAAATAATATGAATGTGCCAAATGTTCAAGAAAACACAAAACTAAAAAAGAGCAGTATTAAAAATATTAAAATTCTCTGGAGGAAAAAAGAACCAAATCTTTTACCTTTTGCAAATGAAGATAATTTTCCTAATCCCTTGGAGCCTGTTCCATCTGCATTGGATTATTTTCAAATGTTTATCTCAAAAGATATGATTCAACTATTAGTTGAGCAAACAAATCTCTATAGTATTCAGAAAACAGGAAATTCAATTATGCTGACGGAAAATGAGATAGAACAGTTTCTAGGAATGACAATTAGAATGGGATTGGTCCAGATTCCATTTGTCAGAGGTTATTGGGAAGATGGACTACGGTATGAACCAATAGCAGAAGTTATGCCCAGAAATAGATTTGAGAAAATCCTAAGATTTTTGCATATTACTGATAACTTCTGTATAGATGATCCGCAACAAAATGATAAATGCTGGAAAATACGCCCATGGTTATCTATGCTGAGAAATAATATGCTTAAAATTCCAGAAGAATATAAACAGTCCATAGATGAAATTATGATCCCATTTCGCGGTAGAGTTCACATAAAGCAATATATGCCGAAGAAACCTCACAGTAAATGGGGTTTAAAAATGTGGGCTCGGTGTGGACAATCCGGCATTTGTTATGACTTTGACATTTACACTGGACAATCAAAAGGATATTATGGTGATCAAAGTGGCTATGCATTAGGACTGGGAGCAGGTGTTGTGATTCAGCTATGTGATACAATTAAAACTCCGGAAAAGACTACTATCTTTGCAGACAACTTTTTCTCTGGAATCCCGCTAGTATCTGAATTGTCCAGGAAAGGCATAGGATATGTTGGAACTTTGAGGGGAAAATAGGTTGATGAAATGCAAACTCAAAAATGAAAAAGAAATGAAGAAAGAGGTTAGAGGTTCTATTGATTATTCTGTTGCATCTGTGGAGAATAGGGATGTCATAGCTGTAAGATGGTTTGATAGTAGATGCTGTACCTTGGTGTCAAACACTCTAGGAGTCAAACCTTTGTCTACAGTAAAAAGAAAAGTAAAATCTCGGAGTTATGTCGAAATTCCATGCACAGCACTCATCCCATCATACAACAAAAATATGGGAGGGGTAGATTTAAATGATATGATGTCATTCAAGTATAAGTACCCCTTAAAATCAAATCGCTGGTATATGTATATATTTTGGCATACAATCTCAATGGCAACAACTAATTCGTGGCTATTGTATCGACGCCATTGTAGCCAATTGAAAATAAAGCATATATCCTGCCGCAGTTTTTTAAACGAACTGGCTAGTCTTATTACAGCAAAAAAGAAGAAAGTTGGCAGACCTTCTTTAGATAGCCCAAAAACAACTTTGAAAAGAAAAGCTCGTTCAGATGAACCACCAAAAGTAAGCTTTATATATTCTTGCTCATTTAAACATTAATAATTTTATAGTAATATGATATAATTTATATGTATAAAACAAAATATTTATAATAACTTTCAGGATCAAAGGACTGATGGTGTCCACCACTGGCCAGGGTTTGACTCCAAGCGACAAAGATGTCACGTATGTCCAAGAGGAATATTTACGTGTGTAAAATGTGAAAAATGCAACGTATATCTTTGCTTAAATAAAGAGAGAAATTGTTTTAAATCCTTCCATATGTAAAAATGTAGAAAAACACATGAAAATAAATTTTTTTTAACATTGTGAAAATTGCTTCATTTACACCCTTATCTGCCCATGGTAGCATATATGCTACCATTGGAAAAACATAAAAAAAATTACTTTTCTGTTAATTTTTAATTATGTTTGTATTATTTGTCCTAAAATAACACTAATTTAACCAAAAAATAATTTTTTTCTTGGAAACTTCTTATACTGGGCATTAGAGGGTTAAATATCATTGTGTTTCTGAGGAGTGCAAACAATTTTTGCAGCGATTATAAGCGGAGTCCGCACTCCAGGTGGAGTATAGCTCAGGACCCGTACAACACGGGTTGCCATAACAAAATATCTTCCGTGTTATGAGGGGGAGGGGATCTACTGTAGTGTGAAGTTTAAATTTTTATGTACCAATGAACCTGCAAGAACCAAGCAATGTGTAGCTCAGTAACATTCTATCTGATGCAATCTTCAGGTTTTGTGTGTTGAAATTATGTCTTTTTTTACGTATAAGCCTTATTAGGGCCAAATGCCTCATACGAAAAGCGAGCGTAGCGAGTCTGGGGGCCTTGGCCCTAGTTTAAAAAAATGTTTTTCGCACCACCCTACTACACAAACATCAAGTATTATGTTATTTACTTTTGGAGTGAATTAACTTGTGGTATTTACACAGACCAGATTCTTTGATGTGACAACCATCTACTTTTGACGTCAACATGAAATAACCTGTCACAGAAGGCAGGTGACAATACATTGCAAGTGGAGTATAAAGAGGGTCCGTAATAAAGTGTGTCCGAGATAATCGGTAAACATTGCAATCGTTGGTTCGGTGCAGAAACAGCGATTTATCCGACGTCCAAAAGGACAAGACCATTGGCTTTCGGTTCAAGCATTTCCAAAACGGCTAATTTTGTAGACAGTTTGTATCCCGCCGTGGTAAAAGTATACCGTTCTTGGCAAAATGGCACTATCAGAAATCAGCGACGCACGGATCATAGATGGCAGATGACAACTGATAACTGACAACCCAGATGAACCGATGGGCTAACAACAGTGTCCCCTCAACAGTAGTTCAGCGAACGCTGCTGCGTATGTGTCTCCGCAGCAGACGCCTGGTTAATGCATCTATGCTGATTTCTGTTCATTGGCGGCGAAGGCTGAAATTTGTACGGTAATACAGCGACTGGACGTAGTGGACGTCCATTGGCGATAGGTTGATTTTCCAATGAATCAAGTTTTATGCTCCATTGGATTTCCATTGGCGAATACAGCGTGAAACGTCTGGAGTCAAACCCCTGCAACAATTGTCTGAAGGGTCTAAGCTGGAGGATGGATTATGATCCTGGTAATGTTTTCGTACGATTCTCTGGGTGCACTCATCAATGTGGAAGGCACAAGGGATCAACCCAATTATGCATCTATTCTTGTGAACCATGTCCACCCCTACATAAGAATTGTTTTCCCTCAGAATGATGGCATCTACCAGCAGGACAATGCGAGGTGTCATACAGCTTGCAGTTTGCATACGTGATTCGAAGGGCACATGGATGCGTTTACCGTATTGCTATGGACAGAAAACTACCTGGACTTAAACCCAATTAAAAATCTGTGGCATCACCTCGATCGGAATTTTCTCGCCATGGATCCTCACCTTCTTAACCTGAAGTCACAACAATGAAGTCGGCATGGCTCCTCATCACAGTGAGCACCTTCTAGAACCTAATGACTCTCTTCCTACACGTCTCGCAACGGTCCGCTCTGCGAAAGTTAGTTATTCGGGCTTTTGACAGGAGGTCATATTGATGTGACTGGACTGTGTATTATCAGGCATATAACCTCAAAACTAGGCTCGATCAGAGTTGTCAGATTTAAAGTTAAGTCTCTTAACTTTGTCCCTTAACCTGGCAATATTGTGTCAGTTTTGGAGCACTATATATTTTCTGTTCCTAGACCTGACGCATTTTTAAAATGTTCCTTTGGAGGCTACAGTTTTATAATTTTAAAAGCTACTTTAATATAAGCACCATCCTGCAATTTAAAAAAATTTACTTTTCCATTTGAAAACGAAAAGTTTGCCACTAAAATGAAAAGGAAAAAATTATTCTGGTGATACTTCAAGACTATGGCAGGAATATTCTGAAAGGAAAAATGCGAAAGAAGGACAATTAGAAAGGGAAGGAGACCAGAAGTCAGTGACTACCCAGCAAACACACTACTGCCCGCAAAATGACGGCCGGGTACCCGTCGTGCTGGCAAAGTGCCGTATACCGGGAGCAAGGTAGATTGCCATCGTCTGGAAGTCACTGGAGTAACAGTGTCTGAAAAGTCCCTATGCGCCAATACATAACTAGTATCGGCGAACTGCCATGTGTCTATGACATGCATTGAAAAGTTAACGGCGTGGTACTGCTTAAAATGTACCGGGCCAGCACTATTTGGCAGCAATGGGCCTGTATATATTTCGTAGTGTTGGCATAAAATTTCGTTATTTTAATTAAATAATATTGTTTCACATTCATACTGTGTAGAAGTGTTAGGGGATATAAGTTCCGGGCACCCAAAGGCAGGGTCACTGCTATGATATTTTTTTTTTTTTGAGGGGGGGGGGTGTAAGCGGAGAAGTTCATATTGTGCCTTCAAATATTTTAGTACTAAAATAATACAAACGAGTTCAGTATGCTATAAAAATGTTTACTATACCGACATTGAAACAACCCACTGTGTATATGACAGTATATAACCCCCACTATGTACAGAAGTATGAAATTTAATCTTAACATTTTTATAATTTATATTAATTTTTTACAATTTTGCTAAACTTTTCCTGAAAAACATATTTGAAGACTTTTTTCTACGTTAAGCCCCTTTTAAAATCAACCGAATTAGGGTGCAGAAATATGTTAGAGAGTATTACACGAAGACCAGTCAGGGTTTAATTTACACGAGAGCTCAGATCCTGTACTCTTTTTTGCAGAGAATTTTAGATTAAATTAAAATTTTCAACTGCCTACATAATTGCTTCTATTGATATTTTTTATTATATTAAATATAGCAGTGATAAAACAAAAGATTACTTAATTTTTAATATAAATTAGGTACTTAATGCTTAAATTTACAATAAAACAAATTAGAGCTCCTGCAGTTATTCTGCAATTATTAAGCAATAATGAACTAGTATTTTCATGTAATAGTCAAAAATACGGAATAGGGTTCATTTAGGAATTTTATTTTCTTTATGCGGTTTCGATTGCTCTGGAATCTAATGTTTTATTAACGCACCCTTTTACGGACCTCCGAAGGAATGCTAAGTCAACTTATTTCCCACGGTTTCGAGATAAGGCACCAAGAATCAACTGTTATCGTGGATTTGACTATATTAATTTAGATTATTTATACGAAGTACAAATGAATTTTTTATGCATTTGAAGAAAGAAAAAACTTGCTTGTCTATTTTAATCTGAGATGTGCAAGATAGCCTATATATATATAGATATATATGTGAGTATAATGCACATAACATATTTCTAAAACGCGAAGTTAATATTAGTGTGTGCGTGTGGGGGGGGGGGGGAGGGGAGGGTGTCTGCTAGCTAACTAGGCGAGTTCCCGTGTCCAATAAGTATAGTAACCCTCTTTTCTTTTGATGTGTCATTTCGTTTCGCAAATCTTGAAACGTTGAGCGGGAGGCCAGTTTACATTTGGAAATACGCATGAAGTACGCTTTTTAGGATACAAAGTTTTTCCGCTCGTAATTTTAGAAGAAGGTTTATTGGTATAGACTAGTGAGATTTCTCTGTTAGGAGCGATAATAATTATAATTGCTTCGACAGTGAAGTCTCGTTAGTTAAGCATATACAGCAAGTGGATTTGCAATTTTCCAGTTGGATTTTCCAGTTTTTAAACAGTCGGGAAAATATTACAGGTGAATTTTTACTTCCACTATTTTTAATGTACACATTTTGTCCAACGTTGACTTTTGCATCTAATTTAAAGATTAGGCGACTTTTTGAATCTTAAAACGTCATTTTCATACTGTTTTCAAGTTTTGGCTACTTGTACCTTACTCCAGGCGACTAATTTGAAAATCTGGTGTTGGTTTTTGTCAACTCCCTTTTTTTTTAAAGTTGCTATTGACATTTCAGCAAACATTCTAATCTGTTTTTTTAATCGTGCTATAAAAATAAATGTATTTTATGTTCTGATATATACATACATATATATATATATATATATATATATATATATATAACGCATGAAGTTTTTAAATTTATCATTTTATTCAATCCTTCTTAAATGAAGCTAAATTAAGCATGTTTATTTCTTAACTACAAAATCATTAAAAAATGTTACTATTTTAGGAACTAAAATTGAGAAAATGGCTACTAAACTGGTGACATTTTTTAAGTCGGTGAGGGTACTAATGATACTTATTTTAGTGTATAAAAGTACTTTCCTCCATAAAATTTGAATCATGTAGTATACAACAGGTATAACTACAGAAAATTTCTTTTCAGAATAGCTAACATTTAAAAAATAATTTTATCTAAAGAAAATGTACAATAAAGCAAAATGTTACCCTAAAGTTATGTGTTACCTTAGCACAATTTTATTTATTATTACTTCCTGTAAGATTTTGTTTAGTACATACACACATATATATATCAACCATAAAGTATTATAACTCATTTATAAAATCTCTAACTCTGAAATATTGAAATTAAACTGTTTGTAGATGATTTTATGTTGGTTCTGAAATGTATTACCGCCTCTCTCATAAAAAAAATCTTTTGCGACTACAAATTTGTAAGAAAATTGCAGTTTATGAAAACGGCACACAATTCAATAATGATAGCCGCACATAATTTGCAAACGATTGACCAACGGGTTTTGCTGTTTTTTATCTTTCATTTATGTTGTTTTTTATCTTTCAAAATGTTACCCTTAAGGAATGTTTTTATTTATTTATTTTTTAATTTTTTTTTTTTGCGGGGTGGGCGGGGAGGTTGATGAATAAGTTCCCTACCCCGAATCCGCACTGGCTCGTATTTTAATTATGGCAGCATTACTGTAAACAGGCACTAATCCGGTACCGTGCCATTATATCGTAGTCACTGTTAAGATACCAGGCCAGTGCCTTTATTTTTAATAATAGCCGGCCCCCGGCCGTTTCATTTTGGGCATTATAAACTTAATGGGCCAGTGCCTTTATTGTGAGTAACGGCCGGCACATGCAGTATAGAGATGGGGAAAGAATGAACATCCTGTTCTTTTGAACCTGTTCTCAAGAAAGAACGGGAACACCCTGTTCAGTGATCACGGCAAAAACATGTTCTCAGTTAATTAAGGTCCGGCACTTCAAAATTTTATCCCAGGCAAGATCGTTGTAAAAATAAATTTTGGAAAATGCCTTAAAGGTGAAATTTCTCATTAAAAGGCGAGATTAATATTTTTTTGCTAAGAAAAATTTCAATTCTGGGGGACCAGATCCCTTCCCCCCCTCCTACGCCCTCTCCTGTTCACACCTTGGCTAGGTATCTGATTGTGGGGACAGAAGTTCACAATTTTAGCTTTATCAAATTCTAAGTAATTGCAGAATCTTAGCTATTTTGAGAAATAATGATAACGATGATGATTATCTGGGGGGGGGATAGAACTTTTAGTCCAACCTACCATAATTTTAGAGTGGACTGGGGCTAAGAATAAGAAACTTTCTTATTTGTTCAATACGAAATGCACTCACAGGAAAACAATTCGTCAATTTTTATTATTCCATCCAAACTACTCAATTTTAATCAAAGTAAAAAATTTAATAATAAAGAAAATGATAGTCTAAAACACAAATAAATCGAAAAAAAAAATATTTTATCAACGTCAAACAACAATATAAGCATTACACTATCTCCATATAAAACGCGCCTTCCCTTCATACGCTCTCAGCCATCTCCTTTTGGCAGAAAAAGAACCTGTTCCGAGGAGACCTCTCCTATCGGCTGAAAAAGAACCAGTTCTTTGATCACGGCTGGGAGCTGGAACACCTAGTTCAGCGTTCTTTCGCGGAACGGAGAGCTAAGTGTTTTTTCGAGGAACGGAGAGAGCTGGTGTTCTTTTGGGAACGGAGTAAACGAAGTGTTCTCTGGTGAACGGGGTGAAAGGTGTTCTTTTGATCTGATCTTTTGCTTTAATTCCGTTCTGAGCTGAATACAGGGTCTAAGTTGTAGACTTGGAGTCAGAAGTAAGGCCGTACTTAGAAAGGGGGGGGGGGTCCTATGAGTTTGGACGTCTCTCCCTCGACGTTATTATATTATATGTATATGGTGTATTTACACAGGGAAGTAGCAAGAATTTTTTTTTTTTTTGGGGGGGGGGGTGGCGACCCTAGCAGCAATCTTTGCTCGGGCTTTACCAGGCCTATGATCGGTGCATCGGCTATTCATCGCCTGATCATTACTGATCATCCTTAATTTTTCGTATGTTCATCTTTTCCCGATGATCGAATCTTTACACTGAGGTCTGATAGGCGCTTTCAAGATTGCGAAGGGTAAAGCAAGCAAACAGGTTTATATCGGTCTTTCTCCCAAGTAGCTGAACGGCTCGATATCTCCGTTCCTTCATTAATGTGCAAAGAGCATCATATGCACACCATATGTTTGTTTTAAGGTTGCTGATTGGCTAAGCTATTACGCGGAAGCAGTTTGAACAGTTTTCGCAAAATCTCAAAATCTAATCCAAATTTTAAGACACTTTAGGGGCATAGTTTAAATTGTACGACCACCTATCGTGTCACTAAATTTTGCTTTATTCACTTAAGTCGTATGATGCCCGACAAAAATTTGCGCAGTTTGAAACGATTTTCAGAAAAAATCTCAAACTCTAATTTTTTTTTTTTTTTTAATCCGACGATTATAGCTTAAGGTGAGTGATTGCCTATCATGTCAGTAAATTTCATTCCTTTCGCTTTAGTCACTTTTACGTGATGTGCGAATAAAAATTTACGCAGTTTGAAACAATCTTCGAAAAATCTCAAAATCTATAGAGAGATTTTTAAAATATTCATTATAATGAATATTTTTAAAAATTCGAAGCCTATACTTTAAGTTAAGTGACCACCTATCATGTCAACAAATTTTATTTAATTCGCTTCAGTCAATTTTACGTGATGTGTGAATAAGAAAAGACAGAACGACAGACAGACAAACTTTTTTTTTTTTACGGCCGTACACAGGTCCCAAATGCTTAAAACGGATAGAAATCGCAAAATCTTTTTAATTTTGAGTAGTGTACAGGAAAAGTCTAGTTTTATTTAAATAGAAACTTAAATGTTCCAATTCCGAACTTGAAACAACAATCACTTCCAATTTTAGTCTCGCCAATAACGTGTCAGACCCCCGTCTAGTGGTTAGAATACCCGGTTACCAAGCGTTAGTTCTCCAGTTCGAAACCAAGTCTCGGAAGCTTGAAAAATGAAGTTCAGATGGCAGCATCAAAATTCAAAGAGAAGAGGAAGAAGTTCGAATTTGCTTTTTTTTTTTTTTTACTTTTAAAAATTTTTATCTAGCTGGGATATACCCCAATTTTTATCGATTGTTCAGTTTAAAACTTTTATCAAAGGTCATAGGCTTCACATCCTAAGTTGCAAGGTGTTTGCTCTTCCGAGATGAATATAACCCCAATCGCATCGGCTTTACAACGGCTCTACGCCCAATTTTCCCCCCTTGCCGATGATCCAACCCTACTGTTCGGGAGAGGACATGCCCGAGCAAAATCCGATATAAGAGCCCCCGACAAAGCACATTAGATACGCTTTGGCCCCCGACGCGATGAAGAACCTTGCATGGCGCGCGCTGCGCTTCCTCCCTGTCCGATCATCGGCGTTTCAGGAACCGATGACCGTTTGCTACTAGGGGATGGTTAGGGGTATGAATTGCAGTGATGTATAAATGAAAAATGTTTTCGCAATAGTTAAAAAAAAATTTTAAAAATCTTGCTACATAAGTTGAAAATTGGGTGTGGGGGATATATCTGAAATTTTTGTCTGGGTATGGCCCAGGTCTGAAGCCATTTAAGCTGGATTTTCGGAGCCATGTAATTTTATATGTCAAAGTCGTATTCATTTTCTTAAATCGGAGTCGGAGCAATACTGAGCCTGATACTTACAGCTTTTTAAACGGAATATCTTTAATTTTTAAGCTGGAGCATCTATTTTTGAAGCTGAAACTGTACATTTTTTTTTTCTTTTTTAAGCTCTAAGAGCGTATCGACTATTTTGTGGGCTTCCCCATTGGAAATGGGCAGGTCCCCGCCGTGTATTTTTAACCTGAAGGCAACACAAGGATTTTTTTTTTAACTTGAGATGGACTTATTTAATATTTTGAATTACAGCTAAAAATGTTTGTCGTTGGTACAAAAGCCATATCTTTTAAGCTGGAGCCCGATACATATATTTTTATTTGTAGTTGTAGCAAAAGAAGCATTTTTTTTAAAACCTGAGTCAGATCCATAACCTCTTGGAGCTAGACCTGTAACAATATATATTTTTTAAGAGGCGGAGCGAACGGTGAAAAAGGCTGAATTTTTCACCAAAGGACTTCATCATTATTATTTTATTAACAACATTTTAAATTGGGGGGGGGGCGACTTTCTGATTCACCCCCTTGGGTACGGTCTTGCATGAGTGCTTAGATAGGGGACAAGGGGTCAGGGCCGTATGCAGAAAAAAATTTATCCAGACAAAAATTTCGGAGGGGGACCAAACGAAAGAAAAAGACTGAATTTTTCACAAAGACTTCAACTTTATTATTTTGTTAACAAAATTTTAAATTTCGGGGGGAGAGGGGGCCAGACCCCCTGGGTACGGCCTTGAAGTTACGGCCTTGGGGTGCTCCCTCTCCAGCTTTCGTTATAGTATTTTGAGTTTTTTTATCATTATTATTTTTGTGTTAAAATGTTTGAAAGTCCGAAAAAACTTCTACAATCCCCCCCCTCCCCTCCCATTCCTCCAAGAGTTACGACTATAGGGTCAAAGCTTGCGTTACTTAGGTGCATTGTGATAATGTGGATATTATGTGCCCGAGGTAACGTACTTCCCGACGACCCCCTGGCACATTATCCAGGGTCAAAGTCTTGCGTTACTTTCGCTTTATCATGAAATTTATGGTGTGGTCTGAGAATAAGGCTAGGAAAGGAGGGGGTGGAAGATTTCATTGCAGATTTTCAGCTTCAACGGTCGCTCCTCTTGTGCGTCGGCTCTTTTACTGCAGTAGTGCTGAAGAAGAAAAAACTAAAACAAAAGGGTATGCAGTCACGTGGCATATCGTATCAGACAGTTCAAGGATTAGTTGAAACAGATCATTCCTTTGCGCTGTTACTGGTACAACTCTTAGTTATGCTTATGTTTGGATAGTTTTTCCTCATGGATAGAAAAAAATCTTTTGTTTGGACGTATTTTAAAGCTATTGATTCCGCTGCTTCCAAAGCTTTGTGCAATATAGTCTAATCAAAGTAAACAGTTATGAATATTATGTCATTTTAGGAGCTGTCAGACTCAAATATTGTTTACTCATGTAAGCAATATTGTATCACTCAGGTAAGTAATCGAAAATTAGGCCTGGCGTAAATAATTCTCTCTTCAATCAAAAATTTTGATTTTAGAAATATGTGCATATTTAACACTATATTATAGAGCGTTAATATAATTAAAATATTTTTACCAAAAATTACTGTTAATATACTTGAATAAAGAAAGCCAGTATGTTGGTTGCAAAGTTTGTTTAAATATTTTGCAATTGTATTAAAGCATAATACATGTTAAAAAGGACGTATATTTTCATTTTTAAATTGAATAAAATAGTCATACTAAAGCTACGATAAATCAAAGAACCTGTTCTCAAAAGAACAGGAAAAAGAACTGTTCTTTAAAAAAGAACGGGAACAGTGAACAACTGTTCTTTGAAAATAACGCTTTCCCCATCTCTAATGCAGTATGCCAGCAGAGTGCCGTTGCCTTCCCGGGCTTCTGGCAAGGTACTTCTCGGGCGACCACTGTTGGTACGACTCAGTTACTTTTTGCAGTGCCGAGCCGGTGCTGGACGTAAAGGTAGAAAGGCGCTGGCAAGGTAGTCCGCCAGCAGGTGTGTGTTTGCTGGGTAAGAAGAGAAAAAAAAAAGACAAGGAAGAATAAATGACTCATAAAAATTGAAAATTACATAAGAGTGAAAGGAAACTTTTTAGTCTTTAAGAGGACATTCAAACTTCCAAGCAAAAACATATACATTAGAAAATGGAGATGATCCTGTATGCATTGACTTGGATAAACATTTTGATATGGAAACTTCTATAGACATAGGACTGACATTTCGCATACATGATTTTCTGATTGTTAATTACGAAGAGGAATATTTTTTTGGAAAAATTAAAGAACTACTTGAAAATCATGACAAAATAGATACAGAATAACAAGTTACTACAATGACGATGGCAATGTGCCTGTCACTGATTTGGTACTTGGATAGCCAAGTGACAGAAAGAATAAGCCTCCCGTAAAACACAAATTTTCCTGGTGTTTGCATTGTAATAGTCATATTTAAAAAAATCTGTAAAACGTAAATGTCTATTATTTTGAGTTTCAAAATTATTTGTAAATTATCCGTTATATGTCAAAATAAACCACTAATATTTTCTGTGCAATATCCCCTCAATCTTAAGTATTTTTGAAATTTATAAATATGCTTCACTTAAACATTTTTACAGGTAATAATACTCAACTTCTAACATATTTCCTCTACAAATCATAAAAATAAAATAAATATACATTGAGCTTGTTCGAAGTCTAATGATATAGATATGTCACGTTTAGGTGTTTAAAATGTCAGCTTTAGAATCATATCAAAATTGTGGTGTAGGCTTTAAATGCATTTCAAGGGCATAATATATATATATAGGATGTCCTCAAAAGGTGATAACGGGCTTTAACTCTCGGGCTTATCTATTAGAGATAAGTGGGCAATGTAAATAGAAAAAAAATGTTCAAAATAAGGTCGGAAAAAGATTACGCTACGAAAAAACTCCTCTCGTTAATTTGAAAAAAGTTTCCTTTTTTAAACTTGTAAATGACCCCTGTACAAAACGACTCCCATTGCGTAAAATGTGCCCAATGAGGTGACACACAAAATTTGAGAATTATATCTAAAAAGTGTCAGAGATACGAAGACAAAACTGCTGACTTACCACTTTTCAATGGCCCTCGAAGGGGGAAAAAACACACCGATTGATCGCTTTTCAGGGATTGTACAGAAATTATATAAGGAAATCCTTTTTCCTCTCTAGCAATAAACGTTTACATTCAAAATCATGTATAGTCTCCGATCATCTTTCTTTAATGATATCTCTGAGACGTTATATGATGAATGGCTCAGATTTGGTACATCAACTCATTAGTGTATGAGGCACATTTTACTAATTCGGAATTTTTTGTACTGGGGTCGTATACAAATTTAAAAAGTGTACTTTTTGTAAATGAACGAGATAATTTTTTTCTTAACGGAGTCTTATTTCGGGCGTTATTTTGAATATTTTTGCAATTTGCATTGCCCACTTATCTCTAATAATTAACGGAAAACGTATTAAAGCCCGTTACCACCTTTTTGAGACACCTTGCATATATATATTATAACATCGACATGCACTTAAATCAGAAACCAAATCTTATATATATATATATATATATATATTTATTTATTTATAAATGAATGTTTACCTGGAAAATGTTTAATGAAAGTTTTTGTAACAGTTATGTACAGGCATATGAACCATTGATAATAGCCAGAGTGTTGTAGTTTAGATTAAAGTAAAATTGTATTGAAAAGTATAGCTTAAAGTGACAGGTTTTAGTATATTTATCTTAGGTTTTTTTACAATCTGAAAAACAATTTAATGTTAAGGCTTTAAGTAATCAAACGCATAATATAATTCCAGTTTTAATCAAATAAATAATAATACTAATAAAAAACTACTTATTTTGAAAATACTCCAGCAGACACTTTTCTTAAATCTCTCCATTAGACTGAAAATATAGTTTGAAGCTTCCTGTTTAAATAATTTAATCTTCTTGAATCTCCCATTGGACACGGCAAAGTTATTTACTTTTTATTTTACTTTATTTACTTTTTAGTTTGCATGAGATTACTTGAATATATTTAAGTATTTATAATCTGTTTTATGCAGTTAAAGTATATGTGTTTGTTTGGAAAGTCTTTGAAATCCAAATACAACTGCAATGTAAAAATTTCAAAAGACAACAAAATAAGTAAAACTCGTTTAATAAAAGTTTTTCGTGATATTTAGTACATATTTATTCCAATCTTTATTTTTTACTTTGAAATAAATTATTAGTTTAATCATAAATTTCTGTTTAACTAACAAGTAGAAATTAAAAATATATATGCGTAGATATTGATGTTAAGTTTAATTAAAAGTTCCTACAGTTTGAACCAACAAAATAGCCTAAAAGTTAAAATTCTATTTTTTTTTATATTAAAATCTGTAGTAGGTTTAAATTAAGCAAATATTTCAATTTATTATGGCAGATCATTTGACCATGTTGAAAATGTACTACGTATTTTATTCAGTGTATTAAAATTTGGTAAAAAAGTAAAATTCATTTTTCTTACACTGTTTAATTAGGGAGGGAAGAAGAAAATCTTGTAAATAAATATATAGCATAAAATTTTGAATAATTATGAAATGGTATAAACTCGCACACATGAGAAGGAACCGCTATGTATTTAAAATAAAAAATTTAAATTTGATTTTTTAATCACATTTTTTTTTCTAATCATTGTGTTCATTTTGTGAAGCTACGATTTTGGGCATTCCTCAATCTTCCATCAATCTGCCAATCTGGACTTCTTGTAAGGTTAACCTTTATCCAATATATGAAGTTTCTAATTAACAACATTCCTTCTACTCCTTTCATTCATTTCGCTTGAAAACATTTGTTTCAAGATTGACTTCTTTCTTTCTCTATTTGTTCCAATTTATTTGCGGTGTTTATATTTACTCTTTCGTTACTGTACTTAAAAAAAAGTTCATTTGCTGTTCAGATTTTTTAAAGTGTTTTTTATGTCATTGTTTTTATTGATCTATTTCTATTGAATATTTATTTTTATGGATTATGCACTTGTGATGAAGATCACATATCTAATTTAAAAATCATTTACTTTGGCTTTCTTTAATGTAATCTATCCAAAATTCAAGAATTCTAAATCACTTCTGTTTTCATTTTCTGTCATTTCGGCTTTTAAATCTGTATATTTACTTTTCCCTGTATGCACTATTCTTTTTGTTCTTAATTGTTTCGTCTCTTCAGACCGGTGTGCTAAAAATAGATTATATTACGTCCGTTTGCAAAATCAACGTATTTTTGATTTCCCTTCCTTTGGCTTGGAGTTGGCGTTTTTTATTTCTTGTTGCCATGTCTTGTCTTTAAAATTATTTGCTCGCGATTACGTCATTGTAATTTTATTGGATTAACTGTTAGGGTTGCTCTGGAATTGGCGCTATTAATCTCAGCCAAGTTATTGTTCTCGCCAATGTGTAATTCTGTGCTGGCGTAATTTTTAAATCATTCCACCTTAATTTCACTGTCCATATAGGACGTATTTTATTTTCGCTGAGCCACCACCGCCGTTATAATAATATTTCAATAGTATATGTTTAATAAAATAGTTTTTCAGTATTTAACGTCTTTTTATTTTATTGCAACATAAGTGCATCGAACCTGGATTATCATGTATCACAACGCAGTCTTTAAATTTAAATCAGCCCAACCAAAAACCTTCTTTACATAAATTGGTGCCTACCCAGGCACTTGTGTTGCATTTTTCGGTGGTGGCTCAGCAAACAGCGTATGGAATCATCTCGGACGGTCGGATGTCAGCGTTCAGGTGAACCGAAATCTGCTGCTCCTGCATTTTTAGTGGCTTAGCAAATGGAATCGTACAGTATCCAGCATGTTACTACTCCTACTGAATGGCGTGACTTCCGTTTTCGTGGTCGGGAACTTACAGCTTGTGTATACCCGTTTATTCATCTGGTGCTCGGCCCGCTGTGGTGATCTCTAGCCGGATTCACTGTGTTCGTGTCAACCATGTGTTTCGTATGACTCATATTCTCAAGAATTCTCGAATCCCGACTGTGTTTTTACGGAATTGTGCAGTTTTGTTTTGCGTCACTTCATCAGTTTTGTTTCTCCTAGGGGTGCGAATAATACGTAATGACACTGAATATTTTTCTGCCCGGCATTCTTAGATTAGAAGACTGATTATGGAAGCCGAACTCTGTGCGTAAAAAAAAATTAAAAAAAAATCACTAGTTCGCCCCGGCATGTGACGTACGATATGTTATTTTCTTCGGCTGTAGTGCGTAACTCCGTGCACTGGAATGAACGTGAGAGAAAAACAGTGTCATCCCCACACCTCTGTTTGGCGTTTTGTTTTGTTTTTGTGCTCTACTCGCTCGTACTTCGCCTTGAAAATGAAGGCGTTTTGCTGATTGGACATTGGTCAGCTGTGTAACATGGGACACAAAAATTGAAATAGAACAATAGTAACAAAGTATGAATAGTAACAAAGTATGTAATATTGTTTTTTTTGCTTTTGTATAGAGAACATTTTATTTAAAGGTAAAAGTGGTGTTTCTGTCGGGACTTCACAAAATCGAAATAACTGTGCCGAAAAGGAACACGAAATAATTTAATGTTTCAACAATTATTTTTGATATAGTGATATTTTAATGGTGATAATTTTATATATGTAAAAAAAAAAGAAATGTTTCAGTGGTGTATTTATGTATACTGTATAAAATAATTCTACATAATTTTGGGGTTTTCTAAAAATGATTATTTACTTCATTACTGTTATGTATACATTAAAAACTAAATTATGAAAGTTAAAGTGCTTTATATAAAATCTGCATTTTTCTTAAGTATTAAATAGAGTAAATGTAGCGTTATTTGAGATTTCAGTACATGGTGTTACTTAAAATTACTTATTCATTTTTGCAAAATATTATGCCATAATTTTCGTAGTTTACATACTTCTAACTTGATCTATATTGATTATAATAATTATGTTCTTTTGGGATCTACCGCTGGTGCTCTTGTTTCTCGGATTTTTCTCGACCAGCTTTTACACTTTTTTTGATTTAAGATGAATATAAGTTTTACTTATTATTTATATGTTTTGTGTACATATCTTTTATTTGTTTAATTTGTATTTGCTAACATATTCCTCCTAGTGATCTTTATAATGTTTGAATTTTTTCTCGTGCTATATTTTACATTGCTATATTCGCTGTACAGCCTCTATGAGGTACACATACATCGTTATATTTTTCTTTACTCTTTTTATTATAATCATGACAGTCTGCAATAATTAAGTCCATGGCAAGGCCTTTCTAAGGCACACACTTTTTACTCACTCTTACACACTGCAATTTTGCATATTAAAGTCCATGGCACAACATACATATTCTTTCAGTTTTTTTTTCTTACCTCACAATATACTGTTTCTATTTTTGTCATTTTTTACACATTTTTTTTCTTTGAATATGCTATTATTTACAGTCCCCATGTTGACTGATTTTTTACACATTATTTGTTTTAAATACTTTTTAAAGACTACTTTATATTTTTGTGTTCGACTCCTTTTTTTGGGCTTTTTAATATAGTGCTACATGCTTACCACAAGTTGTACAGTTCACACATTGTTACACTTTTTTAGATACACTGTTTTATTGTTTTCTTTCCTGCCATTGATATGCCTCTGTTTAATACATGCATTCTTTGGAAGAGTATAGTGGTATTAATTTGATTACCTTTTTTCCTTTTCCATAAATACACAATATCATACATTGTTTGTTGTACTTCAAATAAGATTCATACTTGAATAGTCACTGATCTTTGAAGTCTGTGTTTGTCCACAATTACACTCTTTTTTCATGTGGTTGTTTTTATTTACATTGCTTACACTTACTGACTCTTAACGTTTTCACATACTTGATTTTTTTTTTTCATCACACTTGTGTTTATGTCTTATATGTTCACACTCACAAACATGTTCACACTGATGTTCTGCTCATTGAGTTCATTGTGCTCGTCCTTCCACATTTTGCTACACACAAAATTTTGAATATTTGTTACATTTTTTCTCCAACATTTTCACTATGGTGTACAGTAGTGCATTTCAAAAATATTTTAAACACATTGTACATGTTTTGTCACTTTTTTGTGTTCACATACACAAACATAACATTTTATTTTGAAATTTTTTCTATACTATGAGATATTTAAATCTCTTCTGTACCTTACTATAAATTAATACAACTTTAAGGTATCAAGTACTCACTGAGTTATAAAAAAAAATTACATTGATTTACATTTTAGGAGTGCTTATAGTTGATTTATTATTTGAATTATGTTTATTCTTATCTTAGTGATTATTTTGTGAAATATTGTTTGTTTAGTTAAGCTCATAATAAAATATATATGTAGTGATCAGATTAACTCAAGACTTTAATAAGTGAAATTTGATGGTATATAATTTCAGAGTATCAGTATATTGTATACTTTAGTAATTGCATTTTAGTGTATTTTTATTTGTACTTTTGTGTGCTATTCTTTGCCAATTTTGTCACTTTTGAAAATATTAGTGTGTTAGTAAGTGACACAACAACATTCCTTTCTTGAACAAACAAACAAAAAAAAATCATTAATTTTGTTATTTTTACCGTATGACCACAATTGCCTTCAATTTTCTTTTTAAGCTATAACTAATATTTTACGTACTTGTTACCAACTTTAAACCTACCATTTTCAAGACTTGCAAGATAACTAATTTCATTCTTTTATAACTTAATTTTTTTCTATTACCTCCACATAATTAATAACTTGTTTATTTGACATTCACGGATACATTGCTGTGTGCATGTGTTGAATGCTTGTTTCCTTGTTTGTGTGGTACCCACAAGCTTGGAGGTATAATTGCTTTTGTGTACTGGCTGGCTGGTCCAGCAGTTTTCACTTGTGTATTTGAATTCCATGCTGTGTCTGTCAATATATCATTTCTTCAATAATGTTCTTAAAACTTAACACTTATTAAATGATGACTTCTAAAGTAAATAATAACGCAGTCATAAAATAATAATTAATAATAAAATAAAATGATTCATTTAGTATTATCTCTAACTTGAAAATTTAAAATAAATAAATAAATATGTGAGTGTCCAATAACACTTAAACCTTTTACTGAGATCTTTTTTAATTGTACTTAGATTGATGTTCGTTGATGGTATTGTACAGATTGATATTCAATTTCCTTAATTTTTTTTTCATTGTCATTTTGTTCAAGTATAATTTTTTCAATTGAATGTGCTTATTGTTCTTATGATATACAGATATGTATGTCAAGATACTGTTATGTCATGTACTATTTACAACATTATTACAATTCTGATGGTACAGAACTGTGTGAAAAATTACCATCAAACAAACAAAAATTTTTTAGTATCATATTATAATTTGAATGTATTGTTTTATTTTGTCAATTGAGTGAAGTATTTTTGATGCATAATTCTGACATTTGAAGGCCTTATTGATATATATATGCAAACCATTCAACAGCGCTGGTTTATAATTATAATTTTGAGTACTCACTGCAAGTTTAAGCAGTATATCTTTGATGTGCACATGAGCTTGAGATGCTCAATTAAAGAGAAAAGGGTGTGCTGAAATGCCCCTTATTTAAAAAAAAGGGTGTGCTGAAATGCCCCTTATTTAAAAAAAGGGTATGCTAAAATGCCCCTTGTTTGAAAGAAAGGATGAGCTAAAATGCCCCTTTGTATTGTGAGCTAAATGCTCCCTTTTTATTTTGTCGACATTTACTTTTGTATTGCTAGCACTTATTATTTTTATTGTGTCATGACATTTTTTTTCTTCTCTAAACATTTATTAGGTGGTGGTCATCAGTAATTTTGCAATTGTATAATTTTGTCTGAATATGTTTATGATTTTCTTAATTGTTTAAGCCAGCCAAACAGAGCATTTAATTAAAATTTTTTAAAGACATTAATTGTAACTAATAAAAAAAAATTTCTTCAAAATTTTTTTTCCTGGTTGAGGGGAGTATATATGTGATGAAGATCACATATCTAATTTAATAATCATTTACTTTGGCTTTCTTTAATGTAATCTATCCAAAATTCAAGAATTCTAAATCACTTCTGTTTTCATTTTCCTGTCATTTCGGCTTTTAAATCTGTATATTTACTTTTCCCTGTATGCACTATTCTTTTTGTTCTTAATTGTTTCGTCTCTTCAGACCGGTGTGCTAAAAATAGATTATATTACGTCCGTTTGCAAAATCAACGTATTTTTGATTTCCCTTCCTTTGGCTTGGAGTTGGCGTTTTTTATTTCTTGTTGCCATGTCTTGTCTTTAAAATTATTTGCTCGCGATTACGTCATTGTAATTTTATTGGATTAACTGTTAGGGTTGCTCTGGAATTGGCGCTATTAATCTCAGCCAAGTTATTGTTCTCGCCAATGTGTAATTCTGTGCTGGCGTAATTTTTAAATCATTCCACCTTAATTTCACTGTCCATATAGGACGTATTTTTATTTTCGCTGAGCCACCACCGCCGTTATAATAATATTTCAATAGTATATGTTTAATAAAATAGTTTTTCAGTATTTAACGTCTTTTTATTTTATTGCAACATAAGTGCATCGAACCTGGATTATCATGTATCACAACGCAGTCTTTAAATTTAAATCAGCCCAACCAAAAACCTTCTTTACAGCACTTGTGCTCACTTTCGTTCTCAATCTCCCGTCTCTGTGTAATCTCTGCGAAGCCTTTTGGTCGCTTTTTTGTCAGCAAAGAATTTTTCGTTTATTTACCTTAAGAGATCTTGAATTTTAAATAAAATTACTGAAATGTGTCAATTTATAGCTTTAGGTTAATACTTTTCTGGCTATAATGCATGAGCTAGCCTAACCAGCTCAGATCATACATCATTAATGCATGTAAAGCAGGGTGCTCGAAAAAAATCGGTTAGGGCTGTGTCGGAGCACACGGCCGTTGGTTTAATCTTAAACGTTTATGTCAGTGAGCTGATTTTAGTGTTAAAGATTTAAATGTAAACATGATTGACTTTGTTTTAAATAATTCAATGTAAATGAATAGGCAGTACATATAAAACTTATTTCGAATAATAATCGACAACGATTTTGTTTAACATTAGTCTGTGATATGAGAAACTAGAAACATAAGGCATTATGTCAAGCTTAATACTTCTGGTGAACGTACAAACTATAGTGGTATTGTGCAGCATTGTCGGTGCACTTAGTTGAGGCCGAATTCATTCTTCACGAAGTCAACGAGATAGCTGTTGTGCCGTGGATCGTTATTGAAATCGCTGTATAGAAGAACTGGATTCTTTAAGTCGGGCTGACAGCCTGGTAATAATTTTGCCAAGTTTTCTGAATATAGAAGGAATGATTGATAAAGTCATAGCTTATATAGCATCTTCGGCCGACGCCTTGGGATGCATATATATACAGAACAAGGAGAAACAGCGTACGGTATTCGACTCACGTCTACCAACATCTGTCGCCGACATTATTTTCTTTTCAAGATGATATTTCTGCATGGCCTGATAGTCGTTTACTTATCGTGCTGTGGCAGCTTCAGCAGATGTATGGATGGTATCTTCACTCTTTATGTCTATCTTTACAGGTACAGCAGCGATAGAGGTGCTCGCGAGGTCTGCATCGTTTACTAAGAGTGCTTTTGCAGCTTTGGGACGCTCCCCAAACCACCTTGCTCGCTCGAAGCCGGCCATTGAGGTACCTGTGCTTGTGCATAGCCTTTCACACCCTCTACCAGCGATAACCGAAATTTATATTTCCGGCTGGCTCTAGCACGTGTTGAAGAGGACATATTAAATTTTTGTAACTTTTATACACTTCCTGGTATTCTTATCTGTAAATACTGTCCAAATTACATTTACTTTCATGCTTCCATGGCGAAATTCAATTTAATCCCAATCTTTTTGCAATGCCATTTTTACCTACTGTACCAAAAATCTTACATAACATTTTCGTTCATTACTTTTGCATAAAGGTTGAAAGACAGCAATTAAAGGCACACAATTCGTCACTAATACTTTTCTCAAGAAAGTGAATCCAAAATGCGATGAATATTTCAAATAAAATCAATTTCAAAAGTGTTATCCGTTTTTCGCTTTTCCGTATAAAGGAGGAAGATGTTCAAAGCATTGACGTCAGTGGAGCCACTTCATATACAATACATAGATAGAAAAAATGGAATTGATTATCTCCTCCACATTTATGGGGCGAGCCGTGGGAGCTTGAAAACGAGTGCTGTGTATTCAATTAAAATATACTTTGCGGAAAAGTCTTTTAATGAGACGGTAGACTTCGCATTTCCTGCCCGAAAAGCGTATGTCCATTACATAACATTTTAATATGATTTTTCGAGGTAAGACTTAACGTAATGCAACATTATCTCATTTATGGGTTGTCACATTTAGGTATATTGAGGTTATATTTATTTTCATATTTCCTACGCTTTTCTGAATAGCGTGCTCAAATTTTCTACATCAACTCATTACTATATGGGGCACATTTTACTAATTGGGATTTCTTTGTACGGGGAATATATAAATTTTTTTATTTTGCACTTAGTCAAATTTCATCACCTGAAAAATTTAATCGATATCGTAAAATTCTGTACATTTCTTTTCCATGAAGTAGTAATTTATTATAGATGTCTACAATCAATGTTTAAATAATAAAAATTAAATTCAATGTTTTTGGAGCACTATATATGTATGTATCTATCTATCTATCTATATATATATATATATAAGGTGTCTTAAAAAGGTGGAAACATGTTTTAATTCTTTATCTACTAGAGATAAGGGGCCATGGCAACTGAAAAAAAAATCTCGTATATATATATTACATATTCATCCAGGTGAGAATTAATTTTCTAAGATTTAATTTTATTTCTTTTTAAGAATTTAATTATCCTTATCAATTTTTTGCGAAGTTCATTTGCATAAGCTTTATTTCCCGTCACATTTAAACAGTTTATAGTCAATTTCAATGTATTTATTTTCATTAAAACATTGAACAATTCTTGTTAATATTTAGTAATATTTTATAAAGGTTTTAAGAACAGAGGTTAATAAAAATATGTCCCTTAATCGAGTAAAACTAAGACTAAATGCACGAATATTAAACTGTGTACTGTTCTTATGAAAATAGATGAGCGATAAAAAAAGATATTATTATAACGCTAATAAATATCCTCACTTTGACCTTCTCCTCAATAAATGTCATGTAATATTTCATGGACAGCAACCGATGCATCTCGCCAATGTTTATCTAAGACGAATTTCTGATATCGTTTTGAAAATGAAGCTAATGAATGAAATATAGTTTGCTGATGCGACTTTCGTGATAATATACTATTTAATGATTAATCAGAAAGTTACTTAATTAAACTTATTAATAAATTTGTATGCTCATCTAAATAAACTTATATGTTCTAGCGAATTAATAAAACATGCATTTGCCTTCTAATTCTAATTATAAAGAAATTTTTCAAATAGCACTTGTGAAATTAAGTACAATAGAAACTTTTATTAATTGGACTTCTTATTTTTTACATCTATAGTTTTTTTTAACTAAATATACAAATTAACTATAAAAGAATAAATATATTTATCTACATTTTATTCCTCCTTTTCAAACTCTGCATGAAACGCATAAAAAAGTAGAAAATCATGGAATGGTTGAAATAAATGAAAGATAGTTTCTTCGTAAGCATAAAAACCAATAAATTTGATATTATGAAATTAATTAAAAAAGTATGGATGTAAAAAATAAGAAATCCAACTCATAAAAGTTTCTGACAATCGTTCAAACACAAAAAATGCCATTATTTTAATTTTTAACTGTGAGTATGGCTCTAATACGTCAATGAGTAATACATTCATTGTCTTATTCTAAACCAAGTCCCGCAGGAGTCTGGTCACTAAACTCCGTTCCCGCAAGAACAAGGAAAGTGAAGCAGCTTCCTTCTTGGTCAGTGCTTTGGAGGGTGAACTCCTCTCTTGGATGGATTGCTGTGGGACCGTGTACGCTAATGAGGACTGGTGCACGTAAAAACCCGCCGTGTCTCTAATGTCCACCATGTTGAAACGATACCTCTTGGGGTGCCGATTTCAGGTTGTGGTTGGTCCCTCATCTGGAATTGGCTAAAAATTAGGGACCAACAAGCAGAAGTCAACCTTCTAGGGAGCAATGGCGCTTATTTCTATAGATAGTGAATTCGTCTATCCACTGACACGAGAATAACAACAGCAATATTCTAAACAAATGAGAAACATTCTTGAATTTATATTAGGAGTTTTGTAACTGATATAACTCAAGAAAATCCTAATATAAATAAAAATGTTGAACAAAATAAGACAATGTTAAAAAAATTATTTAAAAGAGCCGTACTCACAGCCGTTCACTTTATATCAATAAAATTATAACGTTTTAATTTTCTTACACATAAACTTTCAAGCAACGCTAGAATTTTGAAATTTTTGTATGTTTATAAATAAAATTTAATTCAAATCAGTTCTCTTAAGTTGATGTTGGCTAATTCTTCAATTTCGTCTTTGCTTATTAATTGTACCGTCTGATTTTCGAGCTTCACATGCAGAAGGAACACCAGTGCACTGATTAAAAATGGGTGAACTGTTTTTCTTCTGGCATATATGACAGTCCTCGCGTTTGAATAGATTACAATTATGTCTTAAACAACAATGCATTTCTTTATTGTATAATATATTTGAAATTTTGAATCTACAAATGAACATTCAAAGGAAGATTTAATTAATAAATATTATTTTGAAGAAAAGGAAAAGTGCTTCAATAGCATCTTCACGAAGCATATGGAACATTCTTTATCAGATACATTTTGTAAAGAAAGGTTTCAAGAATTGAAAAATCAGGATTCTGTAAATAAACAACGTGCATGAATACCGATAAAGTTTGAAGATACCGAATTGAAAGCATTGTAGGATGAAGATTTCTAACAAATGAAAGTACAACTATCAGACATTATTTCATATTAGTTAAAAGCAGTGAGAAAACTTAAAGAAATTTCATTTAAAATGTCGGAAGTCAACCGGTGCACCAGGTATTACTAATCACATTATATATTTCCAAACTATAAATTTCCTCTGAAATTTCGAATTCACTTGGACATAATCTGAACTGTTCATTCACGGCAAGTTTAAGACAGGTATAAATAAACCACGTCAATGAGTCTTTGGTGTTATGCACTTGCTCTGTCAAGCGATATTTGATTCATAATTTCTTTTTGATTTCAATTATTATAAATACTATTTAATATTTTTCTTATTTTAACGAATTCTTTTTTAAATTTTAGTAAGCTTTTAAGTACACATTGAGAAATCTAAAAAGAAAATTCACAAGTTACGAACAACTCTTAGACTCGCACGCAAGTAGCTTGAACAAATGCAGAAAATAACAAACATTGTTTTTAAAACGAACTCTAAAGAGTCGTAATTGCTTATATGCAACAAAAAAGAACTTAAAATCATTTTTATCAGTTATTCAAATGAAGGGGGAAAAGAAAAAGATAAACCCTTTTATGCAAGGAATGTTCAAAATGCTTGAACAATGTAGGAAGTAGCGTGGATTTTTATTTATTTGATAAATCAAATCGGGAGTTTTCTACCCCAGAGGAAACGAGAGTGTAAATAGACAAAATGCTCAAAATTAAATTTTCATATCGAACTAGACATCTTCTTTCCCCGTGAGGGGAGGTGAAGTATTTTGTAAAAGTTCTGCGTGTTACACGCAATTTCCGGATGCCGTGAAGTAGGAAATTTTTAAGGGTGAGTTTCATTTTATCCCACACGCCTAATATACGGGACTGCTGCTTGACGATAAGGGAAAAAAATGTTTTCTAGGAATTTTTGAAATAAACTGGGGTTTGAGAAAAAATATTTTGTCTGTAGAAAATTCTGTGGGAATTGTAAAATTGTGGAGTTCAGTCTTGAGGCTGAATGGCTCTTCCAAGCAAAATTCGTTAAAAGAACTGAAATATTTTGACTATATATATATATATAGATCACTTCTAGAGTATTTATTTTTTTATTACAGATTATTTGATAATTTAATGAAGCTTATTTTTTTCGAAGGAAAAATAAAAACGTTCAATACTTTTAGCAGTACACACCATTTCACGAAACGGTATTCGTGAGATTTTAATTTCTGAAACTGAGAGATGTTCAAAATGTGATATGCACTATAAATGCAATGTATATGTAACTCTTTTATTATTCCACGTTTTAGTACAAAATTAATACCTTACTATTGGTAGAGATATATAGTAAAAAATATATGCTCATCGAAAAATTTTAATTTTTTATTCAGATTGTTTTATTGAAAAAATATCGTTATTAAAATTGAGTTCTCTAGAACGTACTACTTTAAATATCACTATTTATTAGACGAATATTTACTCTGTAAGATTTTATTTTTGACATTGCTTTTGCGTCTAAGAAATATAAATAGTTATATAACAATGCGACAAATATTTTTATAAATTATAATAGCTCAAAATATAAAAGCATTTACATATCTATTATATAAATGTGAAGGTTTGTCTGTTTGTTTGTTTGTTTGTTCGTCCGGGAACTCCTCCCACACCTCTCGACCGATCGGCTTGAAATTTTGCACATACACGTAAAACGACATAGAATAGACCGTAGGCTGCTTTAAAATTCTGGAAATCCACACGTTTCTCAATTTTTTACGATTTTTCGCAATTTTCAGGGTAGAAAGCTACTCAAATGTCCGATTTCAGCACATTCGTGAGCATGTGCCGAAACGGTTGGTCGCAGACCTACCGAATTTTGCATACGGTTTCACTAGGACAGATCCTAACACGCCTCCAAGCGATTTTTTCGAAATTCGAATTAGAAAATGTTTTATTTTATGTTTTGTCCGATTTTTAGCGAATTTTCCAGCTTTATACGTAATAACGCCGAAAATTACACTCGCAAGAAAAAGATATTTACATCATCGGATAGAGGAGAAAATTTTCTTTTAAAAACTGTTTGTTCGGACTGTATAACATAATTTTCAGATTTTTGGGAATTTTTCAAATAAAATTAAATTTGACGCTGACTTTCGTAAAATATTTTTTAAACTGCTGCATCTTGAATTCTATCCGTCATAACTTTTTTATATTTTGTCAAATGAGTGAGCATACATTTCGCCCTCTTTTAAAAGAGAAACCAGAGGAAAATATAAACTAGGAGATTTTTTACGAAATTTTATATAAAGAAGTATTTTCATTTCAATAGCAGCTGCTTAAAAAATTCGGTATGATATCTTGCGGTTTGGCTGTCTTGGAGACAGTAACAATGATTAAAATTGCCAGTTGAAAAAAAAATAATTTCAAATAACTGATTTTTCGCATGTGAAATGTGCGTCTTTTGATGTCACGAGTTTTAAAACTGTAAGTCAGTACCGAACGGGCAAGTGAGGAAAGGCTGAATAAAAATTATAAAGTCTCAATTAATTTCACTAAGTCCGTCAATACTAACTAACTAAAACTTTTCAGCAGACTTCACGCACAATGGAAGCAGCTTTTAAAAGACTTGCTCAATGTATAAGACAGTGTAAAAAGTTGTAAAGTGATTAAAAATATTTTCAATAACATAAAAACAGTTTTTATTTCAATCTTGATACTTGAGATCATTCATCCGGTTTAATCCTGGAAAAAGCAACATAGGAAGTAAAACAGAACTTACATTATCATTCTCTGTTACAAATTGAATTATTCCCTTCAAAAAGGGCAAAGTGCTCATTTGAGCCGACGATTATACTACTGTTATTATTTTAACATTGACAAATTAAAAGAATGCTAAAAGAAAAAAGAATTAAGTAAGAAAAAAAAAAAACAAAAAAAAAAACTGAGCAGCGCCAGCCAGGCATCAAAGCTAGACATATTTAAATCTTAGCTGTGATCGGCGAAGTACGCTATTCCAAGGACATGCGTACCGGGGAAAACGGCACGTGCGATGCGCGCGGCATCATTGGACGATTGGCGTTATTCTGCATAAACCGAAAGTCCAAGTTAATTTGCATAACGCAAAAGGAAAGTGCGTTAGCGATTGTTCACATTTGAGAAACCAATGAGGTAAGAAACTTTTAAGAGATGTTTTAAATCATTACAGGTTAAATTAATGCTATGAATTGATTGACCGATGTTTAATTACTGCAAATAAAAGTATTTTAGAGGTTAACTTTTAGAATCAAATAAATGTGAACTGAAACTTGTATAGAATATTTATTTTATTTCCAATAATTTGTTTATTACGTATATTTCCTTTGAAAGGGGAATTTTTTATTTTAAAATTTACTACATAAAACTAAGGCAGTAATTTACTTTCTAGGAAAGTAATTTTTAGATTATATGACTGATATTGCAACACGAAATGTTTTTTTTTATAAAACATTATTGAATTGCATCGATAGAATTTTTCTATAAAAGAAGCAAAGGATATCTGGAAATCATTTTCCTTGTCTAGTTCAGTTCACTCATATTAATTCTTTATATCAAATGATCAAATAGAGAGAAGTATGGTCATTTATAGCATTCATTTTTGTACGCTGCAATAAAAGTCGGTTAAATTTACAGAAAAAAAAACTGTCAACCAGGACGCCGATTTATTTCCGTTTTTTTACAGGAGTCTTCCGTAAATTTTACAGATTCTCAGTTTATTTTACAGAAATCTTCCAAAAACGGAAAAAAAATACGGAAGACTTCTGTAAGGTACTGGCTGACAGTTTTTTTCTGTGAGTTTACACATTTTATTTTATTTTAATTATTTATTTAATTATTTATTTATTTTTTGCAGTGTATAGTTAGAATATAAATTCCAGTCTGAATTTAAATCTGGATTATCAGAATGAAATAAATACTAAAATGCTATTCAAGTTTTAGCCTTTAGTTCCATCTTAAGAAAAAAAAGAGAATTTTTTTTTTCCTGAATGATGCAGCAGTATTACCGAAGGCGCGCATTTGAATCTCTTGGCGGCTTCTCACCATCTAAAGCCTCTGCACAGCTTAAAAACTCTATTCCTTTGTTGCAACTTTCCAGCGAGACAGGACGACGCGCTCAGCGCCACCTGGTGTTGGACGTGAGCGGATCCGTCGGATCGCGGAAGCGGATCATTTCTCACTTCGTGCGCCGCAACGGAAGGATGGGAAGCAAATTTAGTTGCGCAGGGATGCTTCGAGTTAAGCCTCAATAAGCGATTTTGCACACTCAGGTAAACCCGCTTGAATATTCTTTAGAACTTTTTGGCGGGATAAAGAGTTAAGGGGGGGCTTCCGTGCTGAATGCTCAGTTCCCGTGGAGATTTATATTCTACTTTTCCGTCGTTTAAGAGCAGTTAGTAGTATTAAGTTTATACGTAGAGTATTTATTTAACAGAGAATAAAATCTAATTAATGATATATAAATAGTTTTCTCGGTTGAGAAACAATACTAAACTGTAAATTAAATGTGAAATGTATCATAGCAACAGGTAGGTACGGAAACAAAACTTTTCTTTCAGTTATTTATATCTTTTGAAAATTTTAAGTTTAAATATATTACACGTAATACTTATAATTAAGAAATAGAAAGCGCCTATTATGCATTGGTATATTCTGATGATGTGGTTTTGAGAACGTTTTAAACTGTTCTATATTTATATATGACTTTAAAATGATGTGCTAATATAAATAAATTTTCAGCCTTAGAAATATATTTCTACTTTTAAAGGAAAGTCTGAAAATACATTCTTAAAAAAATCTTATCGCAAAAGCCATTATAAAACTGCAATAGTAAAAATCGCGAAATTTTAATGAAATATGATGTTTTAGTTGTCTTTATGGAAAATAAGTTCATTCAAATGTTATTTCATAATGTTTCAGATTGAAGTTTAATGTATATAAGCGAATTATTTAATCTAATATATTTTTTTAACTATGCAGAATCGATTTCACGTTTTACTACAGTTTTCAGCCAAAATTCTTATTAAATATTTTATTTATCTCAACTTTCGTCCTTCCTATATAAGATACATTTGAATTAAACTACATAAGCAAATATGAAATAAATAAAACCTTTGTTTAAAAAAAGCCCACATAAAAAGGTTAGGACAGTCGTTTCGACCGAAAAAATGTTCGGTCTTCTTCAGCCGTCATCACTTCGTCTGGAGAATGATTCATGCGGGATTTCTGGTAAAAGCATAAATTAAGCCGTAAAACTGTTCTATAAGCTTAACATAAAAGGGCTAATTTATTTTGTAAATAAAAAGAATGAAATGTTCTTGTTCAATACAATTAAAAATATAGACTATTCAGAAGATCAAAACTCTGTTGGTGTAATGATTACAATTTAAATCTGCACATCATTACTGCAGCATGTTTACATTCTATTATTCTTTATTAGATTTAATTTAATTTAATTTAATTTATTTTTATTTTATTTTTGTTTGCGTCTACATACAATTTTATTAAAACGTTAAACAAAAGCATTCACTATATTTCAAGCTTTTCACTACGTTGGTCCGTTTATGTCGTTCCAGATGAATATTTCTGTGCGAATTTTAACCAACTTCGTATTTTTGTTCCAAAAAGCGTGTTCATTAGAACACATCAGTTCGCATCCCCCTAACTATTGATCTGACAGTTTTTATCTTATCATTATTTGAAAGTTCTTGCGATCAATTATTGCCTTCAATTTCTTTGCATCGCGACGTCTACAAAATTATATATTCTACCTATTCAAAAATTTCATTGAATACGGATTATCCTTTCCGTATACTTTTGAAAGAGAAAAGGGTAAAAAAAATAAGATAATTAAAATAAGATAAAAAAATCATTTTTGGTATTTTTTTTAATCAAAAGCCGTTGAACTATCAGAATTATTTCCGTCGAATTACACTACTCTTTCCAGGGGCCCTACCACGATGCCGTGCATTATATCGGAAAGCTTTTTGTAGCGGATAAATCAAGACTTCGACCCTCATGAAGTCACAATCCGAGAAAAAATCTCTGTGTGCTACCACGAAGCTGTCAGAATCACTATCGTTTTTTCCCTGAGAAACAACGGCAAAGTGAAAACTGCTTTCCGATACCGGATACTAGGAGATGGATGGGTTTTTTATTGCGTGTATCATGGAGTTTTAAGCACTTTCACAAAAAGCCCCCCTCTCCATGGCAAGCTTGAGTTTCTCCTTCTTGTCACACACCCCTTCCATGATCGATGTCTCCTAATACCTCGGAAATTCTGAGGACAGTACCCTCGTTTGAAAATTGTAGAGAAACAGGAGGAATCAGAATGTTGTGATTGGTTGATCTGTCCCAGTTCCGACACTGTTGGTAACATATATAAAAATTCTCACTTCTTTTACGAGCTATACTCGTGGGTGCACCAAATTGACGTTCGCAACTATTTATCCGAAGAATTTGAATATCCGTGAGTGAGATTTATCCGTCACTGATACTCTCGTGCTATGGTCCCGGTCCTCATGAAAAACACCCTGTTTTCAGTAGAAAGTATGGCTCCAAGGAAAAAAAAAATATTATATATTAGCTGCGTGCCTGTTCTTCGCACGGTAGGCAAAGAATAGTTTCGTAAAATAACTACCAGTGACAAAACGACAAAAATAATAATAATAATAATAATAACAATTTATGTAGTCCCTTTTGTTGAAACTATCATTGTATACATTACCGCAAGGTAGGGTTATAGTTTAGTAACACGATCATTGAAAAATGATGAATAGACTACTTTTAATTTCACGAAATATTATTAACGTGGTACACTGAGCTTTAATTCATATTAACATAACAAATGTACTAATACTACCTATTACTTATACTATCTATTACTTATTAAATATATTATCGATCTTCGTTTCTCCCTCTTTAATACTCAATTTAAAGAATCAGCTTAGATATTTGAAACCAATGGTGCATTTTCTATTCCTTGATGATTATTTGCAATTTATGCATTAGCATAAACGATAAACATCATTTAGAATGGTTGCCATTAAAACACCTCTCCATATATTTTTCAGCTTAATTATTGTCAGATTAGCGTATTTAGCGCCGCAAAATATTTAATCTCGCCGTAATGGAAAATATCCAAGCTGTACCAATCTAAATATTTAAATCCTCCAAAAGGGCTTATTAAAGTTAATTTTGAGATGCTGGGGTTATGCCTAGCTAATCAGTATTTGAAACATTTTTCGGAGTTATTTTGCTAATGGCGTAACTTTTGTGAAAGAACCTGTTAAGTTGCTAGAATTCAGCAAATAAAGGCCATAATTAATATATATACCGCCAAAAGTCGTCAAAACTTGGCAAAATTTTGCGCGAATTTTGGAATATATACGACCGCCGTCATCAAGCCCCTAACGAATACTATGTTTTATGTTAATTAGTATTTTCCCCCTTGTAGCACCTTTTGAATTTCCCACGATTTTAAAAATTGTAAGTTTTCTTTTGTTATTATGGTTGCTGAAAAAAATAAAGTGCTCAAGGATCGCCAAGGGTAGCTCATGCATTAAACAAAATACTTTTAAATTTTTATAATCATAAATTTTTACGTAGATTTCTAACTCATTTTAAACTCATGACGTCATTGTCAGTTGCGATATCTAACATTAATTAGTGAAAGAAGGGGAAAAAAACCAAAACTCACGATATTTTACTTTTCTACAGCATCTGATAATCTAGAAATTTATTGTTTCGCTGGTGGTGTGATATTTTGTCAAAGCTTGGTAATCTAATTAGGATTTCTAATGCATTTTTTAACTCGTGACATCAAAATGGCGTCATTTCATTTATGATATCGCACTTTGTTTACAGTTTTGTCTATCTCCAGCATATAGATGCTATGTCACGATTATTTTTTTACACAATATTAAAATTGCTAATGCATTTTTTAACTCGTGACATCAAAATGACTTCATTTCATTTATAATATGCTACTTTTTTTCAGTTACGTCTATTGCCAGCATATAGATGGTATTTCACATGATCCCTATTTTAGACAATTGGAAACTGGAAACGCTTTCTGAAGGTGAAAATTATCAAAAAAGTAGAAACAAATCGTGGAATGATTGAGTTTTCAGAATTTTAAAGTTGACTACGGACTATTCTATGTCGTTTTACATATATGTGCAAATTTTCAAGCCGTTCGGTCGAACGGTATGGAATTAGTTCTCAGACGAACAAACAAACTAACTTTCACATTTATATAATAGAAGATATATATACGGTTGTGCAGCGCTAACGGTGCCTAATGGTTTTTTCTTAAATCGTTAGTCAGAAACGCATTCTTTCAGTTGCAAAAATGCTTTAAATTTTATAATCATTTATATAAGAAACATTTACAATCAATAAATCAATTCATTTAGAAATAATGAAATTTAATTTTTATACAGTCCCTCTGTCCTATCAGCTATATTTAGTAAAATTTCCTTTATACAATTCCATAAAAAAAGCGTCTTTTTATGACCAAATTCACCAAGCTACAGCTGCTTAAAGTAAGAGCACTTTCCGAACTGCGAAATAAGGGTTGCATGCAGAATGAATTTGGGAAAATTTAATATGTATAGTTTTGAGCTTTACAATATTTATTAGCTATTTAATTAACTATTTTTTGAATGTAGATTGCAATAAACAACATTAACGTTTAAATATGTGTATCCAATAAATTAACATAAAATATAGCTTATACTGAAAATGGATTTTTTAAAGAGTTTTTTTTTTTTTAAATAAACCTTTGTTAAAGAACTTAAAATAAAAAGACAAGATAAAAACACTTCATTAAACATTAAATTAGAAAATCAAATATTATATTTAAAAATATGAATATTTTAGAAACTTGAGGTGATATTACGAATCCTGTTAGCGTAACATCTGCTCAAAGTAGCTTCCTTCGGCTGCATTGCAAATAATATATGCACCCGTGTAGAAAACTCTTCCTGTACTTTGCGTAGCATACCCGGTTTCATACATACATACACATGCTAAACATATACAATTTAGCGAGTCTGATGGAATTGTTGATTCCTTTTCATATTATTTATTTTTCAAGAAACCTTAGAGAAAGTAATCTAAGGGGTTCGAGCCTGGCGATCTTGGAGGCCACTCAACAGGACCGCCGTACCCAGTTATGTAGTTTCGAAATGTTTTGGTTAGAACAGTACAAGGCTTTAGTGATTTGTGTGCTGGAGCACCATCATGATGAAACCACATTTGTAATAGATCTCGAAGTGAAACACATTCGCCTAAAAAGTCAGTCGCTGGGCCATCTAAAATCTGTGCATATCTTTCGGATGTTAAAGCGCCATCGAAAAAATTAGTCCAGTTAAGGTCTCTTTCCATTTGCCACACAAAACATTTACCGACCTACGTACTTCATGTCTGTACAAGTGAATAATGGAATGCGGGTTTTGCAGATAATACTAGTGACTATTTTGTGTATTTATGGCACCCTGTTTTTTTTAATTTGGCACTCATTTCTCCAAAGAATTTCACTTAACGAACGATTATCATTTTGCTTATTTAAGATGAAATTGCAGAAATCAAATCTACGTTCCTTGTCTCCTGGCAATCATTCTTGTACCAAAATGGGGCGTTGTGGATATGCACCATACGCTCTTAAAATGCTCCATACTTGCGATTTAGAATAGCCACAATTTTGCTAATTCTTCTTACACTAGACTGTGGATGAAAGAGAGCATATCCTAGGACATCTTTCACAGGCACGTGCTTTGTTCAGCCCATGATACTTGGACGATTTCGACCGCTACCGGGTTCTCTTAACCCTTTGAGGCGCAACCCTTTCCCAATGCTGAAAAAAGGGCAGCCGTTGCCATCGCACAGCCAGCTGTCGTCAAAAAAGGGTCTCTAGATCTGTGGCAAGCGATAAACGTTTCGATCGTCCACCATCTTGCTGGTAGTTAAGTCGAGCGGCTGCCCTTTTTTCAGCATTGGGCAATCTATCCAGCTGTTCTCGCATTCTTCCATTTTTCAGCAGAACTCAGTGCTGTTAAAAATAATCATGACCATTTTTTACGGGAAATGACGTGCTAAAAGTAAAGGATTCTCGTGGAGCTATGTCACCCGCAACTATTTTTATAGGAACCAAATCTATTCTTCGTGACTGGCAACAGTCAAACATCAGAGTTTGGTGTTCCCAGAGCGGGAACACTGCGCGTTAAAGGGTTAGTACAGCTGTAGTGGGCAATGCCTAATCAGCAAGTGCCCGCCGGTTGAAGCAAAAAATAATTCATTTCAATTTATTTCAAATACACTCAACAAATATGTTAAAAGTTTAGATAATATAGCTTTTTACTAAATTTCTTATTGTTTTGGCAAAACATTTTTTCCCCTTTATTCTGTTCTGTCGTTAACAGAAAAGATTTTCAAAGACCCGGGTAGATTTTTATAGAGCCTGGGAATAACCCTCTGCTTAAAGATTAGTATTCTAAACTTACTTTGATTTCTTCAGAAAATGAAATTTAAAAAATATGATTTAAAATTTCAATATTTATATGGTCCCTTAACGGTTTACTATAAAGGGACATTTTTAAACATGGAAAAGTGACTTAAATAAAAATGTCTGCTGCTTTATAACTCGGTGAATTTTGGTCGTAAAAGGGCGATCTTTTTAATTTTGCATGAAATTGTATAAGGAAAATGTTTAAAACTATTATTGATAGGACCGCGGAACCGCCTACAAAATTTTAATTTCGTAATTTTTATAGGAATTGATTTATTGAATTCGGTTGCTCCTGATATCGTAGATTATGCAATTGAAAGCATTTTTGCAACTGGAGCTATGCGTCTCTGACTAACGGTTTAGGAAATAGCCATTCAGCACCCTGTATACATATCCGTTAAATAAGTTCTGTAAACATTTTATCTTCCAAACAAGAAACTTAGTTACCGTGTTTTTGACGCTTTTTTTTCATTTCAGGCTTTCTACTAGACTTGTTTGTCATTACGTAGTTCAATTTCAAAATTAGTGTAAGAATTTTAATTATCCTTCTATCGCCCGTTCGAGCTCATTATACACGTAAAACTCAGATGATAATGAGTTCTGAGTTGCGGAAATCAGGATATCAGCCGCGTGATCGTTTTAGGGCTGCTTGCGATTTCTTGGACTAAAAATATATTCATGACCCATAGCAACCTCTCGAAAAAAGTATATTCGAGTAAAAGTCAAAGTTCCTACCTTGGTTTAGTATTTAAAAAATTTTTATCATAAAATACTAATTGGGTAATATATAATTATCATTTTTCATATTTACATGGAGTTGTGCGCGAAGTCAAGTCTAACTCATTATTCACAAATCTAAGTAGGAAATTTCAATTATACTTGAATACTTTTTGGAGAGGATGCATTCCTATAAGCGTAGATTGTTTTCTGAAGTAGTTCCTTTATTACTTGTAACGATTTTCGGGCTGTTTGTTCAGCACAAGTTGGTTATACTTTTGAGTAGGGTTGTACCTAGGATGAGTGCAAGCGGGGCACGTGAACTGGGCACTCCAAAGTCACGAATTTCTAATAGGACCAGGGTGCGAATTGACGTCGGGAAGCCGGGTCCCCTGCTGAAGAATGTAATATCCCTGGCTAGAGAAATATTAATTGAACCTTGCCAGGATTTCTATCTATCGCCTGTAGTAGTTAAATCTGTATCTTTCCCTGACAAGTTCATCAGTGCCTAACAATTTTAAATATTGAAAATACGAGTTCCAATTTTGTTTACTTGACTTTGTGCTTTGAAGTACAAAGTAACAAGTACTTCAACTTGTTACTTTGTGTCAGACTTTGTAAATTGTACTTGAATCTAAGTAGATGTACTTTGGTAGATGTATTTTTGGTAGATGTACTTTGCAAATTGTAAGTGAACTTGTTACTTCGTCACAGAATTTTGGTTAGACCGTTTTACTTCCGTTTACGGAGGAAGATTTCTGTAACATAAACTTTGAATTTGTAAAAATATTACCGAAGACTTCTGTAAAACATACGGAAATGAACTGGTTTCCTGGCTAAAAGTTTTTTCCCGTATAATTAACAGACTTTTTTGCAGTGCAACAGTCAGGTTGCTATTTTTTAAGTAATATGCAATGAATTTCATTTAGAATTGTATATTATGAGATTTAACCTATGAAAAGTAGTGTAAAGCTAAAAAACTCCCTTTCTTTTGTTCATAAAATTAAAGAATTAAAACTGTTTTCCTGGAAATGATATGAAAATAATAAGAGGGTTTAAATTAATAGAACTGTAGCACTGTGAAAAACGTTTAGCATGAAAATGCTTAACCGGAAATAAAATGCAATGCAATTTCATACATTTTTCTTGTTGTTCTTGTTATCTGAAACATTAAGTTTTGAACTTGTTTATCTGGTATCGATAACTCGCATATGAATCTTCATCGAATGAGGTGAAGAACACAGCGAAAGATTTTGGTAGAACAGAGAAAGATAATTTTTAGATTACATACTCTTAACCTCTCAGCCGCCAGCTCCAACAGTCTTCTTATTTAAAAAAAAAATATATCATTTAAATAGTGTTTTTGTCGCTCAGTGTGTGTATAAACTTTGTATGTACCTGCAAATTTAAATTTTAGTAACAAAAAGAATAAATAAATTTTGACGATATCAAAAATATTGTGTTTTTATTCACATCCTCATTTAAGACGAATCTGATTTAACAGGGTAAAAAAATTCGGCATCCTCAGTTCCGTGTTTTTCATTGCAAAAAATCTGAAAACATTTCATAATGACATTATGAACATTTACATTATTAAAAAACATTAAATGTTCTTTAACTTTATTTTTTTTCGGTGCAATACACTAAGTTGTAATGCACGTTTAAAGCTCCGTAACAGTAAACACCAATAATGACTTAGCATACGGTTGATTTCATGTAGATTACCTCCAAATGGCGTGCAGAGAGCAAACGTCAGTTATTTGTCATAGGTTTCAATGTAAAGTAAACGGTAATATTTGTAGAAACTTATTTTTTCCCAATGTTTTTCAACTTACTTAAAATCTGTAAATAATTCATCTGAAAATCTTAATTTATATTAGCATTGTACAGTCAAAGTAAGGGACTACTCTGAATTTTTGCTGTTTTCGAATTTCTAAAGAAATAAAGCTGCGGGAAAAAGAATGCCCCCTTGTACATTTTTTTTGCCGTCGTTCGTCGTAAAGCAAAGTTACAGATACCAATCGATTACGATTGAAGTACTCTTTAATTTTCTATGCGTAAAAATTGCATAAGGAGCCATCTACATATTAAAATTTGCACCAACTTTTTTTCTCAATAGCAACCCTTGATTTCATGTCATATTTCAAAAACTTAGCTCATTTTAACCCCAGATACCCATTTAAAAATAAATTGAACTAAAAATGGGAGTTATGAGCTTCCAAAATTCCCCTCCCCCTATGTTAAAATATTTTTTCATACTTTAATTCATATCGCATATAATATTCATAATAAGAAGCTGATTTTTATTCCTAATATTAGAACTAAACGACCCAAATATAATTCACTATTATTATGATTTTTAATAAAATATTACTATGAATTATGAATTATTAAATTAATATTTAAAAAAATTATGAATAGCGACCTAGCTAAATTTCGATGGAAATAGATGCAGAAAGTAATATTACACGGCTGTGCAAAATTTCAAATTTTTACGTTCAGTAGTTTAATTTATATTAAGTAAAATGTGTTATTTTCCTGAGTTAAGGGACCATATATAAATTTATTAAGTGAGAATATTTTGAAAATTGCTTAAAATAAATGTAAATTAGATTTCTTTTGTGCAAAAACACAGTAAAAGATAGCGGTATTAAAAAATATCAAATTTTGAAGCAAATAAATTAGAGGTTTTTACAGTTTGATGGTGATTCTATAAAGTTTCTATTGTTGCGCCCGCTACCATATCTCCCCAAATAAAATATTTTCCAGGTATGGAATTAGATGCAGTCGATATATGTCTTCTAATACAGTGTCCTATTTCTGAAAAGCTCACATCCTCAACATTCCAGGCATGAATTTGACCTTTTTTAATATTGGAAACAATAGGTCTTTGGACTTCCCCATATTTTATCAAACATCCAAAAAGTATTCAAAATCACGTTTTTCTGCAAAAAATAATTCGCAGTATCTCCGGAAATTATCGTAGAAAATTAGTGAAAATTTATATTTAGGGTAAATTGAAGGTTTTCTTTCGTTTAATAAAGTCAAAATACAGTGTTGCCATTGAGAAAAGCGATGTTGATTCAGAATGAAATATGAAGATGACCCCTTATGCAAATCAAATTTATATTAAATTAAAGTATGCGTTATTTGCAAACGAATCATATATATGACTTTGCTGTAGGACGAACGACAGTGAAATGGGCCTTTTTTTGCAAAGTGGCAGCAAGTGGGTCCGCAGTTTTCCCGCAGCTGTACAATAAGAATTTTTTTAATCACCAAAAAATTAATATGTTATTATTTTATTCATTTAACCCACAATTTCTAGAAATTATTCACTTCGTATTACATTATATGCTTCGAAAACGAACAGCAAAACAAACTTTTCGTATTCTTACTGGAACGGAGTTTAGTGACTAGGTCACCGCGGTACTAACTTTTCTACAGAGCAGATATTGTTTTGATAAAGACTATAATGTGTTTACCCGATTCAATTCATGTTAGATTCATTTTGATGCAAAATTCATTATGTTGATTTCTAATGCTTTGCATATAAATCGAAACTCCTATTAACAATGGCATGTGGGAAATGTTAATTTTATAATCGAGGAACAATAAAGCATGCACTTAACAACACTTTAATAAATTTAATCATATATTATCCGGTTCACTTATTTGCTGACTGAATAAATCTTTAATGGTTATTAAATTACACGAAATTTATTGGTTTGTTCATGTTGGATTTTATTATTACTATAGATAATGGAATTAAATCTAGAGCCCCAACACTTTTCTAAATATATTCCCAGGCATATTTATGTCATTAGCAAGCATTCAGAATGTTATGATGAATACGTAGAATCAATGTTAAATTGGTAATACTTAGAAAAATATATATTAAAAATTAATTTCTTTGCTTTAAAGTTAAAAATTACGTAATACTAAACAGCAGAAGAAAATACAAAACTATCTTGAACAACTGTAAAAAGTGCTATAAAGAACCATTGTGATCCACAATTACGCAACGGTGAATAGTCATAAATGTACTGAATTTTAAAACCGTATATTTGAGTATAATTCTATAAGTCCCACAGTGGTTTAACATATTGAAGCACATCATTTTGAAAAGTGTAGGATTCAAAATAAGTATGATTACTAGAGATCCTGCCGACTTATTTATTTTGGTAGAAACTTATTAGTTATGAGAGACAACTCTGCAAGGATCTTGATTTTCATTTTAGTAACAACTTCTTAAACTCACTTCTGAATTTTTTGGAGTGTGGAAATGATGTACTTTTTCAATTAATAATTTTTTTCATGAACGATTTTATTCAATACGAAAAACTGTTAACCCTTTAACGCGAAGTGTTCCCGCTCTAGGAACACTAAACTCTGACGTTTTGACTGTTGCCAGTCACGAAGAATAGATTTGATTTCTATAAAAATAGTTGCGGGTAATTTAGCTCCACTAGAATCCTTTACTTTTTAGCACGTCATTTCCCGTAAAAAATTGTCACGATTATTTTTAGCAGCACTGACATTTGCTGAAAAATGGAAGGATGCGAGAACAGCTGGATAGATTGCTCAATACTGAAAAAAGGGCAGCCGTTGCCATCGCTCAACTTAACTACCAGCAAAATGGCGGACGATTGAAACGTTCATCGCGTGCCACAGATCTAGAGACCCTTTTTTGACGCAGTTGACTGTGCGCGGGCACAGCCAGCTGTCGTCAAGAAAGGGGTCTCTAGATCTGTGGCACGCGATGAACCGTTTCGATCGTCCGCCATCTTGCTGGTAGTTAAGTCGAGCGATGGCAACGTCTGCTCTTTTTTTCAGCACTGGGAAAGGGTTGCGCCTCAAAGGGTTAATAAGAGCCTTAATAAGAAAATTATATACTCCCAGTACTCTCTTTCTCAGAAAGAACTGAAAAGTTACCTAATCATATGCGAGGATGGGTGGGTTCGAGCTTGGATCACTATGAGTTTGTACATTTTACTAAGTCTCATTTTGGGCCTCACCAAAGCGTCATCAAGTAATTCAGTTCTCGGTAAAAATGGGAAGAAGAGATTGGGTGGCACAAACAGTTCAAGAGCCGGTCAAATGGATTTCTCTGGATTCTAATCCTTGCCAGATCACTAATTATAATGGTTGGAATCCAGAGACGTAGCCAGGGGTTGGGCCGTAATTTCTACCTCCCACTCCCGAAACTGGATTTTTGTTAATTTAATATCAATAAGCAAGCTTTTTTTGTGAGAAATTCTACATTTTATACCTTTTGCACCCCCGCTCTCGTCCACGAATTTTATTTCTCTCGCTGTGTCTCTGTTGAAAATCTTCAACTTCTGTCATCTTGTTTACAGGTTAGAAGTAACATCTAAGCATTTTATTATTTCTATATATGAAATGAAGTTAAGTAAATATTTTTGTTGTACCAATTTTAACTCTGTAATTTGTTTCACACTATACATTTAGTTTAAAACACAAGTTTGAAATGTGTTGTATTATGACAAAGTTACGCATGGGTTATCTGCCGAGGATGAGGGGTGCCTAGGTCGAAGGTCTTTCTAAGAGTTTCAAACGCACATATACGTTACATCTGAAAAAAAACTGATCAAATCGTTAGATCTACAGCCGCGGGCATGCCCGAACCCGGGGCTTTCATACCTCAGCCGTCTACCATTCTGAGCGTCTTATGATGGGACGCAAAGTGAGCGTTTTATGACGGGGCCGTATGATTGGACGCAAACTTGAAACAATACTACCATAAAGAACAGAACTTGTATAATTATTGCTTGTGATTTCTACATACATCAAATGTCAATGACTAAATAATGTGGATGTCATTGAAAGCTTGTGCACATAAAGAAAATCATATTTCACTTCATTTTACATTACTTTATTTAATATACAATCTAATTTAAATTTCCCAAACTTTCGAAAAAATGTACTAGATAGAAATTACTTATTAAGAACAATGATATTTATTTGAGAATGTTGGCTGCAGTTAATTTGTTCGTGTGCGAAGTGCATCCTGTTTTAAATTAGTTGCCATATCTTATTTGTCGAATTTACTCAACACATTTTCAAATAATTCTAATTCTTTCGCAAACTTGTTTGAATCTAATCAAAACTTCTAAGCAAGTTATAAAATGAAGAATGTTATAAGGTTCGTAAATTAAATTTCTTCTTTTTTCTTCGATCGTAAAATTCAATGCATTTAATGGTATTATAAAACAACAGGTTTGAGAGAATAAACGCAAAATTTACCGTGACTGCAGGGATGTTTACTGTTCCAAATTATATTACGGAGGAAATATAAAAGTTTAATAATGGTGTAAAACAAAATAGTTAATATCTCTCTGAAATAAGCTTATGAGTTTTACACAATCTCGCATACCTTATACTTTACATTATTATTTGCTTAGCTCTTTATGCTAAGGGATTCAGAAAAGATGGGAAAACTTTAACAGGGGATAGTATATACCAATACAAACAATTTTCATGAAGAATGCACTGTCAGAAATGAAACCAAAACACGTTCGCAAACGTTAAAAGAGCATTTCTATTGTAATTTACTGGCAAACCAAGAATAGTATTCATGAAAATACAACCTGGGGCAATCTGCATCACAGTTAATGCAAAGCTCGATACTCAGCCGTGTAGTGTTGGTCCAGCGTGCAATTACTCTAACAATCACAACTGACAGGTAGTAGCACACTGTAGTGCGTTTGTCAGTAGTTTTGCGTACTACCACTTCTGAATGATCTCCCATATATGCATATTGTTTCTCTGTAAGTTTTAGCAATATATCTAAAATCAATTGTTTTCTATTTTTGTAAGGTTTTGATTAAAAAACTACTCACCCATCCTAAGTTTCCGCGTAAGCATAGTGTTAGAGTGACTATCTCGAAAATTATGGGATTTTGGAAAAAAGGAGTCAGATTATAAAACGGGAAGCATTATGAAATTATTACGGAAAAAATTAGGAATGGGCAGAAGTGTAAAGAAACAGCATGCGCAAGATCTACGCGCGCGTTTGAGTGGCAGAAGTTGTTGTCCATTTGGCTCGTGGAAGGTCTAATGTTTTGCCACTCAGAGCTCTACGATGTTTACGTGTGACGTCAGTTGCCCATTCCTAACACTTTAGTGCTCTTGAACACTAAAATCAGAATACGCAGAAATCTTGTTAAATAGATAGTAAATTTATTAATTTTCGCGTTGCAAAATTCATCAAAACATCATTTAGGAAGCCTAAAAACATGTATGAGAACAACTTTACTTTTGAGAGAGAGGCTTCAAAAGTTATGTGGTTCTTCGGTAGAAAATCTTTATTTCACTGTGTTATCATGACATGTCGGATTACCACTGAAATACTGTTAACCACCTGAAGGTGAGAATGGCTACATTAACTGCCTTAAATGTGGTGTATAAGTACAGTGAAGTACTTATGGTCAAAGTGATGAGATGAGTATCGCATATCAGGTAGAAAAGTTAGTGTATCTATCCCGAAACCGTCAGAAATGCGAAAAAAATATGAATTACAAACAGAAGCAGCTGTATTTTAAAACTGAAAAGCATTTTGTGTATTGTAGCGCCAAGAGTAAAACGTGTAAAGCATCTTAGTAGTTTTTGGAATTTAGTAGAACACTGTCACCTTGAAAAGTTTTAGCTACAAAAAAGATCAACTAGTTATGAGAAGTTACTTCAATTTCAGTACTTTCGTGTTCAGTATATTTTCAGGAGCTACAATAACCATCTCCTTTTTTTTTTAATTCTAAGAACAGGTATACTATATCGTGATCTTTTTTAATGACATGGGTTTGAGAAATTGCTCAGAATTATTGTACACAAGCAGGGCCGTACCCAGAAAAAAATTTAGGGGAGGGTCCAAAAATTTCGAAGGGGGGCCAAACAGTGAAAAAAGCCGAATTTGTAACAAACGGACCTCATCATTATTATTTTGTTAACAAAATTTTAAATTTCGGGGGAGACCGGACCCCCTGGTCCACCCCGCTGGGTACGGCCTTGCACACAAGGTATATTTTCGTACAAAATCTTCCACGTTTAAGACAACACACAACGGTGTTTTAAAATTAAGAATCGGATTGGCCCGGACTTTGGAAATAATTGTCCGCGCAATAAGAAAGTCATCAGCTAATTTCACTCTCCAAGTATTTCATTTACTTTTGCAAAGATTATGTCAAAAGTATCAAAAATTCGCACTTCATCCTTTTTTAAATTCTGCATTCATAGAAACGCATTCCTTAGCAAAGTTCACGCCCAATATCTTATGCTGCTTTAAAAAAGGGGAAGGATATTTTAATCTTTCATGCATTTCTTAAAATATTGCAAACAGTTTTGCTTGTGGACTTAAAATTTTAACTTCTGTGAATTCCAACAGAACATTTCCTTACCCGACTGTTTCTCAGTCGGTTTATCAAAGAGTTGATTTGCTACTACTTATGCTAATTTCTCGCTGAAGAAAGGCATTCAAATACGAATACAACATTTACGGCAATGGAGAGTCTCGAGTATTTTATGCAAAAAATAATACTTTATTTTGTTAATTATTAAACTATTAGTAGAATCTTCTACCTGTGTTTCATTACGTAATTCTAAATTGAAATGTGTGTTAAATAGTATTAATTTCAATCGAATATGTTTTCAAGAAGTCATATTTGTATTCGATTGCCATTCGTCTTTGAGTACACATTCCACAAAAATCAAGAATTTGTCCTTTCTAATATCTTTTGATTTCTGCTCATTTCTAGACTTTTATAGATTTTAGTACAGTTTCTATCTTTTAGTTTCAATTAAATACAATATATTTATATTAATTGTGTGAGTGTAGCTAACTATATTTCGCTAATGCAGATATTTTATTATTCAAAACCATTTCTTATACCTAAGAAATTCATGAAGTAGGCATAGATGCGCGTTTTCTGAAGACTTTTTGTCAGTAAGACACAGTATGTTTTGAAAAGTAACAGCTTACTTTTAAAAATGGGTGGTTAGATTATGAGATGCCCAAAATGAATACACTTTATAATTTTGTCAGTATATAGGTTTCAGAGGATTTTCCAAAAATATAAAAACAAAGAACAGGTTTGCGTTCTCAGTTCTGCTAATAGTGAATTGGTTTTTTAATGGACAAACAAAATTTCATACCTTTTTGTAAATTTTACCAAATACTGTCATAGTTTCAATGTCAAATTTTATGAATGACAAGACACAAATATTTATACATTCATGTGATTTGTATAAATGTTTGGATAAGTTTTGTAAATAAAGAAATGTACATTTTATTTTTTGAATCGTAAAAACTCCCATCATATTTCATATAGTTACAGGGAAAAATAGTAAGTGTTAAAATAAATTTTATAAAAACAAACGCTGAATTATTAAGATGATTTTTTAAAAACATAATATTGCATTTCCAATGAAAAAATGTACAAAAATTTAAAATTTTACAGTATATTATTTTAATGATAAATCTGAACATTATTTGAAGTATTGCCATGCTATGCATTTCACAAAATCATTTAATTATAATACTAATTAAATTCGCTTAAAAAACAAAGCATAGGAGTTACTAATTTGTCTAACATTAATGAGAAATGTAAGCATCACTGAATGGTTATTAGCTGTATAATTATAAACATAAACGAAGTGAAGTTAACTATGAAGCATTATTCGAATTCAACTAATTACACTAGTGCCGTTTGCGTGGATCAATGGATGTCTCTGCGTTCGCTTTGATTCATTGTACATTTTACGCATAAATATGCAGCATAATTTAATAATTGTGCAGTCATTATTGTAAATAAGTAATAGTTTAGGTCTTATTTTTATAAATTGCGCTGAATAGACTATTATAATGAATATATAAAAGTATTAAAAAATTATATGTGAATCAATTAACAAATATTTAAAAAAATATCAAAGACTTCTTTTCATGAAAAATCAATTATTTAATGCTATTTTGGTAATTTGTATTTCCCTCACAAATGCTTTTATTTATGAAAAATTTGAGTTGTCAGACAGTCTAAAGTGATCTGAAAATATTATTTTTCTAACAACTTTCAGAAAACATAGATTTATGTGATAGATATTATTATTTATGAATGTCTAAAACTTATAACTTTGAAAAAGTGCTTAAAGAATTTTTTTCTACAATTTAAAATATAATGAATAGCAGCCAAAACTAACAGAAGCGAATGTATAAACAGAATTTTCTCAGTCGAAAAATAAAGCGTAACATTTCTGTGAAGTCTATATCATTCGTATTAAATAAAAACTTTTTGTAGTTTATTTAAATATATGTAAATTCGAATTAAATGAAAGTATAGAGCAAGATAGTTTTGAAAAATTGAACTTTATAATTAACCTTATAATACTTGTAACAGATTGGTTACAACAACACCATATTTTTTTTCTTTAAATGAATAAGTCAACTTTTAAATAGGAAGTAAACCCTTCCACAGAAGTAGAATGATATGCGATATCCACTCATCGATCACTGAAATCGGATTTACTTTTTGAATGAAAATAATCCAGAGGGAACGTCGCTTTTCTTCAATACGTAACGCAAGCGCCAAGAAAGTATTACAAATATTTTCTTAAAAAATTTTACTCTATGTTTTTACGATGGGGTTTCAGATTTTAGTAAAGTAAGTTTCACTTTAAAAGATGCACACAAAACAGTTTATTCATTAATTAGTTTCTTTTTATTTATTCCATATTCCATGGTTTATTTATTAGTTAGTTTTTTTTAATTTATTTCATATTATACGCATTTTAGGCAGTGGCAAAAACCCCTCTTCTCTGACATTTTATGTATTTTCGGAAAAATTCTTTAGTATTTGCTATCGAACATTCGATATTTATTAGAAGTATTGTAAATACAAAAAATGGATTACTAAAAAATACTTAATACGTATTTAAAATATTGATATTTCAAGCCAATAAAAGAGATATTATACACCAGTGCTATTAGCTCATTGTGAGAATAAGTACTGTGTTGAATTTTGTTGCATTTAAATTGGTTAAATAGAAAGCGGATCACGAATCTTTAAAACATTAATTTTTACAAAAGGGTTTTTCGATTTCTCGCCAAATCTTAAAAATGCCATCATGCCGGCTTCTGCTTTATAACCATTTTTCTGGCACCATAATTGGAGATACATTGCGAAATGTTCCCAAGCTTGGTTACTTTTACGCAATTTTGAGGGAAGCACAAGATCGTCAGTCGACCGTCATTGAACCATCATCTAATAATACAGAGAGTCTCAAACGATCATTGCCAAACTTAACATGCTGGTCTGTCATACCATTCCAAACAAGATTACATAGAAACTTGTGTCAAAGCAAAGGGCGATCTCTAGAGAGCGATGTTCACAGGCTTATGGAAGCGTGATCATTACAGCCTGTAGCCCTGCCGGAGGTGAATGAATCGCATCAGGAACTTAGTTCAGAACACAGTTCGGAACTTAGAACTGTGCAATATGCATTATGTGTATGATGCTGCGTATGGGAAGTCATATTAACCCCTTCGCGCCCATCGTACCCTATACGGTACGGGAAAATTATGCTCTCACCGGCCCATCGTTCCGTATTGGGAACTCATTGCGAACGCTTGTTTCTGCCCATCGTTCCGTATAAGGAACCAAACTTTGGAACGTTTTTTTAGAATTTTTTAATGACACTAGATGGCAGTACTATACCGTAATTTTGAATTGTGGAGGTCATATGAGGTCTGAACTTTCAGCCTGTGTTTCTGCTATCGGAATTCCTACAGCTGGGAATGACTCAGGAGTTAACATAAACAAACACACGTGATTGCTTTGTGGAGTAGCAGTAAAGTTAAAGAGCTGATCTCAAAGGCGGGTTTTGTGGGGAGTTTAATGTTTTTGTTTTTTATTGTGACACTGGATTTTAGGACGAATAGGGGGATAGAGAATGGGTTGGTTTTTTTGTTTATCGGTAGTACAGAGGGTGCATGAGGGTTTATTTTCTATTAGTTTCGTTTATGCAGCCATGGCGAAAAGAGTGAAATATCTTACGGAAAGTGAAATTGCGCGTATGATGAATGAGGAGAGTGATTCGAGTGATAGTGAAACAGATATTTATGTGAGTGAAGAATCAGATGTGTGTGAAGATGATGATGACGATGATAGTGTTATTAGTGATGCAAATAGAGCATCTAATGACGGATGGAGTCAAGATATGAAAGATCTTCCTCTTTTGACATTTTTATCTAAGAGTGGGTTGAATTTAGAGCCTATATTCTTATTTTCCACGTTTTGAATTAAAATTTTTAATTTGATTGAATTTTTACGATTTATTTGCTGAATTAGGCTTAACATCAAAAACTCTCCGGGCCGGGGGAAACATCTCGTCTGCGAAGAGCGCGGGCTGGTGGGAGCGCGTCGTTGCAGAACATTCTGGGCTTGAAGGGGTTAATAAATAAGTCATTAAAAAAAGTCTCACCTTTTTTTGACATGATTTCTCCTTCCCCTCTACGCCTGCGAACATTGCGCCCAAGTTGCATCTGTACCACCCCTTCCCATCTGCAGCATCATACACGTAAAGCAAATCTGCCAATTGTGAGTTAACAAACCAATTCATCCATGTCTAGGTTGAAATGATCACGTTTCCATAAGCCTGTGAACATCGACCTCGAGCGGTCGCCGTTTGCATATCCAGACACAAGTTCCTACATAAATCTTGTTTGGCAATTTATGACAGACAAACATATTAAGTTTGGCAATAAACTTTTGAGACACCCTGTATAGTAGCAAACGCGCTATCAGCTCTTTGTTATTCAACGGGCGCTAGTAGCAGTGACCCAAGCATACCAACTAATCTCTAATCTATAATCGCTTATTGACTGTTTTAGAAAGCTTACGCTCTGTTCTAATGTTAAAGCAATAACAATAAGAAATATTTCATCGCATCAAAGTAGTTCTATGATTTTGCCTTTATAATTTTTGAGAATTTTAATAATAATACAATATCATGCGTTTATTTAAAATAAAAGGAATTGTTTCAAAAATGTGTTTGATTCACCATCCAAACAATTAGTAATAATAATAAATAAATAAATAATAAAATCCTCTTATATACGTAGCTGTATTGAGCGGACTCAGTAAACGAGGACTTTGCTCATTTCATATGTCTAAAAATGATGTTCCATGAGGTCAAAAAATCTAAATTCGCGAAATTCTTGTATGTAAATCGATTAAATAGAGCGCGAGTTACGCATTTTTTAAATTTCCCATTGAAATCGCCAAATCCTGTTGTCATCAAATCAGGGTTTTGGATCTCTTGCCCAAACATTAAAAATACTGTCTTTATGTGAATTGGTGAATTAGAATACTTCAGATTAGTTCAATCTCTTCTGTTTTGCCTCTCATCAATTTCAGATATTTATTCATGCCACATTCGGCAATGTGGCAACACAAATTACGCCAAAAATCACAAAACTGGAGAATTTAGGAGCAATTTTTGAGGGTAGCATACGATGCACGACTTCAGTTGTCGAACCATTAATTAATTGTATTGTAGAATATTCCATTTAAACTGCAAAACATTGAAAAAAAATTTTTTGACTAATATAATGGTAGATTCTTTATGTTTGCAAAGTTCATATGGTTATAGAATTAAATGTATGATTAGTAGTATTTTTTTAATGAAAGACATTAGTATGCTCAAAACCTTTATTCATGGATTTGAATTTTCGATGTGTATCTGTTGTAATAATTTTAAAATACATTTTATTAAAAAAATAATTTTTTTCTACATGGATGTGCGTTTTCTCTTGAAGTGTGTACAGTAATTCAAAATTAACATTTCAAATGCACTTTGATTAAAATGATTCTGAATGTATATGCTTCCTTTTCACGGTTTTTTTAATACTGTGCAGAGCAACAGAATGCATTAAAAAGTTTTATTAAGAAAACCTGATGTGTCCAACACATGACTTCCTTGCACGTCTATTAAATCAAAAATGTTTTCTACGCACTTCCTCTAAACTTATTTGTTTGAAAGAGATAAAATATCAATAATAGTAAGGTTTAGCGATTTCTAGCCAAATATTTCGATATCGCCAAGCTGAGTTCAATTTGAATGATTTCCTTCTGACACTTTATTTGGCGATATTTCTCCAAAAGCCGACAAACTTGAGATAGTTTGCGAGATTTTGGGGATAGCCAAAGTAGTCATTGAACACAGACTTTCAATGAATTGAATGCATCCATACACCTTAATGTATTTAAAGTCATTTGGCTCACCCTGTAAATGAATTCCCAGTCGATTGCTGTCAGAAAAGATATTGAAAACAGTTAGATATTATATATATAGCTCTAAATACAAAAGTTCAAAATTCTACGGGTTAAAGTTTTAGAGTTATACAAAATACGAAATAATTTTTGGCTCCAAATTTGGCGATATTTCGGCGAAACTCGTCAATGTCGACGACATTTGGCGAGATTTTAAGCATGGACCAACAATGACAGATTATCGCCAAATTTGGCGATATTTCGCCAAAACTCGCCAAGAGCGATGACAAATGGCGATATTTTGTTCATGGACCAAATGACTGACTATCGCCAAATTTGGCGACATTTCGGCAAAACTCGCCAAGGTCGAGGACAGACGGCGAGATTTTGGGCATGTACCAAACAATGACTGTCTACAATTGTATTATATTGAAGATGTCCATAGACAGAAAGTACTGAAATTCTTTTCGGTGGTCCTGTAAATAAACTCTCCAGTAGATTGGAACCAAAAATCGAGATGCACAACTAGATGTTACAATAATCTTATATATGAAATTTCATAATAGTTTTTGAGATTTGAGAGTTAAATATGCACACATGTACACGAAATGTCGCCAAGCTTGGCGACTTTTGGCATAGTTCTTGAGGGAGGCACGTGCGTGGTCGGACCATTACCTAACTTATGTGGTAGGACGGTATTGTGCTTGAAATAGATGAATGCCCCTAAAATTGCCATTGACCGTAATGTATTGGAAACCTTTTGAGTGTTCCTGTAGCAGAACTGTAAATGATAAAGACACTTTTCTTAATGGAGAAATTCATTTTCTAACTCTTTACAGCATGTATCACTTCTGAGTCGTTTGAAATAACCCAATACCTACCTCTAAAAAACGCTTTGATGAATGTCGGCCCATAGAGCGTAATGTATTTCGAATCTTTTAGGCGGTTCAGTAGATAAACTATCCAGTCGAATGGAACCGAAAGGGGAGGTGCACAACTAGATGTTACAACTATCCAAAATATGAAGTTTCGACATTCTACGCCTAATAGTTTTTGAGATATGCGAGTTTAATGAATTTCGGCCCATTGAGCGTAATGTATTTCGAATGTTTTGGGCGGTCCTGTAGATAAACTATCCAGTCGAATGGAACCAAAAGGGGAGGTGCACAACTAGATGTTACAACTATCCAAAATATAAAGTTTCGACATTCTACGCCTAATAGTTTTTGAGTTAGGTGAGTTCAATGAATTTCGGCCCATAGAGCGTAATGTATTTCGAATCTTTTGGGCGGTCCTGTACATAAACTATACATTCGATTGCTACCAAAAGGGGAGGTGCACAACTAGATCATAGAACAATCCTAAATATCAAATATCAACATTCTACGACCAATAGTTTTTGAGATATGCGAGTTACATACATACGTACGTACGTACAGACGGCATGGAAAAACTGACCACAATAGACTCGCCGCTGGTCAAAATGAGTTGCAGACGCGTTAATATGATCGTGCATGCTAGCCTACCATGAGATCCATCGAAAAAATTCTTAAAATTAAATTTAGAGGTAGTCAAAATCGCTTTTTTTGTCGAAATTTGGCCCCCAAATTTTTTCGGGATCACATTACTTCCTGTACAAGGAAGTAATTAGGGTGAACGTGTATTTAAAAAGAATTGTTTGATCGCTATAGAAATTAAAGAAAACATACACAGCCCGATCTTCCTGCAATTTGCAAAAATAATTAAATTACTTTTTAAAAAATATTAGGTTGAAACGAAAATTTCCCGCCACCGCAAACATCGTCAGCACACAGTTCGCGTTGGCGTATTTGCTCATATTTTGTCACACGATTTTTGGCATTTGAAAGAAAGAGGCTTACTTTATAACACTGTGTTGTGAAATCTGTAAAAAATATAGTTATCATTAAGTATAAGGTGTCCCAAATGGAACTATCACTCTAGAGGATTAGAACCATCATTTACTTCCATTTGTGTTGCAAAAAGTCAGCTACATAATATCAACAAATTATGAGTACAGCTTTAAGTACTATTGTTGTATCATGTGACACTGTGCAGGTTTGGTACCGAAAGTTCAAAATCAGTTATCTAAGGAGTTAGAAGTTAGTTTTTCAGGCAGATATGGCGGAAAACTTTCGTTACAACCTGATATAAATGAAAATAACAAGTAATTGAACATTTTAAATAATAGATAAATATTTGTTATTTAATTGAACCCTGATTTCTCTAAGAGTACATAAAAAATGCTTTGATAATTATAAAGCTACAAACTTTGAAACTTTGATGAGTTGATCTAATCGGAGAAAAAAAGTTGAAGGACTTAAGGACTGCTATAGCTTGATACGTTACCAATTAAACACCATGAAACATACGTACGAAACTATAATCTTATAAATAAAAATGAAATTCTGTTTGTTTGTTTGTTTGTGGATTTGATTCGTATGCAAATCCACAAAAATGGACCTATCGGCCTGAAATTTAGTACAGATATGTAAAATAATATAGAATAACTCATAGTCCACTTTAAAACTTTGAAAGTCCACCCGTTCCCGGAATTTAAGAGATTTTTTATGCTCTTCACGCAAAAATCTTTCCATAATTGTAACCCCTGTAGTGAAAAAAGTGTGAAATAAGGATCGTGGTTGCCATGTGTGGCGATTTTGCCGAATAAAATGTTTTAAATTCTCAAAGTAAAAATAAAAGAATAATAATGATTTTTTTTTTGTTAGTTTATATTCGTAAGGTTATTTTTTTTTAAATTATAATATCGTGTGCATGGGAAATCAGAGCAGGAATGTAATGCTTTACACGCAAAACAATAAGAATTGAAGATTTCCGAGGCTAATAGGTAAATTATTTTAGTTTGGCGAAAAAATAAAATGGCTCAAATGCCGATTTTGTGAAAGTGAGTTCTAGCGGTTTGCACAGATTTCGGCTTGGCGCAATTTATTGAGAGCTTAAGGAAATAGATTTTTGAAAACAAGTGGAAAGGTTTTATTAGAATACAGCGTTAAATTTTAATGATCCGTGAAGAAATAATGCAGTTATTAAGGGATTTCAATTGATCTATCTCCAGAATTCTCGCCAAATGAGTACATTGATTTAAGTTGGGGGAATTCCGCCAAATTTCAGAAAATTGAAATCTTCTCATTTAGTACATCGGAGTAATGATGAATAAAACACGTTATAGTTGATAATTTTAAAAAATTCGGCTGTATTAAGGGATTCAACTTTTCAAATAAAGGCTTGCTTTACTCTTTCGCGGTCGAACCATTTCCCATATATTATTGCTGCTAAGTCAATGCTTCGAATGATTTCCTGAAAAAACGCTTGCAAAATGGCGTATGTTAGCACTTTGGCGAGGCTTAGATTTCAAACTGGATTTTATTTGAGACTGGTATATATAATAACACTGGTTATAGATAAAAATGAATGTTGGTATGAGTGTATGAGGTTGAAAAACTCCAGCACCTTTGAGCACCGTTGCACCATGAAATTTGGTTCACCTAAGTCTTTTATCATGGAGAAGCTTTTTATGCTATCCGTTTTCCTCTAACTTGCCACCAGGTGGCGCAGCAGAACGTCGAATTGCTATGCGAATATCGTCCAACCAATTTCGATGAAATTTGGTACACGCGGATATTAGAACACGGAGAATATTTTTCACTATCCATTTTGCTGTAACTTGCCGCTAAATGGCGCTGAAAAGCATGAACTTCTATACCGTTCGACCGTTCGGCATAAAATTTCTTATACTTACACATTTCAGAAGAATATATTCTAACTGTGTTCCTTTTGATGTTACTCAACACTAGATGGCACTGCAATGCATTATTATTTTAACTCGGCACTAGATGACGCTGCAGCAGGCCAAATTCTTAACCATACAAACGGTCGCTATGAAAATCAGTATACATAGCTATTTGAACAATCAGAATATTTTGGCGTTATCCATTTTGCTATAACTCGCCACTTCACGGCGCTGTAGCAAATCATTACTTTAATTAACTACTAGATGGCCCTGCAGTGTATCACTTCTTGACTGTGCAAATGATCGTTATGAAAATTGGTATACATAGATGGTTGAACACGGTCGCTATAAAAATCAGTATACATAGCTATTTGAACAATGAGAATATTTTGGCGTTATCCATTTTGCTATAACTCGCTACTTGACGGTGCTGTAGCAAATCATTACTTTATTGAACCACTAGATGGCCCTGCAGTGTATCACTTCTTGACTGTGCAAATGATCGCTATGAAAATAGGTATACATAGATATTTGAACACGGGGAAGAGTTTGGCGCTATCCATTTTCCTATAACTTGCCACTAGATGTCGCGTCAACACATGAACTTCAGGACTGTCCAGCCGATAGTCATGAAAATTCGTATACATCGATATCTGAATGCGAAAAATATTTTCGCCGTATCCGTTTTGCTAAAACTCGCCACTAGATTGCGCTACGCCGCATGGCCTTCTGCACCGTACAAACGATTGCCTTGCAATTCGGTATGCATGATTATTGGAGACAATATAACGCGATATCCACTTTGCTATATCTGTTTATTACAATGAATAGTAATCACCACAAATCGTAATATAGAAAAGTCCATTCATTCCCGTGCGAAGAACGGGTACTTCAGCTAGTATATATATATAAACGCAACGGGGAACATTATACTTTCGGAAACTGAGGGAAAATGTAACCGTTTTTAAGTAAACGGAAGCATTAACGTACGCTTCCCTTATAAATAAAAATGTTTTATATATGTTTCATCTATTATATAAATGTGAAAGCTTGTTTGTCTGTTTGTTTGTTTTTTTGTTCGTCCGGGAACTCCTCCCACACCGTCCGACCGATAGTCTTGAAATTTTGCACATACACGTAAAACGACATAAAATAGTCCGTAGGCTGCTTTAAAAATCTGGAAATCCATTCGTTCTCTAATTTTTCAGGGTAGAAAGTTACTCAAATGTCCGATTTCAGCACATTCGTGAGCATAGTTAACAAAGTTAGATTTATTTATTTATTACTTTCAATAATTCAAGTGAGACTGGCGTCATTTTGATGTCACGAGTGTAAAAATGTATTAAAAATCCTAATGAGGTTAGCAAGTTTTGACAAAAAATTACACCACGAGCGAAATAAAAAACTTCCATCCAGATTATGAGATGCTGAAGAAAATAAAATAACGTGTATTTTTTTTCTTTTTCTTCTTTCACTAATTCATGCTTGATATCGCAACTGAGAATGATGTCATTTTGATGTCATGAGTTTAAAAAGGAATTATAAATCTAATAACATTAAAAGGCTTAGACGCAAAAATGTACTATTATAAAAATTCAAAGTATTTTGTTTAATGCGCGTCTTACCCTTAGCGATTTTTGAGCTCTGTGATTTTTCAGGAACCATAATAACGAAAGGAAACTTGCATTTTTTAAAATCGTGGGAAATCAAATGTCGCCACAAGATGCAAAATACTAATTAACATAATGAATGCATAGTAATCGCTATCGGTTTGACGACGGTCGTTGTATGTATTCACAAGAAATCGTGCAAAATTTCGCCAAGTTTGGACGACATTTTGCGGTATATTATCTATATTAGATATACTTTTTTTGTTAAATTTTAACAACGTAACAAGTTCTTGCACAAAAGTTAGCAAAATAGATCCGCAAAAAATTTGAAATACCAATTAGCTAGGAATAACACCAATATCTCTCAAATTAACTTTAATAAAGTTTTGTTGCAAGCGAGAGTTTTTCAAAGTCGTATGTTTCAATATTACTCCGTTTGAAAACTACTGAGCGATATGACTAATTCGTCTACCTTGGTCAGAACGTGACGTCATGGATTAAAAGCTGTCTGAAATTCGTAAACTCTGCAACACAATTTAACGCCCTATTCTCAATTTCAGCGATTCCAAATAGTTCCTCGAGATTACACAGTTTGATGTTTTCACGAGCCTGAACCATGGTGTATTTAAAAAATATTTAAATTGGTACAGCTTAGATGTTTTACACCACTGCGAGATAAAATATTTTACTCTGCTTAATACGCCAATCAGCCAAGAATTATGCTTTAAAATATATAGAGATATGTTTTAATAGGAATGTATAAATTCCACAGAATCCCCAAAAAGTAGAAAGACATCATTGGTTTAAAATATCTAATCTGTTTCTTTAAATTGAGCATTAAAGACGGAGAAACGAAGATAGATAATATTAATATAAATAATAGATAGTATTCTCATTTTTTTCTCTGTTAGTAATAGTAGATTTGTTTGGATATTTTGGATTAAGCACAGTATACCACGTTATGAACTATTTCGTGAAATTAAAAGTGTTGTATTCATTATTTTTCAACGATCATTTTATAACTAACTAAACCATAATCCTACGTTGCGTAATATATCCCGCGGTAATTTCAACAAAAGGACTACTTGAACTTTTTGACATTTTGTTTTCGCATAGATAGTTACGATTATATTTTAGTAAAATATTCGTTTCCTACCGTGCGAAGAACGGGCACGCAGCTAGTCTATAATAAATTTTAAAAAATTGAAATGCTTAAATATGCATTGAAATTTCTACTTCGTAATATCACGGCGTGTTTTTTATTTCAATTTTTTAATTACCAATTAAAGTGTATCTAATTATAGAAAACAGTTAAAAAGAAATATTTCATGAATTATTTTTCTGTTATACCTCAAAAAGTTAAGAAAAACTTGTCTGCTTTTAAAATATATGATGTTTTTCAGATTAAACAAATATTTCTTACTTTTACGATTTGAAAATAGCAAAAGATTGATAATACTCTGTTGTAAAGAAAACGCTGTGTAAGATAATATTCGTAATGTATTAACCATGCTAATATATTACGCTAGCTCTGATTTTTTGGATGATGTTATGATATTTCATGAATTTAGTACTCTGTCAATTTCATATAATTTAAGGAAATTTTCAAAACATCTTCTTATTTTTAATCCTTTGAAATGGAATCCTTGTCATGGAAATGAGCAAATAACGTAAAATCCTTTTCCCAGTAAAACTTTCATAAAACTTTAAAATTGAAATATATATATATATATATATAACTCGGGACGCCCCTGAACACCCCCCCCCGTATTTTTTAGTTTCATTATTGCCATATTAAAACGATATTAATTGACTATGCCATTTTATTTCTCATCTTTCGTGTTTTTTCGTGTTTTTCGCCTGGTAACCCTACGTTGAAATTTTTATGACTGTAACCTATTTATAGAAAAATACATGTGATGCATATTCTATAGTTTTCGAAATATTGGAACAATAGATTAAAGCTGTTGTGAACTAATAGTATTTAAATATAAATGCAACCTTACGGAGCTTATAGTACGTAATACATATTAACATTTTATTTTATATACACATTTGTCACATTCTCATATAACATTTACACAACGGATGAAATTTTTAAACAATCATTTTATCAAATAAATGCAACCTTAGGGAACTTATATAAATCGGTGGTTTGCGTAACACATACTAACTTTTTCAGCGGACATTTATTCTTACTTTTATGTCACATTTTCGTGTCTCATTTTTATGTCACATTTTCAATAAACGGATGACAGATAAAATGACATAGTCATTAATCATTTTGGTAGGAAGATTTGTAGTTATTAAAAATTAAGCTCTAGAATTATTTACAAGCTTTAGTATCAAAACACATTTTATGCTATGATATAATTATAGATGCATTGATGTGAAAACTCGAATGAAGTGGAAGGAATTTTACAACACAGTCGCTGAGAGGGTTAAAAGTGGTTGTGTTCCAAGCATCAAGGCGCATGTAAAATTTTCCTAGCACATAAATAATACAAGACTATATTATTTTTTTCAAATTATGCATGCATTTATTATCGAAAAAATAATTCTATAAATTTTAAAGGCAGAACATTGTAGCAAATATGGAATATTGAGTTTAGAGGAATGTGCTTAATATGATACTTGTCAATTTTGACAGGTAAAAGCGATGATTTATTAAAATGTTTATTGAATTTTTTCTAACGTATTTACCCAAATGCGTTTTTCTACAAGATTTGAATAACATAAAATGTAGTTTTAATGTATTAATAACAAATTACAAAAGAATTATTCATGAATTTATATTTTAAACATTTATGCAAAGCGGTAACATTGCAAAGACGTTCTCAAATGCAGGTTATTGGAATTATTTACTTTCCCCATTAGAATTAATGTATAACATATTCATTGCCGGTGATGTAGTGACATTTAAATGCTAATATGCAAAATTGACCACAGATGGTACATATTCATCCTTTTGTCTTTCTGACGATGAGTGCAGTGCGTTTGAAGAAAGAGTTATTAGACTGTCTAAACTGGCGTCCCAAAAAGGTAGCAACGCGCTTTAATTCTTTATCTATTAGTCGTAAGTGGTGGGTGTAAAATGAAAAAAGTTTCAAAATAAGGTCGGAAATGCGGCTCCGTTAAGAAAAATTCCTATCGTTCGCTTACAAAATGTTACACATTTTAAATATGTGTACGACTCCCGTACAGAGAAATTCATAATTAGTTAAATGTGATCCCTACACAAATAAGGTGATATAACAAATTTCAGCCTTTCATCATTCAACGTCTCAGAAATATCTTTAAAGAAAGGTGATCGGGAGCTATACATGATTTCGAATGTAAACGTTTATTGATAGAGTGGAAAAAAATATTTTCTTTCGTAATTTCTGTACGATCCCTGAAATGCGATCATTCGACATGATTTTTTCTCTTCGAGAGCCATCAAAAAACGGTTTAAGTCAGCGTTACATTTTTCTTCATGTTTCTGACACTTTTTAGGGTGTCATTCTCAAACTTTGTAAGTCACTTCATTAGTGTATGGAGGTGACTGTGAATATTTTTGCACGGGGGTCGTATACAAATATGAAAAGTGTGACTTTTTGAAAATTAACAAAATGTGTTTTTTTTTTCTTTTTTTGGTCGCGTAACCTTTTTCTCGGCCTTTTTGAACAATTTTTCAATTTACACTGCCCCCTTACCTCTAATAGATAAAGAATTAAAACCAGTTACCAGCTTTTTGGGACACAGTACATGTTTTATTGGAAAAAAAATACTATGAGTTTACATTTGTTCTTATTTATTGTTTATAAAAAATGAACAAATGCACTAATGATCACAGGTATCAATAAATATAAATGCTCTTCTTTTAATTAATATAATCTCTGAAATATCTCTAGGCATATAATGCGAATAGTGAGCTATTTAAGTAGTTAGATGTATCCCTTTAAAATATCCCTAATATATCTCATGCCAATATTTCTTCTTTTTAATAATAATATTTATTTTATTTTAATTTCTCCTCTTGTACTCTATATTATTTCTTTATTTTATAATCATTATTATTTTAATAACTCTTACTTTTGGCTTCTTCTTCAACTTTTCTCCAATTTTTTCTGGCAACGAATATTTTTTCCCTCTTCAATTGGCAACAGCTCCATGGTTGAGCCATGTTTTCAGGCTTAATGCTCTTGGTTTCTTCATCTCCATTTTTTCCTCATAATTACTTTTTTTCTGGGTATGTCTTTATGATTACTTTTTAACAGGATATCCCCGCAGTTACATATTTAGCTTTCTTTGAGCTAAGTAACTATATAGAAATCCTGTTATTTTGTTTTTTATCTTGGTAGTAAGTATTCGGCTTGTGGGGCCTGACGAGTATAGCCGATGCTTGCTACCCATTGTTTTACTCCATCCAATTCCATTTTAATTTTCTTTTTTACCATTGTTTGGGTTTACATTTACTGGATATATCTAATTCTTCCTGTTTTGCATAAGATTTTGTATTCATTGTCTATTTATACAACGAAAACTGCTGTAGAATGATTCCTTGATTCGTAAGTTTAGCCTTTTTACTATTATATATATATATATATATATATACAGGTATAATTAGTAAGTAAAACACAAAGAATATTACTGCGAAAATATTATATATATGTATATGTATATATTTATACCAGCAGAATCAGAGGGCCAAACAGTTCGAAAATCGAAATATAAAGAACCATAAATTATGCAAAAATTAAAGTAATGGAAATTATAACCTCTGGGACACTCATCAGGTGCCATACCCAGAAGATTGTGATATATTACTAATACTTTAAATCTTTACAACTGAAAAATTATTGTTTGTAATACATCTGTGTTTTTGTGATAAAATATTTTGGTGCATTTCAATCAAATTTGAACGTTCTAGAAAGCTATATTATGTAATAGTTCTAACAGGTGAAATTTTCACTTGCCTTTCATCCCAAATTAAAGACATCAGTAAACGGCTTAAACGTAACCTAATGGCACACTCTTTATGAGTTCCCGAAAAGAAGATTTCTAAGATGTCTCCGTAAATCAATTCTCGGTTCTATAGGAAGTATTCCTAAGGGTTACTAAAATCAATGGAGTGAAATAAATTATTCTGCTGTGGCAGCTGCTGCAAGGGGCACGGGTGAAAGTTCGTCTCGTCAACCACACCATGGAATCCAATAACTCCGGTTATCGACAAGAGTTGGGGGAAACTTTTAACTGCCCTGCTTCTTGAAAAGTTTTCCCCGTCAGTATAGAAAGGAAATAGAACCACTTTAACGACTTTGTTAGGGATCGTGAATTCGTGTGTTTTTGATAATGCTATTGCGATTTCAGAATTGAATGATGGTTTCCAAACGTTTTATGAAACTTTCTGGCCCAGTGCGTATGCTAGCGCTTTAGGCAAGATCTCGCAATCCCTTGACTTTATAGAGTGATTTGGGATTGTGACTAACAAGGGCATGACTATGTTTGTGTTTTATTATTTGTGTGAATGTGTGTTTTCAAAATATTTATTTTTTCCATCCACGCATACACATTTTTGTATAATTCATCAATCAAATTCTTTTCATCTGCATGCACTTATATTTGCCAAAATTTCATTACGAGTGTATTGGATAAGTTAAATATTTTTTTATTTTTTTTGAAACGTTGAAAAATCAAGTAAAAATATATGTATTTTTTCGTTTGCTTGCTAATTTAATGATCCTTGAAAACAAAATATATAATACTTTAGAAATATTACGCCATACAATAGATGTTTTCCGTTGAAAAATACACACTGAAAATTACTAAGAAGATGTACATAGTAAAAAAGCATTTGTAAACAGTGAATGCAGTAACAAACATTGAAAAACACAATGACAAATTTTAGTGTACAATTAGATAATCCAATTCAGCGTTATGAATAAATTGTCTAAAATAAATCTTCAGGTCATTTTCTTCATTGCGTAGGGAAACGTCGTAAGTCTTACCAAATGAAACGTATAAGTATTAAAAATAGTATATAAACTACCTAAAAGAAAGTCAATTCAATCGTCCATTTTCGGTTTTTTATGCGAAGGTTTATAAATGCACATTTTGACAAATGTTAGATTGGTGTGAAGATCTTTTGCGTTGAATTCAGTGGTAATATCGTGCTTTAAAAGTCCATTGTTCGGGGGATAAATCATACGCACAAACCCATGTTCTAATTCACACAATACTGGTGGTTTCATACTTCGCTCTTTTAAGTCTAAAGTTTGTTTAGAACCAAAACATAATGCACAGATAAGCGATGATGGGCCCAGTAAAAAATCTTCGTATTTATGTTTGTTTGTTTGTTTGTTTGTGGATTAAGGCCGATTGACTGCAATAGGGTCCCAGGCCTATTGGAGTAATGCCCTACTTCGGGGACTTTCTAAGGGATCTTAGTCCGCATTTACGCGAGGTACTTCGTAGTTATGATCTCAAATTTTAGCATGCTCGTCAGAGCATAAGTTCACATGAGCCAACTTAAATTCATAGATTGGTGATTTCTGTAGATCATTACGTTACATATATGACACTTTAGCACTATACAATAGATATTTTTCGTTCAAAAATACTCTGAAAATGCTATGATAATGTATATGGTAAAATGCAGACTCTTAAAAATGAAAACAATAACTGCAAATTGCTTAAAGTTATGGTAACAATTCACCCACAGACGGCTGAAGAAAATGATATAAAATTTGAATGCATGGCCGATGGTTGAATTTCAGAAGACGGAGTTGACGCAACCAAAAATATTCTTTGTAAATGCTCGTTTACACCTACATCCATAAGAAACCGGGGAATTTCTGATTATTGACTGCGCTCATAAGTTGTCTTCAGCTAGTAGTCGGAAGTCAAAATGTAAAGCTTTCGTTTAATATTGCGTCTTGACTATTAGGCTGCCACAGTCATAAACCTAGAGTTCCTACACACACATAAAAAATCCTACGCAGATCTTATAGATCTTAGAATCCTTTATGGATCCTTTAGATTTAGAATCGAAAATTTAGATCTTATAGATCTAGAATCCTTTATAGACCTTAAGATTCGTGAAAGAAATCAAATTTCTTTGATGACTGGTAGTTATTCACTTTAATGTATGTGCTAAGTATTTTTTTCGAGTTTGAAGGAATTGAGAAAATTTCTTTTGCATGTCTCCTGGAAATGATCGCAGAAAACGAAAAGAATTTTTTTAGCACAATAAATGGCAATCCAGTTTAAAATATAGGCCTTGAAAACATACAGGAATTTAAATGGAATCAGAGGGTGTGAAAATATTTAGCACATTGCACAAAAAAACGACGCAAGTGAAAGAGACTAAACTTAGTAACATTGTAAGTAATTATTCATTTTGAAACACAATCCTTTTCTTAGTAACCTTAAATGCAATTCAATATTTTCGTAAAAATGACGGAAATTTTTGTCGAAAGTTTCGTTCAAACAGTTTTTAAAAAATCAATGAAAATATGGCACCATGACACAGAAGCTGAAATAAAAATTTGAACTTTTTAAATATTTTCATATATTTTCTAGTTTGAAAAAAAGTTGTGTAAATATCCACACAGTTAAAGGATTCCTACATTTTCTAATTTTCGCAATATCTCGTCAAATTTTTCAATATCGTCAAAAAATAAGCTCCAGAAAAGTGAACTTGGTCAAGTAATCTAATCCCATGAGCAGAAAATCAACCTTACCCAATATTGTTACAAAAATTGCATGCGAAATAGTGTTTTCTCACTAAAAATATTCAAAAATCTGAAATGTGTCTTCCTATTTAATATAATATACAACATCTTCTTTGTTAACTGAAATTAATTTCCTTTAAATATACTGTAAAGTTATCAATTTTTTAATGATTTATATTAAGTGGTAAAAATAAAAGTTCCACAAAATTCCCAAGACATAAACAATTCAAAAAATCCTTTTATTATTCATAAAAAAATAACGAAATATTTTGATTAATTATTAGGTTTTTGATTTTAAAATATTTATAAGGTTCTCTTGTTTAAAGTTGCATGTTATTTTTAAGCAATCGATTAAGAGTACAGCTAACATTTCTCAAAAGGAAATATTAGCATTATTTAAGAATTATCTTGAATTTGTTTAATTTGGTAGAATTTTTCTAGCCTTTTATAAAGTTATCTTATTTCTTGCACACGATGAGGGAAAATTTATTCAAATGGATATCCAGACACCGAAACAAAATTTCTGTACTGTATCACAAGGTAGTGTTTTCCGGTAAAAGTTCATGAGATGGATGTTTAATCTTTAAGATACGTTTAAATAACGTTACGAAATTTGCTTAAAATGACACCAATAAACATATATAAAAATTGCTTCTACTTGCAAAGAATATTTAAGAATTAATATGCCATTATACAACACATAGTTATTAGTTTAAAATGGTGTTTTAAGCAACTACATCAAGCAATTTATTTATTCTAAATTGAAACTATCAATATTTATTTGTATACACATTCACTCGCAAAATCAATTATTAAAATACTAAACTTAAAATTCCTATTCTTATATTCCTTTCTGGCTGGCTTGATTTAAAAGGAGTCGATTCAAGATGAAAGAGTGTTTAAATAACTACTTAGTGTTCCGATACAAGCGCGACTCAAGATTTTTTCATCATATTTTTTACCTACAAATCTAGAAAAGAGCTAAACAATTGCCACCAAAGGAATAAAAAAATCAAAAATAAAAGCGCCTTTATTTTAAAGGAAAATTTTTAGTTAGAACCATTGACAATCTGTCGTTTCTAGCGGCACATTATTTTCTTTGCTTTTACCTTAAATGCTCTTTATTTTTCCCGATTGGGGAAGAGATAAACCCTGCAAATAAAGTTAGAAAAGCACGTAAACTTTATATTAAAACCTTCAAGATATCCTTGGCTTATCCGTTTCAAAATCCAGTGTTCTGTGTCTGTGTCAAGACACAGTATTTCGAACCCCATGGATGTTTTGAAAACATTTTCCGAAAAATCTCGCACTCTCCCCGAACATCATATTAGAAATTTATCTCTGCAATCAAAATCTTCAACGTGGCACTACAAAACTCCGCGCATAATATACACATTATCCCCAACTCTCTCCACTCTAATGCCAGTGATTTAGGGGCGCCCATAAAGAAAATACCTGCGAAAGTCCAGATAACATTCAATCCAGTCGTTAGGGAAATCCCACATATTGATTTCGTACGCGATCTGCTGCCTCTCCTCCCCCCACATGCACATACGCCAGCATAAGCATTCATGACGAGAACTCATTTGAACAAACTGCCAACCAAAGAATTTCAGATTCACACCATAAAAAATGTAGGTGTGTGCGATGGGATATATGGCAGCTTGACGTGGCCTGAAAACAGGAGCTAGTACACTGGAATTCAGGACACGCTCCTAGGCTCGAGTATGTACCAGAAATCGATTCGAAATGATTTTATTTTGCCCTGCCGCAGGAAATATTACAAAAGGGAATATGGTTTTTTTTATGGAACTTTTCACCGAAATAGATGTGTGTGTGTGTGTGTGTTATAACATACGCCCTAGATAATGATCGTTTAGTCGTACGTATTCGCTGTTCCCCTTTCCTGTTTTGATCTATTTGGGAACGTGGAAATGTATTCTATTTTTTTCCCTATAATGTTACGCGATGCATTGTTTTCTCTTTGTTTTATACATCTCTCAAATTTGCATACCCAACTACATAAGCAAATATGCAATTTATTTACATGCAGGTCATGTCTTAGACTGAACTGGTTTCCCGATGCTTAGCGCATGACCATAGAGACCATAGCGTAGGAGTACACTCTATTTGCTCATTTTAAGCATGTGTATTTTGATTAAAAATTCCTCATTTGTAAAGAATAGTCATATTCTCAAAGAAATCAAATTTAAAGCATAAAACACATTTACGACAGTTAGTACGGAAGAATGAAGTAATAAATAACTGAAGATGTATAAAATTTAATATTTTCTATTTCTTTTTTCGAATTTCAAGTTTGTAGAATTTGTATTGCTATGAATAGTTCACTAATTTGCTAAGAATAGTTAACTTCGTTAAACTACAAGAAAAGGCTACACATTTATATTTGCATAAACACTTCATCAAATTGACGCCAGAAATTTATATAGAATTTTGTAAAATCTATAGAAAAATTTACGATGTGAATTTTCCGAAAAAATTTCTGATAGTAATTGCTATTTCTTGGAATAGTATACAAAATAAAGAATTTACAAAAAACACAAATTTAAAATTTGTTATTTAAGTACAATGACGATTTCGTCAAGAATGTAATTGATGCATAAGAAATAAAATGCACTAGAAATTATGCTCTGTATTCATACTGCAAACATGAATTCTTTGTACTTATTGTACCATTTTCTTTAAGTGAAAAATTCTCTAGTCCACGGTTCGGATATTCTGATTCCAAACATGTCTTGAATGCAGAAGAGTCTGCTTTGGATTTAATAGATTGCATGTGATTCTAGACAGATACTATGATACTGTCCCTCAAAGCTGCCACTGTTGTAATTCTGTCAAATGCAAATTAAAATCTTAGGATCTACTAGATGATCGCGTTTATTATTATGACATATATAGCTGATGTAATGTAATAGCTTTCGTACTAAGATTTCTTGCCAAAATTCCTATGGCACATGTCTTTAGCTGCATATAAAGACCACCCAAATGATTTGCTTTTCGCTACCAACCGTCTGGGCAAATGATAATCTGCTGTTCTCTCATCTAGTTACGTATTCAGTTTATTTAGTGCTATTTTATGTCTATACTTTCTTAGTATATTTAGTTAAGTCAGGTTTTTAAAAGTTTAGTTATTAAAATTCACCCACTTCAAAATCAAAAGTTTTTAGGTCTTCTATGGATAAAGAAGTTCGGAATTTATCACTCAATAAAATCACTCAATACCTTTTTTTTTCCCAACATAACTTTGATAAATGAACCTTTTTATACTCTCAAGTATTGAATGTATTCCCGCCCAAATTTTGGATGTTTTAAATGTCAATTCGCGCATCAGGAGTGGTTAATCACTACTTGTTTTTAGAATACACTTTTAAATCTTTCTAGGAGTTCTGCGTTTACTATTATATTTTTCTACTACATTATAAAGTGAAGGGAAGCATGTAAATAAGTTACAGATATACATAGGGTTTATTTTGCATAACATGTTTAAGAAAAAAATATTTCGAAGCGCTAAGCTTCCAGAAACTGAACATAACGTATTATAAAAATCGTAACAGAAGAATGCATCGCCACTTACGCTATTCAAAAACGTTTGCTTTATAAAAATACAAAGCAGAATAAATTTGTTAATCGCCTTACATTTCACAACTGGATTCGGAATTACAATTTTTTTACTCTGTTTGATATACTTTATGCATAATTGAGACGTAACATTCCTTTTTTTAAAGCTCATAATTGACATGCAGCCAACACTTACAAGTTTTGAAAGTCGTGCGGATCGTTTGCATTCTGCTAATGAGTTGCCAGGGCAATGCTCAGGGGGAAAGCCCATTTGAAACTACAACCTTAACTGAAAAAAAGTTCGAGGCACAAATGTCGTAGTTCTTTTTCTCTCTCCGACAACCATAAATCAACAAAGCAGGAATGCCAGCGATGTCGTGATAAATAATAGTTTTACTAGGAACAATTTCAGTATTGCTGACTTATTGTTTTGTGGAATTCAATTTATTCGAAAGCCAAATAAAATTAACATGACACGAAATAAGTCGTTACATTTTTTTTCTGCGTTCTATCTCTAACAGTGCATTGGGATATACGAAAGGGAGAAAAAATTCGTTTTAAATCCATGATCGCTGTAATTTATGGATTATATATTCAAGCATTAAACAAAAAACATTATTATTTATATAATGTTAAGAATGAGAAATTGTATAAGTTATGTTCGCTCATGTATAGGGATAGGAAAAACTACAAGAATGAATGTGAAATGGAAAAAAAAAATCTTTTAACTATTTCTCATAATCAGATTCGCTTTTCAGAGTTCGGATTTAAATGGGTTCCAAATGATGTCTGTTCAGATCGGATGTTATTTCGGATAGCTATTGCTTGTTATTTCTCACCATTACTTGCTTTAATAGCTGGCTATCTCAATCAGTCTGCTTATACTTTCGTCCATTGATTTAATTTGCAAATACAATCGGACAAATTACCAAGGTGTTGTGTGTGCGGAGGCAATCTCGCCCAGGTACAATGCTTCCCCGCCCCCCTAGAGAATCAGTCGGTGGCTGACGAACAATCCTCCAAGCGTTATAGAATGTTGCCACTCATAGTAAACTTTGTGAGGTCGTTGTCACACGTTGTAAACTTTTTGAGGTCGTTGTCACACGTTGCAGACCTTGTGAAGTCGTAGCCACTCGTTGTGGACCTCATTGCTTCTCTTTGCAGACTTTTAAAGAGCGTGCCGAATGGGAGATGAATGGGGTCGGTGCTGGCGCCTTCTATCGCTGAAGGCGAGAAGGAGAATGTCTGTTCGTTGCCCGTGTAATCATTGTAAGGAGAGCGTGCGACGGGAGCCGGTTTCGATCTTGTGAAACCCGCGTGGTAGATTGCGGTGTTTTCTAGCTGAGCCAAAAGGTACCCATTCAATTGCCAAGGTGTTGTGTGCGCTGTTTTGGTTTAGTTTGGGACCTTCACACTTCAGACGTCTACCATTTTCAGCGATTTATCCATTCGGCTTTGTCGGGGCATTGTGTGCGCAATGGCAATCTCGTACCGCCACAGTGTGTAAGGTACAAGATGAATATAAGATCACCACTCTTGAAAGATTGTAAGATAGCACCTGCAAAGCACATGATGGGACAAAGCCCAGTCTTTCAAACCGGGATAGACAGCTTTTTGGGCGTTTAATGATGTTATTAAAATTAAAAAAAACATAAATAATTGATATCTTATTAACTCAATTTAAATGATAGTTCCTAATCTTTGGTTATTTCTAAACTTGGTTGCCAAAATTAAGTTAAATTTAAAACTGTGTAGATGAAGATGTCCATCCTAAATACTCTTTTCGAGTAAGAAAAATGAAACATTTTATTTTTACTGCATTGTAGAGATAATTCACATCTTATTCTCAGAATATAATGTATATGTGTATAGATAGATATAGATTGAAAGATAGATCGACAGACAGATAAAGACGAAAATCAGAAGCGAAATCTAATCGAAAGTTACCACAAAAATTATAAAGAAACAGATTTTTATCGGAAACAACCAATAAAAATGGCAGAAAACATTAATGTCGGCTGTTGTTCGCTATTTTTTTACAAGTAGTGATAACTTGAAAACATGTTTGTCACCATAAAACTTTTTATTAGAAAACTATATTTCGAGATATTTTGTCGAAATATATAAGAGTTTTACAAGTATTGGCATTGATATGAGTACATTTTTAGAAAATAGTAAGAAAATCTCCTGCTGCATCTTGCCAAGTGTATCTATACAAATAAATAAAGATGAAATTCGTGTTTTTGGATATTTGTTCGAATGGAATTAACATATAAATTTGAATCGGGAAGAATGCGGTTTAGTAGTCTGTCTCACTTCGCATAAAGTAAGTAAAAATTGTATTCATTAAAACTAATCTGAAATTAAATAAAATATATCGATTAATTTTAGATACTATTAATTTACAATATTACTCATAATTTTGAAAAACGCAGCAGGATAATTGAAAACTTGGTGTTTATACACTGCAGGAAATTTTGAATAATTTTCATTAGTTTTACATTACTTGAACTGGAAGTTTATTTTCTTAAGTTCAAAGTTTTATTCTAAACTTTTTAGTTTTATTTTAATACGTTCGAGATAGTTTTACAAAATCAATTATAAGGCAATTTGTAATCATTCTTTACTAAAGTTTATTTATTTATTTATTTTTTAACTATAGATTTTTGCTTCTGCACATATTTGTCACCCTAAAGATTAATGTTTATATTCACCGCAGAGTTTGATTTGGTTGGGTTAATTGTAAGCATGTAATGAAATTTTAGTATAGCTAATACGGATTTTATTATTCTATTCGCTTTTAGTTATACAAAATCTTACACTTTCTATATTTAAACAACCCCTGCAAAGTGCGAAGAACTCATTTATGACAATATTCTTACGATGAAGTACCTAATCAACTGAAGGAAAAGAGTTGAAGAAAGCGATGCTCAGGAATTGGAAGCATAAAAAAAATGATTACACTAAATATCTTTAGGCGATATTCAAAAATGATATTTAAGAAGAACTTACCTTTCATAAACCATTAATTAATATAGTGAACCGTTAAAGTTTGTTCTGATAGACGCTGAAGAATAGAATCTATTATGTTTATCAGTATAAGGTGGGTGTAGTTGAAGAGGATGTATTCGAGATTATAAGCATCAAAGGTACAAAGAATGCAAAACTAAAATTTGTTCTAATAGAAAAACTTTTCTTTTTCAAAATTAAAACCTAAACAAAAACTATTCTATGTTTTCCTATTTGTTTCAGTGAAGGTCATAAAATATTTACAAATGTGGGTGTCCTGTAAATATAAATGAGCTGCAGCTGTTTTGTTTTCAACTGTTGACTTTTGTTTCTTTCTTTGTTTGTTTATTGACTAATACAAATTTTTAGATTTTTTTTTTAGCCTGGACTTAGTTAACACACTATTTACAAATTTTAACAGTAAACATAAAGAAGATGTAATTATATAATTTTTTAGATTAATTTTTAGATTTTTTTAAGGATTGCTTTCTAGTTGAATTTGAATAAATAAATTCTTTTTGAAAAATAATGAGCTTTCTTCGAGCCTTTCAAAGTTTCTTACTTGATCAATTTATTTCTAAAACTATTGTGTTATTTTTTGGTCAAATGAATTTAAAATCATGAGGTAATTGTAAGCATGCTCCTAGAACAGTTTAAGTTTTATTTGCGTTTCATAAATTGCCATGGTAAAAGATCTTACTGCTATTAGTCTAATAATTTTCAGTGGGAGGAAAATTGAGATACACAATTACCCTTTGCCTTCAGGTAATTCTCAAAACGCGCGGCAAATACAAACAGAAAAAAAATCAAATTATTTTTCTTGTTGTTTATAGTAATCTATTAAAGTATTTCTGATTAAGTATTAAAATATAAATAAAATATTTTAAAAAATAGAGATCAAGTAATGTCGAAGGGTGGTGGAGACTGAGGGATAAAGAGAAAGGTGAGTTATTGCCTAAAATATTATTATTGCATAATATATATATACATATATATATATATATATGTGTGTGTGTGTGTGTGTGTGTGTGTACATATATATATATGTATATATATTATGCAATAATAAGAACGTTTCTAGTAATCTATTAAAGTATTTAAGTATTTCTGATTAAGTATTAAAATATAAATAAAATATTAAAAAAATAGAAATCAAGTAATGTCAAAGGGTGGTGGAGACTGAGGGATAAAGAGAAAGGTGAGTTATTGATATATATATATGTTGATATATATATATATATGTATATGATATATATATTGATATATATATATATATATATACATGTGTCTGTGTGTGTGTGTCCAGAATTTCATTTGTATATGATAGTATTAGCCTTTCACCGGATCATATGGTGATCAGTTAACGACCAGTTTGTTAAAACATAAAGTACAAGCTTTCAAAGCATCAAGGCGAGTGATTTTTTTCATATTAAATCAACGCCTATTATAATCCCTGTTCAATCTTTCAGACTAAAATTTTTGTTATTGTGAAGCTTCAAGCAAATAGTTTTAATTTTAAACCATAATTTTTTTTCAGTGGCCAATAGTGTATTTGAAGTAAGGCTAAAAGCATTGCTTTGGAGTATGCGGTCCAATGGGACATTTCATGACATGTCGAATGGGACGTTACTATTGATTTTATAAAATTTAAAAAGATCGCTTTCAACAAAAGCACAAGATAATTATGAACTCAAAATTAAATTGTTTAGTTTTTCAAAGATAAATACAAAGTTATTTTTTTTTTACTAAATTATAACACTGCAGGGAAGCGGAAAAATACAGGATTCTTACATTTACACCGGAAACATTTAAAACGAAATGAATTTTTAACAGCGTTTAAAACAATTTTTGAAGAAGCCAAATGGGAAAATATCTATGAAACAAAAGAGAAAACAAAGCGACATAGAAAACAATGACATCATGTCTCTGCGTGACTCATCAGAGGAAAAGAATCTGTATTTTAACATTAAACTAAATCACGGTTTCACAAAACGTGCCACCGTGGAAAAAAAAATTTCCTCCTTATTTTAACTTCGAATTCACTAGTCTCAAATTTACACAAGATGCATCACCAAGACCTTCAAAAATCCGCACCAGATAAAAATTATGTGGAACTCTAGACTAAATGATTTCGAATTAGTACGACTTGTCAGGAAAAACTTCTAAGTTTTTTCTTGCCAATGCTAATGACATCAGTTTGCTAAACAAAGAAATTCATGTTAATTTTTAGAAAAAGGAAAATGAATGTATAACGTTTGGATTTGGGGTTAACTTGGATGATGTTAAAACTAGCTTAACATCATAACATAATGATTTTTTCCCTGGGCAAGGACCTTCTTTCGCTATTTTCCCATAATATTCACTCTTAATGAAAGTAGTTAACATTTCACCATAAAATGGTGCTGAATCAGCTACAACCTTTCGATGGAGAAACGTTAAACCACGATTTAGTTCTAAATGATCTACATCAAATTATGGTGACAAGTTTCTTCATAGAAAGAGTGCAGCTGATTCAGTAGCATTGTGTATAGTGAAGCTTTGAACTACTTCTATTAACGGTGTTGCAAGATATTTAGACAAGTGTTAATTTTTAGTATCTTCTGAAGTTAAACAATGAATGTTAAGTTTGTGGAATATAGAATTATTTAATTACTATGCATTTTTACCCTTGGCAAGTACCATTACTCCCAAGAGTTTAAAGACTAATGGGATAAAATTTCATTTCACAAACTAAGACTATTTTAATAATTAGACATTCATTTCATTTTTTTTTTCCAAAACCAGAAAACCATTTGAAGAAGCTGTCAGATACATATATGCACACATACATACATACATATATATATATTTGAAGAAAAAATTAAGAACTTTGAGAATCACACTTATTACTGCAGAAAATGTTAAATGTGTCTCATTAGCCCTTGATTTCCCGTAAGGAACGTCTATCTACTTTTTCAAAAAACGAGTAATAGAAAAAAAACCGCGCATAATCTGTTTACAATTAGTCCACCTGCATTTATGTGTTGCATATTTCCAAATCAAGATAATTTATTTTTAATTTTAGTAGGCAGTTCTAAAATAAATTTTACAAAATACTTATGTAATCTATTTCATATTACATTTCTTTAAAAGAAGTAAAAAACAATGAAACATAACTTCTCTGAATATAATAATATCTATGTTAATCAACCTGCTATGAGAAAGCGACATTGCATTTTATTTATTTATTTTTAAGATTGAGTATTTTTTTACTCTGTCTTTTACTCTTTTTTACTGAATTTCACCACGTGCATTTAGTGGTTAGCTTTTAGAACTAATCAGAATATTTTGATATGTATTGAACGTTGCCTATTTTAATAGAAGAAAATTTTAGTGTAATTAAAAATAAGAGCAATACAAATATATAATTTTCCAATTCTTTAAAATAGTAACCATTAATATTCAGTTACATTTTTACCTTACACCTGTTTAATAGATTGAAATATAAAAAACCGACTACATAAATTGTTAATTAAGATTGCTATTCTCGTTCAATAATAAGTCTAAAAGATAATTCCTAATTCTATTCTGTATTTTTTCTTTTATTCATCATTTCTGTCATCTATGTTTGATTTGAATTTGTTACTGAGAAAAGCAATTAAATATGAAAGCAATATTTTCCTTATAAGAACTAAAGTAAAATATAGAAAAATCCAAAAGCATGTAAACAAGAGCTAATTTTTGAGAAAATATATTACAAAGGAATGCGGGAAGTTCTTAAAACAATTAATACAATGCAGCTGTTACAATTTCATTAGATTTTTCATGTTCTACAGCATTTTCAAAAAGAGCGAACACGAAATAACATTGCTTCAGTGGTGGTGTTACAGGATAACGAAATTTATGTAGATATGTGGATGTACGAAAACTAATATAACTGCCTCGTTTCTCATTTTAAACACAATTCTTTATGGGCTTTGCCTAATAAATCAAGCAGAAAAATACCACCAAAGAGAAACAGAATACGCTAATTTAAGAAATATACTGAAATTCAGAAAGAAATATATGAAAATTTATCGACTGGCTAAAATGTACGTTTTCGACTAAAAGCTTCCTGGTGTAAATTTAATATTTTAAATATGTAAAAGTCAAAGAAAAAGAATGGAGTTCATATATTTTTCTATTTAATTAAAATGATATAAAAGCATTCAGTAATATTTTTACTATACAAAACAGGGCGTTTTAAGCATGAAACTTTTATACATTATCTAAAATAGAAACGACAAAGATAAAGCTTTCATTATTAATATTATATTCTTTCTACAGGATTCAAGTATTTGAGTAATGTCAGGCACAATACTGAACATCAGCCTTTCGCCGAGAAAATACTGTATCATTTAATCTCAATAGAGCCGAAATTTCAATGTCCACAACATATCACTATCTACCACATGTATTTTTAACTGTAACCTTAACATCAAAACACATGAGCTGTTGCACAGTTTTAAAGAATAAAAGTGAAATTTCTGAACTTCTACGATCAAATAAAATATCGGCATATCGTTCATTTCAAAAGCACAAGATTCATCAAAAATCTGTCTAAATGCTTTTAATCTGGAAAAAAAAACTGATACCTAAAACTAATGTTTTATTATATTAATTATGTATATTAATTCATTACTGCACATAACTTGCAATATGGCAGACCTCGTCTTTTGTCGGGATTTAAGCTTTACATATTTTTCTAAAATCGCAAGCCAGATCATTTATACAGTAATTTTAAATCTGAATCGTAATGTCATAGTAGATTACAACCAGTAACACAAATAGTGGCTATACACCAATGAGATTAACTATTATTAGGAACATTTCTTTCACTCCTGTGCAAACAGCAGGCACTCATCTATCCACATCTAAAGATTGTCAGTTTCATGTTTTCCATTTTCTTAACTATTTTCGAAAAAATTCTGAAAAAAATACAACGTTTACAATGTTGAGTATTATTTGAACACATTTATACCTAAACAATATTTCAAGTGCACGTACAGAATATGCATATAGAATTTGTGGAAAATGTACCACATCTATTCTTTTGAGAAAAATTCCATGTAAAGTAATAGAATTGTTAAAATACGCGGTTCAAATAAATCCACCAATATATGCAAAATATCATTCATAATCCAACAATATTTCAGTATCCCATAGCAATCATTCTCTTTTTGTTTGCAGGTTTTGGAGTATTCTGAATTTCAAACATTTTGTGACTGCATTTTCCATTTCCATTTCATTAAATTCTTTTTAAGCTACTCATAAATCATCGAACCGGAGTGTATGAAGTGATACATGTAAACACGAGGGAAGAAGCACTACAAAATTCTTTTAAATCGGTTAGGGATTTCTGAGAGGCTTTATTTCTTCGTTTTGCATGCAGAAAATAAAAGAAATTTCCACTATTGTTCGCAGTTATGACGCCGTTTGTTGTAAGAATATGCTTTAATATACTCTGCCATCTGAAATTGGGAAAATATTTTAATATCCGTGTTTTGCTCTGTGAGAGAGGTTTTACTTTGAATGTGACGTGGAAAAAAAATAAAAAAAAAACTTTATCCTGCTAAATCCAAGCCCAAATTAAGAAATCAAATAAACAGTATTGTGTTACCTGGAACACTAGTTTCTGTATTTGAAATTAAATGCTTTTTAAATAATATGTTTTAAATTCATAGCATTGTTAATTTAATATTTTTATGGCTATACTATATATTTTAATAGCTAATAGAGGCCTTGTCAATTAGTTTGCCCAAAAGTGAACGGAATTAAAAGAGAAAACTGCATACAGAGTATACGTAAGAGAACATCTCTGTAAGAGAAGGAATGCAATTTCAAATCGAAAGAAGTTACAACATTTAGGAAGAAATTAAATGAAAAATTAATGTAAAAAAAATGGTAGGTTTGGACAAATGATTTTTGGTGTTTAACTCTTTTAGAAATTTTCTAAACGCATATATTACTTACAAAAGAATGCCTAATATTTCAAAGGTTATATGTAGCAAACAAATAGTAAAACGCAATGTTTAGCGGTATCCTTCTGTAGCAAATTACGTAGGGGAGAGGTTCCAATCTCACACCTCTTAACCCTAATTTACAGTCTTCGTAAGGCGTTCATAATAAACGCGTAAAAGTTATTCAGCTTTTGAATTAATTTGTCCGAAAAAGTTAGTTCTTTAGATTTGTAAATGCAGCTCTTTTTTCGGACATTTACGCACGTCCGGTATTCTATTAAAATATATTATTCATAAAATCTATTCCATGGTTAAATTAAGAGTTTATAAATTAGTTTATATCGTTTATATCTATAAGCATTGAATTTTTGAAAAGAAACAAAAATTATTAATTTAAACAAACGAATCCCAGTCCTTATTCAGGAAGTTCAAGGTTTAAATGACAAGAATTCTTTAATAAATAATTATTTTTTTGTATTTTCCATAAAAATTCCACACCTTTTTTTATTAAAATAACACCAAGAATTGGCGTTTTTATCAAAATAAAATGAATGCTTATTCGATTAACTGAAACTAAAACTTTTCATTACTCGTTAATGAAATTCATTATTTCATGATATTTGCAAATTCATATTAAGAGTTATCGTTTGCAAACACGAGCTTTTTAAATGGCTTTTCCTAGATAATTATTCTTAACCTTACGTAATTTAGTGCCTTTAATCATTAATAGTTATACACTAGTGCGTCGGTAAATTAAATATTACTCTTTTTAATTTAATTTTAAACTACATATGTTTGCAAATGTTTTACTGATACCTGAAATCTGGAACCTGTATAAAAAGGAAAGACATCGTGTATCCATTCAAACATAGCTTCGTAACTCGAGATGAAAGCAATTTTTTGTTCAAAGCCAAATTCCTTTTTTCTTTCCAGCAAATGTAACATATTGTTCTACTTACATTTATGTTAGAAAGAAAGCCATCAACTACCTTATTATTGAAAGGACGATATTCTCTGGGGTATAAGCAGATGGCCTTTATCGGGAAAAAGGGATTGAGGAATACTAGAAATTATCGGGATTCAAGACGATATTTCATTATGCTCCCACTTATATTATGAGCCCAAACAGGATGCGAGAAAAATATTTATTTCTCAAGTTAAAGAGGATTTCTTACTGTGGTGATTGTTATTTTATTCTTCTGGAGTATTCAGGATATCACGCAATAAACTAAGTTATATAAAACATGTCTTGAAAACCTACCTTGATAAATTAAGCTAAATAAATTCCCCCCACAGAAAATTTCATAAACACTTTTCATTTCATACTAATGGTTCGTAGAAAAATTTCAGATATTTGTATTTTGACAAAACCAACAGATATTGCAAAATTTCCTTAGAGAGTATGTTGAAATACAATTACGTTTCACCCCTATTCATTCAAATTTTATTTTAAACAAATAAAATATGTAAATTAACCCTGAAGATTCTGCAAAAATGTTATCTGCAATGATATTCGTAAGACACAAATAAATGCTTTATCCAGTAGATAAATGGAACTTTTGCATGTTCGCAATTACTAATTTAGAACTTTTTGTTCAATGGTTCAAAATTTACATCAAGAAATAAATTGATCTTGCAAAGATATTTCTCATAAAACACACTTTTTGACATGCATTTTAAAATTACATTTCACCTTATATGAAGCATAAATTATGTTCGTAAACTGTAAACAATTATGTAAGACAGAACTAGATAACAATATCGAATAACTATGCAATGGGGAATACCTATATGTAACGTAATTAATGACAGTTTTAATAGGCTAGTAATTCTCATGAAAGAAATTATAAAAATTTAAATTTTTTAACGAACTTTATCATTACTTGGTGTTATTTTTATACACTATGCCCATAAAATAATTATAAAATTTGGCAGGCCGTTTAAGAGACACACCATAGCTAAACACCTAAAAGCAGATGTAAAAGCTTCTAACAGAGCCCTTAGACATTCGAGTATAGAAAAGATGACAGTAAATGTACACACACAAATTATATTTTATAATTTTAAAAAAGTTTTTTTTTCAAATGGCGGGCCGTAACAATGCCTCGGAGGCATTGGCCTTTACTAAGGCCGGAGTTGTTAGTCACTTAATTATGGGGACACCTAGTCGGTGGACCAACGTTGCCCCCTATGAAGGGACAGACACAATGACATCCACAGCCAGTCGGGTATCGAACCTCGACTGGCGGGAGTTCAACCTGAAACCTAGTACGGTGCTTTACACACCATACAATCCGTTCGGCTAACTTTAAAAAGTTCATAGCTAAAATTATAGCCGCGAAAATTTTGTATGAATACACTTAATTTATCAAAAAGTGTATTGTTGTCAAATTAAATGTAAAAAAAAACTTCAGGTCATCGCTAATTATTACACATACCAGCAGAATTTATGCCTGAAAAATCCTTATATTCATTACTAGTTTCTTATACAAAGAAACTTATGTAAAAATGTTTATGTCTCCGGTTGGGTGCAAAATATCAACTTTCCGTTTAGTATCCAAAAGCGCTTCCCCATTGCACTAAGGAGGGTATATGACAATTATTTCCTCAACTGATGTATATCTGCCTGCTAAATAAATAAAAATTTCCCCATGCCTCCAACGTATTAGGTTCCCTAGACAACTACGTATGTAATACACTAACGTATGCGGTACCAAAATCGACGATATTTTCTCGCTGCGAACGGCAACAGCTAGATATAAACATTAGGGAAATAACAATAACGCATGTGCAAAAATCCAAATTAAAGGTTCAATGACGTCAAATGGATCAAGCATATGTATCGCAGTAGCTGTATTACAAAATAGCAATAATGGATACGCAAAAAGTCAAGATCTTTCTGGCTTTTTCATAGCTTTAAAATATCGAATTTACAGTACTTGGGAGCATTTATCGCTCGTCTAAAAAAATGTCACCATGCACACTAAAGCACATTTTAGACATTTGCTGCTTCAATATAGGCTGCTGTATTACAAAATAGCAATAATGGATACGCAAAAAGTCAAGATCTTTCTGGCTTTTTCATAGCTTTAAAATATCGAATTTACAGTACTTGGGAGCATTTATCGCTCGTCTAAAAAAATGTCACCATGCACACTAAAGCACATTTTAGACATTTGCTGCTTCAATATAGGCTTTTATAATGACACCCGAAATGTGTAACAATCCTAACCTAAAACAACTTAATAACAAATACTGTTAAAACAAACATGATTTTCGTTGAAATGAGTCCAGAAATTTAGTCAACACTGCACGAAGTACAAAGAACATTAAGCTATGGGGCTGCGAACCTGGTTGCCTTGACTGCTAGTATTCTCTATAAAAAGGAAATTAGTTAAATATTATCAGTTATAGTAACCATTTTATATTTTAATAGAAAAAAAATTTCATTTAGTACTTTATTTCATCAATTACATTAGATACCTCATGTTCACATAGCCATTTGACTGAACTCTTGGCTCTTATGAGCTGATTCTTTAAACCTAAAACATGCATAACTTGAAATCCTTTCATCTCATTATTATACAGGTTGACCCAAAATAATTGAAACAAACTTTAATGGGATGTTGGGCACAAAATAAGGAATCAGAATCACATAGCAATGCGAGGTCAAAAACGCCGTTTTCACTTACCAGTTAATAATCACTTTGGAAGAACTGTTGTATTGTTTGTCGTATTTATTGACCAAGCTTTATAGAAAATGGGCCTGTCTCTTAAAATTTCTTCAATGAAATGGAGGGAAATTTCTAAATAATTAATTTTAGTTACGTGTTTTCTTCGAAATAACATTATTTTTTGAGGAACAATGGGCAGAAAATTCATCATTTTTTTCAGCACTGGTTCCAAAGTGATTATTACAAACTACATAAAGCTTCCGACCCCTCTTTACTGTGTGATTCTAAATTCTTATTACTTGTCCTATATTCCCTTGCAGTTTATATATATATATATATATATATATATATATATATATATATATATATATATATATATATATATAAGACATTAGCTCGCTTTAAGTTTTAATTATTACAAAATGCCGCATTATTTCAAATTCATTAAATCTGTTTACATAGGATGTCTAGTTGAAAGCGAAAGCTATCATCATTTATTCTGTAAAGTAAAATCACTGAGAATGTTTAGCTCCATAATTTAATTTTATCTTTATATCAATAATTTAATTTTATCTACATTCTATATCAAGTATGCAATAATACTCTAAAATTAGGTACTCAGGTAGACATTGGAGTCTGCGATCATTCAGTGTCTAGTTCAGTAGCCAGCTTAGTGCGTCTTCAGAGACCATTTACTGATTTGTTTGCTCTTTGGAGCTTTTAATTTCTGCAGTTTCCTCTATAATATTCAATTTAAAACTTTCAGATTTAAACAGTTTGAAAACATTCACTAACGTGTTGCATTCTTAAAAAGGTAGGCAGACCTAAACGAACTTCAAACGAACAAATACTACGTGAAATGTTCTATTTTTACATTGATTACAACAGGCGAAAGAGCATTTTCAAGCATTTTACTTTTTTTATTAGTTTTAATTACTCTCTTTATTTCATTAGTATTTCAGTTAAATAGAAGAATATCTCTAAATGAGTTCTTTATTGTGAAGCATTAAGATGCACATAAAAGTAAAACATGTAAAACTATGTATCAAGTATGTAATCTAAAAGAAATAGTTATTGAAAACATTGGCACAACGATTCTAAACTAAGAGCACAAACGTCCATCAAGTATGCCAATAAAAGTCCAAGTAATTTCACTTTGAATTTTTCGTACCTTTCCGGAATTTTATTCTTGAATAATAACATTATCCAATACGATCTAATACATTTCTCGAAAGAAATACTATATCCACCCACTACTTCATATTATGAAATTCTTATTGATTTTTATTCTAGATATTTTTCATACGTTTGATTTAGTGCTATTTCTGTCTCGTACCATATTTCTTTAACCTTTACAGCAATCACAAAATACACATAGAAATATGTCATAAAAATCCATTCTGTCTGATTACTTTTGTATCGCTAATCCCGTTACATTGGATATACGAGGTAAGTGTTTTTTCTTATATTTTCTTTACGGAAAGTATAAAATATGTCCATTATATTTACAAGACTAAGGTCTTTTTTTACATTGAATATGACAGACGTAAGTTAGTTTAGCGAAGATGAAAATTTAATGTTGGAAAGAGACAACGACTGATTCTGAGAAAGTTTTAAAAGCAGGTAAAATTTCCGTTCATTTTTATGCTCAGCGAGATATAATTTAGTGTTCTGAATGTGACAGTCACTGCTTTTTCTTTACTGAAAATATTTATAAAACTATACACACACTATATATGAAATTATATTTGTGTGTTGAATATTAAATATTTATCGTTTTAAAATGTTAAGCAATCAAAAATACCACTATATTTCGGAAAACATTAGAATGAGTTAGAATTACAAAAATAGAACGTGAAACTTCATTAGTGCTTGGAATTCTAACAATAAATGCACATCCTAAATTCTCACATATTATTGTTCTGTCATACGAGTCTTTTTAAAACGTTTAAACGATTTTTAAAAACGTTTCTATAAGAAGCAGCCGGTCTCAGTACAATCTGTTTTAATATTGGATTTAAAACTTTGGAGTAATTAGGTGCTGATATTGACTCAATGTAATAAATCACATGTTAACATTGAGTTGAATTAGTTGAATTGAAGAAAAGCTTTCTAATTAAACAACGATTTTTGAAACAAAAGTCAAAACATGCTAATCAATAACCCATTTAAGATAGTTGAAAAGTGATTATGAATTATATATTTATCGTACTGGAGTTTTCGTTGATTCAATCTAATGCCCAAAAGTATTGTATCCAATATGAATATTTCTGTGTTACACAATAGTAGGTACAAATGATGTTGACGAAAATTTGTTATAATGTAAACCGTTAATAGAGACAGAAGTAGCATGGTTACAAAACCCACGAATGTCCCCATTTTTAATGTGTAATTTTACTTGTGAAAATTTTTCAATGAAATTTAACATATTTCTAAAATTCCTTTTTAAAGTGTTTAAAAGACAAATTAAATTTTAATTTGAAGATTTATCTCTTAAGTTTTACATTATTATAAAACGCCGTTATTTTAATCTCGGTAGGTTAATCTCCAAACATAAATAGTAACAGTGATGAATAACTATGTGAAAGGTAAAAAGAGTTTATAAACAATATTATATTGCCGTTTATAATGATTAGTAAATGAATTGACTTAAGGCTTAGTGTAAAGACTTTTTATCATTCACAGAAATGTTTATAAATTCATATATATATATATATATATATATATATATATATAGTTACACGTTACTTAAAATTACAACAAAATTATAGTTGCTTCACATGCTATCCAGCGCTTAAAAAGCAGCATAAAAGAAAACATGCATTTAATAATATATAGAAAATTAAATAGAAAACACCCCCCAAGCCAGTCATTGTTAATACAACAAAAAAATTACAAAAACATGTAAAATGCATTGTCCTCTTCAGAGGGGGAAATGCACAATAGTACACCATAGGTTTCGAACTCACAGCCTGAGATTTTGCCAAGGGATTGTATTGTATTCAAGACTGTAGTTTGGAAAGATTGACTGAAAAGTATTAAAACAGTTTAAATATATTTATAAAAGTGTACAATATTAACTGTAATCGGCAAATCTCAGAGGTGTGACTCCCCCTTACCTATGGGAAAGAAAAGAAAAAAGTTCTTTATTACTTACACATACATAAATTCGAAGAACAAATAATGCCAATGTGCATCAAAACTAAAGAAACACGTTAAATTTTTGTTCCAAAATCCTGCAATTCGTTGTCCGTTGCCCGTCCAATCCACGTGCAGAAGATCTGTTGCCATTCATCAACTAAAAGCACGTCCCCGAGGTTCTAGTCTGTATTAAGAGCACTCTGTGGGCTTTAGTGCAATTGTGTCATTCGTCAAGAGATTTCTACTACGTATAAAGAAGTGAAAATGTAAAGGAAGGATTAAAAACAGGGATTCAGGCTATTATTAAAACTTTTTAAATAACTGTTAATGAAATCTAGTGGAAAATTATTTGTATAAAACAATTTGGCTGCTAATAAATATATATTATAATTTAAAAGATGTTTATTATTGCATAATCGAAAGTATCTGATAAGCTGGTTGATTAAAATATTAACAAAAACTTTTTTGTGAATATTTGATGACCAGTGAGGCAAGGATATAGCCTCAAAATTGAAATTTCTTCTTTTATCAAAAATGTTTATTTGTAAAGTATTATTAAATAAATTTAAATCTACATCTAAAAAGGTAACTGAATTAGAATTAAAGTACGCTGGCTTGAGGTTAAGTGTGCTGGGATAAATTAAATGTTTGATGTCATTGAAGTTTCCATTGATGACAAGACTGTCGTCTATGTAGCGGAATACTGTAAAATTTAATGGATGGTTATTGAAAAAGTTATATTCATAGAAAAATAAATAGAGATTAGCAGCTGTACTTGAGTAATTAGTTCCCATTCCTATTCCTTTATTTTGGCGATATATGACTGAATTAAATAATATGTAATTATTGTGAAGACAAAAATTGGAGATAGTAACAAAAAATTCTCTCTTAATATTTAGTTCCTGTTCTATGTTGAAGTGGTCAAATAAATTAAGTAAAGTTTTATATAGATCATCAATAGGAATGCTTGTGAAAAGATTTTCAAAATCAAAAACCTGTAACATAAAAATATTCATATTTTTTAACCAGTGTATAAGAGAGAAACTATTTTTAATGGACCAAAAACCAGTATTAATAGAAAAATTTGAATCCAGGTAGTCATAAATTTTACACAGAGTTTTTTGAAATATAATGTTAATATTATAACTTATTGAACCTCTTGTATTGCAGATGTATCTAAAAGTAATGGGATTTTTATGAAATTTTGGTAAAGCATATAAATTCGCTAGTTTATTGTTTTTATTTATATTGAAATTAATATTTTTGGAAAAGGCAGTAAATTTTTTTAGAATAGTTGAGAGATTATTATTTATTTTTGTGTATACATTGCTATTATTAAGTTAATTATGTACTGTGTTAAAATAAAAAAGTTTGCAAATTATGGCAAAGTTATTGGAGGCTTTATCAACAGGACAAAAAACAAACTTATTTTTGTATTCCTTTATAATGTTAAAATTTTTTTTATTGAAAATTATATAATTATCTGTTTTTGTAGCATAGCATAATATTTAGCATAAATATTTAGAAAATTTGATTTAAAAAGATTGAATAATAAACATTTCCATTCATTGAAGGCTTGTGGTGGAATATTGTATTTATAGCTAAGTTTTAAAATAAAGTCGTTTAGATTAGTATTAAAAGATTTTTCTAAGTGTTCTATTTTCAGTATTAAGAAATATTATGAGTTTTGGAAGTAAACACAGAATAAATATTACCCACTAAACCATTCAAACATTACCCACTTTAAAATCACTGTAATATTGCACTATGGTAGTTTTTGGTCATCAGCATTAGAATACTGAAGCTGGACCTACATTTATCGAGAAAAGTCAATTTCACGTTTCACTCCAAATGAAAGGCCAATTAATATCTCCACTACATATCACAGAGAGTGTCTATGATCGTTAAAACAATATAAATGTATTGCTTACTAATAACATAAGACAAGTTCAGTTCGTGAAGTTTTAAACTTTCCAAACGTGCTAAGTATTGAATATTTAAATAGAATAATTTACGTAATGTAAAACTATATTGTTATAAATTTTAAAGCATGTTACCTAAGAATAAAGAATTTCCAAAATACTATTGAAAAAATCTGATTCTATACCAGGAAAAATTGATAAAAATTCAAAATATTTCTGCATAGCAATGTTTGAATACAAAAAGACTATTGAGCTCAAAAGCGTTTTCCTTCAAAAATATATTTTCAAATGTATTATATTACTCAGAGAAATTCGATTTTCAAAAGAAAAACAACGTCCTTCCTCAGTTTTATGTCAGATCAAATTTTCATAATTTTTTTAGAGATGTGTTTCCAGAACAGATTCATCATTTTTTATTCGATTTTACATTCAAAAATATTTTTTAATTTCACAAAATACCCAAATAAAGTAAAATAAAATTATTCTGATACATTTTGTCTTATTTTTATCAACAAATATAAATGAACCTATTTAATGAAACATTTACAGTTACAATGGGATGTGAGATTACGGAAAAATACATTTTATTGTATAATCAAAATCTATGCAGATGCTATAAATAGATAATTTTTCACACATTTACAAACTATGTCATAAATGTAGCAAACATTATTATTACTTATGTTATTCAAAGATATTTTTGAGTGCAGAGCCACAGTTTTGAAAATTTTAAATGATGCAAATTTATTTTACCTTTTTCATAATGATAAATAATCAATATTGACGAAAATGCCTTATTTTTTCAGTCTTTCTGGCCATAACTTTTGCCGAATAATCTGCAGTTCTCTTCCTGTGCTCAAAAAATACAATTTTAAGCACGTTCAAGATATTAAGGCCACCTCATAATTGTGGAACTATGCGTTCTATAGTATCTTAAACATGCACATATCGTATTTTAATATGCATTCTCGATATCGTGGCTACTTTATACAGGAAACAGAAAATACGGTGGGTAGGAACAGCAAGATAGACGCAAGACGGAAAAAATGGCTTTCTCACCTCACATAACCACTACAAAACTATCTCGTCCCATGAAATCCTTTTGACGTCATGAGCAATAGACCTCCTGTTGTTGTCTTGAATAACAACAGTATGTTCATTCTCACATTTATCTCTAGCAAATAGTACTAATGCTTGAAAAAATTTTCAGTACTACATCTGTATTTATCCCTAAAAATATTTACTGCCTTCATGAAAGTTTTAATCATTTCCAGACATAAACTACTAAACGGTTTTCAAGAAAATGGAAGCTATGAATTAGGTTAGCCAATTTGTACATCGTTTCCTTAAAATCAAAACACATCTTGTTCAGTGTAAGTGACAATGGTATATTTGTACGGTGTCCCAGCTGACGTCCTTTGTTAACCCCAATATTTTCTGAACGTCCATAGTTTTAAAAGTGGAGTCTAAGCATGGTAAAGCTGCCATGCGCTACTTGAGAAAACCGCTTACAGTGACGCTTGGCGAATAAATTTGGAGTTAGCTTTCCTATCTCAAAACCGGTAAGATACAGGGGCAAAAAAGTCAGTTAAAAAATTGTTCAGCTTAATCGATTTAGCAAGAGAGGACATCTTGCTCACATTAATGTTAAAAATAGAAAACTTAAAATACAAGTGATAAAAGCGTATTACTGCGCCAGCTCGCCACAAATCATATTGTACAAATGCGCAGAGGTAACTGTAGACCAGAGTACAGATATGTATTTTGCTGACGGTAAAAATCTTTGGGCATGAAACATAAATTAATTTAATATCAGTCAAGTGCGGTTGTGGAAAACTTGACAATAATAATGTGCGCAATGTACCTTTTTTTACTAAATCGATGATTCTGAAGAACTCTGATTTTTATTCGTATCTCGTACAGTTTCGGGGATAAAAAAAATTCCAAATTAAGCCACCCTGTGGCGCCGTAAGCAATTTTCTTGAGTAGCGCATGGCAACTTTACTGTACCTAGACCCCACTTTTATGACTATAGCTCTTGCACCTCAGAAATTATTGAGGTGACAACGGGCTCGGGCACACTCTATACTTAACTGCTTCTAAACGTGTCATTGCACTTACATACTGAGGACTAGAGCGCCTTAAAGAAACTGAGTTGTGGTTTATTCTAAATTTTTTCGATGCATATAAAAATAATACTTTGTTCAAAATCAGAAATTGTTTAATTTTCACAAATCATTAATTGTTAAATTCAAGTGAAGTTAATTCACGGAATCCTAATGTGGTCTACGTCATGTAGAAATCTTTGAGGTCGGTGGAAGTTTTAAAAGGATATTTTACTTTATTTTAGAGGACTTTAGTGGGGATCAATGACAAATTTTTATATTTATGTATTTGTTGCTTTTTAAAGAATAAGTACGTGTAATTACCTGAGAATTAAGACGTATATTTAAAATGTTTACAAAAGTGTCAAAGTGGTAAAAAGTTTCAGAATTCCAGATTTAATTTGCTGCTGCTTGATTTACACATCCTGCAATTGTAAAAGCGCCTATTATTATTCTGAAGAAAAAAAATTATTTATAGTTTTTTTTCTGTTGTTGTTCCTTCGATTTTTTATGAGTAATTGAAAACCAAATATCTGACTTTCTATTATTTAAATACATTTGCTTATTCAATTTCAATTTGACCGCCTGCTTGATTATAATGTGCTAATACTCCAGGCATTTCTAACTATTATCGCTGCAATTACTGTTTCGTAGTTTATGCGAGTTACGCTAACACAAAGCTCTTATTACATATTCTTTTAATTTTTCCTAAAGGGATATGGACAGCGTGAAGCATAACCTTTTTACCTTGTTATTATTATTCACAGGATTCATGCATTTCCCTAATTAGGAAACAGCTATTTAAAAATCAGCGCAGAGAGGAAAAATACCAAGTCTTTGTTTTGAGTAAGGAATTTTTTTCCCCACTACACAATAACAATAGGGTTGGACAATGACAGCTATTTTTCAGAAACGAATACCGTTTGCATGTTATTACTATACTGTTTTTCTCTTTCGTTGAAATGCCATATTATATTTCCCTGGCTTTAAGTATGGTAGCTTCAATTTCATAGGAAATTAGAGTCGGGCAACTTCCTTTCGAGTCTGTGAATAAATTAATTAGCGCATTCTATTCATTGAGTTAATTAAAGGATGTTTTTGCTGAGTTTCATGAAACAAAAAAGCAAAAGAAGCTCCACGTTGTACAAAAGTACATTTTTCCCGAAAGTGAAAATTTGTATTCACGTGTAGTACGCTGTAAAACATAAACAATTATTTTTAGTATTATTTTAATTGTTTTAACAATTATTGTAAAAAATTAATATTTAGGTTAATAATAGTTAAAAAGTTGGTAACTTCTTAGGTCAACGGATTTTTAATAAACTTATTCTGAATTATTATTTTTTAAAACATTGAAATAAGTAACTTATAATAACTTAATAATAGTTCGTTAAAAATAAGAGGGGAATGTTCATTCCGCTGACTTTGTTTTATACATATATCACAAAAAAGAGTCATGAAACTATCCTTTTGAAAAGCATGCAAAAACAGTTTTTTAAGCATAACCAAATATACTGTCACTAAACTAATGACTGAAAAATAACATGCAAGAAAATGAGAATTTGCTTTTAGCGTGTTACGAATTTTCCATTTAACGTACAATAAACTATTGAAACTAGTATCTAATATAGTTAAATATACGCTTGTGATATTTATAATTGGTAAACGGTAATATCAGACGAAGTGTAGTGTTAAAAATAGAAGGATTATATTTTTAATGAGAAACCATAAAAATCTGTACAAAATACAGAATTTTATAGACTCACTTATTCATTAAAATCAAATTATTTTATCAATAGATAATGATCTTTATTCTCTCCGAAACGTGGTTGGAATTTACTTCAAAATACTTTCGTTAATTGAAGTACTTTTTTTTTTTTTTTTCATACGCTCAGTGCCATTTACAAAGAGCGAATTTTTCTAATTATCTTATTGTTGCCTCGTTTATTATTTTTATAATTTTTTTTCATTCTTTGTTAACTTCATTGATATTAATTTGAGTTAAATTCCTTAAAGAAAAGTGTGAAAGTTATTCACATTTCACTTAGGAAAATTAAATTTATTTATTATTATTCACCTAATTGTAAATCGGACAACAAAACCACTCAAAAAATTCAATATTACCAGGTGCTTTGATGGTATTATCGCATTTTTTGATCTTATAGATTATATTATTTTTTATTTGTACCTGCATGCGTATTACCGTGCGTATGTTACCGTGAAAACCCGAAATCAGTCAAAACCCGAATTAACTAGGGAAAATGCGTTCTAACAGACAGCGCTCGGGAAAACCCTAGTAGCACAACTAGTTCAAAAAACGTTCAAATTACGTTGGAAACACGTTTTATAACGTTAAAAATTTTGTTTTAAACGTCTTTTGGAGTGATTGTGCTGCTAGGGAACCCGTTTTCCCATGTGAATTCCGGAATTTTAATGCTTTGTGCACTAAAAATTGGGAAAACAGATTTCTTGAAAAATTACAGTTGTTAGAAAGAAACAAAATAACTTTAATGTTATAACAAGTGATGAATACGGACGAGGGTCAGTTACATCCACGCCAATAGCTATCAATCAAATCGATGGGCGAGTTGAACCGGAATCCTTATCTTGATCCCCCTTCGAAAATATGCTAACGCTGGCCCTTTGCCAGACACAAAAACATCACTGGGTCCGGCCACTGCTGTAGGAGAGTGACCCTTCTAAAATATGCTACCGATGGCCCTTTGAGAGACTCAAAACAACATCACTGGGTCCGGTCACTGCTGTAGGGAGGGGCCCTTCAAAAATATGCTATCGATGGCCCTTTGTGAGACCCCAAAAAGCATCACTGGGTTCGGCCACCGCTGTAGGGGGACCCTAAAAAATATGCTACCGCTGGCCCTTTGCGAGACGGGAAAAAAGCAACTTGTCATGTAACATATCGTTGAAATAATGCAATAATTTTTGATAGATGTAAAAATTATTGTCTAACAAATCAATCAAAACAGTTTATTCGGGTTTTGCCTAGCGCTGTCATTTAAAAGGTGTCTTCCCTAGTTAATTCGGACGGGTTTTCATTGTAACACACACACACACACACACACACACACACATATATATATATATATATATATGTATGTATACATTGGTATGCAAAACTTAAGCAACACTGTAAATTTTAATCAGATAGGCATGAAATTGCAGAAAAGGAGTTCTTGCGATCAGTACAATGAACACGCAATTCAGTAAAAAGGTCATGCATATGCAAATGTCAGGAACAAAACGTCACAGGCGATGTGAGCGTACGCAAAACGCGTGCGCTCGTCGTGTGTAGCTCAAGACTACAAATTCAAGACTCAAGACTACAAGTTTTCTGCAAGTAAGTTGTTTCGTAAAATATGGCTAGAAAAAATAAAACTTCTGGACGAATTTAATCGTGGAAAAATGATCGGAAAGCTGGAGGACGTGCGTAGTGTGATCCGTGTAGCTGAAGAATTTGGAATCAACAAAAGTGTAGTTTTGCACACTTGGAAAGCATTCCTAAACGTAGGTACAGCTGTTAGAAAGGTAGATGGTGGCCGCTCCAGGAAAACAACTGCAGTGGATGACCAATATATCATCCTGCTGGTGAAAAGAGCCCTAACCAGTAAGTAAGCGCCATTGCTCAGCAACTATGTCCAGTATGGTAATGACAAAAAAAAAATGTTTTTTACAAAAAAAAAAAGATAAAAGTTTTTTGCCTGTAGTGGATGTTGATGAACTTTTTAATGCAGAATCAGAAAATGAGAGTTAATGCATGTCATAAGTCATGTGTTGCTCAAAATGCCGCCTACAGTACCACCTGGCGGCTTAATTTGGAGTTAGCTTTCTTATTTCAAAAACGGTACGAGATATGGGTAAAAATCAAATCAAAATTGCTGAGCATCACCGATTTATTTAGAAAAGAAATCTTGAGTACATTTAAGGCGCAAAAATGCATTACTGATGCCCTTGCTCGTGTCTCAACAGCCATATTCTACAACTCCCAGCTGGAATGGCAGGACAACGTCCAGATGTGTATTCTTGCTGACAAAAAAACACTTTTAGCATGAAGGATGAATGAGTTTAATGCCAGGTAATTGCAGTTTTGGAAAATTCCACCAAACAAAAGTGCGTTTTATACCTTCCATCCTTAGCATTATCGTGCCAATTAATGAGTATCATGAGCAAATTAAGGTTTTTTTTCTCACTAAATCGATGATACTGAACAACTTTGTAAATGACGTTTTTCCGCGTATCTCATATCCTTCTTAAGATAAGAACGCTAACTCCAAATTTAGTTGGAGGGTGGCACTTGCGCACTGGTAAGCAGTTTCCTTGCGTAGCGTAGCTTTACTAAACATTTGGGCAATCTCCGGCACGCGGGCCATATGTCTTTTGATCATCGGCTCTGAGAATATGAAAACTCCGTATACAACCCATATAAACTATTCAAAATCTCATATAAATCCCAGTTATACGGATAGCGTCTTTGCTAACATCCTAAAGATTGGAGAGCGACTTTTCAAAGTTTGCCCACACCTGCTTTACTATATATAAACCCTACTTTTAGGACATATAGCGCTTGCCGTTTAGAAATTATTGGAGTGACAACGAACATCAGTGGGCGCACTGTATAAAAGAATTATAGAGCAAGAGCCAGCGACCGCCAGACCTTCGTCATAGTATAAAAGCTGAAACGTTCTCTGCGCATACCCCCCAATAGAGGTAGGAACAATCGGCCACTATAAAGTTTGGATGATCGTGGCTTTGTCAGGTAACAGGTGGCAAAGGTGTATAAAATTGCCGAAAATTTCGTCAATTCATAAAGCTTAATTTTTTTATAGGTTCTTCTTCGCAGTACTAGAAATCACTTTATCCATTGCCAGACACTTTTCCATCGTGGCAAACCCCCGCCCAACCCCCTTTCAAGACTTTGATAAAGTCTTGAAAAACGTAATTCTATTACGAGCGCGCTGCAAGAAAGTTCGCGCGTAAGAAAGTTCAGAAGTAGCAGTATAAAATGTGCTTGGCACTTTGTGACAGCTTGACGTTCTTCGTCCCGGGAGTTTACTAACACAACCGTTTTCCATGACTTTGAGGTTGTCTGGCGGGGGTTTGCCACGATGGAAAAGTGTCTGGAAAGGGATAAAGTGATTTCTAGTACTGCGAAGAAGAACCTATAAAAAAATTAAGCTTTATGAAATGACGAAATTTTCGGCAATTTTATACACCTTTGCCACCTGTTACCTGCCAAAGCCACGATCATCCAAACTTTATAGTGGCCGATTGTTCCTACCTCTGTTGGGGGGTATGCGCAGAGAAAGTTTCAGCTTTTATACTATGACGAAGGTCTGGCGGTCGCTGGCTATTAGCGTAAATCCCAAGCCACAGTTAACAACTTATTAATAAAACTGTATTATTATTAATATTTTTTCAGGGGCAACATCATGTTTCGTTCAGCACGTGGCCGAGTGTTCACCTGAGACCATGCGGCTTGATTACTTATTTTTACTATCCATGGAACTCATCAGTGTGTACGGGGCAACCGAAAGAATCGGTTGCCAACCGACGGAGTTTCGTTGCGGTTCGGGACAGTGCGTCGACGGGGGCAGGTACTGCGACGGAAATCCTGATTGTTACGACGGTACGGATGAACCTGAAAGATGTACTAGTAAGTAAATTTTTTTTAGAAATATATCTCTGTAATTCTATCGTCTTTATTTTTGTTGTATTCTCGTATGTATTCTCGTTGTATTTTCTAAAATCAGAATGTCGGGTAAATTAGCTTTTCTACAGAGCACTACTGAAATTCCTATTCCCAGCCACATTTTCTAACAGATGATGACTGTATAAATTAACTGACAGAAGTAGGTCCAATAAAATAAAACAATTTCTTCGATTGTACATATCCCACAAAAATGGTTTTCTTTTATAAATTTCTTTCTTTGCAATTATTATGATAATTCATATACACGAACTATGTTAAAAATTAATTTGTGAAGACATTAATTTTCATATAAAGGTTTTTCTTAAGTTAGTTCTAGAATACATTGTACGTTTGGCATCAAGTTCGTGGTATTCAATCATTTTGTTACAACACTATTGAATTTGAAAGTAAATGAAGATATGAAAGCCAATTTAAATTTATTTTGAACATAATATTTATAATCTCCATTAACAGATCCAAAAGAAAGAATAATTATATAAAAAAAATCGACATTTTAAAACTTAACTATAACGATCACGGCTCTTTCTTCGAACTGGTCTAGAACACCGATTTTTCCAAATTTATTATTAAGCTCATAGGATGAAACATTCATGCATTAATTCATATCTATATAGACCAGTTAAAGTACCTCATAATTAATTTAGAATATTCTTAAAAGTGTAGTATATCTGAGTATTGAAATAAGCATTAGCAAATATAGATATTGCGTGAACAGATAGTTGTCCTTACTGAGTTCTTCCTCAGATTTTATAGCATTCCGTCACGAAAATCGGGTAGTTAACGTAAGAAACCGGTTATATTAATTTAACAAGTATGGAAATATCCCCAAATGCACTGTTTGAAACCATTTTAATACTGTAAAAAGCATTGAACCATGATTATTTTTGCACGGGGATTGTTCCTTGTCTATTTGAAATAGTGGTATGTACTCTGTACCCTAATTATTATTAATGGTTATTTAAGCAAAGCCCACCGCTTGTGAATTCTGGTAATACTACTTTAAGACATAGATTCTATGTAATACAGAGTTCATTGTTTTATGTAACAGCCAATTTATTTTTCCAATGTAATAGTTTACTTGCTCTGTGTAATCCAAAATTAATAGCTCTTTTATAGAATTTGAAAAAAAGAGATTATTTTGCTAAACCAGAAAGTCCTCCAGCATACATTTATTTATTGTTGATGGAGATTATGGAAATTACTTCACTACCAAATGTTAGATCAATAAATATTAAATGTTTTTCTCTTATTGAATTAGAACTAACTACATCAGGATAAACCTATGCAGCACAATTTTATCTCATGTAAAGCTTTTACCGAAAAATAGTAAATTATTTTTAGAACTGACTATGGTTTTTTTTTCACTGTCAAAAATATTTGTATAGATTTAATTTCAATGGATCTGTAATAAAATAATCATTTATTTTCAGACTGCAACCGGACATTCTACGGCCTACTGGATGTAAAGTATCCTTTAAGACTAAGTGAAAGACGATCACCGACTTGTACACTAAGTTTTATAGCAGCTGGTGGAAAGTACGGCGATCGTGTAGAAATAACATTTCTTTCATTTCAAATAGGGACATTCGATTTGGACAGGTAAACAAAATCAAATTTATTACTTTCAGTAAGCATTTTGAATGTATGTTCAAAAGACTTTTAAGTCTACTAAAACTCACTTCGAAAAATTACTGAATAAAATTTTTAACTTCGAAATCAATTTACCACTGTGATAATTAAGTAATCGGACTAATCTTAAAAATGAACTTTATTGCAAAAATTATACAAATATCTTTCAGTTCCCTTCTCTATCAATACATCGCTGCTTACGAATTATACACTGCTCAAAGCAGTGCTACATGGCATTAGGTGTCACCTTCTTTAATAAGTTTGCCGTTTTTACCTTCACCTTTTCTATAGACTGAAAATTTGTTACCTTTAACGCACTTTTCAGGTCGATAAGAATGTTCATCATCTTCAAAAGCTTCCCGAAAACCTTCCGAAAATCGTTTGTGTCATTCGAAAACTTGACTACGTGGCATGCAATTTTCCCCAAACACCTCCTTTATTAATTTAAAACATTCAGTTAGAGATTTTTTTTTAATTTCACGAGGAATTTCAAAATCATACGCTGTTCGATCAAGATTGCGGCACTTCGAAACAACTACGTCTTACTCAAACAAGGATTACAAAAAAAGTAAACTAGATAGAGGGGCGGAATAACGTTCCACCATTCACCACTCCACAAAATGTCCACTACTCCACACCAAACCAACCAACGCTGTTCGATTTTTTTAACTGTAATAGTGGTATATGTTGATATAAATGCTTATTTCTATATTTTCGTGTTGAGTATCATCAAATGTTCAATGAAAAACATTAAGGCTGTATGACCTCTCTCAAACGTCGATAGAGATTCAGAAGAAATTTTCGACCACTGTGATACCTGCTTACGCTCGGCTGAAGTAGATCAAGTGGTAAATTCCGTCTTAAATACTTTCCAAACGTGTTGCAAACATTTTAGCATCAATAGCACACTATATCATCATACTTGAACATACCCTCGATTTTTTTTCCCAGACGACGCTTGCCTGGACGTTACTTAATTTACCTATAGTTATGGTTACCTGTTATAGAAGTTAGTACCTTCCATTATGATAGGTAGTACTTGAAAGTTTTCATTTTTTACATAAGGAGTATGCCTTTTAACATAAAGATCATGTCTATTAACACTCCTTACCCATTGAAGGATGTCTGCGTACACTACTTCTGTTCCACCTAACTTCAATTAAACGACGAATAAGATGCCTTTCGCTTTAAATGTTACCTTATATAATTTCCTACATATCACTTTTTACGCCCGTACATATTTTGGAGTAAGGAAATATTTAATATATTTAGCATATATTAAATATATATTATATGTATTAAATATACATAATATATATTGATATATATAATAAATATTTAATATAATAATACTATATTAATATCTAATATATATATTTACCTAATAACTTTAAAAACTAAAGTGAGTTATGTATTTTATAAAATATTTTTTGTAGCTCCTCCTGTCTTCGCGGATACATGGAAGTTGAGGATAGCAGACCTGTAAATCCTAGAAAACGTTCTATTCGAGGACGACGTAGGACAAAGAAGAAAGGTGTTCCCAGGAGAAAGGGCGATCCCTTAAGATCAATGTCTGGTTCATTCTGTGGAGGCCTCATTGGGCAGTCAGCTACATTTTACAGCACTGGCGATCAAGTCAAACTGACTGTTTTCGTTCCACCCCAAGGAGCAGCTGGCCAGCCTACTGCACCTAGACTCTACTTAACTTACAGGTTCTTAGAAATGAATGATGAAACTGACCCAGAGCTGTACGGAAGTGTAGCGACTGGCTCGAAGTGTGATGCTGTCCTGACAAATTGTCATTTCAGGCAGTGCGTTATACGATCTCCAAATTATCCAGGTTAGTTGAACTCTTAGTCAACTTGTATTATTCAAAAGTCAACTTCTATTATTGAATGATATAAATAAGACGAAAATTTAAAAATATATACTTTTTTAGCATTTTTCATGGAATTATTTATGAAGTAATAATGAGCTAGATAGATTTAATATATATTTTATATTATTAATATATATATATATATATATATATATATATATATATATATATATTGTTCGAAATATAAAATGAAGTGAAGTAAAAATGTATAAACATAAAAGTTGAAGGAATAATAATTTTCTTTATTGCCGCAAACAGTTTTAAAAATCCTTTTCCTTTGCAAAATTGAATAAGCTTTAATTTCAGTATTTAGAGAACAATTGAACGGCATTTTCATAAAATACAAGGTAGTTTTAACATAATTTTTTTGCATGTTTTTAAATTACTTAGATATTCATTATCAGCAATCGATAACAAATACGAACTTTTTACTAGAAATTAAGAGCAATGTATGAAGAAGCAATTTATTTTGTGAAATTGGACAAGTTTTAAATATACTGTCATTCACTCCTCTCTGTTACCCCTCCTCTGTCCACCTGTGAGCAGTTTATAGAATTCACTGTTCTTTATCCTACTGTTATATTGTAAAGATAACCTGCATAAATGATACTTTTGGTCTTTTAAATGGTTACAATCTCAAGCATTTTAAAAGATGTACAAAGCAACGAAACTCTCAATATTTTTTCTTCTGGTATCCACCTATAATATAATAATAGCTTAAAAAAATTTACTTTATATAATTAGACCATTTAGAATGAAAATGTTCGACACATTCAAATTAGTGATTTTATAGTGTAGTTTGGCACAAATATTGGTACAAGTTTTGATACCAACATTCTGAGATAATCTAAGGAATTATTATCTGACATTGTCAATAAAATTAAAACTTTTATTGGTTTATCTCAAATGTATCCATTAGATGGCCGCTGCCAAAAACCAAATTCAAATACGATTCTTTATTTTCTTTTTACATTAATAAAAACTACTATAACAAATTTATAGTTGTATTTATAAATATTTTATGTATACACTGCTGGCCATCGTAAATGCAACACAGTGAAGGAAGCATGCAAATAATATGAAATTTACAACATGCATTAGCTGAGGTGAGATATGCAAATGATTAGAATTTCAGCACAGACGCACATCAAGCGCGCCTGTGGCGCCACCTCAAAGCGCTATTTAAGGCTTGGAGATTTCGACGGTTTCAAGTACAGCAATTGTGTTTTTCTTGCTTTTTTTTCAAAAAAACGATAAATTATGCCTCGTAGGAAACAACGATCATCTTTTGATCAAGTATCCGAGTTTGACAGAGGAAGGATAGTGGCATACCGAGATTGTGGGTTATCTTTCAGGGAAATCGGTCGTCGTATTGGACGAAACCAAACAACTGTGATGCGGATATGTGATCGTTGGGTGCAGGAGGGTACGACGGACAGACGTGATCGACCGCATCGACCTCAGTGCACCACGTCACGTGATGACAGGCAGATTGTACGCATGGCAGTGACGGACCGCTCAGTCACATCACGAACCATATCACAGCAGATTCAGTCTGTAACGCATCATCCAGTGTCTGCGCGTACCATTCGACGTCGTTTACAGCAGAATGGTCTGTCTGCAAGACGTCCGTTGCTTTGTCTACCTCTGACGCGGAACCACAGACGTCTCCGCCGCCAATGGTGCGATGAAAGAAGGATGTGGACGACAGAATGGAATGAAATTCTCTTTACTGACGAGTCACGCTTCTGTATGCAACACCACGACGGTCGGATTCGAGTCTGGAGACACCGTGGAGAGAGGATGCTGAACAGCTGCATTATGCACCGTCACACTGGTCCTGCACCGGGTATTATGGTATGGGGCGGTATCGGATATCTCTCTCGCACTCCTCTAGTACGCATTGCCGGTACTTTAACCAGCCAGCGCTACATCTCCGAGGTGTTGGAGCCAGTTGTCCTTTCTTACCTTCAGGGCTTGCCAACAGCCATATTTCAGCAGGATAATGCACGGCCACACGTGGCACGCATTGTCCAAGGGTTCTTCGTCAATCACCAGATTGAATTGCTTCCCTGGCCGGCGCGCTCTCCGGATCTTTCGCCGATAGAAAACATGTGGTCCATGGTTGCTCAACGACTGACCCAGAGTTCATCCCCAGCTGTCACACCAGATCAACTTTGGCAACGTGTGGAAGCTGCTTGGTCTGCTGTACCCCAAGAACACATTCAAAGTCTCTTTGAATCAATGCCGAGGCGTGTGGCAGCTGTGATCTCCAACAACGGCGGCTACTCTGGGTACTGATTTTGGCAGGAACCACGCTTCATAGAATGCTGTAAATTTAATCATTTGTTACTTGGTCAACATGTTATCTACACAATAAATTTTGTTGTGATATCTCTTGTTTTTCTTGGTGTTGCAATTTGGGTGGCCAGCAGTGTAGTTACACTGCTCAAAACAATTAAAGGATATTGCGGTTTGATGTGGATTTTGTGGCTGGGAAACTTTTTAGCTGATTGATACATGGTCGACAGACGTAGTAGGTTATATGAGAATAAATTACACATGTTTGGCAGAAAAAAAATGCATTTTATTGCGCATTTGTGTAGAAAAGGACAAAAACACAATTTGTGCATATGAGAAAAAAAGAATAAGAAAAGGTGTTTTCTTCAAATTAAATCATTTTCAGTAGGGGGTATGGTTTCCACGGACGGCCAGCAACGTTGAACACCTTTGAGGCATGGAGTCAATGAGGCTATTAATCACGAGTTGGGGTATTCTGTCCCACTCTTCCAGAAGAGCTCTTTGCAGTTCTTGGAGAGTCTGTGGGGGTGGTTGGCGGCCAGCAACTCGTCTTTCTAGAGCGTCCCAAATGTGTTCTATTGGATTCATATCTGGAGAACACGCTGGCCATTCCATTCGTACGATTCCTTCCTCGAAAAGGAAATCCTCCACCAAGTTAGCACGATGTGGCCTGCAGTTATCGTCCATTAAAATGAAGTCATCTCCGATTGATGCAGCGTAAGGGACTACAATAGGTCTGAGGATCTCATCCCTATATCGGCGACAAGTCAGAGGTCCATCTAGAATAATGTAGAGGTCTGTGCGCCCGTCAATGGAGATGCGACCATACACCAACACTCCCCCACCGCCAAAGCTGACACTTTCGTGCTCGAACGCAGGATTATTCCTTCTGCCACGGTCCCTCCAGATGAAAATACGCCTATTATCAGGATAAACTGAAAAACGGGACTCGTCAGAAAAAAGAACATTGCTCCATTCATTTCTCCTCCAGTTCACATGCTCTGTTGCCCACTCCCTGCGATCACGACGATGCCTTGATGTTAGTCTAACACATACCATCGGTCGGCGAGCATACAGATCTACACCATGGAGCCGGTTTCGGACAGTCTGAGTTGAAACCGTGGTGCCAGTAGCCGAGCGAAGGTGTTGTTGGAGAAGAGTAGCGTTCATATTCCGGTGTCTCCGAGCCGTTAACACTAAATAACGATCTTCATTGGGCGTTGTTGCCCGTATACGACCTTGCCCTGGTCTTCGGCCTGCACTTCCAGTCGCCAAAAACCGGTTCCAGATCGTGGAAATCACACTTTGTGAAACTCCAATAGCTTGCGCTACTTCGGCTTGAGTTTGGCCCCTTTCTAACCTACCGACAACTCTCCAAGCTTCTGAATCGGTTAAATGACTTCGCTGGCATATCGTACTCATCGAAACAAAGCAGTCACTGAATGCCGATCATCCTTGTCTTCATTGTCTTTTATTCAGTTGAAAGTCCAATTTCATTCGCTGCCGCTGAAGCGACGTTTTTGACGTCTAACTCAAAATTAGCATACTCCACAGTTTGAAAATCAGAAAAATTTGCATTTGTGATTATCTTCTTCCATTTTCGGCAAAAAAAAAATTCGCTTATATCTTTATTTTATATGAAACTTACAATATCCTTTAATTGTTTTGAGCAGTGTATATTTATAAGTTAATTTGTTCTTATTTTTTTTTCAATTCAATTGAAATTTTTGTTTCTTTCCAGGTTTTTATTTACGAAACATATCATGTTTTTACTGGGTGCAACAAGATTCAGCTCCTCCAGGAAAAATAGCTCAGATAGAAATATATCAAATCAACGAATTCAAGATAAATATTCCAAGTGGTCATACAAATAACGACAAGTACAAACCAGGTACATTAACATCTGATTGCGCTGGTGATACTATAAAAATATATGATGGGCGAACTACTGATGCCCCTCTTTTAGCAGAGTTTTGTGGTGCAGGCCCGCTACCTACTATACGTTCAAGTGGACCCGACCTGCTTGTTCAGTTAGTTAGTGTTCCTTCTCAGCCTTTAGCAAAATCTCATTTTGAGCTTGATGTAAGAGTATATTTTGCTCGAAAATCTGCAGCATATCGCGTATTGTCTGAAGGTTGTTCTGTAACAGTGGACGGTAGCAAGTACCCAGTTGGTATTTTGAAAGCTCCTGATCATTCCTTGCCATCGGGAACTACATGCGTATATCGAGTGATTGGAAAAAAAGCTACAGATCGTGTTTGGTTGTACTTTGCATCCTATCATGTACCTGATTTACATCCTTGGACAGATAATGAACGTTGTGATGTTGGAAAGCTTGAAATTATCCATTCTGTGCCAAAAGTCCGACATCCGCATCATCATTATCATATTCAGCAGCAACCATTTCTAAATTTTGAGAATCCTGTAGATGATAAAACGGCTGCGATAGAAACTTTCTGTGAAAAGAAGTCTCCAAAACAATGTGGACATGCATCTGACTTCCCAGACCTTGTGCCCTCTCGGCCTTGCACGATAGCAGAGGAAAGCTATTTGAGTGCAGGTCCAGAACTTCTGTTAAAAATGTATTTCCTTGCTCCTTTAGCTATCAGAGGTAATGAGCCGCACTTCGTAGCACGCTACGAAGTTGTAGATACACTTAACACACGACATGGTGTAAATAGTAATCCTTGTTTTGTCAATATAAAAAGCAGAGACTCGCCAACAGGAGTTTTAGAATCCCCGAAAAATGTTTTTCTCTATGGGAGAGGCGGATCTAAGAATCTCAGGTGTAAATATGCTCTAGAAGGAACAGATGAACAGAAGGTGAGGATAACGGTAGAAGATATTTATTTTACGGAAGAAAAAATGTGTGAAACTGTATATGAACCCGTGGTGCAAAGACACAATTGTAACATTTTTGACAGTAAAAAGTTCGCTGCGATCAACGTCAGCGAAATATGGCAAGACTTCCAAGTTTTTGTTGGATGTATTTGTGATTCAAGTGATCGATTTACTTTAGAATCTGTTGGACATAACGTGGAACTAGATTTTCTTGTGGAAAATATGGGACCAAAAGACGACTTTAGAACGTTTAGCTTCAGATTGCTGTATGAATTTGTGCCTGCATCGAGTGTTTGTCACGAGGACAACAAATTGCCGAGAGTGATGAGTGACTCGAAGGGTCATTTGGCTCTACGACTACACAATGCTTTGCCTTTCCGCTGTCGATGGTTATTGGCAGCATTGCCATCTAGAGCATTGTATGTTACAGTGAAAGGGACGACTTTAAATCCCACGTGCAAGAACAAAATATTGTTTTATTCTGCACATAATAAGGAGCCTTATGTTGGTACGTATAGTGACTACTTATAACTATTACTTAATTTCAATGCTTTTCTCCTCAGAATAATACGGAATAGTTCTTAAATTACGCAAATTATATGTTTGTTCTTAACAGTATTTAAAATGCATCGTTTATTGAAAATGCGTCGTATTCGTTATGTAAAATGCGTTGTCATAAACTTAAATTCATCAAAAATTTTAACAATTTCAATAAAAGAAACAGGAAGAAAATGTGCTACTTTTGCTACATCCAAACAATACTTGTATGCATCAGAAAAGAATCGCAGTTTTTTTCTTTTTCGTATTTTACTTAAATATTAATATTTGCATTGACTACATCTAAAAATATATATCTGAAATTCACATGATATTTATTAGTCTAATAGCCAAATATTTAATCTCTGTGTGTGCAATACCTTTCAGAAAAAAAGCTATTAGTAAACCATTAAAAAAATTCTTTCGTTTATTTTGCAAAAATTGTTTTGTAATTCTTCCAAATATTATATCAGAAATAATTCCAACATATTCCACTATCACTTTCACTTATAGTGTTAGCTACTAAATTCATCTTTCGTAAAATTAGGTTAAATAAACGAATGTCTGATTTTTTTATAAAAAGGATATTATTAAATTTTAGGGTTAACATTTTGATTTATAAATATATTTTATGAATTGTACTAACGAAAAATACTTCGAAAATATACGAGTCATAGTGTAATGATTAAGAATTTTTCTTCTGTTTCTCAAAGTTTTCAAGTAGAACAAAGTTCCAAGGAATATTTTCTGCAATTTTTTTATTATTATTTATACCCTTTATTTAGAAAACACTATAAATTTCATTAAAATACACATTCAAAATTATACTTATCATTGCTTCAGATATTTCTGAAAATTAAATGGATACTTTGTGTATAGCATTATTTTTTTTATATTTCTGATTCAATTCTTAAGGTGACTTTCGTTTCTTTTAGTGTTTTGTGCCTCAACAGATGATAGATATGAAACATTTTTTACGGAATCATGGAAGCCGGGTTCTAACAGATTATTTGAGGCGGACTTGACATTTGTCGAGTTTATCATAGCTGAGCCTGGGCATTTGCAAGTGAGCTGGATTGAGGTTATCCGACCCGGCACAAACCATTGTCCTATAGAGTGTCCAGAGCTTGAAGCCTGCATCGGGGAAGAACTTGCCTGCGACGGCGTTCACCATTGTCCCGTAACAGCTAACGACGAATCTCCCGAGAGATGCGTAACGTTTCCTTTCACAATGGTGGCGATATTCTCTTCCGCTGCCGTTGCACTCTTGACCATGATTGTGCTGTTGCTCATTGTAAGGCATCGGTTAAAGAATTCCGCAAGCAAGAGCGTGATACCACCTCCGGAGATGTACAGAAACGATTGCAAACATTCCACGCTCAACAAGTCGCCTGTCAGGTAGCATTATGCCAATCGGCTCTGGAAAGCAGAACCAACTTCTCACGATCGACTCGACATTTTTGGAACAGACTACAGTGCTATGAATATGGATGCTATGCATCGAATCTACTCAGAGACCAAAGTTTGATTCTGTCAAACATTTATATCATTTTTACACACGTCCATGATATTGTATTGTAAATATTGTATTCTTACATGTAATCGCTTTTTTTACGAATCGGAATTCACTGATGACTACTGTGCTAAAACCCCATATTAATCTTCCGACAAATTTCCTATAACCTTATGATGTCGTGAGTTATCCCTTTAAAAAGATAAATTACTTTCTTCCATTCAAATTTATAAAAAGTTATCTAAACCGAAAGAGAAGATACATTTTGAAATAGTTTCGTGAACAAAGAATATAGTCACACGGAATGGAAAGTATTTACTTGTATCTTATTATGTATGTATGATATTATATAATTTGATAAATTTTTTCATACTTTCGAAATGCGTATTTATGTGAGATGAGTGACCATGAATGTCAGAACAAGAGATTTATTTTTTAAATTCAACTTTTGTATGGATTAGACACGTGACAGACCTACATTTGAGCATGTAACATAATTATGCAGAAAAAAATATCCACAAAAAAATCAAGTTATTTTATTCTTTAAGAAATATTTTCAACGTAATATTAATTTGCTAATTCATATTGAGTTATACTATTTGTAAAGTTTATTACTTATCCGGTATACATATCAAATGAGATTCTTTGCAATCTTCGAACTATAGATTCTTTATATTGATAATAAGTAATAGGTGTAACTACTATTTTTTAATTTTTGAAATGTTAAAGAACTGTAAGTTGGAATAATTTTTTAACTGTGCAGTGAGTCTTTCGGTATCACTTCTTGTCCTTTGAACTTATTTTTTATTACATAATGCACATACTTACATAATAGGGCATTATTTATTTTTTCCATTTGCTTATTTTGAAAATTTGTCAGTGTTGCTTAAGTATTTTGAATAACTGCTTATTCTAAAATAATTGTAGCGCAAGTTTTATAGTATAAATGTTTGAGACAATATCGAAATGTAAATAATGTTCATGAGTTCAACGCTTTATTCAATACAGAATTAATATAGGTAGTTTATAAAACTGATATTTTTATGAGTTTATATATATTTTTTTCTTTTTTTTGCAAAAAGAAATATTTCTGCAGTCTGATAAAATACTAAAACTGAACATATCACATAGAATTTTTCATATCATTCTGAAATCTTTTTAAACGTTATTCCTTTGTTTAGCTAATCAAGTTTTTGTAATTCTTACTTTATGGATGAGAATGGAGTAATACATCTGTTGTATAACTTAAAACATTCTTTGAAGGAAATTTTAATAAATTTAATTACATAAATTAATAAAAAATACTTCTTTCTCTATTAATTTATGTATAACTTAATTAACATATCAATATAATGAAAATATTTTTTCTGAGGATTTAATAAACCGGTTTTCAGAGAGTGAGCCAGAAACCAAATGAGTTAAAAAATAGGAAACATTTCTAAGATATGTACACATAGTGAAGGTTTTCTTTTTTAACGATTTGTTTTAGAAATTCAAACGTGAAAAATGTCAAATTCAAAACTTCATAAATCCATACGCCCTTTTAAAATATTTTAAGTAACTTGAAGACTTATCTTCTGCATCACTCTCTAAGTTTTATTTTCAAATTTCAAAGGTACTAAGAAAAAAGCAAAAAAACATAATGTTGCAAATGTAAAATGTATGATGCAAATCTGTTTTAATTAACTTTGATGTTGTAACATGAATTTTCATCAAATGTCTAATAGAACTTCAAAGCTGAAATAACATTATGTAACTGGCACTTTCAATGATCTTTCATTTCAATTCGCAATAATTTTTTCATAAATTATTATCTGCACAAATTTTAATTCGTGTAAAAGGAAAAGTTTAACATAAAACTAATATATCTTTAAAGGTTTATTTAAAAAGTTTCAATACATAACTCCATCATGTGAATGCATGAAATTTTGTTATATTGAATGCTTAAAGCGTATAACCTCTTTAATTATTTGTATGTGTCGCAAACACATCAAAACTAATAAATCGTCACTAAAACTACCTCAACCTTATTAAAGCTCATCGAAATTTTAAGTGTAATAGATAATCATTAGGGCGGAGCGTAAAATTTTTTTTTTTGATTTTGTTTTTGCCCTAGTGCTAAAAAGTTGTGTACTGGTGGGTAGGTCCCATGTGCAAAATTTTAAGGAAAACAAAAAATATCTTCCGGTTCCAAAATGACCATGTTTTTTAACAGATTTTTATTATAAATGCTTTTTTCTATTGTTTTGTACACAGCTCGTCATTTTGTTCATAAATAAAACTCAGAATTATAAATAAAATGTCAGAACTAGTACTCAGAATGAAAAACAAAAGAAAGTTACCACAGAGAGATTGCAGTTAGTGTAATGCGTGCCCAAACGTAGATGTTCTGCTGTTTTCACTGTCCAGTCACAATCAAGGTCTCCTTCATTTAGAAGGGGAATTCCATTTCGTATTTTTATTCAAGAGTGTTTCTTTTTGCTTTTGTTCTCGAGCTAGTGATTATTTTATAATCGTGCATTCTAAATTAGTTAAAACTAGTTAAATTTTAATAACACTGTATGATTTAGCAATTATTTGAAAGAAAACAATAATGCAGAATAGAAGCAGTGTATTTTGTTCAGTGTTTGGCGCTCCAACAGAGTTAAGTTCTCATATTTTGCCAACACATAGGGATGTAATGAAATATTATTTGTTGGTGTGAATTGATTTTAAAGAAAAGTTGAACAAAGCCAATCCAAGTACTTCAGAAATCGCAGATAAAGTTGCAGAGAGAATGGAAGAAATTTGCAGCACAGCATCTCTGCCATTTATTTCACGCCAACAGATGATTCGATCATACAATGAAAAATACAAGAACATAAACAAATATTTTGGTGTGAAAAAACAACCTCAACTTTAGAAATGAAGCTTATAACCATCCAGAAAGACTCCGAGAAGCTGTTCGACATTTCTTCCTATAAATGTGTTTCATTTGATAAATGTTCTTGGCCAAATTCTAAAAGAGTTCATGAAATTGAAAAACCTTGTCTTATATACCAAAGAATACTTAGGCAAATGTTCATAGGTGCAGTTGATTTAAAAGAAACTTTAAAAATGAGAAATCGAACCGATAGAAAGCAGAAAGAGACAGAACGAATGATTCTTAAACGTTTCTTCATCTTCTACTCAGTCTAGGATCGCTACTTCTGATCAAGATTCTGATGAAGATTATCGTAATTCTGATGATAATGACATGGGATATTTCAAGTCTTCCTCACATACAGCCAGTTTGATACAATCTGAAAGGAAAAAAACGCCACGATCAAACCGATACGCAGCAGTAGCTATAGCTTGTGATAGAACTGGAGTTTCAGATGGGGCTGGAGCTATTATTAGAAGTGCTATTTTAGAGGATGATTTTGGGAAGAAGATTTTGGGAATGATTACTGAAAATCACACGTCAAATGTAGTTGATCGACATAAAATAAGGAGAGAAAGGAAAATAATTCGGACAAATTCTCAACAGGGAAATGAAAGAGATACGGAAACACTAAAGGGGCTTTAATGTTGTTATTTTGACGGAGAGAAGAACCAAACTCTAATTCAAGAAAACATAAGAGGAAAAGTGTATGAGAAAACAGTGCTGGAAGAGCACATTACACTGATTAAGGAACTAGGGAGCAAATATCTTGGACACATATGATGAACGTCCTCGTCAGCTTTAAACATTTTTCAAATAATCTTGTAGTTCTTGGAGAGTAAGAGTATTGCTATTCATCAGTTAGTAGCTATAGGGTGCGACGGAACAGCTGTTAATACTGGTTACAGAAAAGACATAATTCACCGTTTTGAGGAAGCTATTGGGAAACCCGTACTCTGGTTTATCTGGCAGTTACATGGCAATGAGTTGCCACTCCGTCATTTAATGCAGAATTTAGATGATGGAACGAGTGGCCCTAATGCATTTTCTGGTCCAATTGGGAAAGCTCTGGCAAGTTGTGAAAACCGCCAAGTTGTAAGATTTGTAGCCATTTCGAGTGAATTTCAAGAAAATTAGATATAAAGGTCTTAGCACAGACAAGCAATATCCATGGGATATCTGTCAAGCTGTCTTAAATAGAAGCTGCTCATCAAGTTTGTCACAAAAGCATCCTGGGAAAGTATCTCATGCACGCTGGCTAACAACTGCAAATCGCACTATGCGTTTGTACATTAGCGGTTCAGGACAAACTGTAAGACTGTAAGACTTCAAACTTCAACTTCAACTTCAAACTCTGGCAGAATTCGTTATGAAAGTTCACTCCCTTACATGGTTTTCCATCAAATTAAACCTATTTTGAACGGATGGTCCCAGAAATTTGTCGTCAATCTTATTATACAAAGAAATGGCTATTTCGGCCATCCAGAAGCGATAATACTGTCGTTGATCACAAGCAATAGAAAGCCCATTCGAGAACTTGGCCTATGCAGGATTTTACGGGCGAGAAGTGATAAAAAGGAAGGAATCCGACCCTGCATCATCCCGTTACTTAACTTCAACGCAGTTTCATACATAGATCTTATTGATTGGCAGAAATGTTTGTTGACGGAACCTCCAATAACAACACATTTAACAGAAGATGATTTGAAAGATGCGATTTTGAGTGGAGTGTCTGTAGATAAACACCTGGAAAGTCTAAAATTTTCATGCCACACCCAAAATGTTGAACGTTTTGTGAAACTCGTAACTGAAGTTTCTGCGGCTGTGTGTGGAGAAGAAATGGAGGCGGGTTAATTAGAACGCGATTAGAGTCCAGAAAAGATATGCCCTCACTTGAAATCAAATGTGAGTATCGCGTAAAACCGAAATAACAGCAAGACAAGATACTTAAATGCCCAAGTGGTTGGGTGTGCACGGGTGGAACTCGCAATACAGTCACCTCCTCCTTATGAGTTCTAGATTTTTTCGAATTATAATTCAGAAAAAAGCGAAGAGCTGCATAGGAAAAAAAAGAAAATTAATGTTTTTTACAATTTGATTAAAATCTGCAAAACTTCATAGGCATTTTGGAACCGGAAGATATTTTTTTGTTTTCCTTAAAATTTTACACACATGAACTACCCACCAGTACACAACTTTGCAGCACTAGGGCAGAAACAAAATCGAAAACTTTTTTTTTACGCTCCGCCCTAATAAGCAGTATTTCATGAATTAATAGTATCTAAAATATCTTCTATAAGACTGCTAATATGTTTATAAATACTTTTTTATAGAAAAAAAATTGAACTTATGTTTCATTCTGTACTTATAGAAAAGGAGTTAATTCATTCTTTTGCATATTTTTTTAAAAGACGAAAAATAACTGAACATATCTAGGATCATGAAATATAATAATTGAAATATTTTGTCTTTAAAATATCATTTAAAATTGGAGCTTATAAACTAAAGAATGAACTTGATTAACAATGCAAACGTAACTGTTTTTATATCGTTATTAGATCTGTATCATCCCTTTGATGTTTGCTAATATAAAAGAACTATATTCGTTTTATAATAAATGTTTTTAATAAATATTTGTAATATGGATCTGTCATTCTGAGAGTTATTTCACAATACTAATTTCTTTTTTATCAACCCATCTCCATTTAATGCAAGTTTCTAGACCCTACCTACTAATTAACGACACTCTCCATTTTTTGAGTAATTGTGTGGGTTTTTGGAACAGCTCTGAATTGATTTAGCTTCTTCGTAAATGGGTGATTTAAGCTGTAGAAGACTTTTTGCCGTCAAGAAAAGATAGCCTTCATACTGTGATTTTTCAATTTTTCATGTACTATTTCAATTCATTAGTACATGAGAATTTGAAAGAAGAAATTACCTTTAGAGCCCTGTCACTTCTTCCATTCTCCATTCACTGACAGACCATCAAGTGTTTGTGTCACGGTTCACTTAAACATTTGTAACAAACTAAAACCTTTTAAGGGCTTGCGTGCAGATTACATAAACTTTCCATAACTATCTTAACCCATTTGTGCCTGGATATTTTTGCGACTTTCTTCAATTTTTACTGATAACAGAAATAATAGATAAATTTCTGATGTGAACTTCTTGAACAAGGGATGATTTCTTTTAAAATCATTATGCATAAAAATTGAAATATCAACATCCTACTTGGTCATGTTAAAATATTTTGTAGAGTTGAGGCTCAATACTCATGAATAAAGGCTAGGAAAAATAAATAACGTTTTCGACTAATAGCGAAAATGCCGTCCCAAAAAAGGGACACTAGGCATAAATGGGTTAATATGGCAATGGTTAATGTTTTATTGTTTCTTTTTTGTTATTGTTGTTCTTAACACATCTTCTTTCGTCATTGGAAATGACAATGTTTGTGCAGTTTTCTAAATTAAAAAAGAAGTCGTATTGAATTAAGCTCTGAATTTACTTATTATTCCTATACCAATTAATCTAACGTATTGAAATGTGTTTTTTGTTGGGTAGAAATTCCTCACAGTGAACTAGTCCAAGTCGCTATATATCTAGTTGAATGTTTATTTAGCTGGGAAAATGTACATCTAGAAAACTACTTCTAACAATATAAAGTGATGCATTTGAATTCATTTGATGTTCACGAAATAAGTCCACGTATTATAAGTAATTATTTAGACACAAGATAATTTTCTTTCTAAAATATTGATCTAAAACTGTCACAGTCATATTTTTTCAAAGAATCCTCTTTCCCAGCCAGAAATTTATATATAAATTTGCTTGATCGATAAGTGTAAATTAAGAAGAAGGATGATGTGGTGCAATTGGATTCGAGGGAATAGTTAATAATTGATATATTGCCCCCTCTAATCCAGAATACTAATACATTCGACTAGTATTTTAGTTTAAATAGTGTACCATTCCTCTTTATTACGGTAATATATTAAATTTCATAAACAACAGTCTTCACCTTATGACTTCAACACAGCCTACATTGAAACATAGTTTAAATTTATATAGTTGTTACTTCATACATGTTTCATGTATCTTGAAATTCAAAACTATTGAAAGTCACCATTGTTTGGATTTTCAAAAAAAATCAGTTCTTTCGACTGTTATAGTCAATATCTCTTCAAAATTTGATTCTATGCATGGAATATTGTTACTTTTCTTAAAAGAAAAGGCTAAGAAAGAGTAATTGTAATTTAATTCGGCAGCTGAACTCAGACTGAATTTTAATTTGTTTTTGTATCGGCTGATTTAACGAAGTTTGAAGGTAATTTCTGCCTCTTTTTAAAGAAATATAGTTATATTTATGATCTGTGTTGTTGGCACTCTCTATACATTAAAGCCTACTAATAAAAATTATTTTTTTAACAGCGAAAAGTTTCAGACATCCAGTTCTATATGAAATCATTTTCATTTGTATGAATACATGTCGGGTGATTAAATCGATTTTCTTTTAAACCCTAAAATATTTTCGAAGTTCGATACGTTCGTCAGATAAAGAGTAGCTTTATGATAGGGGAATTTTTTACTAGGGTCTGTATACGATTAACATACGAAATTTAATTTTTATACGATCCCTCTTTTCTTATCACTTATATCTGGAAAATTGTTACTGTTTATATAAGAAGGTAAATAAAATATTCCTTGTTTCTGAGTGAAATAGTTACCAAAATACCGCAAGTTAAAGAATTTCACATTCGTCGCCAAATACTAAAGGGATGTCTCAAAAGTGAGAAAAATAAAATTACTTTTCAACTGACATTAATTTTTGTTGGTGGCCATTCGACAGCTACGTCTGACACCTGGAAATCCTATTTTAGGTAGAATTTTCCTATAATTCATGCTTGGAAATTTCTAGTGAAAGTTAACTGACACTATTACTTTGTCATTCTCTATTATACTTTCAAATTCCTTCTGTAGACGTGCAACGTAATTACTGGATGACCCCCTAAAAGACTAAATTACAGGATACTGTCAAAACACCGTACTTATTGGTTCAGGTAAAATTATACCGGTTAATTTCATGCTTTTGCATGCATTTAATTGCCATTTTCCAAGAAAGGTTTCATCATTTAACATCATATAACTCCTAGTTGGTCTTCTAAGGTAAAGATTCTTTTTTCCTCAACACAGCAAGTAAAGTGATGTAACTCGTCATTTTTTACATTAAATATCTAGCTAACTGTTTCATTCAGAGACGAGGGATGTATTGAATTAATTTGTTTCCTAGACAAAAAGCAACATTTTTCTAAATATAAGTAGTAGGAAATGAGAGACCTTATAAAAAATAAATTTTGTAGTTTAATATGTATACAGTCCCCACTAAAAAGATTGCCATATCTCGAAGTTAGTCTTTATTTCACAAACGTTTCTGAGTGAAAGTATGCTTCGATCACTTACGGTTTAAAAAGTAATCGCTTTAACACCTCTTTTGAAATAGCCGGTATATTTTTATTAACATGGAATGAAAGTCAGCTCAAATTCTTTTCTAAGATGCGAATTTTATAAATTTACAAATTTGTTAATGTATGTCTCTTTCAACATTCCTCAAGATAATGAAAGTTCTCAGAATATGTCTTCAAAGGAATCACAATTTCTTTTTTGTGGGATGATGTAACATACAGATTGAAGCAAATGGCGTATAAAATGTTCTCTTGCGCCATATACAACACTTTAACACCCCTTTATGTCTTACAGCCTTTGCACAACAGAAAATTTCTCTACTTCTTTTTATGTGGCCGTCTTTTTTACTAAGCAGAGACAACTACTCTCGTTTATTCTAGTATGTTGTAAATAAGAATATTGTCATAATAAAATAAATAAGTACCCATTAAATGTTAAAATAACTTGAGAAGACACACATTAATAAGGTTGCATTCTCTACAGCTTTTTCTCTGTCGATGTATAGATAGTAAAACAAACTTTTCAAAAGACATTTACCAAAACTTTTTTCAGCACTTAAAATTTATATGGCGGTTATTTAAAAAGTTAAAATTCCACGTTCTTTATTCAATATGTATGTTTCTAATTCAGAAAATTCTAGCAAAATATTTTAATGAATTTCAGAATACATAATTAAAAAATAGACAGTTCTTAAGGAGCATACCAAAAAGTACTGCGGTCAAAAGGTGAAAACTAAAAACACATAAGAAAGTCAGGAAGTGAACTCACTTTTTGCCTTGTTGACGGAGGAACTTTTTCAATCTGAAGGAAAGTGGACCCTATATACTGTACAAAACGGTCCATACTGTTGGATTTTATACAGGGTGGTCCTAAACTACATGTCAGAAATGTAAAGAGTGGTAGAGGGAGCCAATACTGTTCAGAATCACATACCGATGTGGGTTTGAGAATGTCAGCTTCACATACTTGTTAATAATCACTCTGGAAGAACTGTTGATCTAAATTCTTAATCAAGTTTCATAAATAATGAGCTTTTCCTCCGAGTCATTCATCAATGAAATGAAGTAGAATTTCTAAATTATCAGTTTTAGTTATGTGCTTGTGAAAAGTGCGTTCATTTTTGACAAGCGATGGTAGGAAAATTCACTGTTACTTAAAAACTTCTTCCAAAATAATTATTAACAGGTAAATGAAGACGACATTTTTGACTCCACATTGCTATGTTTGAACCGTCTTGATCCAACACCTCCTAGATATGCAATGCCTGATAACAGAAAATTTTACGTATCACATGGTCCACTAAAATGACGTCATCACACATTTAATTTCACAAAGTAAAACTATTGAAAGTTTGTGGTAAATTTACTGACTCATAAAACATTTTAATGATTTAAGATGGAAAATTTAATTTTACGACAAATAGGAAATTTTAACTGCTACTAATTATGTAATATGATATAGAAATAGATCATAATAAATTATTTTTTATCAGAAAGGTATTTAAATTTTTATCTTTAATTTAAGATATTTTCCGTATTTGTAGCAACCACCAGAAATTTTAAATAGTTTTACTTTTTGAAAGTAAAACTGTGATGACATCATCTTAGAAGACCTAGTGATGACGTAAAAGCTTCTGTCCTTAGGCCTTCTTTATCTAGGAGGTTTTGCATGATCCAGGGGCGTAGCCAGTGGGAGATATCGGGATATATCCCCCCTCCCAGAAAATTTTGTATTAGTGGTCACAAGATTAATGCCGTGCAGAAATTCCGTCTACTTATACACATATAAGTTCATATCCCTCCCCGAAAATTTTTCCTGGCCTCGCGCCTGGCTTGATCCTTTACATTATTGACATATAGATTAGGACCACTCTGTATATGTGTGTTATTTATTAAGTTCTTTGTAGTCATAGCTTTGAATGTCTAAAACTTCAAAGTCCGAGCATTTCCCACTCACATTTTTTTTCATTTCCCATTGATGATCGTTGTGCTGATTACATTGTGTAACTATAAAAGTTGAACATTTTAAGTGGGTCATTTCTACTTCAGAATAGTAAATACATGAAATTAAAACACGGGTAAACTTTTGTTTAGTTTGTTTTCGTAATAGCTTTATGCAACTAACACCGAATATTATAGTGAAATGCCTCCAAAGAAAGTTTTTGAAGCCCTTAAATAAAAACTGTTCTGTTGAAACACTTGATAAAATACCTCACTATCTGTACAAGTAAATATAAAAGTTGAACATTTTTAAGTGGTGATTGATACCTTGAAAAACACTCATGAAAGTAAAACACAGGATACAGGATAGAAATGTGTGTTGCTGGTAATGATATATACCATACATGAAATTATATATAAGATAAAGAGTTGCTCCCTTTAAAACGTTATTTTAGTTTGAAAGCGCGCACTGTTTCAGAAAATGCTACTTATGAAGCGATGTAATCTGTGTCATATACAACGTTTCACATTTAATGGAAGTTTCTTTTAGACCACTCTGTAATTTATGAATACACTAGCAGAAGTACCCGTGCGAAGAACGGGAATGAATGGACTTTTTGATATTACGATTTGTGGTGATTACTATTCATTGTAATAAACAGATATAGCAAAATAGATATCGCGTTATATTGTGCCCAATAATCATGCATACCGAATTGCAAGGCAATCGTTTGTAAGGTGCAGAAGGCCATGCGGCGTAGCGCAATCTAGAGGCGAGTTTTAGCAAAACGGATACGGCGAAAATATTCTTCGCATTCAGATATCGATGTATACGAATTTTCATGACTATCGGCTGGACAGTCCCGAAGTTCATGTGTTGACGCGACATCTAGTGGTAAGTTATAGGAAAATCGATAGCGCCAAACTCTTCCCCGTGTTCAAATATCTATGTATACCTATATTTTCATAGCGATCATTTGCACAGTCAAGAAGTAATACACTGCAGGGCCATCTAGTGGTTAATTAAAGTAATGATTTGCTACAGCGCCGTCAAGTGGCGAGTTATAGGAAAATGGATAACGCCAAAATATTCTCATTGTTCAAATAGCTATGTATACTGATTTTCATAGCGACCATTTGAATGGTCAAGAATTTCGCCTGCTGCAGCGTCATCTAGTGGCGAGGCAAAATAATAATGCATTGCAGTGTCATCTAGTGGTGAGTAACATCAAAAGGAACGCAGTTAGAATATATTCTTCGTGCTCAAATGTGTAACCCAGACAGCACATCAAACTTGCAGCAAGCTTGATTTATCAAGTCAATAAGCTTGAATTAAGCTTGAAAATTCCAGTCGTGTAAGCTTGATGCAAGCGTTCTAGTTTACACTTGCCCAGCTTGCATTAAGCTTGACATTTCAAGCTTGAATGAAGCTTGACATATCGAGCTCAATTTCAAGCTTAAAAAATTTTCTAAATACACGGGGCGCCCGCGCCCCACATACTTTATTTTTCCGCGCATTTTCCCCCCTCTATGCTGTAATTTTAAGTTATTAGCATCTGTTTCCATAGAGTGTCCGTGGTTAGAATAGAACACGGGACCTTTCGATTCGTAGCCGAGCACGTTATCCATTCAGCCACCGGAGCCTTGTGCAGCTATGACTAAAGTTTGAAGTGAATTATTAAGCGGTTTTCTGGCCAGATTGATAAGTGGGCGATATGTTATTTTTTTTTTCCATGGGATGCATCAAAATTAAAATAATTTTATGTGTGATTTAGAGACTCTACTAATAGGGAAATAAACATAATATAAACTTAAGAGCAACACGTTTTAAAACTTTCGCAACACTCATGAGCAATACTGCCGCTGGCCAAAATCGAGACAAACGACTGATTTTGGAAATGGATTTTCAAATGTGTAGTATAATTGTATTTTATTTTGAAGAATTTCCATATTTGGAAATATAGAATGGGTTTACTTAAGTAATCTGAAATCAAAGAAACAGATAGTTAAACGTTACTTCGAAATGCTATATCACAGTTGCTAACACTTTAGTCATTTTTGTAAATATTTCTTATAATAACAAATAATTGAAAAATTTTGCTATTTTTTAACGCTAAAAATTCTCTTTACAAATGTGGTTAGTTATTTTCCTACATATATTGGTATGCTATATCGATATAGAGCATTTCGAAGAATTAAAAATAAATTTAAATTAATTTATACAAATGTAAATTTGAATTATTTTCACTGTTCATACTTTATAATTAAAAAAATTATTTAACTTCTGAATGTTTTCTTTAATTTGTAATTTTATTTTAAAATTACAAAAGTGTAAGATGTAAGGTTTTTGGGCCCTAAAATCTGTAGGCCCTGGGCAGTTGCCCCGTTTGCCCTGCCGGTAATATGGCACTAATAAAAAACCCATCCCCGTTAAAACACATCTTTTACGAACTTTCAACAAATTTGAGGACGCTAGACAATTAATGTCCATTCTCTTTCACAGATGGCGCCATCACCGCACTTTGCAAGTGAAAATCCAGCTTAAGCCAACCTTGCATTGCCAAGCCAAATCTCAAGCTTTATTTGAGCTTATGTGCTGTCTGGGAAGTATAAAAAATTTTATGCTGATTGGTCGAACGGTATAGAAGTTGATGCGTTGGAGCGCCAGCTAGCGGCAAGTTACAGCAAAATGGATAGTGAAAAATATTCTCCGTGTTCTAATATGCGCGTGTACCAAATTTCATCGAAATCGGTTGGACGATACTCGCATAGCAAACGGCTAAACGGAATAGAATTCGACGTTGTGCTGCGGCACCAAGTGGCAAATTAAGGAAAACGGAGAGCATAAAAACCTTCTCCATCATAAAAGACTTAGGTGAACCAAATTTCATGGTGCAACGGTGCTCAACGGTGCTGGAGTTTTTCAACCTCATAAACACATACCAACATTCATTTTTATCTATAACCAGTGTTATTATATATACCAGTCTCAAATAATATCCAGTTTCAAATCTAAGCCTCGCCAAAGTGCCAATATACGCCATTTTGCAAGAGCTTTTTCAGGGAATCATTCGAAGCATTGACTTAGCAGCAATCAATATGGGAAACTGTTCGACCGCCAAAGAGTAAAGCACGCATTTATTTGAAAACTGGAATCCCTTAATATAGCCGAATTTTTAGAAATTATCAACTATAATGATTTTTATTCATCGTTACTCCGATGTACTAAATGAGAAGATTTCAATTTTCTGAAATTTGGCGGAATTCCCCCAACTTAAATCAATGTACTCAATTGGCGAGAATTCTGAAGTTAGATCGCTTGAAATCCCTTAATAACTGCATTATTTCTTCACGGATCATTAAAATTTAACGCTGTATTCTAATAAAACCTTTGCACTTGTTTTCAAAAATCTATTTCCTTAAGCTCTCAATAAATTGCGCCAAGCCGAAAACTGTGCAAACCGCTAGAACTCACTTACTCAAAATCGATATTTCAGCCACTTTATTTTTTCGCCAAACTAAAAAATTTTACACATTAGCCTCGGAAATCTTCAATTCTTATTGTTTTGCGTATAAAACATTTCATTCCTGCTCTGATTTCCCATGCACACGATATTATAATTTTTAAAAAAATAACCTTACGAATATAAACTAACAAAAAAAAATCATTATTATTCTTTTATTTTTACTTTGAGAATTTAAAACATTTAATTCGGCAAAATCGCCACACATGGCAACCACGATCCTTATTTCACACTTTTTTCACTACAGGGGTTACAATTACGGAAACCTTTTTGCGTGGAGAGCATAAAAATTCTCTTAAATTCCGGGAACGGGTGGACTTTCAAAGTTTTAAAGTAGACTACGATTTATTCTATATTATTTTACATATCTGTGCTAAATTTCAGGCCGATAGTTCCATTTTTGTGGATTTGTATACGAATCAAATCCACAAACAAACAAACAAACAGAATTTCATTTTTATTTATAAGATTAGAAAGAAAGATTTAAGACTCATGCTTAATCTTGTTTAACCTAGATTTATTTTTTATAAATTGTCAGTCCTAAAATATAAAATGTGATTTAAAAACAAAATTCTACAACTTCTTTAGATATCTTAATACTGAAATGAAGATAAGCCTATCAATTTGTCTTTGACACAAACTAATATTAAAGCAACAACTAAACTCACTGATTCAGCATCATATATAATTGAGGGAAAATATCGAATTTCGATAATGAATAGTTTTAAGTAATATATATATATATATGTGTGTGTTTGTGCGTGTGTAACAAAAATATTAATAAATAGGGTCATATTTATTATATTTTCTCTTCTAATAAAATATAACTTTGAGACTTGGAAAACAAAGATAGTGAAAAGTCATCTGAATTATCATGGAAAATTCCATGGCACCTATAAGCAAAACTCATGGGGATTATAATATTACGAGCGGCTACCCGCGACTTCGTCTGCGTCGGCTTTAAAATTAGGTCCCGAGAGAAATGTAGCATGTATGAATAACAAATATTGTTGCGACTAAAGAAACTGCATTTAAATATTATTTGCCTTTTTACTTATTTTAAATGAAGTATAATGCATGGTAGTATACTTCATTTAAAATAATAGAGTATGCAGAATTACTAAATTTAGATTTTTTTCAGGCATTTGGCGAATAGAGATAGTTGCGACAGTATTTGCGAACCGTTTTGAGTGTTCATGTAAAAGAAATATTTATGTTATATGCATGAATTTTAGCCTATGTTAATCAGGAATAGTGCAACTTTCTATTAGCGAAAAAGTTTTAGAATCGGTTCTGTGGTGAAAAAGATACCCCGAGAGCGTCATGTATTAGAATTATTTTGAGTGTTCCTGTAAAGGAACTATTTGCGCTACATGCATGAATTTTAGCCTATAATACTCAAGAATAGTGTAGCTTACTATCAGTGAAAAAAGTTTTGGAATCGGTTCAGTACTTACAGAGATACACATACAGCGTAATATAATTATTATGAGTATCCCTGTAAAAGAACTATTTGTGATATATGCATAAAAGATAGCCTATAACACTCAGGGTCCCACCAGTATCTAAGAGGTTCTGCTCTCAAAACTGGAATGCGGGAGGTGCCAGGTTCAAACCCCGGTTGCGCCTGTCGACCTAGCCGCTCGCAGTTTTCCGTGATTGTTTCCAAAACCTCGCGAAAATAAGCGCAAGGATCCCTTAGAAAATTCCACACAGAGGAATTCCCCATATAGGCCTAGGACCCTATAGTGTAGTCAATCGGTCTTAATACACAAACAAACAAACAATAATACTCAGGAATAATGTAACTTTCAATAAGTGAAAAAAGTTTTAAAAGTTTAGTAGCTACAAAATTTCTATAGAGCGCAAGGCATTAGAATTATTTTGAGTGTCTTTGTAAAAGAATTATTTATTCTATATGTTTGAAAGGTTGCCTGTATGTTAATCTAGGGCATAAGCGATCTTCATTACAAATTTTTCCAACCATTTTTGTGTGATTCAGTCAAACACATCCAAACACATAAACGTACACATTTATATTATTGGTAGGATTTGGAAATTTATGAACTTTAAGAAACAGATCTGGACTTTTCTTGGTACTTACGTATTATCCCGGCAGTCATTCCCGACAAACTGTTTTTTCGTCAAATGAGTTGCCAAACGTATTCAAAACCATTAATAATTTCATGTGCCCGACATTTATCTCGGCAAAAAATCGCTCGTCTTGGCGGACCGCCGGGACAATACGTAAGTACACTTTTCTTTACTTATGCTTTTTAATTTGGCGTAAAATCAACATAATTTCCATACCAATTTATGTTTTCCAAATGCATGTGATTTTTGCAAATATAATTTCTGCTTTATTTCAAAAGCATAAATCATTTTGGCATAAAATTGGCATAATTTCCGTATTATTTAATGTCTTTCAGATGCACGTGCTTCTTCATTGAAGTAATAGCATTCTTGTTAGCTCAAAACATGAATCACTTGATACGGGCGAAACTCGCCAAGCATGGCAACGTAAAAATGGTTTTTAATTAATAATTAAAGAAGTAATTAAAAGTCTAAAATTCTAAGTATTCTATAACATTCTCCAGGGTCCCATCTATATCTAAAATAAAAATTCATTATAATTTATTCAGCAGTTTAGGCGTGAAAGCGTCATAAACAAGCAAACAAACAAACAAACAAACTCACTTTCGCATTTATAATATTAGTTAGGATTTACCGCTCTTTTAATTGCTACTAATATACGTAAATTTGACGTACAAATTTCACTTTGCGTAACTTTCATTTTACCAAATATAATGGTGTTTTATCTTAAAAACCAACGAGAACCGCAACGCATCATCAAAATTTTACGCGAACATAATTTTTTATTTAAAAAAAAAGAGTAATTGAATATTAAAAAATCTTTTTTTAAAAGTTATTTTACTTAAAATATGTTACAACTCTTAGCTCGTTACGTTTTATATTTTCGACAAAAATTCCTTTTGTTTTGAACAATTAATTCTCTGTTAGGTGTAATAAAAATTGTATTTCATTCATCAAGTGAAATTTACATTCCTGACAATAATTCAGTATGCGTACACGAAGTCTATTCTTCTACTGTTGGAACAACAAATACATATCTTTAATATTCCATTAAATAATTGCTACGGAATGCATTATTTTCTTAGTCCTTCATCTGTACTCGCACGCTTCGTGCGTTATAATTATTGTCTCCATACTTCCTATTCATCTGTAACGTTGCGATACTTTGTGTGACTACGTAGCAGCCATGCTTAATTCCGGAGCAAATTTCTAACGTTACATCTGAACGAATCACCGTGTTATTTAATTAAACTATTTCTCATCTTTTGAATGCACTCGAAAAGGAAGGTTATTTCAGAGCGAATGAATAGTTTGGCCGGTTATTGATTGAGCAGTTTGATGTTTAAAGTTTAATTAGAAAGCTCTTGAAATAGCTTTTGAATTAATAAGGTTTTTCAGATTTATGACTAATATCTTCTGAAATCATATTATAGAGTAATGGAAAAGGGCGATTCCGTATTTTAATTAATTGGAAAAGTGAGTTCGCTCCCTATTAGTGGAATTTGTGGCCGGAAAATATTTTATTTTAAATGGGTAACTTCAGTGAAAATGGCGCTGTATTTTCATTTGCCAGTGTAGGAATTTTTTCGAGCTAATTTTATGTCACACAGATGCCATTAAAAAACTATTTATTAATGTAGAGAGTAGACCATGGACAAAATAAGGAAAGAACGTTTATATTCATATATGATTCCATACATTCTTAATTTTACTTTCTTTGAACTTCCTCCTAAATAACTGTCATATTAAAGATTTTTGTTTGTACCTCCAAGTTACCGTTAAATTATTTCTTTTAAGAAAAAATTAGGAATTTTTGTGAAAGTTCTCACACATAGTGTTTTCCCAGTGAAAATCTAAGCATAAAGTGTGATATCTAGAATGTGTTAAACTATAGTGAGGTTTTCTACTGATCTACCATGAAGGAAAACGATGGCGTATGGTGGGTTCCAAAGTCAGACTTTCTCACCCCATTAATGCATGTTTAAGAAATGCAGGGTGGTTATAAATTATCTTCCTCCATAAACAGCATTACGCAGTTGAAACGGGAGACCAGATTGACACCAAATTCGGCATATCAGCTGTACATGAGATGCGCTCAAAGAACATTTTTAAAAAATGATAATTCAAAAAAGCTCCCACTAAGCGTAATTTTCATAATCAAATCAGCTCATATAATAATCCAAATTAGTTAATAAAGGTATAAAAACTATCGAATAAATGTTGAAATTGTTCGTACATTTTGAATTAGCCATTTCCAGTGTTAAGTTTGCTGTTTTTTGATGTAAAATGCCAACCAGTGGACTTTCATTAATTATATTTCTTTTTAATTCCTTCAACTTATCTCATGTTTAATCTAATATATAAAATTTTCCTGTCACAGTGTTAGTCACCTAACTCCTCCGAAACCACTCGACCAATTTTAATGAAAATTTCTATGTATATTCGTTAGGTCTGAGAATAGGTTTTTAACTATGTCTCATACCCCTAAGTCATAAGGGCGGTCAAGCCCAAAATGTTTAGCCCCAGAGTGCTATTAATTTCAATCAGGATTTCTGTGTAGACATTAGCGTGTCGAGTCACTTTTTAAATGTGTTTGCCAGATAATGTGGAGAGGGGGGGGGCGTTAATAAAATGTTGAAAGTCGCACAAGGTTTGCAATTTTTGATAATGGATCGCTAAATGTGGTGCCAAAACGTGACAATTTATTATAAATATATTTCGCGTATAGTTAGTAAATGCCTGGCGTATATTGTAAAAGAGTTTTATTAGGCGATTTTAATATAGATTTCTATTCCGAAGAAGTGCTCTGTGGAACAAGAAAGGAAAACACAGTACACTCATGGATTATGATGCCCATTACAAACAGCATTTAAAATGTCTTTGCGGTATAGTTGGAATATGCCTACAGGAAGAATATGCCTGGCGAAGATTGTAAAACAGTTTCAGTAGGCGATTTTAAGATAGATTTCGATTCCAAAGATGTGTTTTATGGTACAAGAAAGAGTTGATTCCTATTTTAACGCCCCCACTCTCGCCAACCTAAAAAATCCCCGTACTTTGGCGAGCTTTGCAGTCGTGGGTCTCTGGGAGTTATGCACAAGTTTCAACGGTACTTACGTATTATCTCGGCGGTCCGCCAAGACAAGCAATTTTTCACCAAGAAAAATGCCGGGCACATGAAATTGTTGATGGTTTGGAATACGATTGGCAACGTATTTAAAATCTACGAAAAAGTAGTTTGGGGGAAGTGACCGCCAGGATAATACGTAAGTAACGTTTCAACGCACCCAAAAGAACTAGGTGATAACTAAAGTAAACAAACTAGCGATAAACGCGCCAGTTAAGGAATTTGAAGACATTTAATTATTAAAACTGCATTAATTGGTAATCCAAAATAAATAAAAATGTAATGGCATGCTGTACTTACATGTTGTTCCGAATCGCCATTTTAATTCTAAATTACGATTTCTACATAAATGCAAAAAATAGTAATGGTAACTGCATATGTTTAATCATCGCCTCCTTGGCGAGAGTCCAGGTGTTAAAGTAAGAAACAATATATAAAACGGTGAAGTACAGTTGTGATATACTTGGCGAAGATTGTAAAATAGTTTTAGTAGGCGATTTTAAGATGGATTTCGATTTTAAAGATGGGTTTTAAATAAGAAAGAAAAATACAGCACAGTCATGAATAATGATAACACTTTCCAACTTAATGAAATAAGGACAAAATATAGGGACGACGCATAAATTATGATACGATTTTAAAACATAGCACTACAGTGCGTATTTAAAATCTGAAAGTGTTTCAGATTTTCATCCTTTTTTTTCAGGGGGGGGGGGAATTTTTTATGGAATGACTATCAATAAGTCTCAAGGCCAAACTATGTCTGTTTGTGGATTAGATTTGAGCACACCATGTTTTTCACACGGACAGTTAGTTATACGTGGCATGCTCTCGAGTGGGCAAACCATACAGTGGCCATACAGTTTGTTTGTGTTATCTAAAGATGGGATAACAAAAAATATTGTATACTCTATTGTGTTAAGGGATTGATATTATTTTATAGTAATATTATTGTAATTAGCAATATATATAAATTTAAAGAATAAATTACAATAAATTAAAAATATAAATATTTGGTATTGTGTTATTTTTATATTCCAGCATCGTTCACAGCGCTCCATGCCTCTTCCACTCATATATTGGGTTGGCAACTAAGTAATTGCGGATTTTTTTTAGAAAATCAAAGACAATTATTTCATGGAACTAAATAACTTTATTCTGTAATGTATTGCCCATTTTGATCAATGACCTTTTGCCATCTTTCAGGCAGCATCATAATCCCACGTTCATAAAACTTCTGGTTTTTATTAGCAAAAAACTGAATCAGGTACGATTTGACATCATCATCATTATGGAAATTTTTACCATTCAAGGAGTTTTGTAAAGATCGAAACAAATAGTAATCAGATGGTGCAAGGCCAGGACTATATGGTGGATGTGGCAAAACATCCCAACCAAGCTCCAATAATTTTTGCCGAGTGACCAAAGATGTGTGTGGCCTTGAATTGTCATGATGGAATACAACACCTTTTCGATTTTTCAATTCGGGCGGCTTTTCTTCAATTAATTCGTTAGTTGTTCAATGTAGACATCAGAATTGATCGTTCGGTTAGGTGATAAGAGTTCAAAGTAGACAATTCCTTTGTAATCCCACCAAACTGATAACAAAAACCTTCTTTTGATGAATATCAGTTTTTAATGTTGTTTGAGTTTGTTCACCTGGCCTGCTTTACGATCTTTTCCGCTTGATATTGTTGTAAACAACCCATTTTTCATCGCCAGTTATCAATCGTTTTAAAAATGGATCATTTTCCTTACGTTTCTTTAGCAAATCGCAGCTGTTAATGCGTTGCGTTAAATGCGTTTCTTTCAGTTCGTGAGGAACCCATGTATCGAGTTTTTGAACATAGCCAAGTTGTTTTAAGAGATTTTCAATGCATGTATGTGATACATGAAGCTTCTCTGCAATCTCACGTGTTGTACTGTGACGATTCGAATCGATTATTGCTTTGATTAGGGCGTCATCAACTTCAACTGGAAAACCGGAGCGTTTTTCATCTTTGAGTGAAAAATTACCAGAACGAAATTTGGCAAACCAATTTTGACACTGCCATTCTTTTAAGGCTTCGTCACCATAAACAACACATAACTTTTTGTGAGCTTGCGATGCGTTTTTCCCTTTGCGGAAATAAAAAAGCAAAATATGACGAAAATTTTCCTTTTGATTTTCCATTTTTCAACGAAGGCCAAGCGAATACTACGCAACCGATCAAAGAACTTTTTTTACTGATTGACAGCTGAATTGCCAACTATCAAATAACAAAATGTGTTTTACATTTGTAAATCGTCTGCAAACCTAAAAATTCAACTGAAGCCATCTGTGAGTGAAATCCGCAATTACTTAGTTGCCAACCCAATACCATTTCCTCACAAACTTACAATAAGTTAGTCATTTCTTTCTACTAAAATAATCCTAGGAATAATTTATATGGCAAAACAACGTTTGCCGGGTCAGCTAGTATAATATAATTTTATTAAAAGTTACAACTTTTGTATTTATATTCAATAATCGCTCATGTATCCATATTTTATTTATTTACATATCCTTTCAATTTTATACTTTACTAACGAATGGGTTTGACTAGTGTTATAAGAATTAATTATTTTTATATACAGAATAATAATAAAAAAGCTTTTTCATTAACTTATGGGGATAAAAACTAAGTGTGTAATACCGAAGGTTAATGATCATCGTATGCCTCATTAACATAGTATTAGTGTGTGAAAAGTCGGAAACGACTTAAAAAAGAAGAAAGTAAAGCTGGATAGATTTTGAATCATAGTAGTGGTAGATTGAAAAATAGATTTTGATAAAGAACGTGGGGAATTTGCGTAATTAGGGTCATTTGAATGGCATTTTCGATAAATAGAATAACGTTTTTATGGAACCTACTAAATCCTTTTATTACATGCTAATTTTATGTACTTCCGTGAGTGCTAGAAACAGCAAATGTGTCTGTATGGATACTTTAAAATTCGTATGAAAAAAAATGAAACTATTTCTTTAGACCATGCGAATAGCCAAGCAATGCCACTCCAATAAATTCAACGAAGCAATTTTCAACATAGAATTTTTATCGGAATTTCATTGAAGTGTTTTACTTTAATAAGGTTTGTGTTATCAGAAGCTTACAGCTAAAAACATAGATAAACAGAAATGAACATACAGCTATCAGGACGATAGCTGTATGTACATTTTTGAAAGTTTTAATATTCGAGAGATTATCTCATCTTATTTATAATTTTTTTAAATGCCGATTACATCTGGCTTTTATATTTATTTTGATGTTACTTTAATCGTTTTGCGTGTCATTATTGTTGCAATTTACACTCATGTCTGATGTTGGTCAGCCCCAAATAATATCTTTATGAACTCTTATTTGGGCTTTACAGTTAGTTTTTAAGCATATACTTTCATTAAAATTTAATATTTCTACAATTTGAAAGTTCTGAATGTTCTATACATATTTTTTAGACTACAAGTTTCTTTCAGAGTAAACTGTTTAGCCAAATGTTGCATAATATTTTGGTTTTTTTCTTCAAGTAAAAAAGGTTTTGTGTGATCACGGCAACGCTACACTTGGGCGATCTGCCAAGGATGGGGTGTGTTGGTGGGAGGACTTTCTAAGAGGTTCTAACGCGTATTTACGTTACATTTGGTGAAAACCTACCGAAACTGCAGATTATTAGATCGACAGTCACGCGATGGCCGGGACCTTCATACTCCGGCAGTCTACCATTTTCAGTGACATAACCACTGTACCATGGTCAGGCCATCATGATCAAGTAAAAAAGAAACATATGCGAAACTTCTCTTTGTACATTTGCATATTTATATTTCTAACAGTACGTGCTTAAGATGGTCAAACATACTATAAAGCACACACATATAAGCTGACTGTATTTTCTGCAACTCCATTTCCACTTTTACTCTACAACTATATTTATTCTATTTAAGTGTTTATAGTTTATATGTATACATTATAGAGGGAGACCCTGTGTCTATGTAATTAAGCTGTGATATATTACGCCTCCATATTAAAAATATTAATCGCTTCTATAAAGTATGCATTAAAAGCAGCATCTAACTTTTGCTGATAAAATACTTTTACGCAATGTCGGTGTTTCATAATTAGAAAGACACTAAAGGGGATATATTAAATACTGTATATATGAGATTATTTGAACAAATTTACTGCAAATTTGCTGAGTATGTTGAAAGGCTAAGCGAGAATAGCTTCTTTATATAATCAAGAAAGCTTAGTTCCTTCAATAGTTTTAGCGTATCTAATGTATTATAATACATGTACCTGTGAAAAGTTCATGAAAGTTATTGACATCACCTTTATATCTGTGACTAGAAATATATTTCACTAAAAATTAAATATTCTACATCTGTTTCAACGATTTAATTGTAAGTTTTAAATCTCTTATCTTTTATAAAGAAATTACGATATTCATTGCATTACGTATTACTTATAATTAATTAATTTACTTTATAAACTACAGAAATCTTAAACGTACACACTATATCAGCTGGCTCCAGAATGACAAAATATGACAAGTGTGAAAGTTTAGAAGTAAATAAACCCTAATAGCTCAATTGTCACATGTGACCGAAAAGTGACCATGCAAGACAGTCACATTACAGTCACAAACAGTTGCTGCGGCGGCGCTATGTGGTCATCCCGTGGTCCCTACGTCCGCCCTTGGTGACTTCAGAAGGTAACCTGCATTCCACTTACGAATACGACGAAGGTTGCCGCTGCAACTCTTTTGTAACTTCGCTCAGTAGTTGTAGTCATCGATGTGACTACAGTCCAACGTCACGGTGTAGTGCCGACTACGTCGCAATTGTCATGCGATGCCAATAGGGGAAAATGTTTTTCCCGCTGTTATCTATCAACGATATACCGAATGTTTTCTATACGATATCCGAAACTTTCTGTACCACGGATCTTGGTTGAATAACAGCCAAATCTTGACTAAATTCTTCTGAAGTCAAGGCTAACATATCCAACAAATATAGTACATCTGTATTTAAAATATTCTATTGACATCTGAAAACTGTTTTCCCTCGATCTTACAAAATTCAGTTACAGAAAGTGTATGGTATGTTTCCAATAACTTGCCAATTGCACCTGAAAATTCTTTGAGGCCATGAGTTACACCATCAAGCTGAATCAAAAGATGTTGTAAAATAAGGTCCTTAACCCTGTGGCGGCTTATCCACGGGCAACTCAAATGTAGCAAAATTTGATCATCCCGCGATGTTCGCGGGCAGGTGTTTTTCTTCTTGTATTGAGGATAGCATCCCTCGTTTTCACCGGTTAACCATTGAAATAAATTAGAGTTAAATAATACTTTCGCATGATAAAAATCTATATAAAAAATCTTTTCTAGAAAGAAAAATGTTCTCCAGTGTATATAGATTCGAAATATGAAAAAAAATTACACAATTTTTGAAGCGAGTTTGGTGCACAAATTGAGCAGTCAGAGGGTTAAGATACAGCATACAAATGAACTACTGAAGTGCACGATTTAACTCAGGTTCCAGAAGACTTGTTACTTATGCCTTTGTACCAGTATTGATAATTGTACCATCGCATTCGATTGCTATAAGTGAGCCAGTTGATATGCATTTGCCATTAAAGAAGGTTAATATTCCATTCTTAAAGTTATTCGCAAATCCATACGAAATACTCAGATGCTCAAGGTAAATGTAGCTTGGTTCTTGTACTAAAGAAATGTGTTCCTCTCTGACACATGTGGCTGTGCGGCAGTGCAGCCAGCTGTTTTGGAACATTTTTTTGCCTCTGTGATGCCAGATTGGCTATTTGATCGACCGCCATCTTGTTGGTAGTGAAATGGATCGAGTGCAACGGTTGCACCTTTTTCAGCGTTCGGCAGTCTATCCAGCTGGTCTTCTATATTGAAGTGAAAATTATTGCGCTTCAAAAGGTTAAGCCACAGACTAAGGATTAAATAGACCGCTCGCGCAGGCTTGCAAAAGGGAGCAAGCACCTAGACACGTGATGAGTGGACCCGACCGATCCAGTTCTTACGGGAATCCATTGATATCCCAATGCGTGAGTGAGAAAGGCCTGTTGGAAAACCTGAAAATTTATTGAAAATGCTGAAATCCTGCTGAGAATAGGGATGCAATGAAAAATTTACCAAAGGTTGATCTGTTACATTTCATCAGAAAATAAAATTTTTGTAATTTTTTGGTTTATTCATGTAAAGTAGCTACACAAAAATACTTCTTAGCTCCTAGCTCTGGCGTTTGTCGCAATTGAAAACGATATTATTCAATTTGTTGTGTATGAAATTAATCATTTTCTTAAGATAATTGTTTTTTGTCCTTTATGAGAACTATCTATAAATTATTACTTATATTAAGTGTTCAAAAGTATAGTTTAATCAGATATTACGTGTCTTGATGCAAATTCATATATTTGGCGATGTGTTGGCGAAGTTGTTTATATTCTTAAATTTTCATGTTTTTTGAGCTATTATTTAAAAGAAAATAAAACTTTATGATTATTAATTAAATGTGGAATGTTTTACAGTATCTAACAAACTTATTGTCTTTTTCCATAAAAATTTACCTGTTATGTTTATTTAACATTTTCTTTTTACATATAATTAAAAACTATACTGTCAATAAGATTTTTAGAACTGAATAACATAATTTTGTTTAATTTTCGCTGATTTATATACATATATGACGTTTGAAAATGTATTTAGAGTTATTTTATTTACTCTCGCTTTTGTTAATATACGTATTATTTTCTAAAACGAAAATATTTGGAACATGTTCTGAAAAGATTTATCCGATTACTTTTCAGAATTCCAAGAAATCAAGAAAGAAGATAATCTCTTGAAATAGTTCACTAGACTTCATTGCCACTTTTGAATTAAAATAAAATACAGCTCATTTTTTGAAGAAAATGATTCCCTTCTTTTGTAAATATTCACAGAACAAACTGCTTAAAAATTTAATGATGACCGTGTTTTTTTTTTTCTTCTTCGTAAAAAAAAAAAAAAAAATGTATCAACATTGTCTTTAAAAAACAACAATAATAGCATCATAAAAGTATTGCTTAAAAAATGAATTTTTTTATTTAAAAAGTTCAAGTGTATAATTTGTTTTTGTTGTAGTCAGTTGTTAAAGTATTACATTATGTGAGGTTTAAATCCTATTCAAAAATCCATTTATTTGGATTTCTTCGGTTCGTGAGTTTTTCAAAGAACTAAAATAAACGTTTCCGTAGTTGCTGAAATCCATTAGTTTCCAACATGCCTCATACTCGCTTCGCCAAGTACGGCGAAAAGAAGCCAAGAATTTCCTCCTTGGTCACGTGATGAGTGGAATTTCGTCCGAGGGGCTTCGGGAGGTTTACCACATCGCGAGTTGTCTAACAGATAATTAGTCTATGGGTTAAGTGACACGTCTCACTCTTTTGGCGGGAAAAATATAGTGACATCAGATCAGAAGCGCGGATGAAAGCTAGCTAGCTCTTGTTTCGTGCCGAAGCTGGTGAGGGAAATACTCTGATTTTGTAATTTTGCATTCGAATTTGAGCGCCTAAAGAGAAATCTTAAGAAAAAAAAAATTATGGATCGGAAACTTCTGAACATTCGGCAACTTATGCCATCAAAGCTATTACATATATATATATATATATATTTTAAAATAATGCTTGTTTGGGGTGAGTTGGGCCCCTGAAGGGGATGCTTAAACAAGAATTTTTTTTCAATTGTCACCTGACCATTTGGCCACTTTTGCGATGTAGGCCATCATGAATATTAATTTTTTTTATTTTTTAATCCACCTTAATATGTATATATATAGTAAATTTCTTAAAGCATAAATTTCAAGTCTTATTAGTATATTAAAGATAAAAGTTTAGTTTGGTACTGGTAAAATTCGGAATTGTTACACCCAGGTTTTTATTTGTAAGATAACTGTTATCATGTATCCCGTTAGATTACAAATATTTTATTAAAAAGATGAAATTATTAAAATATTCAGGTTTGTTACATTGTAAAGCAAAAATTTTATTTGCATCTATTTTTGTCTTTGAATTAAAGAGGAAAATTTTTAAAAGAACATTTCGGCAGCCTACATCCGTTGGGAATCAATTTTTAAAAATACTTTCTTAGTGACCACTTCCGTCATTAGAAAAGAAAGCAAAATGTTTAAACATTTAATATTTCTGAGTCCAAGTGCTCAGCCACTCAACAAACCTTTCCTATTGTTATATAGCCAGTATTGATAATTCTTTGTTTAAACAAAATTTTTATTTTTAAAATTAGTAAATTCAAATAAACTCTTATATTTTACTATAATACTCGTCATGATTTTAGTAATCACACATTAAATTCTTAAAAAATGGAGTTACTAAAAGAATGTAAGCATAAATAATTCTGCATTTTACTATGTAAGATCTATGCGTAGGTAAACCTTATTGATAATCAATAATACTTTTTCTGGTTTATATCTCATTTATCTATATTTATCATACGCAAATTATTCAATATATACCAGAAAAAGTATTATTCCATATATATTATAAGTATTATTAAGTAATATGAAGCAAAGTTTTGAATATGAAGTAAATATATATTTTTGCATTAATATGTATTACATATTAATACATAAATATATATTTACTTCATATTCAAAACTGTGGTATGACTTCTTAGAAATTGTTAAAATGTATTGTTGATCTGACTACACTGAAAGGCTATATGAGAATAACTTGATTAAATTATTTCAATAAGGTTTGATTGCTTCAGTAGATTTAGTATATATAACCTGTTATAATACATGTGATTGTGAAACGTTCGTGAAAGTCTTTTAATGATTTAATTGTAAATGTTAGTGATGTTATTTTTTGTAAAAAAATGCTTACGACATACTCTGTGTATTTATTACTATAAAGTAATTTAAATGATTTAAAGCTGCAACAAATAGTAAAAGTGCACATGATGACAAGAATGATGAAATCTAAATAATAAAAGTAAATAAAATTATGTTTTACTGATCTATTAACATAGTTTAAAAACCTGGTACTGTAATTCAACTACTGAAAATTAAGTTTAGAACTTTTCAATAATTTCCCGAAAAAGATTTTTTTCTAATTTCTAACATCTAGAAATACATTTTTCTATATCAGTAAAGTAATAAATATATATAAAATAGCTTATTTCTTATTGTGTAATTTTTATATAAGAATATATGCTCTTAATAATCAGTAATAGTTTCTTTTCGCATTTATAACTCATTTATTGAGAGCTATCTCACGGAAATTAATCAAGATACGTTTTAATTATTCATCTACAAGCATATATTTACATGATTGAAAACTATGGTGCAACTTGAGCAACTTACGAAGTTTAAATTGGTAAATTTTATAATTAACATGGAACTACATAAAATTCCCACTTTTCAATCATTTCATCTAAAACAAGCTCATAATTTGAAAAACTTGCAGTAGAGATATTTTATAAACTTTCTAACGATTTTCAAAATATACTATTGAATGAAATTATTACAGTTAACCGGTCTCCATACTAAGTCAGTGAGCAATATAAATGCATTTTGGATAATTTGTAAAATATTATAAGAGCACAAAATCAGACGTCCGATCACGGTCAAAGAAGAAGCTTGGGGGCTTGGACTCCCTCACCATTCGGGTAACAAGAGTAAAAGGGTATACACATATAATATTTTGCAGATAGTCGTGATATATGTTTTAATATAAATATTTAAAAGGATTAAAATTGAAAAACAAAGTAGGCTGTCACTCTTATTACAATGCACAATGCAATGTGATATAGCTGAAAATAATCTATAAGTAACAACACATAAATTAATAGGGATGGCGTTTGCAGGGGGTGCGCGAGGAAAACCAAACAGCAAGTAGTGATGCATGTTTTTTAAAAAAAATACCTTATTTATTTTCATTTTTACTCAAAAATATATCCATTTTCGCTTAAAATGTTCGTTCAAACTTTACTGATAACATTATTTTGTAGAAAATGCGACTAAATGTTCATTGTTAAAGATTGAAAAACTGAATGTATGCTGAAAAATGTGAGAGGAGGGGGACCCAGCAAACACAGACCTGCTGGCGGAGTACCTTGCCAGTGCTTTTCTGCCTTTACGTCCAGTACCGGCCCGGCACTGCAAAAAGTAACTGAATCGTACTAAAAGTGGTCGCCCGAGAAGTACCTTGCCCGAAGCCCTGGAAGGCAACGGCACTCTGCTAACATACTGCATGTGCCGGCCGTTACGCACAATAAAGGCACTGGACCATTAAGTTTATAATGCCCAAAATGAAACGGCCGGGTGTCGGCTATTATTAAAAAAAGGCACTGGCCTGGTACCTTAACAGTGACTACAATGTAATGGAACGGTACCGCATTAGTGCCTATTTCAGTAATGCTGCCATAACTAAAATACGAGCCAGTGGCGGATTCCGGGTAGGGGGCTTATTCATCAACCCCCACCCCCACCCCGCAAAAAAAAACCATTCCTTAAGGGTAACATTTTGAAAGATAAAAAACAACATAAATGAAAGATAAAAAAAGCAAAATCGTTGGTCAATCGTTTGCAAATTTCATAAAAAGTACTGGGTACTGCACACAATTACTAAAAATACTGGGTACTGCACACAATAATTAAAAAGTACTGGGTACAACACACCGACGGGTACTGCACACAATTTCATAAAAAGCAAAATCGTTGGTCAATCGTTTGCAAATTAGATGTGCCTATCATTAGTGAATTGTGTGCAGTTTTCATAAACTGCAATTTTCTTACAAATTTTCAGTCGCAAAAGATTTTTTTTAGAGATAGGCGTTAACACATTTCAGAACCAACATAAAATCATTTATAAACAGTTTAATTTCAATATTTCAGAGTTAGAGATTTTATAAATGAGTTATAATACTTTATGGTTGATATATATGTGTGTGTGTGTGTGTGTGTGTGTGTGTGTGTATGTACTAATCAAAATCTTACAGGAAGTAATAATAAATAAAATTGTACTATGATTACACACATAACTTTAGGGTAACATTTTGCTTTATTGTACATTTTGTTTAGATCAAATTATTTTTTAAATCTTAGCTATTCTGAAAAGAAATTTTCTGTATCTATATCTGTTGTATACTGCATGATTCAAATTTTATGGAGGAAAGTACTTTTATACACTAAAATAAGTATCATTAGTAACATCACCGACTTAAAAAATGTTACCAGTTTAATAGCCATTTTCTCAATTTTAGTTCCCAAAATAGTAAAATTTTTGAATGATTTTGTAGTTAAGAAATAAACATGCTTAATTTAGCTTTATTTAAGAAGGATTGAATAAAATGATAAATTAAAAAACTTCATTTATATATAACAGAACATATAATACATTTATTTTTATAGCACGATTAAAAAAACAGATTAGAATGTTTGCTGAAAGCTCAGTAGCAGCTTAAAAAAAAGGGAGTTGACAAAAACCAACACCAGATTTTCAAATGAGTCGCTTGGAGTATGGTACAAGTAGCAAAAACTTGAAAATAGTATGAAAATGACGTTTTTTGGTTCAAAACGTCGCCTAATCTTTAAATTAGTTGCTAAATTCACCGGTGGATACCGTGTGTACATAAAAACAGTAAAAGTAAAAATTTACCTGTAATATTTTCCCGACTGTTTAAAAATCCAATTGTAAAACTTCCAATTGAAATCCACTTTCTGTATCCATAACCAGCAAGATATCACTGTAGAAGCAAATCTTATTATAATTATTATTGCTCCTAACAGAGATATCTTACTAGTCTCCCAGACAGCACATAAGCTTAAATCAAGCTTGACATTTCTTTGAATTTGACGCATTAATGCAAGCTGGACAGTTCGACTCATTCTAAGCTGGCAGCAAGCTTGCAGGAGTCAAGTTGAATTGTCAAGCTTAAATACAGCTTGATTTAAGCTTGGCAATTGCTACTCGCTTGATTTTTCCTTTTTAAAGGAGCGTTGATGGCGCCATCTGTAAAAGAGAATGGACATTAATTGTCTAGCGTCCTCAAATTTGCTGCAAGTTCGTAAAAGATGTGTTTATTTTATTACCAGTGCCATATTACCGGCAAGGCAAACAGGGCAACTGCCCAGGGCCTACAGATTTTAGAGCCCAAAAATCTTACATCTTACACTTTTGTAGTTTTAAAATAAAATTACAAAGGATAAAAAAAATTCAGAAGTTAAATAATTTTTTTTATTATAAAGTATGAACAATGAAAATAATTCAAATTTACATTTGTATAAATTAATTTAAACTTATTTTTAATTCTTCGAAATGCTCTATATCGATATAGCATACCAATATGTAGGAAAATAACTAACCACATTTGTAAAGAGAATTTTTAGCGTTAAAAAATAGCAAAATTTTTCAATTATATTTACAAAAATGACTAAAGTGTTTGTATTCCATACATGTTATGTTAGCAACTGTGATATAGAATTTCGAAGTAACGTTTAACTATCTGTTTCTTTGATTTCAGATTACTTAACACAAAATTTGTGTTAAGTAAGTTAGCACATTCTATATTTCCAAATATGGAAATTCTTCAAAATAAAATACAATTATACTACGAAATTGATTTCAAAATCAGTCGTTTGTCTCGATTTTGGCCAGCGGCAGTACTGCTCATGAGTGTTGCGAAAGTTTTAAAACATGTGTTGCTCTTAAGTTTATATTATGTTTATTTCCCTATTAGTAGAGTCTTTAAATCACACATAAAATTATTTTAATTTTGATGCATCCTATGGAAAAAAAAAAATAACATATCGCCTACTTATCAATCTGGCCAGAAAACCGCTTAATAATTCACTTCAAACTTTAGTCATAGCTGCACAAGCCTCCGGTGGCTGAATGGATAACGCGCTCGGCTTCGAACCGAAAGGTCCCGGGTTCTATTCTAGCCACGGAGACTCGATGGAAACAGATTAAAATAACTTAAAATTACAGCATAGAGGGGGAAAATGCGCGGAAAAATAAAGTATGTGGGGCGCGTTCGCCAGCGGGCGCCCCGTGTATTTAGAATTTTTTTTTTTTTTTGGAAAATTTTTAAGCTTGAAATTAAGCTTGAAATGTCAAGCTTAATGCAAGCTAGGCAAGTGTAAACTAGAACACTTGATTCAAGCTTGCATCAAGCTTACACGCCAGGAATTTTCAAGCTTAATTCAAGCTTATTGACTTGATAAATCAAGCTTGCTGCAAGTTTGATGCAAGTTTGCTGTGCTGTCTGGGCTATAGCAATAACCTTCTCTAAAGTATGCAACAACAACCGGAAAAACTGTATCCTAAAAAGCATATTTCATAACTGGCTTCCCGCTTAACGTTTCAAGATTTGCAAAACGAAATGAAACATCAACGTGATTTTATTTTAATACAGACAAACATCTTATAAACTAATTGGATAGCTATGGGGCGGGGATGGACTGCCGATTTTATGCGACCTACCAAAAATAAGAACTGGAGCTAAAGTGATGTTCTCACGGAGTGAAACAAAAAGCCTTAACATACAAACTTGGCAGTGCAGCGCTAACAAAAATATGCCAATATACAAAAATAGGCGAACGCAAACACAGCGGTTAAGAATAAATCAATGTATTTAATTTAGTAAACAAAAATAATTAGGCGCAGAAATTAAAAAGGGTTACCAAAACGTGTCAGTGAAGAACAACTCGATCATGACATCTCTGGGAGACTGCTGAACAAAGCAAAAATTAACAGCCTCACCCAAAGAGAGCAACTGCAAAAGAAATTCTTTTTAATGCACAGAATAAGAATTAGCAAAGCTGCGGTCATAAACCACAAAGATCGAAACAGATTGAAAGAAATAATATGTAAATACTGGTTCACTGCTGAATTTCTAACAAAATAGCTGCAGGAGCTCTAATTTGTTTTATTGTAAATTTGAGCATTAATTACCTAATTTATATTTAAAAATTAAGTAATCTTTTGTTTTACCACTGCTATATTTAATTTAATAAAAAATGTCAATAGAAGCAATTATGTAGGCTGTTAAAATTTTTAATTTAATCTAAAATTCTCTGAAAAAAAAAAGACTACAGGAGCTGAGATCTCATGCAAAACCCTGACTGGTCTTCGTGTAATACTCTCTAACATATTTCTGCACCCTAATTCGGTAGATTTTAAAAGGGGCTTAACGTAGAAAAAAGTCTCCAAATATGTTTTTCAGGAGAAGTTTAGCAAAATTGTAAAAAATTAATATAAATTATAAAAATGTTAAGATTAAAATTCATAATTCTGTACAAAGTGGGGGTTACATACTGTCATATACTGAGTGGAGGTTCCACTGTCTGTGTAGTAAACATTTTTATAGCATACTGAACTCGTTTGTATTATTTTAGTTTTTAGTACTAAAATATTTGAAGGCACAATATGAACTTCTCCCCTTACTTTCCCCCCCCTGTGGTGGTTTATTTTTTGTTATGGTTAAAATTTGATGAAAACTAAAGCCTAAGATGATCGTACAGTGGTATTATGCCGCGCATAACCTGCCTGGCAAGTACTCCTAGTATTACGCTGAAAAAATTGAAAAATGATTGACATACACCAAAACACATAAAAAAAACTAAAGACTCTATGAATTGCAACTAAATACCATTTATTCTTAGTCATTCCACTAATATTAATTAACAGACGATATTGACATAATTTTAAACTTAAACATGTCTGGGGGAGATGTGGTTTTGGAGGATAAGGGGTATCCACAAAAGGTTTGAAACACAAATAATAAATAGATTACTGGGAATATTCACCATTATGATGAGGTAGCCATCTTTACACAAGACACGATCGACGCGTGCCCTATTGGAACCGCTTTCTTTCTCTTAAGCCATCATCTAGCCTCTGATTCCATGTTTCTTTTGAACACAACTTGATCATATTGATTCGAAGCACACACTGATTTTTTAAGTCCGTTCACACCTTTTCCAAACTCTCTTCTGCTTCTTTTCTCTAGCACACTCGTTCTGTCGTCTTTTTTCTTCTCCCACGGGGTTGTTTCCTCTTTTCTTACCCCCTCTTACATCATTGGCTGGAGTTTCTGATTTGTTCGTATCGGGGAATTAATGCATCCTCTCGTCGAATCCCAGACATGTAGGTGGATCATTCGGGAATATACCCCGCCAAATTTGCATATCATTTTCGGCCATAAATATTTTAACGTTGACAGTTCATTGTGCTATAGTGTCCAGACTGTCCATTGCCTGGCGCCTCTTCTAATTTACGGTCCACTTGTGTGGTCTTCCCATGGGAACCGTCTCAAAATTATATTTTACTGCTGTTTCACTTCACCACACCCCCCACCCCCTCAAAAAAAAAAATCTTTGCAGTGACCCTGCCTTTGGGTGCCCGGAACTTATATCCCCTAACACTTCTACACCGTATGAATGTGAAACAATATTATTTAATTAAAATAACGAAATTTTATGCCAACACTACAAAATATATACAGGCCGATTACTGCCAAATAGTGCTGGCCCGGTACATTTTAAGCAGTACCACGCCGTTAACTTTTTTGTGCATGTCATAGACACATGGCAGTTCGCCGTTACTAGTTTTGTACCGGCGCATATGCACTTTTCAGGCACTGGTACTCCAGTGACTTCCAGACGGTGGCAATCTACCTTGCTCCCGGTATACGGCACTTCGCCAGCACGACGGGTACCCGGCCGTCATTTTGCGGGCAGTTGTGTGTTTGCTGGGGGGGCACCACCGCAAATTAGTCTTTGTTGGGAGGCGCGACGTTAAAAGGTTGAGAACCGCTGTGTTACATGGTAATATTTGAATATTTCCAGCAGTCAGATGCTCTAAAGATATATAAACGCGCGACCGAATAGACAAAAGTTTGGAAATCATAGCAACTTTTCAACTATGCCAGAAGAAACATCACATATTTTGGTCACAAAACCTGATTTCTATTTACCCTTCCTTTATTACATTTTTTGTACTTTAAATAATTAAAAGTGAAAATTGAATGATTTGAGATAATTTTTTTTTAGTTTTGTGTTCAATACAGTTTATTTCGACATCAGGACTTTGTTTCATTTGATAAATTAATATAATTGTCTGTTATCTTTAATGCAGTACAAAATGTTATGCACATTTAATTCAATACAAGCAGCTAACAAACCATCATTAAAAATTTGAAAGGTTTTTCAGTTCGCATACCCGTTATTAGCTTCATTAAATATTATCCCTCTTTAAATTAATTCCTCATGAGTAACTATCCAGATTATTTGAGCATTACGTTTCCGATGGACTGATTGCTAATTAGAATCTTTTGCGAAACTGATTAAATGCTCATATAGTGCGTGAACAACGAAAACCTTTGATTTAAAACTGATAACTTCTACTTAGGATTAATTCATAAGTCGCTACCCCAAAAATGCAGTACTGAATAAAAAGTATTTTTTGATAAATAAAAATATTAGATACTGTTTAAATTATGATATTTTATTCTTTCAATTACATGCAACTATTAATCTCACCTCGCTGTTAAATAAAAATCGAGTTTTATGGAATTGCCTTAGGATTTTTGTAATTAATCTAAAATGCTTCGTGATAGGCTTAACATATTTATTCATGTTACATCTTTGAATGATTATTTGTTGAATAAATGTGTTCTCCCATTATCGAGCCTAAGGTAATGCTATATTTTAATGATTGACTACAAGGTGTGAAATAATTTTATCATTCCAGTTGTTTATACTTTTCTATACAAAATTATTTATTCTTGAAATAATTCTTTTTTTACGTTTCTTAATGAAGTTTAATAACTGAGCTAGTAAACTAGAGTCATTATTCTATGATCTTCACAACTTTTAAGGTTTCCTCTTATTTCTAAAATTTATTGTTGAAGAAAAAAATATATATGCACAAACATATTTTATTACTTCCTTAAACAATGACAAATTTTAGTTCATTCTTGTTTTTAATCTTAAGGGAATGGTGAATTCATGTCTTGAACTTCTGATCGAGCAGGAATAAAGATAGTAAAAGGAAATAATTTACTCGAAGAAAAAACCATTGGAAACTATTCAATTTAAAAATACGTGCCGAAACTCTGACAGGAAAAGGTTATGGAATTAAAAAAACATAATAATAAATTTAATCATTTGGTAAGTATATAAAACAAAAAACTTACTCCAGGCATACTTTTGAATTTGCTATTAAAACGTATTTATAGTGAAATGAGTACATTGCTTGTAACATTTCTTCAAGGCTGTTAAAGAAAAAAGCAATGTATGATGTATAATTATTCTATAAAGGTAGTGGTTATATGTATTCTATAAAGTGCGGTATGGTATTTAGTATTGAATAGTATATTTTACCTATAAGGTCGTTATGCCTAAATGAGATACAATTTCTCGTAGATTGTCACACTTAGACTATATTCAGTACTTTTCTGGATATTAACCCTCTCGTCACCCTGAACCTCATATGAGGCTCTTATTTCAAATAGCAATATTTAGAGAGAAAACAATTGAAATTAGTATTTTTTTCTTTCAGTGATACCAATATCATTAATTCATGTAGAAAATATGAGGCTCTTAACTAGACGCATAAATCGTGCCTAGATTGCAGTACTAGTCAATTTAGATCATTTTTTACAGTTTTCACTCCATTGTTTCAGGAGAAAAATTAAGAAAATATTTACGCTGCTTTTTTACCGTTTTTATTTTCTTTTTAAGGTATTATAGTTAGAAAGGTAAGTATAGTTTTTTTTCTTACTCCTCAACCTTTACCTAATATGTACATCCTTTTAAATTAATTTTAGCATAACAAAATGCTTCGAAAATGCAGAAATTATTATTAGAAAAATTATTATTATCGACATTAATCGACATTAGAAAAAAATATTTTTGCATGATTTATAATAGTATGTCAGATGCATTAAATGCTAGACAGATTTGTTTTTTCTGATTTTTCATAATTCGGTGACGAGAGGGTTAACATAAAATATCTACGTAACAATCAACATATTATTTTTTAATTCTAACTAAATTTATTTATAGAAATTAAACTATTATGTTTATCTAAAACAAGACTTCTTTATCACGTCACATCACCGTCACATTTAATATATCACCTTCAACTTTAATTCCTTTTTGGTAGATTTACACACAGCAAAAAATACTTTCCTAGATTACAGCACAACGTGTGGGTAAACTTAACGCCAACACGTTGTGGTGTAAAGACTGAATCAATTTGCTGTAAAAAGTTTTTCTTGATTGTCTTATCAACGTCATTACGTCATTTTGTGAGTGGATTTACAACAGTGTTGTATTCCAAAACTACAGCATTTGTACTATATTTTTTACAGCAATATGCATAGTAAAATTACAAGTATTTCTTACATAGTAATTGAAACCTAAATGAGGTGACCAAAGTACCTAAATATGACAGTAAAGTTCATTTTATTTAAGATTTTTGGTTTCCAAAATATTACATAGTACTAATATAAATAAAAATTATTTATGATTCATATTTTGAATAATTTTGCTTAATAAGCCGATTAATGATTAAATAATCGATCTCAGTACATAATTTTTATTAATTCGTGTTATACACTGAACATAAAATGCATTGCTTAGCAAAGCCTAAATTTACTGATGCGTGTTATACGCCCGGATATACGGTAAACAAGAATTTTGAGCTAGATTTAACATAATGTAATACTATCGCATTTACGGGTTATCTCATGTAAGTACATCGACCATTTATCATAAGATTTTTTTTTTTTTAACTCTGTCCAACCAAGTTGAAAAGCGTTTACGATTCCTGTTCGTCTTTCCGCCTGTTTGAGCGTGCTGCATTTCATTCAAATAAGAATTAGATTAATCAATTGTAACGAAAGTTACATAGTTTTATATATATATATATATATTGTGTAGGTATGTGTGTCTGTCGGTGGAGTTACGGACAAACGGCTATACCTAGAAACACCAAATTTGGTACTCGGGAAGATCTAAACATGTTGTTTTGCACATCAAAGCGATTTTTTCAAAATGCGACCTAGAATTGTTTTTACTTTATATTTTATGCGATTTTTGGCATTTTTTCTCACCTAATTCGTAATAACGGCGGAAATTACGCTTGCAGCACGATGGCATATGTATCATCGGATAGAGGAGGAATTTGCCTTTTAAAAGCAGTTTGTTCTGAATATGTAACATAATTTACTAATTTTTAGGAATTTTTATACTAAATATCTCATTTGAGGAATTCTTTCGTAAAATAATTTTTAAATTGTCGCATCTTGAATTCTATTCCTCATAACTTTTTAATATTTTGACAGAACGTGAAACATTTTTTTTTCCTTTTTTAAAATAAAAACGAAAAAATTATGTAAATTAGGTGATATTTTACGAATTTTAATCCAACCTAAGGTTTAGAATGTAATAGCATCAGCACGGAGAGTTTTCGCCATTACATTAATTGATCATGGCACGAGATAATTTTGTCTCGTTGCCATAAAAAGGATTAAAAAAAAGGGTTTTTTTCGAACCGATGAAGGTTTTAAATGGAATATCGGAATTTCAATTCGCAAGTGAGGATCTATGACGTAAAATGCTTTAAGATACGTAAAAACTACGCCTCAATTTTAACGTATTTATCCCTGCTCTATTTTTTTAATACAAGGAGAAGATATTTTGATTAAAACTTACTTTAGAAATAAACTGAGAAATTCATTATTATTATTATTATAAGTGGTATTTTAATCTGTTGCTTACTTAAAAATCTGGAGTGACTCCACTCGACTTTCCGAATACTTACGATTAAGATCATTACCAAGCATTTAAATCAATTTAAATCGATGAATAATTCAAACATATATACCAAATTGAAGCTCAATCGAATCTACCGTTTAAACGGTAGCGCACTTTCAAGAATTTCCTCCCATAAGCCATAATGTAAAAAAAAAAAAAATCTTTGTGGTAGCCCTGTAGAAAAACGCATAAGCATATGCATGTTGCGCATAAGCATATGCAAGTCCTATACACACCAAAATCAATACCGGTCTTGCGACGGTGGTTTATAACATATATACCCAATTTGAGCGCAATGGAAGGCTCCGTTTAGGAGCTATCGTGTTCACTCACTCACACACACACATACATCTCGTAAAAATAGCATAAATGAATTCAGAAGACCTCAAAACGCGTAAAAACACCAAAATCACGAAGTTGAATTTTTTAATGATTACAATACTTTCCTTACATGGTACATGTTCGGAAAGTAAAAATTGAAATATTTTAACGCAGATTAAAATGTTCTTCATTTTAAAAGCTACAAAGCTTGTTTTAAAGTGGGATATATTAAAAATTTTCTATTTACTTTTTTATTTTTCGTATTTAATTATGTTGCAGGCATAAATGTCTCCGCAAATTTCCCTTGCGAGTATATGCATGTTGCGAGTATAGCATAAGCATATGCATGTTGCGAGTATAGTTTTATTTTAGCGTTGGGTTATGTTCCTCTATAGTGTCCTATTCCTATATAAAGCAAGAAAGTTTTCAACGTCGTTGTAAATTTTAATATGATACCGTTTGAAAGCTACTGAGCGAAATATCAAATTAACTCCCTCAACCAACCGGCGCATCTTTTACGGCAGTTAACAGTGACGTCATAAATTTTGAAAAATGCGTGAAATTTGTAAAATCTGCAACTCTAACGACCTGTCACAGTTATAGCGATTCTAGATAGCGATTATTATAATTATTAGTGGAATTTTAATCTGTTGCTTATTTAAAAATTATTATAGGTTTTCTAACATATGCATGTTGCTAGTATAGTTTTATTTGAACGTTGGATTACGTTCCTCCATAGGGGTACTTTATAAATAAAAAAAATTCAATGTCTTTGTAAGTTTTAATAAGATACCGATTGAAAACTACTCTGCGAAAAATCTAAATTAACTCCCTCAACCAACCGGGGTATCTTTTACGGCAGCTAAACGGTGACGTCATAAATTAAAAAAATGCGTGAAATTTGCAAACTCTGCAACTGCGTTCGGTCACAATTAAAGCGATTCTAAATAGCTCCTCGAGATTATACAATTCGATGTTTTTCAGGATACAGAACTGTGATGGAGATCACATATCTAATTTAATAATCATTTACTTTGGCTTTCTTTAATGCAATCTATCCAAAATCAAGAATTCTAAATCACTTCTCTTTTCATTTTTCTGCCATTTCTGTTTTTAAATCTGTATATTTGCTTTTCCCCGTATGCACTATTCTTTTTGTTTATTCGTCTCTTCAGACCGGTGTGCTAAAAATAGATAATATTTGCGTCGGTTTGCAAAATCAACGTATTTTGGATTCCCTTCCTTTGGCTTGGTGTTGGCGTTTTTACTATTTGTTGCCCTTCCGACGTCTTTAAAATTATTGGCTCGTGATTACGTCATTTTAATTTTATTGGATTAACTGTTAGGGTTGCTTTGGAATTGGCGTTATTGATTTCAGCCAAGTGCTTGTTCTCACCAATGTGTAATTCTATGCTGGCGTAATTTTTAAGTCTTTCCACCTTAATTTCACTGTCCATATAGGACGTCATTTTATTTTCGCTGAGCCACCACCGCCCGTTATAATAATGTTTCAATAGTATATGTTTAACAAAATAGTTTTTCAGTATTTAACGTTTTTTTATTATATTGCAACTACAAGTGTATCGAACCTGGATTTTCATGTCACAACGCAACTTAATAATTTAAAACAGTCTAACTAAATAACTTCTTTACAAGAACCATGTAGGATTTATAAGATATAGCTATATTGGATTTATGGATGGCACCGCTTGGATATTTTCCACCACGTTGAGATGAACCTGAAAAAGGATGTTTTGCGGTGCTAAATAGGCAAATCTTACAAAACTATGCATACATTAAATATATAGAGATAGCTTGCTTAATGGCAACCATTATCTGAAATGATAATTGTTTATGCTAATGCATAAATTGCAAAGAATCACCATAAAATAAAAAGATCCCATTGGTACGAAATAATCTAAGCTGTTTCTTTTAATCGACCCTCGAAGAAGGAGAAGCGAAGATAGATAGTATTGATATATGTAATAGGTAGTGCCACGTTGACACAACGTGCATATTTTTTAATGAAAAATTATTAAAACAAATACTAATTAATATTGTCTAAATTTAAACTAATAATCTAGTCTAAATTTAATTTAAAAGTTTTTAACAATAACAGTTTCTTTTAAAAGCTTTCAATTTTCCACTTAGCCTTCTCAATTACAGCGCATTAACGTACTTCTAAAGCATTTCGCTTTTATCAGCTGCTTTGAAATAAAATAACAGTTGACGCCAGTTTTTCTCCTGCTAAAAGAATAATAATAACAACACCTCTTCCTCGCATATGTCTTTGCTCTAGCTGAAGCAGATGTGTTTGCGGTTTTTCTCTGCTGCGCAAGAAGCATATTGCGGCGTATCGTAAAACACCTGCTAAGATTGTTCGACAAAGATCGAGCTCCCTTTTCTATAGGAATATGTCTAACGGTCATGTTTTAGCAGTTAGGGAGTTGTTTTCGGTGGGGCAAGCCGCTCACTCCACTTGAGGAGGCCTTGCCCACCGACACGCAATTTATACCGCAATGGCATCAACGCTGTAATTTTTTTATGAAGATGCTCCCCCAAGTCATCATGTTTTTATATGTGTATTTTTCTCAAGTTTTCAATATTCAAATGAATCTGATGTTCTGAGTGAATAAATAATTACGTCTAAAAAAAAGTGATATGTGATCTCATCTTTTTTGTTGCGTGGTTCAGTGTTCCTTCAATCACCGTAGGAGAATCGACGAGCGAAAAGACGGATGTCTCTCGCCACAACAGTAGTATGGGTCAAAACTTTGTTGGCCCACTCCTTCAAGTGTGTGGATCTTCATTTTGTTGTGCTTAGTGACCAGCTATGATTCTTTCATTCCTATGGAATCGGATTTAGTTTGCTCGTATTCGAAGTGAAATAATTACGATGTCGATTAAACAAAAATCTTTTTAACTGCGCTGCATTCACAGGTAAATCTAGATTCTCTCTACAGAGCTCGATGCCTTGTTTTGACTCTACACAACTCAGTGCTGATTCTCTTCCAGATTCTATATAAAATGTGACAACAATTTATACCAACCTACCTTTGTCTCTTTACGATCATCGGCCTACTTCTACAGTATAGGTAGTATTGGTAGATTTGTAAGGATAATATGAATAAACCACAATATACCACGTTAATAAATATTTCATTAAATTAAAAGTGTTCTGTTCATCCTTTTTCAACGGTTGTCTTAGAACCAACTAAACGATAAGTAATTCTAATTTGCGTTAATATATCTCGCAGTAATTTCAGCAGAGGAGATTACTTGATTTTTTTTTAAATGAAATTCTGTTTTCTCACATGCAGATATGATGTTAGTAAGATATTCGCTTCTTCCCATATGACGAGCGGGTGCACAGCTATTTTTAAATAAATGGTTGTCTATTTCTTGTAGTGTCTTAGGTATATAATGCTACAACTTGAACCTAAAAAACAGTATAATGTAGAAATAACACATTTTGAATGTTAGGAGTTCTCTGCAAACCGCTAGGCTTTTCACTTTTATCATCACGAATGACACTGACATAGTTTTTTGAGTCATTTTATTGCAATGATGCCAGGTTAGTATTCATGACGCAAACTTTACATCAAGAGTCAAATAATTTTGTTTTTATTTTAGATTTCTCATCACTGGAATTAATTGGGATTACACATATTAGGAACATTTTCGTTTTCGTTAACTACCATGCAAAGAACGGGCACTCAGCTAGTATATATACACTCTATAACAAAAAAATCGACGCACCAAGAAACAATCATCCGATTGCTTTGAAATTTCGTATTCATGAATGTTTTGAACAGATATGCAAATGATTCAAATTTGGTGTGCAATGAATGAATATTTTGATCTCTAGCGCATCGGAACTGCGCATCCAGCAGACGTATATAAGGAGCAGTTCTTCAGCGGTTGTTAAAACTTTCGGTTTGATTGCTATTTAGATGACCTTTCAACAACTTAAAAAATGCCTCGCTGCAGGATTCGTGCTCATTACGAGCAACTGTCAGAGTTTGACAGAGGTCGTATCATTGGATTGAAAGAGGCCGGTTGGACTAATCGGAGAATCGCTCGTCATTTGAGTCGAAGCGACGCGACGATTCGAAGATGCTGGCAAGGATGGGTGGAAAATGGCAGAGTGCAGCGTCAGGATGGTAGCGGTCGACCTAGGGCTACAACAGATCGTGAGGACAGAGTGATGGTCCGATCAGCTGTCACAGCGCCTTCTTCATCTCTATCAACCATCAGACGTTCAACCCAAACACCAGTGTCCATCATGACCATTCACAGACGGTTGAGAGAGCGAAATCTACGCTCGCGCCGATCGTTACGCCACCTGCCACTCACGCCTGCACACTGCCGAGCCAGCACACTGCTGAGCCAGATAACAGTGGTGCAGGGCTCAATCAGGTTGGAGTGATGCCGACTGGGGACGTATAGTCTTTAGCGACGAATCCCGCTTACAACTGTGTCCTGACGATCATCGAAGACGTGTTTGGAGACGCACAGGGCAGAGGGGGGATCCTGCTTTCACTATTGCACGCCACACCGGCCCTCAACAAGGCATTATGGTCTGGGGTGCCATTTCCTTTGACAGACGGACCCCTTTGGTCGTCATTAAAGGTACACTTACTGCACAGCGGTACGGGGACGACATCCTAAGATCTGTTTTGCTACCGTTCCTTTTGTAGTGCTCTGGGCTGGTTTTTCAGCAGGACAATGCCAGACCACATACGGCTCGTGTTGCTCTAAACTGTCTGCAAGCTTGTCAAACTCTTCCTTGGACTGCCAGATCGCCAGATCTCTCTCCCATCGAGCATGTCTGGGATATGATGGGAAGGCGATTGCATCTGGCACGGACTGTTGATGACCTCGTTCGACAATTGGAGCGAATTTGGCAGGAAATACCGCAGGAGACCATCCGGGAGCTTTATCGGTCTATGCCACGCCGTGTGGCAGCTTGTATCCAGGCTAGCGGTGGATCAACACCTTATTGAACTTGTTACTGTAACTCTGAAATAAATTATTCAATTGTTCTGAAATTTTAATCATTTACTATTCTGTACATTGTCTTCCTATCCACCAATTTTCGTCTCATTCGGACACCTCCTTCTTGGTGCGTCGATTTATTTGTTATAGAGTGTATATATATATATATATATATATATATATATATATATATATATATATAGATAGATAGATAGATAGATAGATATAGATAGATAGATAGATAGATAGATATAGATAGATAGATAGATAGATTTTTAGCTATAAATTTATTGGATATATAAATAAATATATAGATATATAGATACAGATAGCTAGATAGATATGGGCACTCCAAAGAAATCTGCATTACGAAGATATTTCAAACAAAAACAAAACTACCGTGGGTTTCTCTGATTTGGTTATTCTAAAATATTAAAATTCTTCTAGCCATCATTTCATCGAAAAACTATAGGGAAAAAAAACTCTTATTTTGTTTTCAGAGTGCCGTAAACATAGCTTGAAATAAATAAATAATTCCTCTAAATCTGCCCAGTGGCTATATCAAGGATTTACTCTCATGATATCGCCACATTTTCCCCCATGTTCTTCAAATCACAATGTTTCCAGTTCCTCGATGGAATTTTCCAAAAATGGATTAGTTTTGCGCTAAAATTAATAAACATTCTATAAAAAATAGTATTTTTGTATATGAAGGAGTGAGTACTTTCCTTTAAAATGAATTTATTTATAAAACTTACTTTAAAATATTTTTAATACAAATATAAATTTAACTTATGTGCCTGACTACCTTTTAAGTTATTTTTTAATATAATGAAAATTTCCTATTTATGGGCACTGTAATATAGAATAGATTTAAAAACTGGTGATGACATGTGAAGATATGTATATTTTTAAATATTTTCATTTTTAGGCTCAAAACATACATAAAAATTTCTATAAAATGACATCTCACCCAAAACTCAAATTTAAATGAAGATGTTTTTATTCCCTAAATTTTGTTTTGACGTTTGAAACCTCCTTTAGGGAATGAAACACTCATAACTTTACAAATATCACTTGAAAAGTTAGGGAAATAAAGGATTTTATGCGCAGAAAAATCAAACTCTAATCGTTATTTTAAATTGTTTTTAAGCATAAAATTTAAGTGTTGTGAATGAATTTTATGAAAATCTCATCTTATACTTTACGTTGAATGGCTACCGATGGTATCACAAATTTCATTTCATTCTCTTTAGTCGTCATTACGTGATGCACGAAAAAAATCGCATTTTGTATAAATTTTAGCAAAATCTCAATATCTATTAAAAATTTCCAAACAATTTGAAGACTGTAGTTCAACTTGAATAGAAACTACCCGTTTCGCCAAATTCAATTTCATTCATTTTAGTCTTTATTACGTGATGCGCAAACAAAAATCAAAACACTTTGAAAACCTTTTCCCGAAATTTAATTAAAATTTCCAAACAAAAATTGACAGATGTAGTTGAAATTAAGTGTATCAGTAATATCAGTAAAAAAATTATTTAAAGAATTTCTGAATCAAAATTTTTGGATAATTTGAAGGCTATAGAGAGACCACCTTTCACAATCCAAATTTAATATCATTCGCTTAGTCCCTTTATGTACAGCACAAACAACAACAACAAAAAAAAACCTTCACGTTTCTGAAACGAATAGAAATCGCAAAATTTTTGAATTCCAAGAAACGCACAGCATGAATCTACTTTTATTTATTTAGATATGGCGTTTAATTAGTAGAGAATTTATATATTTATCAGTAAACATTTTCTTACTTCATAAAATCAAAATTTGGCGAGTTCGAATGTTCCAAACTAAGACTGATTATTAAAAATTGTTACATTATGATTCCTTACTTTTTTTTCAAAATGTTAACTTAATAAATCACAGTGTACTTTTAAAAAATATAAGTATTTTAACTAATGAAAATAAACGGAAGCTAATACAGGGACAAAACAAAGACATCTTTTGAATTTCAGCATGAAATGTATTGATTCTTTCAGCTTATTGATAAAAGAATAAATGTTTAATCCCGTTTTGGGTTTGAACGAGGTGTGAAATCTTGGAACATTTTATTAAAAATTTTGCAAAAGCTGTTGCATCTGTTCAAATTCCTTCTTTTTTATGTCAAATGCAAAAAATATTTCATATCTTAATAGAATAGAACGTTAGCATTTTATTAAAATTCTTCCTTTTTCCGTACTTTTTATGCATTTCGTATGTATCAGGATGCTATGTAGCAATTTATAATTCATTCAGACAAAATTATACAAAAGGACAATGGTTTTAACAAACTACGAAATAAAGTAATATACAAACATTTCTCTGGCTTCAAAACACATAACGAAACTGTAAATCTGCGAGAAAAGAATTTGAAATTTTAAAGAAATATTCAGTGTCACTAGATTAAGAAAATACATAATACAAATAGCAAACAAAATGTTTATTGTGCCAATAGATCCCACCATAGTCGAGTGAATAAGATTCTGAATATGTTAGATGGCTAAAATCGGAAGGTCTAGTGTTCTGGCCTATAGCGCATCTGTCGATATAAAGGTCTGAATTTTTGGACTGTTTTCTCCAGATGCAGTGCTAATACCAGTTAGAGCCTCTTGAAAAGTCCTCCACCCAAGGCATCCCCTCCTCAAGACAGGTAACCTTCGTGCAGGTTTGCTTTAAATACAATATACATTGTCCCATAATTGAAGTTTAGCGCAATTATTTGATAATTTAAAATTACGATTGCCTATGTTTATTACTTCATTGTTAAATGAAGCGTTAGACAAGGATTACATAGTGCAAAATCTTCAGAGTACGATCATAAAAGATATTACGTACTTGCAGAAGAATTATAATGACTTTTTGATGAAAGGTGAAATACTCTTCAAAAGATCTTTCTAAATTTCAAGATGGACTGCTTGTTGGCTTCACGCAAATCCTACAACTCAGTTATCCGAACTTCAATTTTAACATGAAGAGGGGAAATTTCGTGACAACATATGGCACTGGAAGGTTCTTACGCTTTTTCTAATCTAGATTCTTCTCAATATTGATAGCACGCAGAAGTTATTAAACTGAAAAAAAAACAACGCTGAAGGATTTTATAAACCACTTATTTATATGTGCAGGTACGCGGCATGTGCATCGGTTTATTAAAGTGTAATTCGAATTAACGAGAATTGTGATCTTCTGTTATATGTTTCGAATAGCATCCATCTTTAAAATTGTTAAATATTTCTAAATATTGAATTTTAACATTGAAGGGGGGGGGGGGTTAGATTTTCAATTCATTTTGTTTCAACTAAAAGTTCATATCAGAAAGCAAATTTCTGATAATTTGTAAAAAGTGTGACACACAAAAAATAACTGAATTTTTATGATAACGAAGATTATTAACAAAGTCTGAGAAACAAAATTTATTACTCTTTACAATTATTCACTGGCACTAAGCATTTTTTCCTGGAATACCCATTTACAAAAGGAACATTCTGCGTATATAAAATCTTAACCCTGTTAATGTCAAAATTAATGCGAAATTTTGTAGGAGTAACCTTTTTTTTTTTCATACATACTGTAAATATTAAACACTTTTTCTACACCATCCTTGATTTTTTTATGGTAGCCTGTAGTTAAATAGCCATCAGAATTTAAATGAATGTCTTTAGAACGAAAAACTTCTACATATTTTTACTCGCAATTTTTTTTAGAAAAATACTGTCCACATGTTTTGTTATTAATCTAATTTCTAATGGGCCGTTTATAGAAAATTCCTCAATATTGCTGGAATTGCATACGCATCATAGATAGATTAGCAGTTGCATTTGACACTATCAACTGGCAACGCAATAGCAAACGAAGAGAATTCATGGTCTCTTAAACTCTAGAAGTCATAACAACGTAAAAAAATGTTCTGGAATAGTAATAGTTGAGCGATTAACAACTTGGCCGTGAGAAATTTTCAAACTAGTAATGTGTGCAATCCATTAAATTTGATTTTTCAGATAATGACATTGATGTGATGCGCCGTTTAAGTACCATTTTTGTCCTCGAATAAAGTACAGTATAAAAGAAATTATTCTTCTCATAATGGATAGATTTTTTTTTAATAAAGTGCTTCACATAACACTAAACAGACCATTTTCATAATATGATTCACCGAAGGTGCAAAAATGTAAATTTAATGATGAAAGAAAAGTCCATAAAATTTCATTACCAATATAAAATATATAATATATATATATAACGATATTTTCATAGCATAGTATTAAAATAATAGTATGAGTAGAAATTTGCATTATTTAAAATGAATTGTGATAGTTTCTAATAACTGCTTTTAATAACCCCTAAAAACAATGATCACATTTATTTACGCATTTTTTCAATATTGGTGTATTATAACTAAGAATGCATCCTAATAAACGTATGGGAATGTGTTAGCTGCACCGGACGAAGATAGAAAGGGGCGAGTTACACCGCAGATGAATATAATCTACTGGCGAGTTGCACCCGCGAAATGGGGGGAGGCGGATAATCATAGGGAAAACCCGTGGTCTCGCAAAAGGCCAGCGGTAGTATATTTTCGAAGGGCCCTCTACAGCGATGGCCGGACCCAATGGTATTTTGGGGGGTCTCGGAAAGGGCCCTGCGGTAGCACATTTTCCAGCCCCCCCCCCCCGACAGCGATGGTCAGACCTAGGGATGCTTTTTGGGTCTCGAAAAAGCGGCAGCGGTAGCACACTTTCGAGGGGCTCCTTACAACGATGGCCAGACGCAACGATGTTTTTGGGGTATCGCAAAGGGCCAGCGGTAGCATATTTTCGAGGGCGGGGGGGGCATAAAAATAAGGATTCCGGTGTAACTCGCCCCTCGATTTGATTGATAACTGCTGGCGAGGGTTCAACTGACCCTCGTCCAAACGTACAAGAGCGCTTTCGCCGACAATAAGGTTAAAGACTCTAGATAAAAACATACATTACAAATAAAAATTTAGTTTTCATGCACATAAAACTGCACCGCCGAAAAAGAAAATATATTATCTCCACGATTGAATCAGTTTAGCTTAAAAATCAGGAAATAATCTAGCAATGGTTAGTGCAAAAAGCAGTTTCCCTTCCTGTGCACCCTACGACAGCAATATATTTATAGCAGAACACTCCTCTATAAAAGCTTTTTAAAGTTATGTTCTTAGTATAAAAAGAAACTGAGCTTGAAAATACGCGCATGTATGCATACATATGCTTTCTTTTTTGTCTAAAATATGCGTTTATTTACCCAAAGGTATGTTTTCTGCACTTGTTCAGTATCTGCAAATTCAATGAAAAAAACCACCTAAATATCTTCATACACCCGCAGGGAACCGTTATTCGTGTCGTTGATACGGAAAACAAGATACATTTTACTCACAACATACTAGTTTACTTTTTTTGGAGTCATCGAAAATATGTCTTGAGGAAACAAATGGAACGATCAGATCCTGCTTGAGTTAGAAAACAAAGAAAATACATGCTTTGATTCATAAAAAAATTCTTTTTCAATATTTTAGCAAGATGTGTATAGCGAACATGCTCCATCTTCAAATCATGCATCTTCGTGAAGTAGCATATATAGTACGTATATTCATCCATGCAGCGGAAGGTATGTTTCAGTAAATTGCCTTCTTCAGCAATATGTTTCAAAGTATAATACTAGATGTTCTTTAAGAATGAAAAAATATGTGAGGAGTGGTGGTGAGACATAGTAAAAAGAGGTGAAATATTTTCTCAATGTAATGCTTCGAAAATTCACGGTATTTTCAAAGCTCAACTATTTATAATTTTTAAAAACTGTAAAATATAAAAGTAGTATGTAATAATGCTGTAGTATGAAAATTTTTTTGAAAGTATTACGTATCGAATATGGTAACTTTTTATCAAACACGTTAAGCGCACATCCTGACAACCAATGCTTTTCATACATCTCATATCGTATAAAAGGAATACAAATAGAATTAACATGATGCAGTTTCTTTTTATTTTATTTTATTTTTACACCATGCTAGACGAAAAGCATGTAGAGAAAATTTTAAAAAATTCATATTTAATTAATACATTAATGCATAAATACCTACATATATATATGTGTTTGTGTGTACACATATATTTATATATATATAAGGGAAGATGGTCTAAAATGATCCCCTTAAGGGGAAAACTTGTATAAATAATAGTATAAATGTTTAAATAAAACTTGGCATTTTGCCTCCATATTTTACTCTATATTTTTCATTATAAACATATTTCAATAATATTTTTTACATTGAGTACTGAGTCACATTGAATAATTTAAAAAAAACAGAATTTTGAAAAAGTTTTCAAAGCGTCATTTTACCCTCAAGGGCAAAATGATCCTTCGTTTAAAAATAACTGTAAATTAATTTTATTGACAAAATAAAAAGATGTAAAGGTAATTATGACTATGTATAAGTGAAATAAAAAAAGTTTTACAATCATATAGCACACATAATTTATTTTATGAAAATTTTAAAATAAAAAATTGCTACAAACAATAAAACAGAATGTTTGAAAATTAACAAATAATAAACGCAATATTTGAAAATTAACTAATAATAAACGGACTAAAATAAACGCAGAAATAAATTAAATAATGTCTTTTCCGCCACTTCGGAAACTCGGAATCTTTGAATCCAAAATATGCATGATCACAAGAATACGCATGATCACCATTCTCAGGTATCGCAGCGCATGCATCATTGACTCACCTAGGCATTTGTGACACTGGATCGAACAGAAAAAATAATCTAAAAAATACACTCCATTCAGTAAACCAAGCCATATTTCTGTACATGAACGACTGTTTATCTAAATAAACAGGTAAGTTAGTGCTTACTTTATGACATAAAATACAATTTTTCAAAGAATTCTAGTTAGACGCCTTGTACTGTGATCACTTTGATACCCCCATTGCTTCTTCACTTGCCACAACCAGTTTATGAGTTACCCGGTAGACAGCGATACCTGTATGGAAGAAAACGAATGTGGATCATTTTACCCACCAGGATCATTTTAGGCCAACTTCAACTAAACATATTTACATATACAGTAAAAATGCCCTCCGTCCAAGGCAGCTCGCCTTAGGCAGGTGGTCCACGAGTAGCTCTGCCTTAATACACAATACAATACCACACATTATACAGTATGTCCATGAAGAGCGTCAGAATTATAAATTTTAAAAGTACACACTCTAAGGGTCATAGAGTCTGGTTCAACGCCACAATTACAATGTAACTAAAAAAGTTTTAGGTTCGCACAAATGCAAATGCTGTTTTGTTGCGTTGACACCTGCAGCGCCATCTACTCAAAATGGCGAATCCTGAGTGTAAAGCATTCTGCAATTGCGCAAATGCAGTTTTGTTGTTTTGTGCATGGTATGCGTATGGCCATGTTGTTTCTCTGAAGCTACAGTAACTGGAGTGGACTATTTGTATATTTTAAAAGAATTGTTTATCCCTCATTAGCAGAAGTTGAACCTCTACAGTTTATTTTTCAACAAGTAAGAGACTCATTCCTTGCGTATATCTTTGTACGAGAGTGGTGGCATGAAAAAGCCCCTGACCGTTGGATTGGTCATAATAGTCGATACAGCAAAAGTTCTATTTTTGCTGGCCTCCACTTTCAGTCCAAATAAATAGTCTAGTTTAACTATTCTAACGTTAGCATTCTCGAATGGACACCTTGCTATATACAAAGAACACCAGATGTATATACAGGGTGATTCGAAATTAGTTTTACAAACTCTTAGGAGTGATAGGATACACCAAGACTGTTCAGAATCACATACGAATGCGCGGGGTCGGAAACGTCGTATTCATGTATCTGCTAATAATCACTTTGGAAGAAGTGTTAAAGTGTGCGCCTAATTTCTTAACTAAGTTTCATACACAATGGGCTTTCATTCAGCAATTTCATCAATGTAATGAAAGAAAAAATTCTGAATTAATAATTTGCGTCAATTTAATTATTATTAGTTTTTGATAATTAATTATTAGTTTTTGAAAAACCATAGTCGGTTGAAAAATCATAGTTCACTGTTACCTGAACACTTTTTCTAAAGGGATTATTAACATGTACATGAAGACGGTGTTTCCAGCTCCACATTGCTGTGTGATTCTGGACCGAACCAAAAAATTAATTTCAAATCACCTTGTATATATATATATATATACATATACATCCTATGGCAAATCTCAATCATATTTTTCCAGGCTGCTCTTGTACTTATTGTCAAACGAAAATCTTCAAAGACTAGAGATGTGTAAGTCTGCAAGAAGAAGGAATATGCTTTTTTAAGAAAAGTGTAACACATATTTTTTTCTCAACTCGCAGCCACCCAGATGTCATGTTTTCACTTTCACACTCTTTATTGCTTCAGACTCCTTTTCAAGAAGAGAGACGGACTCCTTTCATCTTCTTTTGTCGGAAAAGGAACAAATTATACTTTTCGCACTTCAACAGTTAAAGGGAAAATATTTGAGATCAACTTCTGTCCTTTCACCCCCCCCCCTCCCGTTTTCATACTTTCGTATATACATGATGTGGTGTGTGTGGAAAAAAATGTCAAAATTAAAGACACTTCAGTTTTAATTGCGAAGCCTACAAATGTTTGCTTATGGTTCTAGGTTTCACGTTATTTAATAATTTCTTTAAATGGATGCCTAAACACTAAGTAAACGAATTTTTATTTTGAAATTACGAATACAAATAGTAGTTTTTAAATATTATTACCATCATTCATTCCTACCATTCATCTTTCATTTCATTCTTTTATTTCATTTAGAGAAAGTATAGGCAAGTTAATAATTGAGGACTGAATAAATAATATAAACGTTCCGTACTTCCATGCGCATATACGAATATTGCATTAGGTGTAGTGTCATTAGCTAATTTTCAATTTTAAATATATCTACTCATATTTTCAAATTTAGTATCACAATGAAATCGAAATTTGTTTTCCAAGTTACGAACCGAATCAATTTTAATGAAAAGGAGGATTCAATTTATGATTTTTAAATGAAATTTATTAATTTTTAATGAAAATTAAAAAACTAATCCTTGAAGTAAGAATAAGACAGTGCAGTATCTCACTCTGTGTAAACACACACACACACATATATATATATATATATATATATATATATAAGCACGCTCTCAAAAATTTTCGAGTAAAATTCAAACTTTATACGTTGGTTTCGTACTATATATATATATAGGTTCGGTTTGGTACTATTCGGCGCGACCGTTTCGGCGCGAAACTCATTATTCCTTAAAATAATGTACAAAAATAAAGATTGTCTTATAAAGTTTTTTTAAAAAACTATTTTAATTCCGTATAATACAATATAATCAATTTCTGGCCCCTTTGTGAGACCCCCCCCAAAAAAAATCAGTGGGTCAGGCCATCGCTTCAGGGGGACCCCTCGAAAATATGCTAACGCTGGCGCCTTTGCGAGACCCAAAAAACATCAGTGGGTACGGCCATCGCTTCACGGGTGCCCTCTCGTAAATATGCTGATGCTGGCGCCTTTGCAAGACAAAAAAAAACATCAGTGGGTCCGGCCTTCGCCTCAAGGAGCCCCTCGAAAATATGCTAACGCTGGCGCTTTTGCGATACCAAAAATAAAACATCAGTGGATCCGTCCATAGCTTCAGGGGGCCCCCTCGAAAATATGCTAACCGTGACCCCTTTGCGAGACCTAAAAAAACATCAGTCGGTCCGGCCATCGCCTCAAGGGGCCCCCTGGAAAATATGCCAACGCTGGTCGCTTTGCAAGACCAAAAAAAAAACATCAGTTGTCCGGCCATCGATTCAGGGGGCCCCCTCGAAAATATGCTAACGCTGGCCCCTTTGCGAGAGAAGTTGAAGCACTTTAAATTATACAAATTTCTATTTATCACAATTTTCTTGTTCATGCATGAGAAATATAGACTCGGAGGGAAATCTGCTAACGCCCTTCTCGAATTTTCACCGAGAAAGCCGCGTCAAAATGAGCTTCGCGCCGAATAGTCCCATCCCGATATAAGGTGTACAGGCACCTATTGTTGTTCCCACTACTCAAATTATTGACAGATGTTCCTCCATTGTTCGAAATTTCCGTTTTGTGCCACCTAGACATTCAAACTGAGCACATAACCAAAGCTCAACTGAGTGAACACTTTAAGAGAAATTGAAATGTAAACATTGCATAAAAACTACTTAAAAATTGAACTTTTAAACCAGACTTTCTTCATGATGTGTTATATTAATTTTACTATTTCTGCATTATATATTTTTCTTATGTTCAGTATTGTTTCTTATATATATTCCCATTAAAAATTATCTGCAAATACACAACTATTGGAAACCCTTTATACATTTTATGACGCTTTTGGAAAACAAATGCATCAAAATATTTAAATATATTTTCCGTTTAAAAAATAAATATGTTATGAAAGCTTTTCCGGATCGGCCATTAAAAATTTGACACCTTAAATTTCTTTCATGACAAACATGGTTTTACTTTTAATAGTGACTTTCCTCTTGAATTTTTTTTACATTAAAACCAAGATAAAAATGTTCATTTGTCGGAAATATCACATTTAGTAGCTTATAAGAAGGTGCTTTTTTTGGGGTGGGGGGGTAGTTGGGATAAAATATTAATTTTAGTCAAACAGAAGTTATCTTCAAAAATACAAAAATGAAAAAAGGCACTTAAGATGACAATGAAGTCGCAATAGATACACTTAAGTCCCACGTAAAGACTTTTAATTTTCTTTAAAAGGCACTTGCTAAATAAATGAAATTTAAAGTCAGTGACGGATACAGTATGTATGCTTTTAGATACTTTATACAATTAATAAGAAAATTTAATTTGTATCAGGAAATTCAGTAAAATTGTATTATATTTTCTATCACACAATTTATTTATTTTTTAAAGTTATATTATAAGAAAAATATTTACTTTAAAAGATGTAGTTCGAAAACGAAACGTAGTCCGTTACGAAAAACTACTGTATAGGAATAATCTTAGTTTCTTCCATGTATTTAAAATCAGCTTTGGATCATTTATGAAAGGGATAAAAGTTATAAATAGACCGCGGATTATATGCACTTAAAAAGTGACAAAATATGCATGCAAATATGCATCAAAAAATCCAAAAATATGCACTAAACATCTAAAAATATGCACTAAAAATCTACAAATAAGCACCAAATAACTGAAAAAATATTCCCATATTAACAGAAAATAATATTTACTTGTAAAAGTATTTTCTATCAGTTACCTTACAATTATGACACATTTTTTCTTTTTGAAACTTCAAAACATCGTGAAAGACAGAATGAGAAATTTTTATTCGCAATCTTAGTGATATGAAATATGAATTAAAACTGCTTTCAGTAAACTTTGTTGCAATACACAGCTAAGTGTTTTCTAAATTTTCAATAGTAAAGCTTTGTCTTTTATCATCTAAAATCATTTTATATGCTGAAAATGCTCTTTCAAAATCAACGAATGCCAGTGGACAGTACTTATAATATTTCGATTTGAATGGTTCTACTTTTTTCCGGTAATTCACTCCCCTCACCATTAATAAAATTACTAATTTTATTCACTGCCAAAAATCCTGAATTTTTATTTGAAATAAAATTCAGTTTCTTACTGATTTCTTCTCCTAATGACTCTGGAATCTTACCAACGCATTCCTGTACTTTTTACAACTTAACTCATTGCATCACTCAGAAGCAGAATTTGATATTCTAATTTTGTGATGTCTGATGTTCAGAAGGAAAAATGCGTTTCGATTATCGATATACCTTTTTGCATGGACATATCGCTAAGGATTTTTTCCACAGTGAAAAAAGAAGAAGCATCGACGCTGTCCAAAGCATTAACTACATCTTTTATGGAGTTAGGTCTTGTCCATAATCCCAAATCCACGCCTTCATCAAGATTGGCATGCTTGGTTTCATTCTAGTCATTTCTGAAATTGCCAAAATGTCCGCCAAGTTTTGAAGGAAAAAAGACCGTGTGACCGTGTGAAGTTTTAATATATAGGCTGACTTAATTTAATTTGTTGCAAATATACACGAAAAATTTTGAAAGCGTATATGCTATTTTGCTGGGAACCTGAGGTTGTATAAATTTTTCAAAGCGTGGGACTTAAAGAAAAAAAAATACTGAAAGGAAGGTAATAAAAAGTTACAAATTCAAAGCTAAAGAGATTGAAATATGCATACAACAGAGAAAAGGCGTCATTTTACGCAAAATCATCAAAAACACCTGAAATATGCAATTGCATATGCAAATATGCGATTGCATATAATCCGCGGTCTGGTTATAAATATGCAAGTATATGATAACACGTACAAAATTTACTACTAATAAGATACTGAATATGACAAAGGCTTTGATATACAAACATGAAAAGTATTTTTTCAATCTATATTTTTCTATCCATATGTTTATTCTTAGCGGTGCAACTCATGCGATTTATAGAAATAAATTCATAAAAAAATTGCGAGATATTGTAATAAAAGGCAAAGCTAACGGCAGATAATCAATTTGTGCAAATGGGAAAAAAATAAAATGAACGCCCACTTGACATTTAGTCGGCCGCAATTCGTCGTACAGCAAAGTTACATACACCAATCACTTACGATCAACGTACACTTTAATTTGCTATACATAAAATTTTGTATAAGGGGCATTTCCATATTTAAATTCGCATCATTATTTCCCAATTGCAAGCCCTAGATTTCACTTCATTTTTCAGTAATTCATTTTAACCCCAAATACTAATTTTCATTAAATTTAAATGATAATGAGTGAGTTATGAGCTCCCAAAATACCACTCCCCATATGTTAAGATATTTTTCCACTATTTAATTCATATATAATATTGATATTAAGAAGCTGATTTTTATTTGTACTGTTAGAAGTAAAAGACTCAAATATAATTTACTATTATTTTAACTTTTTAGTAAATTATTAATATGAATTATGATTCATGATATTAATATTCGAAAAAAATATCAATAGCGACCTAACCAAATTTAAGCGGAAATAGATGCTGAAAATAATTTTACATCGATAAGCAAAATTTAAAATTTTTATGCTCAGCAGTTTATGTTATATTAATTAAAATCTCTTATTTTGATGAGTTAAGGGGCAATATATAAATTTATTATGTCTCATCTTTTTGAAAATCGCGTAAAAAAATATAAATTAGAGTTCTTTGCGCAAATATAATTAGAGTAGGCGATACTAAAAAAATGACAAATTTTGAAGCAAATGAATTAAAGATTTGCAGTGTCTGATGGTGATTCTATAAAGCTTTCATTGTTGCGTCCACTAATGCTTCCCTCAAAAAAAAAGTTTTTCATGTATGGAATTTGATGCAATGGACGTATGTCTTCCAATACAGCGTACTATTTCTGAAAAACTAACATCCTCGAAATGCCCGGAATAAATTTGGCCAGTTGCGTGCCCAGGATTTTATTTCGGGGGAAGGAAGAGGAGGGCTGTGCGTTATATTGTAAGCTTAAGTTCTAATTGTATGGGAACTATCAAATTCTACGCTAAATAAAAGGTTACATTCCTTGAGGGCGGACTGCATACCCTTCAGCCCCCTCCCCACCTCTGGATGCACACCTGATTTCACCTCTTTGAATATCTGAAACATCAGATCTTGAACTTCCTCATACTTTACCAAGCGTCCAAAATGACATTTGCTCACTAAATTTTCGTCAGACGGTAAATTAAAATACCACCAAAAGTTTTATAAAATTATTGCACACTGCAGACGATATTATTTAATGAAGAAAGTAAAATAACAAACACGGTGATAATATTATTTTTGCAAAAAAGTAGTTGCGTTTTCACACGAAATTCAAACAAATAAGTTTCCAAATAAATTTTCAATCATGAACCATTCTTCAAGTTCGACCATAACTGAGTAACATTCATGCTTGTAGTCAGAAAGCAGAGAACGACCTCTCACTTCAGGCAACATTTAACCTGTCTAAGAGAACCTTCAATTACTCAGTAACTATTTCAAAATTAGAAAGATTTTCAATATCGAAAGCAGTTGTTTTCTATTTTTAAAAATCATGTATACGGACCAGTGAGTGACAAATATTTCGGATCAGAGAAGTTATGGATTCACTGGTCCTTAGACCACTGACTAAATGTTCTAATTTTCACTTCTGATATCCTTCGTATAAAAAACTTTTAAGAATGGAAAGAGTATTTTCTTTGTAAATCATATTTATTTCTTTTAAACTATCCCAAGTGATATTGAAAGACCAAATGCGAGATTCAAGTGGAACGCGCGCGGTCGAGTTCGAATCGAACGTTTTTCAGTTTGCAGTTCCCAGTTCAGTCCCCAGAATGCTTCCAATGAACAAACCTATCACGCTGTCACGTGATCAAAACACGATTGGTTTGTTTCAGTTGAATAAGAAACATTGATATATTTTGAAGTTTCCCCTGTTCGACGCGGAAAACGTTCGACTTGTGTTTCACTTGAATCTCGCTCTAAAAGTTCGAAAAATATCTACATATAGCGGTTTTTACTTTGAAGGAGGCGCCTTAAAACAGTGCAAAAAAAGAATTTGTAATATCCCGGAAATTATTGTAAAAATTTGGTAATAAATTATATTTAGGGTAATAAGGTTTTATTTCGTTTAATAAAGTCAAAATAGAGTGTTGTTATTAAAAAAAACGAAGTTGATGCGGAATTAAACATCAAAACGACCCCTTATGTAAATTAAATTAATAGTAAATTAAAGTATACGTTATTTACAAACGAGTGGTATATATAACTTTGCTGTACGACAAACGACGGCCAAATAAAGAGCAAATGGGCATTTTTTGCACGGCTATGCATGTATTAGGTATACACACTTAAAGCCTCCTACTTTTCTGAAAAAGTCTTAATGATATCCTTTCAAATGGTTTTGCTTAAATATTTTCATTAATACGTAACACATTGTAATAATGTCCTATTGTTAATTTTCTCAACTGCTAATAGAAAATCAGGACCCAGTTCTTCATTTTTAAAAGTCTTTAATTGCTTGTAAAATTTAGATATTTTGAGTATTAGGAGTGCACAAACTGATTAAGTAATGTGTAATTTTAAAATATAATCATGACATAATTTTTTTTCGAGATTATTTAACAACCACGAATGTTTAGTTTTAGTAAATATTACAGTATTCATTTACAGTTATTGTTTAGCACTTTTTATGTAATCGGTTTTAAACACATATTTACATACCAAATTTCTTTTATTTTGCAGACCATTTTTAAAGATTTTTTAATGCTAAAGAAAACAAAAAAGTATAACTATCACACAAAATACAGTTTAAATGAATTTAAAGTGAACCATAATTTTTTTATCTAAATAATGAACATTGACAACCTCTTAAAATAAAATGATCTTAAAAGACTCATAAGAAAGATTTTATTATTGAAAAAACAGTAACTATGAAGTCTCATTGAGTTTGACTCGCAAACACTTAAGTGCTTAAAAGCCACTTCACTTTGTTTTGGATGACATTATTAATTATAGGTATAATGTGAAATTTTTAAAAAAGTTTAATGAAATATAACAAGAAACTAATTGGCCAAAAATACGAAAAAACGTATTTTATTCTGTCACAAGTTTTATTTGATACAGGAATATATAAATATATTTTTCCCAATAAAAGTATGTTTGTCTCGTAAAACATTAATTGTAATTTCAAATTATTTGTTTTGAATATATTCTCTTTGGATCTCTTAACAGCGAACTTATATGTTTAAAAAAATTAAGAAAGAAAGCATAATTTAAATTCCTAAATCAAACTGAACTTTTTAAAAAGGATAATGATAATAAATAAATTAATTAGACAAAAATAGGTTTAAAGTACTTTTATTCTGCTAGTACTTAACACAATATCTTTTTCCAATAAAAATTGATTGAAATTAAATAATTTTAATATAAATTTAAAATTATTCGTTTAATAAATATTTTCACTGTATTCTCTTTAGATCATTTAATAGTGCTTAAATCTTTAAAAAAATTATACTAGTAAGCATAATTTCGATTCAAAAATTAATTGTATAAGATACCTATAATATGTTACGATGCGGTTTTTAACAAAAACATTTTTTTTATTATTAAGAATTATATTATGTGTTTAATTTTTCTTTTGGGGAGCTATACACACACACGCACAGAGAGAGAGAGAGAGAGAGAGAGAGAGAGATGAAATAAGTACATAGCACAATTATTTTAGATCGTTAATGCATAACACATGTATTTTTCATCATCTTTCAATGCTATAATACTCATAATTCATCTTTTGTGTTGATATTTTTTTTACATGTTCTTCTACGCAATATCTTTTCTAAACAATGACGAAATGTTTAAAATACTAATGCGTATGCTGGCTTGGCCGAAATAAATCTTAATCTTAATATATATATAAAATGCTAATGTTCGTTTGTAAAGACAGGGTTTTCTCTATCACCACCAACTCGAATGAACTTCCCGTTGGGGTGGTAAATACCCCTTGGCCTGACGGTGAAAGTATGGGAGTTTGGTCGTGGTGGGTGGAAGTGGGTGGCGAATCTTAATCTTAATATATATATAAAATGCTAATGTTCGTTTGTAAAGACAGGGTTTTCTCTATCACCGCCAACTCGTATTAACTTCCCGTTGGGGTGGTAAATACCCCTTGGCCTCACGGTGAAAGTAAGGGAGTTTGGTCGCGGTGGGTGAAAGTGGGTGGCGAAAATGTGAAAAAATATATATCTGTCCTATTCTAACTCATGAGAACTTCTGAATTTCAACTCCAGTAAAATATTAAAATTTAACGTTTATCGTCTGCTGCCATATCAGCAGGAAAACTGAATCTCAATCAATTATCGTCTTCGAACCATTTTACCTGAAACAAACTCAAGTTATTTTGACAAGTGAAAATGAACAAATTATTTGAATATTCTAGAGTGTTCTGGTACTAGCAATTTCGATGTGTTATTTACATATATAAAAATGAATGTTTGTGTGTATGTATGTATGTGGGTGTGTGGGACGTTGCAAAACTCCAAAACCGTTTGACCGATCACCATGAAATTTTGTACACTTAAGTCTTTTGTCACGGAGAAAGTTTTTATGCTATCTATTTTACTCTAGCTCACCGCTAGGTGGCGCTGCAGAACGTCGAATACCATTCAACCGCTTGCTATGAAAATATCGTTTAACTTATCTTGACGAAAATTGGTACGTATGGATATTTGCACACGGAGAATATTTTTACGCAATCCATTTTGACATAACTTGCCGCTAGGTGGCGCTGCAGAGCGTCGAATTCTATTCCGTTGGACCGCTTGCTATGAAAATACCATTCAACCAATTTTGATGAAAATTACTATTATGGATATTCGAACAGGGAGAAGGTTTTTATGCTATCCATTTTCCTCTAGCTTGCCGCTAGGTGGCGCTGCGGAACGTCGAGTTCTATTCCGTTCGACCGCTTGCTACGCAAGTATCGTTCAACTGTTTTGATGAAAATTGGTTCACACGGATATTTGAAGACGTAGAATATTTTTACTTTATCCATTTTACTGTAACTTGACGCTAGATGGCGCTGCAGAACATCGATTTCTATTCCGTTCAACCCTCTTGCTATGAAAATAACATTCAACCGATTTTGGCAAAAATTGGTACGTATGGATATTTGAACACGGAAAATATTTTTACACTATCTGTTTTGCCATGACTTGCTGCAAGATGGCGCTGCAGTACATCGAATTCTATTTCGTTCGACCACTTCCTATGCAAGACCGTTCAATCAATTTTGATGAAAATTGATAACCACGGATATTTGAAGACGTAGAATATTTATACGCAATCCATTTTGACATAACTTGCCGCTAGGTGGCGCTGCAGAGCGTTGAATTCTATTCCGTTGGACTGCTTGCTATGAAAATACCATTCAACCAATTTTGATGAAAATTGCTATTTATGGATATTTGAACACGGAGAAGGTTTTTATGCTATCCATTTTGCTGTAACTTGACGCTAGATGGCGCTGCAGAACGTCGATTTATATTCCGTTCGATCGCTTGCTATGAAAATACCATTCAACCGATTTTGACGGAAATTGGTACACAGGGATATTTGAAGAAGTAGAATATTTTTACACCATCCATTTTCCGATGACTTGCCGCTAAATGGTGCTGCAGAACGCCGAATTCTATTTCGTTTACGCGCTTGCTGTGAAAATACCAGTCAACCGATTTTGATAACAATATTGGTACACATGGATATATGAACCTGGAGAATATTTGTACGCTATCCGTTTTGCTATAACTTGCCGCAAGATGGCGCTGCAGTGTATCAACTTCTATACCGTTCAACCAATCACCATAAATATTTTTATGCTTACACATTTGAGCACGGAGAATACATTCTAACTATTCATTTAGCTGTTACTCACTACTAGCTGACACTGCAGCGCATTTATACTTTAACTCGCCATGAGATGGCAATGCAGCGCACCAACTTCATGACCGGACAATTGATGTCTATGAAAATTGATATGCTAGATACTTGAACACGGAGAATATTTTCGTGTTATCCATTTTGCTATAAATAGCTACTTCATTGTGCTGTAGCACATCATTACTTTAACTCGATAGTGCTGCAACGTATCAACTTCTTACTTTAATTCGTCTATTGATGGCGCTGCAGCATATAAAGACTGTTCAATAGATCGCTATGAAAACTGGGATTGATATATATTCGAACACGGAGAATATTTTGGCGTTATCCATTTTGCTATAACTTGCCACTAGATGTCACTTCAAACCAATAATTTCAGCACCGTTCAACTAAACGCCATGAAAATTAGTAAACATACATGTTTGAACGGAAAAAATATTTTCGCCGTATCCGTTTAGCTATAACTCGCCTTCTGTACCGTTCAACCGTTCAAATTGGTATATACATATTATTGAGCACGCAGAATACTTTTACGCTATCTATTTTGCTATGACTTGCCTCTAGATGCCGATGCAGCACACCAACTTCAAAGCCGTTCGCCCGATCACCTTAAAAATTGGTATCGATACACATTTGAGCAGAGAGAATATTATTTTAGTATTCATTTGGCTGTACTCACAAGTTGATGGCACTGCAGCCAGGGCCTGATTTCCGTGCAGACATTCGGGGCAAGCGTACTGGCCTCCAAATTGTTCTTTAAGTTTAAAAATTTGTAATTTTTGAAAAAGTTTTCCAAAGAGGGTCCCCTAATGAAGCTTTTGCCCAGGGCCCCCAACTCGGAAAATCTGCCCCTGACTGCAGCACTTTATTACTTTAACTCGCCACTAGATAGCAAGAACTTCAGCAATGAACTTCTTGATCGTTCAACTAACCGCTCTGAAAATTGGTATACATACACATTTGAACACAGATAATATTTTCGCATTATCCATTTTGATGGCGCAGTAGCGCATTATTACTTTAATTCGCCACTAGATGGCGCTGCAGCGTATCTTGACCGTTAAACTGTTCGCTATGAAAATTGGTACACAGATATTTGATCATGAAAATATTTTGATGATATCCATTTTTCAAAAACGTCGACAGTTGATGGCGCTGTGCCAACTCATCATCTTCACCGTTCAAACGATAATCATGAAATTCTTTATGCATAATTGTTGAACACAGATAATATTTATGCGATATCAATTTTTCTATATCTATAAAGCTGTTTCACCTACGTCATTATCACTACGTCACACCTTAGCAACCAACTTTTTTTGGTCAAACATTCGTTTATTTGAGAATGGTCATTGGCCGAAAACGGGGATTTGTATCCCTAAATATCCCAGTTGATCTAAAAAAAATTTCAGTGACGTCACGTGAAAATACTCTATTTATTATGATAAATAGTAATTACATTAAACCGTAATATAAAAAAAAATCCATTCATTTCCGTGCGAAGAACGGAGCATACAGCTAGTATTATATGAAATGAAATTCAAAATGTTCAGGCAAATAGTAATTTTTTCAAGACTGTTGCTAGAAGACTATTTTCTTGATTTCTCTAAAATATTTTAATGATCAGTAGATGTGAAAAAACATCTGGTGATAAACAGTATCAAGAAGAAGAAGCCAGAAGAAGTAGCCAGAAAACGACAGATTTACAACTAGAAATTTACAGATTAAGCAGACTTCGCAGCAAATGTGTTAGAAATATGCCTATCAGAGAAACACCTTTGTGAGACATAAGTGCATAATACATTATTTCACATTTTTTTCCGGTGTAAAGTAGGCTAAAGATCAGGACGAACAAAGGATGATTTAAAAATCGTACAAATCATCTCCAAGAATTTTCAACAGCTGAAGAGGTCTAGAGTAAGACAGAATGGGAATTTGTGAGAGGGCATCCACTCCTTTAAAACAGAGTGAGAAACGGTTAGAGTTTGAAAGCGTGTCTACTCCAATCAGAAATCCGAGTTTAAAGCAATCAGTCTTTAAATAAATTCATATTTCAGAATGAGAAAAAAATTGGGATGATTTAATAATGAATCCAGGACCCTGATCCTATTGGGAACTTGCACCACAAGAATTATCAAAGTGTTGTATTTATAAAATGTACATGTACATTAATATGTTAAATGTATTCCGTTTTGCAGGATTATCGAGGTTAAACTTTTCCAGATCACAGAGCTTACCAGGATGACGCGTACTTCACACTGACATGGGAGTTACACAACAAAGATTTTAGATGTTGTTCATCTCAAATAAAATCACTGAAAGGTGAAACTGCAAAATTACCTCACTTCTCTAGAAAATCTGCATATTTATGCGCATAATCTGAAGTCTCTGTTGTCCAAGTTTTAACTTTTTCTTTTTCTACAACTCTTTGCACACACTTCTTAGTTGTGGACTTTTAATTTAGACAGTCCTGTATAAATAAATCGATTATTATGAGTGTTTAGCTGTGGACGCTCCTTTAACAGCATTTCTCTTTTGGCAAAAGTCCAATCAATAGGAGATACATATTTCAGGTAAAAAGATATATAAGTAATTTCTAATGACAGTTTTATTTTAAAAAATTTACATTAAATTCAAAAATATTATTTGCTTTCCTACGTATAAATCATTTGCTACAGGACATGCGTAACAGAATCCCAAATTTAACATCTAAATTACTTACTGAAGAGTAAAAACAGGAAACTTTTAGCGTTAGAAATATCTTTATTATACGACGCGTATATCTTTAATATATTTATATCTAATATCTTTATTTAAGACTGCGGTTAATATGCCTGTTACTATAAAAACACTATCATACTATTAACAGTATAAAAACAGTATCATAAGTAAATATATGTAAATTTAATTAGACATTTCATTTTCCTTATAGTATTAATTTAATAATGAAAAATAAAAGCAACTGTACTAATAGATTTATGGGGTTAACCTATTGAAATTAAAGAAAAATACATTCGATAATTTAACCTGATTTTCAAACACTCGAAACCTTTTTTTGAATTGACTTCATAGTTATATAGGAATTAAATTAGTTCAGCAGCACAGTAACAAAGTTATCCTGCAACTAAAAACTTCTCGCCCTTTTAACTGACTTGATGTGTTTTGTCTCTTGTTAAGCTAGTTTTGATATCACTTCAAAAAATAATGAAAGTAAACAACTGTGTAAAGAAAATAATTTCATGAATAATGAATTCAGTTTTGATGTATAATTTATTTTCAATTGACGACAGATTAAACACTTTTCATAAAAGACATACGAATCTTGTTTCTTTTTAGGATTTATTCAACGTATGCCTAAGTTGCAACATACGAGTTTATGTGATAACTTACAACAACAGACGTTTGTATTACTAGAGAGTTATTAAACCATATTAACTCACACGACATGTGATCTCGCATGCTGCATATTACATTTATGGGCATTCTGTAACACTATAAAGCAATTACCATTATTTTGACTTTCTCTAGTTGAGCACCACGTTATTACTCCGAGTTTCAATATCCGGGACTGTTAACCTTTTCCGGACTTTGTAAAAAATATGTATATGCATAAGGAAGATTTTTTCAGTCGTAAAATTAAATATTAGACATGTTATATACCAAGCAACACTTGAGCTTAAAATTAACTCTGAATGTGACAGTTGTTGTATCCTTATAATAAACACTTTTTCTGAAAATAGATACTTTTTCAGTTCTTTCGCTCTTCATTTCTTCAAGAAACAGATGTCCACTTGAAAGTGACAGAATTCCTTTCTTAGTCACGTGATAACTGGAATGAGAAAATGTACAGAGATGTCACAAAGATATGACAACCATCATCCGTTCCATTCATAAAACGGTTCATAATCTATCATAGAAATCATAGTGATAAAAGAAACTGTTCAGCTTTTACTGGAGCTATACAACTTGTTTTAAAAATAGAAAAGAGGAAGAATTCAGTCTATAGTTTATGTATCAGGAATTGGTAAAAAAAACTCACTGAAAGCTCAGAGAAAAATCAACTTTCACACTAAAAAATTCTCAGAAACAAGAGTCAGAAACATAATTACGAATATCAATCTCAAAGTTAAAGGGTAAGTATATACAAAAGAAATTGGGTTCTGTTGTCTACCTCTTGACCTTGCTTTCAATTAACGAACAGATTGTGGAAATAACTTAATGTAGACGTTGCACTATTAACTATGCTCACACGTACAGCAAGATCAAATTACCAACAAAAAAAAAAAAAAAAAAAAAATGCAAAGGTAGTTCAACAGCGAAACACTAAGGAGAACATTTCGAAAATGAAAACGTTACGAGACTATTTAAATTGTCCACATATGAATGAATGGTAGAAGTAATAAATGCAGCATGTTGTAAAAAATGCTGAATATGTTCACGTTTCTGAAAGACTGAGCTTTTACCGTTATACCGTTAATATAGATCTTACAATTTCAATATAATCATTGTTTTTTCAAATATTCTCTAGCTTAATTCAGTTTTTTATTAAACCTTTGCGGTCTTGTATCTACTCTACTCAAGACCACCAAAGCTTTTTTTTTTTACCGTTCTGGTAGTATATCTACTCTCAGCAATCAAAGGTTTTTTACTTTTTTCCTATCGTGTGTCTGCTCTCAGCAATTAAAGCCTTTTTACAATTTCAATCGCATGTCTACTGTATTACCGTTAATTAAGCAAATTTTAATTTCGACCATCATGATACTTATGGAAAACTATTCTACGACTGTAAAGGGTTGAAACTGTTTTCCTGCATTTTTTGGGTGTTATGATTATAGTATTTTTTTTAAATGCAAATACTTCACAGCCTCATATCTTGCTGCATGCAATTTGGATAACACCTACACTTTTACCCGTGCAAAGTCTGAGACTGATAGTCATAGGAGTTTACTTTAACGTCACTGAAACGTAGAGTCATATAAACTTAAAAGTTATACATGCTCTCTAGACTTTGATCGACATATTCTTTGCGTTTTACTTTTGAATACACAATCATAACGAAAAATTCTCGATTTCTCGTTTAGTATGAGCTGTGTAAAAGTTTAGTAGAACCAAATACGTTCAGTAAAATCTTACTTAGTCAGTGTCGTGATAGATCTAACACACGTACGCACACGCACACAAAAAAAAAATATTTGTCTTGATTGAATATGTATTAAGACATATTTTACAACTGTCTACAACTAAAACACGTGTTAAAGGTGAGTTTATACAAAATTTTCAAATTGAAATCGGATAAATGTTGATAGAATTTTGGAGTGTTTGAAGAACTTCTCTGAAATGTTCATTGTGAGAGGCGGAAAAGTTCTTCTAATTCATATTCCTTATAACCATGTTGATTCTGGGTGCACAAAAAGAAAAACGTCTAAAAAGCTTTTCGTTTTACAGCTTAAATTTCGAAATTCAAGTAATGTATTTAAAAATGTTTGAAAGTACATGTTTTTGGTCAATGAGGATAGCAGTAGAAGATTTAAAACAATTTCTCTGGGAGGAAAAAGAAATATCAATTAGACACGATGAAGGCATTTAATCTGGAATATATTTTGTTTGATCCCACTGACATCTTTGTGAGTTTCAACATTAGGTAAGAGGGGAAAAATATGAAAGAGATTTACCTCAGAGAACATGCATTGAAGTAAATTTTCATTATTAAACTTCATACATTCTTTCATAAAGATAATATTTTTGGTGTTGTAAGAGCATTTATGGGCTTTACAATCAACGTAAACGCGCATTTTTACATTCTAAATCCGAATCTTGCTGATTGTCTGTGGTGAAAACTGTGAGTTTTATCAAAACAAGCAAAAACAAAAAGAACTTTAAACAGGCCGAAAACACTACTATCAATGCTCTTTTTTATTAAAAAAAATATTTTTTTTCTTAAAATGCAAAGAATTTGAGTAAAAAAGCGTTATCCAGGTAAAGTTTAAACTCTACAGATAATGTTCTTAATTTAACCAGAAATTTATCACACTGCGTATCGTACTTTTCCCTGCTTGATTCCACGTATCAACTTTTTTATGACTAATAGCATAAAGTTTCACATATATGCAGATTTCCCACTTTAATAAGGATAGCTTCCTTTTCAAATTACCAATTTGTAATTTTATTTATTGAAAACAAAATTGTGTATTCCTTTGTAAACCATACACAGATAATCACACCTGAGGATCTGTTACAACGCTATTTTCATTTTCACTGTACTCAGGATCGTGCTGCAGCTGATCAAAGACCACATTGAAACTGTGGCCAACGTACAAGTTAAATCTGATGTTCATATGTCCTCTCGTTAAGCAAGTTTGTACATGAAAGAGAGGTTTGGATCTGGTAATGACTTCCCTTTCCGGCGATGCTGCGAATTATAGTGAACAACCTTGTACTCTGTTTAAAATCTGATTTCTTTAAAATGATCATATTTGCATGATAATGCAGTAAAACTCTTCTCTTGTTTGATATTTTAGCTTCAAACACTTCTGCAAGCATTTGCAATATTGCAATAAGAAAAGAAATAAGAATTCAATTTTTTTTCCCTAATGCATGCAAGAAAATTTTCCTTAATTTCAGAACAATCCAATATTTTTTATAAAACAATAACTTCATTCATGTACAACAAAGTATGCTTGAGTTTCAATTTGTAGTTTCAGAGTAATTGTTTTTAATGTTGCTATAAGTCAAAGGCCGAATCTTAACATGTGAAATTTTATTTAACAGTTACGATACGAATGCGATCCTTGAAAGTTTTAAAGTCTTTTTCAGAATAAAAAAAGTTACTAGTATGCACAAAACTACACCTTAACAAAAGAAAATGTACTATATTTCTATAAATATTCCTATATTAAACAATATTTCTATAAATATTACTATATTAAACTATATTTCTATAACGGAAAAAACACTCAAAATACTGGTGTTAAATAATAAAGTAAATAAAAAACTTTGTAAAAAACACACATAAGATGTTATCATCTTATGTGTGTTTTTTACAAAGTTTTTTATTTACTTTATATTTCTATAAATATAACATTAATAGTTCTTAATAAAATGTGAGATCAAAATCAAAACGAAAGTGAAGAAGTTTGTAAATTTGAACAACTTATTTGAAATATGCATTAATTTTTCTCCCCTTAAACTACCACCTAATCAATGTGTTTTTAATTTATTCTCCAATTAATCTTATTTTGCTGTTTACTTTAAAAGGAAAATCATGTATTTCACCAAAACACATTTTAAAATGTCTGTTAAAAGTGAATGTTTATTACATCAACAATTGAGGTTAGTGAGTTCATTAAGAAAAAAGTCAGGTAAGCTTCTACACTTACAGGTATTTGACTGTATGACACTAAATTATGCTTCCTTCTCCTTTAGTAGAATTTCTACATATTTATAATACAAAAATTTTATTTTGGGATAAAGAAAATCGATATTCTGAATTTCAGGTAATTTTTACCATTAATATTTCCTTTAGCAGAAATATTATAAAACACATTTAGATTTTAAGGAAATTTTCTTGTTGCTTTGTAATAAAAAAAAAAATCTATACTAAAACATTGATATCTCTTTCATAATTTGTGTCATACTGAGGCGACAGTAAACAAAGTTTGCACTACCCACATGTACTGCGCTTGATTATTTTTTGTTTTGCAAGACATGCGCCAGTCAAATTCACTTCAAACAACCTTTTCTAGAAAAATATCCTTTACATCCTAAGTATAAAATATGCAATCCACTAGATGTGCAGTTACATATTTTATTAATGTTTAGCCTCTTTACTTCTTTTCCTTTTACCCTCTAACAGGGTCAAATTAAATGAATTTTACAATGTCTGAAAGACATTTTGAGAAACCTTCTTTATTTTATAGGTTACTTGTACTAGTATATAATTTCTAGTTAATTATCATTTAGTTCTCCTTTCAAAAACTAATAAAATTATATCTCTATTTTATTTATTTTCATTCCTACAAATTTCAAGCATTTGACCACTAAATAAGCAGTCAGTCTAAATCTTGCTTCTCAATATAAGAAAATAGTGAGGTGCATTCTCCAATATGTTCCTTATATATGGACCATCCAGTGTTACAGAAAGTACAGGGAGTCTTCAGTTGAAGTTTAAAAAAATAAGAATTCAGAAAAATTGTGCCAAGTCAAAAGTTGAAACATCGGCACGGCAACAGGACGAGAAAAATCTGGTGTACGAAGCTTTGAACAAGCGAGACACTTCTAGGCCTTAGCTTCATTTGATATGTAGAAGGTAAATTATACTGTATTACACTCATGTCCATAAATTAAGGATAATGAAGTTCAGGCAAAGAAAGAGAAAGAAGCAAAACAAATTTGACTTATCTGTAAAGTCTATTTATTAAACAAAAAGTAAAGAGCAAAAAAGATGCTATATGTTTGACATAATTAATAAAAATTGCAAGTTTTACTCCCTTGACCAAATTTCAAAAAAGAACCTATTTACAAAAAACAGTATAACATGGTTCGTAGGATGGTTAATACGGAGTATGTCTCCCGGACGATGCAATACAGTCCTGACAACGCCTAGGCATGCTGAATATCAAATTATCAATCTGATCTTGGGTAATATTACACCACTCATCAAGCAATGCACTCCGAAGTTCCGGTAGACAGGTGGGAGGGGGTTGACGGGCTCCAATTCGTCGGCCAAGCATATCCCACACAAGCTTTATTGGATGCAAGTCCGGTGAGTATGCTGGCCAATGCATACGGGTGATATCCTCCGATTGAAGGCATTCGTCTACAATGTTTGCACGGTGAGGACGGGTGTTGTCATCCATAAACACAAATTCAGCACCCATGGCGCCCCGAAACAAACGTACATGTTGTTCCAGAATTACATCCCGATAGATGTGGCCTGTTATCGTTACACTCTGAACATGCAGGTCAGTTCTGGAACAAAGAATAATTCCTCCCCAAACGAGCCATCCTGCACCACCGTAACGGTGTCTTTCAATGGTGGTAACGGGTACCTGGCGCTCTCCAGATGAATGTCCGGCGAGAATCAGACTCCAAACTAAACCTGGACTCGTCGGAAAACATCACACAAGACCACTGTTGCGGTGTCCACAATGCATGCTCTCTACTCCAGGTTAATCGCAGGCGACAGTGAGTTGCGGTAAGTGGAACACATCTGACAGGCCTACGAGCATATAGACCAATGTGCCCTAAGCGTCTGTACACGGTCTGCCTTGAAACTGTCGTACCGGTAGCTGAAGAGAGCTGACGAGACAGGTCTGATGCTGTACTCCGTCTGTTTCTTTTGGCAGTAACTGCCAAATAGCGGTCCTCATTCGGCGTTGTAACTCGGGGGCGACCTGTGCTGTAACGTCTACTCACATTACCATCATCTTGGAATCGTTGCCAAAGCCTGGAGATGACACTCTGGGCGATTCCAAGTTCCTCGGATACTTCCAGCTGGGTACGTCCACATTCCAGTCGTCCGATAATTCTGCCACGTAAAACATCATCCAAATGCCTCCTTTGTGCCATAACTATGCGGTTTTTGCACTGAAAGGCTTTCACAGCGCTTGTGAACAATTTTACTTCTTTGCCACCATTCCTTATATACCCCTCTCTTACACTCTCGTCATTGTGACGCACCATCCACGCCATCTGGTGGTTTCCTGTAATTTGCATATTCTTCTTCAAGATGTGTGTGATCATTCCACAGGTGAAATTTTTATTTTAGAGATCAATTTCTGTGTGATTCTGAATTATCCTTAATTTATGGACATGAGTGTATATAATGAACCTAAATATTGATATTGCACCCTGAAGAAATATACGAAATTTGAGACAGTATTTTTCACACAATTTTTAGAGACTTTTAGGCAGTCTAATGATTAGACATATCCCCAAAAGATACCAGGTTCTCACTAATAATAAAAAACAATACGAATAATAAATGCCCTATCAGGTTAAGCAAAATGTTCTTTATCGATCAAAGTTTATCTCTGTTTTTTTTATATCCAAGTTAAGTAAAAAATTGTTGAGAAAATACTAAGATAGCATTTACTTAGTTTTTCAAAAGTCGACTGTTTTTTTTTTTTTTTTAATATTGAAAAACCATTATGAATCTTTGCCAAAAGTAATTCATCGTGAAAACATTTATGAATTATAAAAGGAAAGGCTTTTTCTCCTTCATAGTTTTCAAGGTTGATATTTTAGATATTATTCTTTTAGAAAATCAATCCTAATTCTAAATCATCGTAAATATAATACTAACTAATGTGGATCATCATAAGCAGAACATTTATCAAAAACATTTAACAATTTCTTGTAGTTACTGAAAAACTAAGACAAAACTTAGCGCAAAAAAGAATAAAGAAAATAACAATTATATCTTAAAAATCAGTTTAATCATATGAAATTTATTTCTTTTTTGAAAATGATTTATTTTTCTTTCTTAAATCAATCATTCATTTTCAGGCTAATACTTGTAACCGTGTAGTGATAATCTTCATCAGTTACAAAATTAATGATAAATATTGTATCGCTTTAGTAGTTATGCACATTTTAAGAGACAAGTATTAGATTCTAAAAAGTACCAACGCTTGGCTGTTGATATAACAAACTTTTGGCGTTGGGGCAGTTTTATCCACGTGCAACATGAATACGCTTTAGAACCTCTTAAAAAATCCTACGCGATCAGTTGTACCAGTGCCTTAATGAAAGTAAATAAACTAAAAATCACTGAAGTCATGCATAGGCTACGTTAAGTTTTGAAAAAAGCGAATTTTTATTCCCACGAACTCTCTCATGAAAGTTATTTAAAAAATAGAATTAAAATATCGTATGAAAAGTGCACAGTCACTCAGAAAACGTTTCATTAGCTGAAGTGCTAATAGCTGCGAGTAAAATATTTTATAAGCACACACTTTCCGTTCGCCTGGAGATATTTAAACTCTTGATTAAAAAAAATCCAATATTGCTTACATCATGCAGGGTGTTCAAGATGTTCATAAATTAATCTTTCGTAAAATAAAGTCACCCCTTCCCGAAAGGAAACTTCCTTCTTCCATGTTACACCCGCAGGTACAAACATAAAAAAAGTTAAAGAAGGTAAATTTTTTTAAACGTAGATTACAAAAAAAAAAAAAAAAAAAAAAAAAAAAAAAATCACAAGCCCATTTTATAAAAAACCAAAAAAAAAAAAAACTACGATTCAAACGAAATAAAAACCTTTAAATTTATCTAGTATTTTTTTTTAATTATTTCAACCAAAATGTGAATAATTAAACAAGAAATTTTACTCTATTTCGCATACTTTCATAATTAAACAAATTTTCTTCCAATTATCAAACGAAAATTATTTAACTCCTAGGTTAATGGATAGTTATATAAATTTTTAAACAGTGAACTAAGAAAATAGAGATTTGAAAGTATAATTCAAATATTTAAAGTAAACCGTTTTTAATAGAATGAACTTAAAACGAAATATCCTTTTCTTTATTCCTTTCCAGCATAATTGAAATGCAAAGTCCCGGACTTGTGAGTCTGCATGTCTGTCAATCCGTGATCCAATTTTCACTAACTGTTCATCGATTACTCTAAAATTCCTTTTTATGAGTTCTATGTACTGTGTCATGCACTCTATTGAAAGTAGCGTATGTAGTATTATTGTTCTTTTTCACCCAGCAGTGGTGTAGATAGTTTAAGCTCGGTTCCCATAAGAACACCGAAAATGAACAGCACCGATGTTGTTGAGCACTTGGGTGGATGATAATTCCTCTCGTTAGGACTGCTGTGGGACTAGCTTAAGCTAAAGAAAGTTGGTGAGCCTAAAACTAGTCTTGTTTCGAATGTCCTACATATTCAAACGATTCTTCTGGGGAATGCCAATCCAAGTCTTACATCTGGAAATTGTCCAAAATTAGACGACCCAAAGCTAAGTCAGTTTTACTTTCTAAATAATGCTTTTCATTTCAAATAGCGCATATGTCGTTTACAGTTCTTTTACAGGATCATTCAAAAGAACTTCAGTGCCCCTAATAGCACAGATGGTCCCAAAAGAGTCGCTGTGACATCACAGAGAATCGCAGTTTTCACAGGACTGTCACAAACTGCTCAAAAAAAGTTTTCCACGATTTTTTATTTATATTTGTGAGTTATGGTATATGTATTCCATTTATTAAATACTCCAAAAAATTTTCGTTTTCAAACTAACTTTTGCAGTCAGTTTATTTAAAGCAATCGCAGCAAGACGAGCACAGTGCAGAGGGTAACGTGTTGGGATAGGAACCAGTCTCTCAGGGGTCCGATACCGGAGAAATTCCCCCCCGTAAGAGGTTTCGTACTGTCATCTGGCGTGTGTATCTGGAAATTATTTTTCTCCTCGGATTTTTCTGTAGTTGCATTAGGGTCGCATTGCGACAACACTGGAGAATCGCACTGTATAGTCACCGTGAGTGGACATAGGGGTATGGTGACTCCACTGCGGATTCGCTGTGTCTCTAAGTTTATTATGACTGTGTTACGTGGTCGTATTTCAGTCGCACGGGACGGTTGTGCAATTAGAGACAAAACGTAAACGGCAGTCAGGAGACATCAATCCATTTCAAGCACAATACAACAAGATTGAATAAATGACAGTCTGGATTCAGGAATTTCTAAGTGTAGCTCAATAATTTGCTCATTCCGTAATCACGGGTCTTCAAACACTTCCGTCCAAGGGCCGAATTAATTATAAAACAGCAGTTTAGGAGTCGACTTCACACTGGAGTTCCAAATTTAAAAAAAATGAAAGTATAAATAAAGATTTTGACTATTTGTTTAATATTATTTTATTCAGTTCTTATTCAGTTTTTATTTAATTACATATTGATACACAACATATGAGCGTCTGTGTTAGTAAGAATGGTGAAATTGTTTCCTGGACGACGAAGTAGCAGACATTTTTGGCTTTAGATTCGATGTCCTTAACATCAATAGTGGCCTGAGATTATCATGAAGCAATTTTGTGCTTCTACCATAGACAAGTTAGTTATATCATCTTATTGAATTTGAATGGAAGTAGAAGTAAGAAGCGAATTAGTGCTTCTATTTTGATGAAAATATAACATCCACGTAAGGGGCGGCAGATCTTGGCAGGATACAAGTAAATATCAGCATATTTTTCAGTAGATAAAAAGGTCTGCACGGTTCGGTTGAGAGGGGCTCGCGGACCGTAGCTTGGAGGCTCCTCCCTTAGATGAATCAAGCATTATTTTCAATGAATTACAAAAAATAAAAGCGTATGTGAGGTCTCAACAGTGCAAAGCGATTGCACAATGTTACGTCCTCGAGAAAAATATTTTTAGTGATTATACTCCAACGCGACATAACCTATCACTACCATTTCACTTCAGTCCCATCTAATCCATGGCCACTACCACTGAGCCATATTTGGTTAAGATCGTATCAGTGGTCTCGAAGGAACAAGCGAACAAACATTGCAAGATTTAATCATAAAGTTTTACTTCGCTCTGGACTACACTCAGCAATAAGTATATGTAAGTTTGTATAAAAACTTACCTCGAGGTTCTGTTTACCTTTAAATTTTGCCCCAGAGACAAGTTTAATTTTAACTAAACCTGTCTCGTCTCGCATAGATATATCTCTACTAAGCAATGATAAAAATGTCTGTCTCTTCTCGCATAAAATATGTAAAGCTTTGACTCGTCTCGTCTCGTATCCATTCCTAATGTAAATTTCCAAATAAGAAATTAATTATACACAACAGTCGCCGTTTGAACAATGAAATTTTTAAAAAATGGTTGAATTCTTGAAACTTTTGAATAAGCATTCCTGTTAAGATTTTATCCTAGCTACAAATGTTTTTTAGACTGATAACTTATTACTATTATTATGACAAAATAAGCATTAACGCAAAAATAATGTGTTTTTTTTTTCTTAAATTTCTATATTCATGTTCTATTTCCCCTGCCAATAAACGTATGTAATGAGCAACTCAACACAACTAAGTTCATATTCCTTGCTGTAAAAGACAAACGATTCAAAGCGCAAATTTCTGTCTTCTAAAAATACTTATTAAAATAAATAAAATGAAAAAATGAAAAAAACCGCCTTACAATAATAGATTTTCAGGATTAATTTATATATATATATATATATATATATATATATATATATATATATATATATATATATATATACATTTTTTTATTTTAATATATTTACATTTTTTTGTAATTTTTTTTGTTGTATTGACAATGACTGGCTTGGGGGGTGTTTTCTATTTAATTTTATATGTATTATTAAACGCATGTTTTCTTTTATGCTGCTTTCTTAACCGCTGGATAGCATGTGAAGCAACTATAATTTTATTGTAATTTTAAGTAAAGTGTAACTATATATATATATATATATATATATATATATATAGATTAACAGACTTAAAATGGTTTTACATGTAGAATAATATAACTGCATGCCATAAATTAGGGACTACCCTACTAGCAATTTTGCTCGGGCCATCATCGGCCGGCTACGTGGCCGGTGGTAGCCCGAGCAAAATTTCTAGTAGGGTATACTAAAAAAAATATTTTTTTTTAATTCCCGCTTTTAGTAAAAGAAATTATCATGAATTCCGTGTTTTTTATGTTTACACTTTAAACTTCAGCCAAAGATAAAAATCTTTCTTTCAAATTTCTTTATATATATATTTATACTAGCTGAAGTACCCGTTCTTCGCACGGGAATGAATGGACTTTTTGATATTAATATTTGTTGTGATTACTATTTATTGTAATAAAGAGATATAGCAAAATGGATATCGCGTTATATTGTGTTCAATAATCATGCATACTGAATTTCAAGGCAATCGTTTTTACGGTGCAGAAGGCGATGCGGCGTAGCACAATCTAGTGGCGAGTTTTAGCAAAACGGATACGGCAAAAATATTCTTCGCATTCAGATATCGATGTATACGAATTTTCATGACGATCGGCTGAATAGTCTTGAAGTTCATGTGTTGACGCGACATCTAGTGTCAAGTTATAGGAAAATGGATCGTGCCAAACTCTTCCCCGTGTTCAAATATCTATGTATACCTATTTTCATAGCGATTATTCGCACAGTCAAGAAGTGATACACTGCAGGGCCATCAATTTTCTGAAATTTGGCGGATTTCCCCTAAGTTAAATCAATGTACTCAATTGGCGAGAATTCTGAAGCTACATCGCTTGAAATGCCCTAATAACTGCATTATTTCTGCACGGATAGTTAAAATTTAATGCTGTATTCTAAGAAAACCTATACACTTGTTTTCAAAAATGCTATTCCCTTAAGCTCTCAGTAAATTGAGCCAAAAAGCCTAAAACTGTGCAAACCGCTAGAACTCACACTCTAAAAATCGGCCTATCAGCCATTTTATTTTTCGCCAAACTAAAAAAAATTACATATTAGTCTCGGATATCTTCGATCCTCATTGTTTTGCGTATAAAACATTTCATTCCTGCTCTCATTTCTTATGCGCACACGATATATAATTAAATAAATAACCTAAAAAATAAACTAAAAAAATCATTATTATTCTTTTATTTTTACTTTAAGAATTTAAAACATTTTATTCGGCAAAATCGCCACACATGGCAACCAAGATGCTTATTTCACACACTTTTTTCACTACAGGGGTTAATATTACGTAAAGCTTTCTGCGTGGAGAACATAAAAAATCTCTTAAATTCCGGGAACGGAAATTAAGAGAACCCTTCAGGAGGAAAACGTTTTTAAGTGGAGTTTCAAAGTTTTAAAGAGGACTATCATTTATTCTATATTATTTTACATATCTGTGTAAAATTTCAGGCTGACAGGTCCATTTTTGTGGAATTGTATACTACCCAAATCAACAAATTGACAAACAGAATTTCATTTTTATTTATAAGATAACCTACGCTTGTTTTTAAAAATACCCTCTGATTAAATTGCGCCAAGCGCTAGAATCATAAAAAATCTGACACACTTTCAGATTTTTAAATACGCACTAAAGTGCTATATATAAAAAGAGTTATAATCCATGGGTCTTCCCTATTTTCGTTCCTTCTTTCATTAAGTTGGAAAGTGTATCATTATTCATGAGTGTGATTAAACAAAATTAAAATTGATATTTCTAACATCCTTTTTTCGGGATGTAATACATTAGATGCAGAAAAGCTGCTCAGAAAAATGCACAATTCCAACTGAATGAAAATTTCAAAAACTTATACGCAGGTGTATTCATAACCCAAATAGCAGACGATTAAATTACGATAAATAGCGCCAAGCGTTAGAATCCTCCTCAAAATCGCGAGAATGCTGAAGATAGATCGCTTGAAATCCCTTAATAACTGCATTATTTTCGCAGGGATCATTAAAATTTAACGCTGTATTCTAATAAAACCTTTGCACTTGTTTTCAAAAATCCGTTTCCTTAAGATCTCAGTAAATTCGCCAAGCCGGAAACTGTGCAAACCGCTAGAACTCACTTTCTCGGCATTTGAGCCATTTTATTTTTTCGCCAAACTAAAAATTTTTAACATATTAGCCTCGGAAATCTTCAATTCTTATTGTTTTGCGTATAAAAAATTTCATTCCTGCTCCGAATTGCCATGCACACGATATTATAATTTAAAAAAATATAACCTTACGAATATAAACTAACAAAAAAAAATCATTATTATTCTTTTATTTTTACTTTGAGAATTTAAAACATCTTATTCGGCAAAATCGCCACACATGGCAACCACGATCCTTATTTCACAATTTTTTCACTACAGGGGTTACAATTACGGAAAGCTTTTTGCGTGGAGAACATAAAAAATCTCTTAAATTCCGGGAACGGGTGGACTTTCAAAGTTTTAAAGTGGACTATGATTTATTCTATATTATTTTACATATCTGTGCAAAATTTCAGGCTGATAGGTCCATTTTTGTGGATTTGTATACAACTCAAATCCACAAACAAACAAACAAACAAACAAACAAACAAACAAACAAACAAACAAACAGAATTTCATTTTTATTTATAAGATTTATGTATAGTGATAGTTATATAAGATTTTATTAAACCAAAATCTTCAATTGCTTAAACCAAATTATAGTGATAGCATATTAGGGAATTAAAATGTAAATTATTTAAATTAAGTAATGTGTTGTGTAAAAAAAATAAATGTTTGATTATTCAAGTAAACTACAAAGTTTGAAGAATTTAGTTGGGTTAAAGATACTATTCACTGTACAAACATAAAGTTTTGGTAAGAAACTATTCGTTTGTAGTTATTGCGTGCACATTATCACGCATTTTCATCGTCAATTATCTTTTAATGAGTTGCATGAACTGTTAATTTGAACTTAATTCTGAATGAAGGATTGTGATGAGTGTAACTTAGATGTGTAAGATAGCTGCATTTAGTAGTGAATGTATGAACCAAATTAATTATTCGTTAAATAGCTAAAGGTAGTTTCTTAATATTTCTCACGGCAGCTGTAAAGTTTCGGTGTGATCGCATTATATCTAAGCTAAGTACATTAGTTTTAAACAGATTTAGTTAAATAAATTTCTATTAATAACCTCTATTAATAATATTATATTAATAATTTTTATTATATATTTTTTAATATTCATTATTAATTAATATTTTGCATTACATCAATTTAGTTTTTATAGTAAAACATTTCTAATTATGAATGTAACACCACGATTAGAAAAGGAATCAAAGTAATCTGAGAAATAATTTTACATCATGCATTTAAAAAATCTTTTAATTCGGCAAACAAATTAAACTGTTATTATTTTTATATAGTGTAATAAAGTTGGAAAACAACTTTCGATAAACCTATAAACGTAAATTTTTATTTTTTGTTATGAAGTTGGGTTATCAGCGTATGATAACTTCCAAGAAGAATTTAAAATATAAAATACTTTTACAAAACACCTGGATTCATATTACAAGGGAAAAGGAAAAGTTAATGTATCTTCATAAGAAAAATTATTTTGATCCATGCCCTCTCCGACATTTATTTTTCATTTAAACGTCCAAAATATGCAAAATGCACACACTTTAAATTCAGAATAAAATTGAAGAAAGCGAAATAATAATTATTTTAATGAAATAATGTTGAGAACGAAGTTTGCATTGATTTTTATTTAAAAAACTTGCAAATGATACGCATCTAATTTACATCACCGGAAATGAATAATTAATTGTGTTACTATTAAAAGTTGAATTAAATTATCCTAAATTTATCAAACAGCACAATCCTCTAAGTAGGCAGCAAATAAGCAGTATGCAATATGTCGGTTAATTTACCTGTCCAGTTTTTAAGATTATTGAATTGTCTTAGCGTGATTTTTATTGAAATCAGTTACAGGACTGACCACCTGAGACACATACCTGAGAAGTAATTTTCTAAAGCTCTACATTTTGTAGGACTCTCTAATACTTCGACTGTTTTAATTCTGTCCTTACGGCAAAGCAATAGTCAGCGCAAAGATCACATTTCAATATGGAGCGGTATTTAAAAAAATGGGAATAAAGGATTAAAGGAGACTACATTTTATCAAGCAATTGTACAGTATTTTACGATTTTCATTACTTTAAATCTCAAAAAGGCAAAAAAAGAAATAAAATAAAACAAGATAAATAAGAATGAACTGTAAAAAATAAATACGGGATTACTGGTAATAAGACGTGGTAGGGGAGTCAAAATACTAAATTTTAATCCCAATATGTATGGCCGAAAATATATAGTTTTTTTTTAAGTTGAATTTTAAACTGTTTTCTTGAATAACCCAAAATTTGACTTTCAAGTGAAAATTTTAAAAAATCTATTGATTAAATGGGTTTCATTTCAATTTATTTCATAGCTGAAACTCTAAGCTCACATAATCATAAAAAGTACAAAACTATTTTAAAATTTAAATTCATGAGCCACTGCATGTAATTTTTAAATTTCCAATTCATATGCTTCCTTTCAAAAGACGTTATTTATTTCAAAACATACGATAGCAGTAAGCGTACACGTTATAAATAAAATGTGTCCCACTAACTAGCTATACATAAAAGCATTAGCATCCATCTAAAGACATGTAATTCGTAAAGTCGGGTGAGCTTTACTTGGCGCAGGTAAAATCGCCAAAATATGCCTCCCCATTTATTCTGTGGAATTGTTGGTCAAAAACAATCAATTTATCACAATTTTTTGAAAAAAAAACCTTCATAGCTGGCACTCTAAATATACTGATGTAATAATGAAAAAATTCAAAAAATAATTTAAAATTTTAATTCAAGTACTTTACATGTAGTTTTTAATTTAAATTTTCCTTTCAAAAAACATCGTTTATAACAAATAATACTATTGAAGTAAGCGTACAAATTTCAAACAAAATTTGTCCATTAATCAGCTATCCAAAAACGTATTAATGTCCATCTAAAGACGTGTAATTCGTAAAGAAGTTTACTTTGTGCAGGTAAAATACGAGAAAGGATGAGCTTCGTTCATCGTTTAGGATCTTCGGACAATTATTCAACGTCAATCAAGTTATTACTGCTTTTAAGGGCTTAAAATATTCCCTGAGCCACATCAGATTACGAGCTTCGAAGTGGTAGTTTCAACTCTGCGTTACGTAAGCATGTTTTGTTGATCAGCTAAATAACAACAAAACGTAATTACGCAAAGCAGATTTAAAACTATCACAACGTCACAGCACATAGCCGGTTGAAATTCCAATATCATACAACTAAGTACACGTAAAAAAGTGATAACTTGGTTGGCTATCCAACAATCCTAAAAAATGAAAGCTGGTGCCTCCTTCGGCGTTTTTACCTGCGCTAAGTAAAACTCACCGATCTTTACAAATTGCATGTCTAGATGGACATTAATGCATTTTTGGACAACTGATTAATGGGACAAATTTTATTTGTAATTTATATGGATTCTGCAGTAGCATTTTTGGACGTAAACAACATTTTTTGAAGGAAAACGTAGATAAATTAAAAAAAAAAAGAATACGCTTAAAGAGCGTGAATAAAACTTTTGAAGTATTTTTGCACTGTTTCATGATTATATTATCTTAGAATGTCAGCTATGAAAATAAATTTAAAAAGCAGTGATAGCTTGAACTGTTAACCAACGATCCTAAAGAATGAACGGCTGCGCATCCATTGGCGTGTTTATCTGCTGGCTTTAAAAGTTAAACTCACCCTTCTTTACGGATTACATGACTTTAGATGGACATTAAAACGTTTTAGGAAAGCTTATAAACGGCAGAAATTTTATAGGGAATTAGTATGCTTTCTTCCACCGTATTTTTTTAAATAAATAACATCTTTTGAAAGGAAAGATGTGTATTAAAAATTAAAGAAATACATGTAATGGCTCCTGAATTTCAATTTTAAAGTATTTTTCTACATTTTATGTTTACTTGGAGTTTCAGCTAGGAAAATAAGTTAAAATGAAGCCCACTTATTTAGTAGATTTTAAAAATTTGCACTTGAATGTTTGAATTTTGCGTTAGTCAAGAAAAAGTTTAAATTCAATTTCCTCAAAAACTACTGATTTTCAGCCACACATATGGGAGTTAAAACTGAAGCATTTTGGCTCTTCTGTCACGTCTTACCAAAAATACGCCGAGTTATCCGTAACCCCTAATATACAAACACTCAGAAACTAAAAAACTCTTATATCTAATAGTTAAAGTTTTACCAAATTCGACAATTCTTAATTTGTAAAATGTCATACATTTTCTTAATTTAACAATGCATTTATAAGAAATTAAAACTTTTGTTGTAAAGAAGTGATCACCTTCCTTAACTGAAGAATTTACATTCTAAGAATAATTAATTTTACGTTTCAACAGCACTCGAATATTGATTAAAGTACAGACAAGTTCCATTTTCATTTCATTGAGAGAGTTTAATAACGTTAACTATGAATTTTAAAGGGTAGTAAAACGTTTTAAAAAATAATTTCTCTCAATTTATGATTAATCTTTTTCAATTAAAATAAAAATATATCGATTTTAACTGACATATGAAAGTGTTGGAAAGCAAATTACGTTTGCGGGCTGCACTTGACTGTAAAAATACATTAATGTGAAGATTAAAAACTTTTCAGTTGCAGGATTACTATTATTTTGGAAATTAATGTTTTAATTCTAAAAATGAAAATGCTTTTACTTTTTAAACTCTTGGAAACACATCATAAAACGGTTCAAAATTTGAAAAATCCGTGTAAAAATGGGGGTAAATTGAAACAGGAAAGCACGGTTATCTTTAAAATGTTTACTTAAATTATTTTTTAACAGATCAAGACCTTAGGCACAATATAATGAGTCACCAAACCATTGATTCCATGAGTCACCAAACTAATACACTACGGAGAAGCAATTTAAAGGTTTTAGAAGTCTAAAATTCTAAATATCCTTTAACTGACTTGATTTATTATTGATTATAATGGAGTAAATTGCATTAACATAAAATTAAGCGGCGAAAAAGAGGGCAAAAATTTGAAAAAAAAAATTTAGCTTTACTGTTATGTTAAATATCGTAAAGTATAATTAATAATAGAAGTTAAGCTAATGGTGGTGTTAAATACCCTTCAAGCTTTGTTAAATATATTACAAGTAAGTAATTACATTCATCCGATGAAAAGATGGCGTCATTAACCTTACGTGGTAAAGTTTTGATCGTGAAGATGTGCCTGAAGGCCATTGGTGGGGATGATTGCGTCATTCGAGGATGCAAGTTTGCATGTATGTCCTATCAACACCCTCTACCACAGTCACGTACACTTAAGTCGATGGATATTTGTTATGAAGAATTAGATCCATCCATGTGCCATCATCGCCGATTCAGAGTTAGCGCATCTTTCCGTCGGTACGAGAGGTAAGGGGCTCAATATTCGCGCTTTTTACAACTTTTTAATGACCAATCAAGATCCACCGAGAAAAGATAATTGTGCTCAACCCCACACCCCACACAAACAATGAGGATAGAGAGCGGGGATTTTTTGTCCTACAAGCGTTGTCGTTTTCCTTTCCAGTACATTGTAAGAAATACCTGTTACTTTACCACACTAGTTGCTGTAAAGTAATCCAGAACGCTGAATCCACAGTTCCGCGGTGAAAAAAGGATCACCTGTGATTCAGCCTTTAGTCACTTACCACATCTGATAAATGCAAATCTCTATTTGCCAGGTCGTTATACAGATCCATATAGGAATGCTTTTTGCAGCTGCTATGAGGTCCATGTTATGCTGCCACAGTTCTGTCATTGAAAGTGGTTCCGACCCTATCAAATAGTGATGAAACTCAACAAACTCTCTTTGCTTACTGCCTTTATCCCGTGTCAATCATCAATTTCTATGAACAATTGCTTACATTTTGTGAAATCTATAATAATCCAAAATTTACATAAACGATATAACGCAAACGCTTGCTTTTAATCTGCAAAGTTACAAAGTTTAGATTAAGTTATGATGTCTGCATACATCGCACCAGATTTGTAAATCTTAAGCACTTTTTATTTTCCAAATCAATGTTTCAACTGCGTGTCGTATCCTTAAATACGTTTTTTAAACTTTAATATCCTTAAGTTAAAGTCTCTTGGATGAGATATTACCCATTTCCACTACTCTTTTACACAATTAAAAAAATAACTTTGCATATGAATGTCAAATAAATACCATCAATATGTTATTAATGTATGCAAGAGCCCGAATTTATGCTTAAATTGTATGTTTTTAAAAAACAAAAAACAAAATAAAAAGGCTCTAAAAATCCGATAATTTTTAATAGCATTAATTAAAACAAGTTATTGGTCATCTCTCATTATTTTTAGTTATATCATAAAAATTGTGCCCGAAAAGCTTGGGGAACGGTCCTATATTTTAAAAATTGCGCTGGTTAGAATGTTGCGCTCACAAAAGCTAGTGAAAGACATCGGAACTAATGGCCCCAGCGTCCAAATCAAGGCAAGGTTGATTCTTATTTTAGGACCCCACTTGGCGCGATTTCAAAAATTGCAATTTTGATGCGTTTCACTGTCTTGTTTGTAGGAGCTGCAACGTTCCCAGAGACACTACGGGAAAACGCACATAAATTATCGATGAGCATACGAATTAAACAAATTTGAAAGCAATATGAAATATAAAAAAATATATTTTACTTACATGAAATGCTGAAAAGAACTTTTTTTAAGATATTTTTTTCGTGTTCGAATCCGTTATTTTATATTTTTTGTCTATTTCTTTTTATATTAATTTATTTAGATTTCAGAACGAATTCTTACATCTAAAAAGAATTTTTTTTCAAATTTAACCGCTAAAATTTTATTTAGCCGCAATCATGCTTTCGTTAAATCATAATCAAACGCATGCTTAACTTGTATTCCCAAGAGTTAAACAAATCATCTGAAATCTAAAACACTTTTTTTCTTTAGATCTGAACACCGGAGCCCAATCATACCTTAGCCTTTTTAAGCCCAATCATACCTTAGTTAAATCATAGCATCGGGGATCAAAATGGCGGCTTTCAAGAGTTTCTATATACATTCAGAGAAAGCCGCCAAACTTAAAACGTTTATGCATTTAACACAAGCTTAGCGGAGTGATGTCCTAAAGGAGGCATCAACCTAAGACAGTTAACCCCTTAATCTTCGCTCCCGTCAAAATCACGGGCTAAGCTTTCTCCCTCTATTTCTCGTGCCCGTCAAATTTCCGGGCAATACTGTTCAAAAAAATGCGCCAGAAAGATAAGAGCGTTCCAATTAGGATGCACGGATTTTTTTGTAATATATAATTTTACACAACAGATGACAATACCAGAGTATTTTTAACTTAATTCGGAGATAGTTTATGTTTAAATACATGGTAGCAGTACTCAAACACACGTGTATTTGTGATATGCATTATGCAATCTTAGCTTACTTTTTTTTTAAATTTATGTTCAAAGAAAATTTTAGAAATGTTTTCTTATTTTACGTAGTAAGTTTAATGAAACTTTCTAGTGTTTAAAACATATATTTTTAATGATTCTCTGCTTACTACAAAACACACATTCAGTCACAATGACCCTGAATGTTGGCTTTTCCTAAAAATTATTTTTTTTTTCTCTAGTGCTTAAAATGTCCAAAACCTTAAAATGAATAAATATACTATATATGCACTTGTTTTATACAATTTTCTGGAATAAAAGAAATAAGCACTTTTATGACCGTTTTCTTGAAAATAATACGACGATTAAGGGGTTAAGTGGAAATGCGTGCTCCGACTAATTTAACTCAGTCCGTGTGAGACAGCATGTCATTACGAATTAGATTGAAGCGGGAACATCCAAATTAGATAAAATAACGACAAATTACGACGTGCTTCAAATTAGACAAAAAGACTGCTGAGACACCTGAAAGGTTGATGAAAGTGCATCGAAAGCAAGAACCACTGAAAAGAAATGTGGTTGCATTACAGACGAGAATGACAACGATGACCCTTGAGTCAGATTTTGAGCCTCCATATTCTCTAGATCTTGCACCTTGGAAACTTCTTATTGATCTCCGACACAGTGAAGTCTTGTAAGACGAGTCTTAAGCTTTTCCGACAGCGTGCGACAACGGTGAGTGATTCACTAAAATGTGACAACGGTGCTTACAGTGAATCCGAAAGAAGCAATTCCTGCAGATTTCCAGCCGCTGTAAAACCCATGTCAGAAGCACATATATTATACCTAATAATGATTACTGTAAAGGCTAAGTAAAATTATTTCGTTTATAAGTCATTTTTTCTTTATTTTATGATATACTTGACTTGTTTACGAGATCTGCAAATTCAGTTATATCCTCTATTGTAGAATTGTTATAGTTTGTTAATTTTTATACTCATTCTCTCGGAAATTTTTTCAATTCCATTTCAATATGTGACTTTTAATATTAAGAATGAAACTTATAATTATTAGAATTTTCTAATAAAAATCGATTGGTGTTATGCATTTTTCACATCTTTAGCAATTTGTGTACGTCTAAAAGAAAGGGCTTGTTATTAAATAAAACTATTTTTTCAAAATTCTGGCAAATAAGATGTAAAAAGTAATAAATTATACTTTACGTTTACGTTAAAAATATTTTGAACAATTGTATAATTTCTATAAAAATTTTAGTAAACTTTATTGAAGAATAGCATTGAATTAATTTTTCAATTCATTTTTCTTGCATCATATTTTAAGTTTATTATTTTTTACAAAGCGCATTAAATAAAAACTGAGAGTAAAATCATAAAAAATCAAGAAATATATTTACATAAAAAAATACATCATTCTTTTTCAAAATATCTTCCGTCAGATGATATGCAACGGTCCCATCGTTCAATCCACTTTTCAAAACAAGTAGAGAAGTCTTTTTCTGGAAGCTGCTTCAAAGAACCCTCCGCTGCTGAAATAACTTCAGAATCTGTGTTAAATTTTCTGCCACGGAGCTTCTCCTTCAAAACAGCCGTCGGAAATAGCCAGAAATCGCGTGGTGCGAGATCTGGACTGTAAGGGGGATGTGGCATGATTTTAATATTGCATTTACTAAGATATTGCTGAACAGAAGTAGCGACATGCGGGCGAGCATTATCGTGATGTAATGTCCAATTCCCTACCAGTTCATCTCCATTTCTGTAGGGCAAATAAAACAGTTCTTTAAACAAGCACGGAACTAGGAAAATAAAATCATCTGCTTCGTTTAAAATTTTGTATAAACGAATAGTTAACAGTTTGAAAAAATCGCCTGCACGTCTATTTTTTAGTTTCACGGTGTTGCCACTACGTAAAAAATTAACTCTCAGTTTTTATGGAATGCCCTTTGTATTTTACTAAATAAGTGTGCCATAAAGATACTTTCAGAGCTATTTTAATAGTAAAATCGTGCATGTTTTCGAAATCGTTTTACCGGAATATGAATATATGCAATTAAATAATTATTACAACAATATTTTAGCATTAAAAATTTATAAATAAAAATGTTAAACCATTCTAAATAAGATCATTTCATGAAAAATTTGCATAAACGTAGTTTTTTTTTCTATTAATACAATGATTTTAATTCAATATAAATTTACTTAGAAATAAGTTATAAATGTATTTACAGAGAACTGATCTGTGAAAAATTTTTAATTTGCAAATTAGTTTTAAATAATTTCCTACATTTCTTTGAAGAAAAAACAAATCTACAAAGATTTCATATTAAGATTTTTTTATCTGCTGTGTGAGCATGCTAGAAACTATGTTTTATTGGGAGAACTTTTCTGTCTATTAACAATTGCTCAAGGCTAGTTCAAGATTCTGATACAGAAAATATAAGCGAGCATAAAGCAAACAACGCTAGAGATAATGCAATGTTCATGAATAAAATTTTGATGAAATGGAGTCTTTTTGAGGAAACTTTATACACTAAGCAGTTTTTCTTGCATTTCTTTCTTTAAGCCCTGGAGATGAAAAAGTCTTTCTTCAAAAAATGTATTTTTATCGGTTATCTTTTCTGTATTCGAATACTTTCGACATTGTTCAACATTAAGTATTTATTAATTTACGTTTGCTGACAAATTTGAATATATAAATCATTTGTTCGAAAGATGACATTTTTCAAGTCATTTTTCTCCAACAGAACTAATTACTAAGTCAAATGATATAGTGGTTTATAAACGAATTCTGAAGATTCATTCTTTTGAAAATACTAGAACTGTTTGCTAATTTATTTATCATATAAAACTTGACAGATTACATGAATATTTTTTCCTTGTTAACTGAAATATTGCATTTATTTATTTATTTTCTTTTCCTTTTTTTTCAATAAATTTAAAATAATGCTTCTCCTGAAGAGATTCTATGCACATTTTTTGCTTTTGAGCTCAAGTCACAAATTTATTATTTTCTTTTAAGTAATGTTATTGCAATTCGATAGAAAGAATCTTTAATTAAATTTCATGTTAGCAGATATTATTAGGTTGTAACGAAAGTTTCCCGCCACTGCAAATATGGTCTGAGCAAACTGTTCCCGTTGACGTATTTGCACATATTTGGTCAAACAATTTTCGCTATTTGAAAGAAAGAGAGTTGCTTTAGAACACTGTGTTGTGAAATCTGTTAAAAACACCGTTATCATTAAGTACAAAGTGTTTTAAAAGGAAACTATCACGCTACCAGATTAAAACCATTATTTACTCCCAGTTCTGTACCAAAAAGCCAGCTATATTATGTCAAAGAATCATGTGTACAGCTTTAGGCACTACTGTTGCATCATATAACGCAGTGAAGGTTTGGTACCGAAAGTTCAAAAACAAGAACTATGACATTCAAGAAGCAGAGCACTCTGCTCAACCAACGGATGTTGATGAGTCCCGCCTGCGAGACCTTGTGGAAAAAAAAAATCGGTATATTCAACAACTCGAGAGCTAGCTAAGGAGTTACTCCATTACTCGCGCTATGTCCCTTAGTCGTGCCGGATATTGCATAAACTTGAAGTTCAATCGTTGGGTGTCGCATAGGTTGACTCAAGCAGGTTTGGCGGAAAACTTTCGTTACAACTTGATAATATTATTAATTTTAAGTAACTAAAATTGTGATGTTAGTTGTCCTATATCCGTTTCAGGGAACTTGAACATAACACTAAACCAAAACCTTTTATCCAAAGTCATTGAAAGGGGATCAAACCATACAATAGTTTAATTACTTGCAATCTTGTAAATGAATATCCGCATACCCGTAAAAAAAATGTTGTTTAAAATAAAATTAGAATATAGAAACGGTTGAAGAAAATTCACAAAATATCCCTTCCGGTTGCACTTTAAGTGCTTTTGCTACTGTTTACAGGTTCTTCTTATAATTAGATCGATAAGAGTTTATAAATTTTGTCTTTAACTACATATTTGATTGATATTTAGGGAAAAGAAACGATAAAACTTGAAAATTTATAGGGGGGGGGGAAATTACAGAAATGAAACCTCCTTAGAGCAAAGTCAAATAAATTAAAAATATAAAACATTTAATTAATTTTTATTTATACATTGCTTGATAAATGTTAAAAAACTGAAGAGCCCCAACATTATTTGAATATCCCTTTATTGGATTTTGTCAAGGAAAAAACTTTTACATTTCAAGATTTGCTTCGGGTTATTAGAAAAAAATTATTTGCTGAAATTATTAACGTTTTACTTTACAGTACCATAAATCAGTGTTTCCATACCTTTTTGCATCTGCGGATCGGTAAAAATCCGAAAAGGATTTGGCGGAGCAGTGTCAGCCCAGCATAAAAGAAACATTATATAAGCATGTGATTTATTTCTCAAATCAAGCATTTTATAAATATTATTTTCTGTTAGAGAGATTTTTCTACTGATTATTATTAGTAAATTTGACAAAAGTATGCCGGTATTGGTATTGTAGTTTCGCGGAGCAGTACCTGTGCGTGGTCTACTGGTTGTTAAACACAGCTCTAAATGCTCATTTCCATCAATTATAAAAGAAAAATCGTTATCTCTGCAATAATGTCTCAATATTATTTTTTCTGAAATGTATTTTTTTAGTGAAAAACATTCATCTTTTCGTGATTAAAATGCAAAATGTAGTGTAAAAGCATGTAGTATATCGTACCTAAACATTAGCCCAAAAAGCCGCGACATTCAACAATTATCGCGGCCAGTTTAGCTGCGAATATTTAGAACCTTATTATTTTAAGCAATTCTTTCAATCTTACATGTATTTTGAGAATTTATATGAAATTGATAATTCTTACAAGAAGATGGAAGTATATTGTAAAAATAATAATTGTTTTCGTAAATAGTTTTAGAGTCACGGGGCTTAACTTATCTCGGTAACTTGCATGATGGTTCAACCAGCTACATACAAAATATCTACTAGCTCGAAGGCTACTTATGTTGAAATTAACCAAGGTAAACAAAGAAATTGGTTGTACCTTAAAGAAGCAAGAGACGGTGAATCTGTTTTTTTTTTTCAATTTTGAATACTTTATGTAATGCAAGGATAAATAATGAGATACATTTTTAGATGACTTGATAAAATTTAAATCTCGAATAAATATTTTGAACTAAAAAGATTTTTTTGATGAAAAGATAACTCAAAAACAGCAACTTTTTAAAATGCTCCAAATGCATACTATATTAATTTGAAAAGCTGAATTTTTCTAATTAAGTTAAAAATGAGTATAAAAGTATAACTTTGCAGTAAATTGTAAACACATTTAATTGACAAAAATATTTCATGGCCAAATGCTATTTTTCAGAATTTGAATCCGTTTTATTTCATTAACATGTTAAATCTTTCCCAATCTATTATAACTACAGAAAAATATTATCCATATCATTCTAAACATTCATGAGAAATTTGAAAGAAATACGACAGAAACAATGCGCATGGAGCATTTCGAAAACATCAGTTGAAAAATTGGAAAAGAAAAATGACGTTAAAGTGCTTTATATTTATTTCAATTCCTTAGATGGCGTTTTTGAAAATTTAAATAACAAACTGTGGCGTCATAAAGAAAGAGATGGAGCCCTTTTGCTCAAACAAAACACTGTATTAGACGTCACATAAAAATACATAATTTATGAGTTGGAAATAGAATGTGTTAGATGACTGGGTTCGCAAAACAGCCTTCACAGGCCTAACTCCAGAGGAAAGACACATCTGCACTGGTCACTGTCTGAAACTCATCTCTTGTCTGCCTTGAGATGCTGAACTCGGCTCTGGGCTGGAATCTCAAGTGGATCTCGATCACGTGGGATGCTTGAAGTAAGTGTTCGGGGAAGTTATGAACTTCTCATGTCGCTATAGCGTCAAATTCTGAAGAGCCTTGAATCACTCGGGAATTTATGCGTTCTATAACGCCAGAACTGCACATTATCAAAGATCTATAGCTTCGTGTCGAAGACTTTACGATACCACCCAGATCAAAGGTTATCGAAGCGATTCAAGTAGTGAGGGGTAAAAAAAGAGAGCATCTCATATATATCTCTTATAAGTTTTATTTATTCGAAAATATTCAGACAATGTCGCAAAGCGTTGAAAATGTACGATTTTCAAAATTTAACTTGATTGCTATGAAGAAGTAGATAGGAACTTTTTGTTAAAATAATTGATAAAACAGATTAAAATACAGGGTAAAATGCCAATGAAGGGCCGTTTTAATCGATTGTATTTTTTGAAGGGGCCATATCAATCAATTGTAATTTTGTGAATAGGGCGCTTTAATCGATTGTAATTTTGTGAAAGGGCCCCAGAAAGGACCGAATTTTAGATTGCATTGAACCCTGTACACACTCACCAAAAACAAAAAAATAAAAAATAAAAAATGTTAGCAAAATTAGTAGGTCCATCGCAAGATGAACATTTTTGTGTAAATGCTTTCCTACAATGTGATTTAACCCATTTATGCCTAGTGTCCCTTTTTTGGGACGGCATTTTCGCTATTAGTCGAAAACGTTATTTATTTTTCCTAGCCTTTATTCATGAGTATTGAGCCTCAACTCTACAAAATATTTTAACATGACCAAGTAGGATGTTGATATTTCGATTTTTATGCATAATGATTTTAAAAGAAATCATCCCTTGTTCAAGAAATTGACATCAGAAATATATCTATTATTTCTGTTATCAGTAAAAATCGAAGAAAGTCGCAAAAATATCCAGGCACAAATGGGTTAATAGCAGCAAAGCAAATATAACATGGAATATTATCTACTGAGCAGTTCTTAAAAAGAAATTATAGTTCATATAATTCAAGATATATGTTTATGTGTATAAGGCAAAAATACGGGTATACATTTATGAATTCCTGCTGATGTTTAAGTACAATCAGTATTTATAAAATATATATTCTTTCAAAATATTCTCAGATATGCTTGTTTTGGATATTATTGTAATGAGTTTGGGATATTATTATAATGATACAGAAGTTAAAAGTTACAGAATGATGATCATGTATAATAAACTGCACTCATATTTCATATTACCTACGTTTTGTTTATATTATTTATTTTCTCGATTCAAATCAAACGGACATACGCAGTATTTTCTGAGTAAATAAATTCTTTATGCTCAGTGAAACTTCTATAAGCGACCACCTCTATTAAGCGATCCCTTCTCCAACGACCAATTTCTAAGGCACCGATTTTTTACCATATCTACTTAACATGAAAAAAATCCTCTAGAAGAGACACCACAACCCTCTATAAGCGACCGGATCAGGTTCCCTTTCTTTTCTAGCATTTTCTAGCATTTTCCCGGAAGTAAAGTAATAAAAAATTGCATTTCAAACAAATCGTTCTACTATAAATCAACAGCATATGGAAGTAAAGGACACATCAGGTGCAGATCTTCTAAATTAGAGAAGAGATATGTTTAAGAAATGAGTAATTTTACATTGGATCAGGTCATTGATGTAATCGAGTTACAGGGAAAAGGAAATTCGGAGAGGAAGTAGGCGGTTACTTCTGTCTGTGGGAAATCCCAAAGCGCATATTATAAAGCAAATAGATTTTATTATGGCAAATTGAATATGCACAAAGAATACCGGGACAAACGCTCTTTTCCCCTATTTATAAAATAAAGTTGAGAGAGAAGTACTCTCAGAGAAAGGAAAAGGAGTGAAGCAATCCTAAGTTTCTAAATGTTTTATTAAATTTTAAAATTTAAAAATATGTTCTTATAATTACTTATGTATGAGTATATAATTTCATAAATAACAAAACAAACTAATTTTTTAAAATTTTTTTTCCTCGGCTATTAAATATTTTTACTTCGTTGAGCGTCCCCCTGTCTTAACGATCGATATTTTGCGAAACGGAGGGTGGTCGCTCCCAAAACGTTTAACTGTATAGGGTCACGCGGGGGAAAATAGTGGGAAAATCATATTCTTTAAAAGGTCCTAAAATCAAGCTCTTAAATTTATGTTAATTAAATTATTAACATATATTATATACGTTGGACTTATATAGATTGAAAATATCTCAGTATTTTTTAATGTCATTAAATTGCTTTTCTACGGTATCATTTTTAGTTAGCCAAGATTTAAGGGAAAATGAGGGTAGTACAAAAATACCTGTGTATTTTTAATAAAAATCCTCTTAGTGCTATGAATGAAAGAAAATATACTCACACACACACACAGTTCAATGTATTCTTAAAATACTTCAAGGAAAAGATGCACAGAAAAGGATTAATTCCCAAAATATTTAGCTGAAAAAATAATGTCCACTATAATCAAATTCAGGTTTTCTCAGCATAGGGCAAATGTTACTTATTTTCACAAAGGCGAGTAGGCAGAAAGTGTCTGATAGGGCTGTTGCCGCCCCCGTAATAAGTAAAGTTAAGATATGAAAAAGATTACGTATTTGTGTATAAATTTGAAAGTTCCTCTTTAAAAAATTGAAGTTCAGCTACGGACCAAAGCCAAATTTAATATTTTCTCTAATGTATGTTTCCTCAACTGCAAAGATTGCAAATTGGATTTATGAATTTATTTTTTTCTTCGTTTTATTAATTTCTTGTTTATATGCGAACCCTTCTATTCAAAGTAAAGGGGTTACATTTCTCTCCTTCCCCCCCCCTCCCAAAAGATAAAAAGGAAAGGGTATTTTTCATCGATTTTTGTAAACTATATTGCATTCTAGTTTTTTGAGTTCTCAGTCACCTCCGAAAAAAGTTAGTTTCTACGCTACTGTTTCCACGAAAATTAGTTTCTATTAGAAACAGTTAATGAAAATGCCAGTTTCATTGATTATAACGGTTTTTTAGGCATATTTATCAAAAAGAGAAACAGAAATGCTAGTATCATACAGAACTTTGTAAAGCGTAACTATACCCCCATTCTATTTCCCCTCAGAAGGAAAAATTTTAAAAATAAAAAAAATTACAATTTTATTCTTAATTTTTTATACTATTTAATTCTTTTGAGGTCACATCTATATGCATCAAAATGTAAATGCCTTATCTAAGTATAAGGAATCCAGAAGAAAGTTTTTTCACGTAACTTGTTAACAGGCAGTATGTTTAGAGCAAAAACAAGAAGTTTTGCACAGATTAATACTGTTGAAATATCCCTAAACTTCATTGGAAGAACTTGCAATGTTGTTAAAATATATTTCCATAGAAAAAAATATTGAAACATTTCAATTTTTATAGTGAAAAAAGGGTATTTTTCAGTATACCTTCATTTTCCCCCATACCACCATTTTCCCCACCTCACACTATCCTCTTCAAGCATTTCAAATATTACTTTAGTTCATTTATTTTATTCAGAAACACTCAAACAGAATAGAACATCACTATTAATACGTCTATATTAAATATTTACTCCTTATAAGTCTACCACATCTTTCAAAAATAATTAATCACTGTTAATCACTTAGGAAAGAGGACATTTGATTTATTTAATCAAAACGCACCATAAAGTTTTCGTGTTTACCCATTTACATCTATTTTATTATACTAATGTACTGCTAATGCCGAATACATTCTGCGATGTTTATCTCTTGTAGATGTATGAGATTACTCTACCCAAGTGAATTTCGAACGTGATGAAACGAGATGTGGCTTCATTAGTCAACGATCAATACTTGATAAAGAGATATATTTCGAACCGTTTTTAGTCGTTTAACCCAAAACGCAGTTACATAATGCCTTTCGAATACGCAAAACAAATTTAATTTTACGTATTTAATTTGTTAAATATTTTTTATCGTCTATTATGAAATATGGTTTTCTGGTATTTTTATAAATCCGTTCAATATGGTATCTGGTAGACTCTTTTAACAAATCGAAAGTTTCAAATGTGTATCATCCGTAAAATTTAGAAGCATGCAAAAATATCATTTTTTAATCAAAATACTTCATCAGTTTCTAAAAAAATCTTAATTGTTTAATACCAAAATGATAATATTAATCATTCATAAATAGGATCATAAAATTTTAGCATCACATTGAATCGTTAGGAATGAGCCCGAATTTGGGTTGATAATGCCTAAATTTAAAAAAAAATTTCTTGATATACAGCACAACCTCACCCATGCGTGGTTCAATGTTCGCAGCCCCACATATTCACGGGTTTTGCTCTCAAAGCTTTTTTTTTTCAAAATTTTGGCAATTTCTTGAATTTCTTAGGTCATTTTTTAGCAGAAAAACACTAACATCCACCCTAACTTCTAAATAATTGTATCATTACTACATATTACTAGATTATTACTGTATTAATGAGTAAGACTTACTTCAGAATGTGTTTGGGAAGCATATTTTAGTGTATGTAATATCATGCAATATATATGCGCTAAAGTCGCTGGAAAACTGCATCAATAATTCGCGGATTTTCGGTGTTCGTGAGGGGGGGGGGTAGTAATGAAACCCTCGCGAATAGCGTGGGGAAACTCTATTAACAAATGTTTGTTATTTAAGTAAAAGCTTAAAAAGTTCTTGACTGCATACCACAGTATAAATTTATACATGCAATCATTTCAAATTACCTTAATTAAATTAATTTCAGAAATTTTTATGCCATCATTTTTGCTTAACGAACATTTTATTTTCAACTAAGCCAAGTACTCAGTTTCTCCTGAATTCCGTTCAGGATTCGAAGAGCGGTATGGTATATAGGGTGATTCAGAATTAATTTAAGAAATATATAAGCAGCGGTATAGGGAATCCATACGTTTAAGAGTCATATAGAAATATGGAGTCAGAAACTAAGTTTTTTATTTACCTGCTAATAATCACAATACTAATCAATCCTATAAACAAATATATAATCCGCACATCCATTATCAATCCTGTTATTAATAACCGAATTTAGTCATTTGCTCTATTTGAAAGATGCATTAGCTTTTGAAGAACCATGGTCGGAAAGATCACTATTATTCCAAAATTATTAATAGCAGGTACATAAAGATATAGTTTCAGAACCACATTGCTGTTTGATTCTAAAGCATCTTGATTCTCTCTCCCATCGCTTTCATGTTTTTTCAAGAATTCTGAGTCAGCCTATATAAAAAAGATTATGCCCAAAACTCCATTACAAAACACTTAATTTTATCAATGGAAAGTCTAGTCGTGTGATCTAGATCACATACAGGGTGCCCAGTAATTAACCAAAAATTTGAATTGTTTAGTAAAAGAGTTTGGGAAGAGATAAAAGAAAAACATTTACTTCGCGTAAAAGTAAACTTATTCCGATTTAATGCCCAAGAGTATCGAAGTGCTTCCAGTTGCTTGCAGTAAATAATATGGGGAAGCTTAAGATCAAAGTTGTCTGAAACTGAAAGGATAGTTCGCAGTGTTATAGCCGAAATTTCAGCCGAAATGAGTGAAATTTCAACAGAAAATGAAAATCCTTTGTTCGAGGGTCGAATTCGACATTTTACTACAGCAAACTATTTGCAAATACGTGAACTTTTACTGAAAACTGCTTGCAACTTCGTGTCCTTTGTGCCTTCGTGTCAAATTCGTTTGTGCTGTGTCATAGCACAAAATGAAAACCCCTTTTTAATTTAAACACTTTTAAACTCGTTTCGTAAATTGTAAACCGCGTAGTGTTGCGTCACCAAATGTTACATCAGTATGACGTCCCAATAAACAATTACAGCAGTTTTATATTTTCGGTTAATTACTGGACACCCTGTGTTTAATACTAATTCTCATTCATTTTCTGTATCTTAAATTTAATCTATTCATAATCATGCAATCATGCATTCTAACTTATTTTTCTGTTCTCAATTTTCCTCACTTTGGTTTTCAGTATGTATTTTCGCTTCTTGCCGTACGCAGTATTCTTTTAATTGTTTATTTTCCTTGTCTGAGAATCGCCGTTTTCGGCTAAAAATAGATTATATTACGTCAGTTTCGAATCATAGCGAATCGTTGTTCTCCCCTCCCCCCCCTCTCTTGGCGCCTTTTTGCCATAAATTATTTGGATGCCACGCACCATCTTTCAAAATCATTCGTTCCCGGATAAAATACTTTAGTTTTATTGGTTTAAATTTTATGGTTACTCCGGAATTCGCATTGTTTATCTAAGTCATTTTTTGTTCTTGTCAATGTGAAGTTCGGTGTTGGCATAAATTTTAATTAATTCCATCTTTATCCATGTGTTGTAAGATCACGTATTTTTACGTGGCCGCCAGCTACCATTACTTACCAATAGTTAATTAATAATTCTTTTATTTCAATAAATGTCTTTAAATTCCTATTTTGACTGATTTATTGCTCCGTTCCTGGATTTATTGTAACGCTTGTGTATTTAACCGCTAATTCGATCACAGAAATAATTTAATTTTTAAAACTTTACTGCAGTCTCTTCGTACATGGGATCACTTTCAGTGAATAATGAAAGATCAAGTACTAAGATAAGATGTATATCCTCTATAATAGGCTTCTTACGATAGTTAGTTCTCTGAATTATTACTATACAGTTTTGCTTAAATAAAAAAGTATGATGACTTTCCAATACAATAAGTAAGTTTGACAGCAGATTGCCTAGTCTGACAGTCTCAATGGAAAAAATCACAAGCAAAACCACTGAGAAATAAGCAAGTGTTTATTTCATCACTAGTATTGTCAGCTGTTACACTTATATAGTCAAAATTAGACTAATAAAATGTATTTATTCATGCCTTACTTGTCATATTTTATGCTATTTTAAATGATATATTCCACTGAATTTCTCAGTTAGAACAAACAAAATCTCATAAAATTACGAAATTAAAAATTTTACCGAAATACTTTCTAACACTTCTAATAGATTATGAAGTTAAAATTTCAATTTTTAACTGATTACGGAAGTGTTGCAGTCGCATAAAAAATAATTGCTTACATAAGAAAATGCCTAAATCAAATATATTTTGTTACACTGGTTGTTTTTGGTGTGTTTAAAAGTAGTAATAGTTCCCTTCGAAGCTTTAAAGTTAACGAGAAAAAAGAAATCAATTTTTGGACTTTCAGAATTTAAACACGTTATTTCGAATCAATTAGAACAGAAAAATATAGTAGCTCTTTTTTAGTTAGTTCAATACAAGGATAAAATAACTTCTTTCTTTAAATCTTTAATACTATAGAATGTAAAATACACTAAAACCGGATAGATATCCTTTGGAAGTAGCAAGATTTGCCCCAATTTAGTAAGAGACAAAACTTAAAACGAAGATAAAATCCCAAACAACCATTTACCTATATAAATTTTGCACTTCTTCACGATACTTTCTGTCAGCTTTAAATATACAATCTGATCAAAAGCTTTTAAAATATCCCTTTTTTATGTTTTTAAACCTGTTGTACTGTAGTTGAAAGTCACAATATAACAAGTTGAAAAGAACAAGTCACAAGTCACACCCACACCTACACACAATATGGCAAGCAGAAAAAAGGAGATACATAACAAATTTTTATACAGAGAACATTGATGAGAAAAAACTCTTTGATCAATATACAATATCAATATGAAATACTGATTCGACTTTTTTCTTATCAATTTTCAATTACATATTTTTTAGAAATATAGCAAAATAAACGTATTTTAATTTAATAGAATATTTTAAAAATTTTATTAATTATGTAAACTCAATTAATTTAAAATATTTGTTTTAAATAAACATTAAAATTCTAAAAGAAAAAATTAGCTTACTTAAAATTTTTCATAAACTTATTTCCTCCAAGGAAATTTCTAATAAGTTTTTAAAACTTCTTTTTAATATTTGCACCCTAATTTACAGCCTCACTATGGCACAGTGGTTATTCCACTGAAAATGGTAGATGGCCGAAGTGTGAAGGTCCCGGGTTCGGGCCCCATCGCGCGGCTGTCGATCTAACGGTCTGGAGTTTTAGTAGGTTTTCTCCAGATGTAACGTGAATACGCGTTAGAACCCATTAGAAAGTCCCCCGTACCAAGGCACCACCCCTTGGCAGATCACCCTAGTGTAGCGTTGCCATAATCACACACAACCAAGTACCCTAATTTAGTTTCTACGATAAACACAGTATGATCAAGTGAGCGACTTTTACTGAAAGTCGTCAAATAAAAAAAATAAATAAATGCGTTTTATGACTTGAAAAAGTTTTGATGAAGGGTGAGCAATGAACAATTTTAAAAAATCAATGTTTGATTACCTACCAAATGATACTGCATATTTTTATTTAAGCATTTATTAGTCTTAAAAACGTTTTGCAGTTAAATTCAAGATCAAATCTGTAACAGTAAACGTCTTTATACTTGAAGGTGTTTAAGGTTTCGCGTATAAAGGGGAAAATAGCAACAGTTTTTTAAATAAAAATCAATTTTGATTACGCCCAGTTTCATTTTAGAAATTAAAAAAAAAATATTGCACAGACAGAAACTTGAAAAATAAAATCATACATCTTACAAAGGACACCAAAAGTTATTTACAAGTTTTCCAAATTCTATCCTGACATTAAATAAGTCGAAACATGTTTTAATGACAAATAATATGTTCTGTCTAGATTCAAATGACGTCAGTTTAATTGTTCAAGACCAGGAAATATTGGAACCAGAACTTATTTGAACAACTTCATAAAAGAATACATTCAAAACAACTATTCATTTTGCAAACAGTGTCATCCGTATTTGTTAATCATAACTTAATTAAACGATTTCCGAAAATTTCGCACAAGTTCATTATGTTTCGGCACATGAAACAATTCACACAAGTCACATTGTTTTTAAGTACATAAAGGCAGTATAGCGCGAGTCGGCTATTCGTTATGAAAGGCGTATGTAAAACTAAAATACTTCATTATCTAACATATGGATTTTTCAGCAGTGTGAAACCTTTGTTTTCAGGAAAATAGAAAGAAGGAAATTAAATATATGGTGAAAAGTGCAAGGGCACATTTTGACAGAATGGATTATTGTTCAGCGTGAAAAATATGTGAGCGATTTTATCCTTGAAGCTAGACTCATTAATTGCTCTGTGGTTATTTGTCTTCAAATCAAGGAATGTGATCTAAAGACACAATTTTTAAAGGGAGTGAATTTTGTGATGGAAATTATGAGCTCCAAAGGATGAATACTTCCACATGGGCAGAGTGATAAGTGAGCTATACGAAATAATTTAGTAAGCTTTAAGTCCATGTCATGTTCACGTTGAAAGATGTTAGCTGATAAATATTTAGCTTCGAAAAACAAAAATATTAAAAAGGATTTTTACTGAAAAATAAAATGTCATAGATTGATACATTTGATGAATGAAATCAAACGAACTATTTTTAATAAAATTTTTGACTTATAAAAGCAATTTCCAAAATTTGATTTTACAGTGTCCGCTTTAGTGTGAGACTTGGTAAATAGTTAGAAAAACCGATGCAAACGAGCAGTTCGATAAAAAATAATAATGTAATTATGGATTGGTAAGTTTAAAGAGTGGGTAATCACTACGATTAAAAAGCATAAGCATTATTTCCCGAATGATGTGGTGAGAAGTGTATGCGGCTGAGACTTTTTTACATCAGGCTTTGGATTCTACCTACATAAGGTTAAAGAGAGAAGTGTGCAAATAGGTATAGGCATTATTTCAAATTTCAGAAAAATTTTTCGTCCATATTTAATAACGATATCAGAGTTAATTGAAAACTATCAAATTCAATCATAATTTAAAATGATGTTCTTCAATTCTTTTAACACTTTCTGCTTGCCTTTGTTAAAAAGATTTCATTTTCTCATATTTTACTTTTACAGAAGGAATGCATACTATGTCTTTGTTTTCCATGATTTATATAGAACGTTTTACCTATTTGTAGTTTATGCAGGCTTTTATCTTTAAACAGGCATAAGCATAATATATATAACTAGTACATTTTTTCAGTTCAATCACTCATCTTCGTTAATATTCATTAATGATTTGAAGCTTTATATGCTTTAATGATGAAAGAAAACATGCAAAATGACACTATATGATTTGTTTATCTTACATAAGAAACAAAATTCAATGAATTATCTGTCGTGGTGCAGGTTGATTATATTAGTTAGGATTATTAAATAAACTTACACCTGGGATCGAAAAAATAATTCAATATTAGCCGTATTTTTTTATAGTAGAACGTGTATCTTAAAGTAAAAAGAAAAAATCTTTTCCTTTGAAAACCGATATTAAGGAAATAACGTCTCTGCAAAAAAAATTATTCTTTACGTCAATGACATTTTTTTTTTGTTTTGAAGCAGCATGTCAGTAGTTTATGCAATACAGGGTATTTATAATTAAGCTTCTGATATATTTATTTGTAGAGCATAAAAAAAGAAAAAGTCTAATCTGCCATCAGAAGTCCCATTAATTGAAAGCCGTTTCGTTTTTATTTTTTTTTATTACTTTGTTGTTTAAATTTATCTAGAAGGACAAGAGATTTGGAAAAATAACAAAATGTTATTCATATTCTTACAAATTTCTGAGGTTTTCTGACCTTCCAGAATTGATTTTTGTCTAAAATTCGTGTTCTTCTCGTCAAATATTTAAAATTGTATTTTGTTGCACCAAAATGGGTTAACTAGAACGCAAGATGGGGAGTTTTGGGTATCCTCATTGTTTAGCATAGGATTTTCTCAAATTCTCGAGAAATATTGGTGCTACAGTTCAGCGGACTTCACTTTTCACGATTTATTTTTCCAGCGAAATTTGAAGATATTTTGGTGAAAAGTTGCAAAGCCTGGCGGCATTTCGAACATTTTGGCGCGATTTTGCGACCTGCATTGTTTGTTTTCCTGCATTAATATTACGCAACAGCCTAGAATTGCTCATTTACATTTCTATGACGCAATTTATTGGGATGGAAGTGAGTCTCGAGAAATTGCTGGGAATTTCACGCAGGTTACATAAGAAGGGGCAGAACCCATCAGATCTGCTAAGTCTTGTATTGTCAGCTGTAGCCGCGAACAGAGGACTGTTGAGCTCTGCTGCAAAGCTGTGCTTCGTTTTTTACGTGCTTTTGAAGCGGTCTTTCGCTTGTTTTTTTAGAAGATTGTTTTTGAATGCTGTTGATGAATACTGTATTGTTTTATGTTGAGGAATAGATGTCAGATTTCCTCGAGGGTTTTGAATGCATTTTAGCCTGTGAAAGTATTTTTTGAGTGTGAAATACGCCATCTGAAAATGGTTCTGTGTTGAGCTGACTGTTATAAGACGTGTTTTTGTTTATTAATTCATGTAGATTTTGTACAGCAGATTGTTCGACGAAGTTCTAGAACCAATAAAATTCTGTTCCATCCCGACAAAGTAGACTGTTTACTAGAACTTTCCACATACATTGGACTTGAATAAACCCGAAAACTAAGCAAAATTTTCTGCAACAAAATACTTCGGGCTCTATTTTAATAATTTTCAGTAGTAAAACTAACCGAACGTGTTAAGATTTTCTTGTTAGGTTTTAAGACAGTCTTTTAAAATGTATATCAAAAGCTTTATGTGAAAGCTTTAACAACAAATATACGAAAATTGAACGAAACTGAGTGGAAGGGACTTGATTTGAAACATTTTTGAGAATGCCCCATATATATAACTCACGTCTTCTGTAGCAAAGACTCTACCAAAGTGTCGATCATATCTGATAGAATTGCATGCCAGTGTTCAAAAATCGCACTTTTGAGCTTCTGGAGGATTCGATTGGGCTAAAATTTGGCGCTCTAAGGTATTCCACCCATGCTGAATCGGGTTAGAGTCGGTGGTCAATTTATACTAGTAATATAAATCTTTTTTCAAAGTATTCTGCCCGACATACGCTTGATGTGGCCGAACATTGTTATCCATTAGCAAAAACTGTGGGCCAGTAGCACCCCAAAGTAACAAGAAACTTGGAATTTAATTACCTAGTCCACATATCTACAAGCGGTTACAGAACCTCCTTGAAAGATGTGCAGCTCAGTGCAGCTATTTGTGGTGATTTCTCCCCAAACTAATCAGCAACGATCAAGGAAACTGGATATTTCAGGGACAAGCGATGGCAAGTTGCATGTTCCTTCCTAACTCCAGATCAAAACACGTCCAGAATCAGTGTTCAGACTATATCTGAACTCGTCAGTGAACAATACTTAGGCCCTGTCATAATGGCTCCATTGAACATAACGAGGGTCGCAGTTTAAATGGCCTCCTGTGGATGTTTGAGTCAGTGGGACACAAACTATTGATTTTCTTGCATGCTGTCCAACCTCGTTATGCCTTTGTGCAGCAATAGGATGACTAATTCGAGATCTTGTAGTAGTCTGAAGGTCTAATACCAAATATATTGAAGCCACTTCCCCGATTTCTTCAAGCTGACGAAAAACAGAAAATGGTCTTTGAGGTGTTGCTCTTGGTCGCCCTTGACCAGGCTGTCTATCAACTGATCCAGTGCTGGGAAAGCGGATCGAAATTCCTGATAAACACTTTGAGGGAAATTCAAGCTTTTGTCGACCTTTATTTGCCCTTGACCTCCCTTTATTCTATCATTTATTCGCCACTTCCAACCTCCAATTGAATGATGACTTTGAATCATAACTAATGAATACTAATCACGCCCAAAAACCACATTCATTTTAAGTAACACTACAGACCAGAATTCCAGCATGTGTTCATTTGTTCATTTCGCACCACATTGTCGATCACCGAATTTACAAATTTCCATCGCTAAGTTATGAAGAAAGCGAAATTTTATGTTCAGTTGTATTTAATTAACATAAATAATTGCAGCACTGGATACTGGCTTCAACTTCAACTGAGTGGTCTTTCCTTTAAGTTTTATATTCATCCTATAATTTTAATGACCAGTGTATATAAATTTATTAAATGTAATATCTTTTGTATCTGGAGATATCCTTTATATATTTTCCACATTTTATTTATTTACTATTAAATCATTATTTCTTTAATTGTGAATTCTGTGTACTAAATGCTTATGTGGAAGTATCCAAACATCTCATGTTGTTGATACTTATAGCATTCTCAAAAACGTTATTTTATAAAGAAGGTATACCCTAATGTATTTAAAAATTTATTAAATGCTTTAACTCTTGTACCTGGAATCATCTCTTGTTTTCATATTTTATTTTTTTACTTATCTCTTTTAGTTTTATACTTTCCTAATGAGTGGGTTTGACTGGTATTAAAAGAACAAAATTTAAATATTTTTCTATACATTATAACAATAAAAGAGATTTTTCATTAACTACATGGGAATAAAAACTAAGTGTGTAATATTGAAGCTTAATGATCATCGTTTGCATCATTAACTTAGTATTAGTGAGGGAAAAGCCGCAAACGACTTCAAAAAGAAGAAAAAAGAAGGTGGATAGAGTTTGAAACACAGTATTGGTAAATTGAAAAATTTATTTTGATAAAGATCATAGTGAATTTGCGTAATTAGGGTCATTTAAATGATATTTTTGATAAATAGATTATCTTTTCTTTTAATCCATATATCCTTTCATTAACTGCTAATTTTATATACTTCTTTTTCTAGCACTGCAAGTACTTAAAACAACAAATATCTTTGCATGTGTTACTTATAATCTGAGAAAAAAAAGAAAAGTACTGATTTTGATAATGCTATTGGAAATTGCGATTCGGATAAATTTAAAGAAACAAGCATGCAAAAATTAGCTATATCAAATGATAACCGCAATTCTATCCAAGTGTTTAGTTTTTTTAATATGTGATGCTATCGGGAACAGATCTCTATGTTCATTTTCTGAAGTCTTTACTATGGACTTAATTATGCACGATTGTAACCATATTATGTAAAATTTTTCGAAAAAAGGATACTATTTGAGTTTTAGATGATTTTATTATTATTATTATTATTATTATTATTATAGTAATACATTAATGTCTGATGTTGGCATGTTCTGATCAATTTCTTTTTAGACTCTCATTTGGGTTTTACATTTATTTTTTAAGCATATAGCTACTTTTATTAAAATTTTATATTTGTATAATTTAAATTTTTTAATGTCTTGTAATTATTTTTTTAAACTAAACAATTCTTTTAAAATGAAATTTTACGCATAACATAGCATAACGAATTGCTTTTTAAAACGATACAAGTACACATGAGAAGCCTTTCTTCATACATTTGCGTGATTTCGAATTTAACAGCAAGTAACATAATTAATAGATACGAAAATCATCAGATCAATCAGCTGATTTTTGTGTTTTTTTAGGAATAAAACTGCATTCTAAAGTATTAAGGAGTTTGGACGCATATAAATCTCTCCTAATTTATATCTATTCTAAAAATTCCTTTTCTCTAGTCTTAAAGTTATATATTAACTTATTGTTTCTTTACCAGAATGCCCCATATGTATGCTTAAAACTTGTATCAAGTAGAAAATCTAAACAATAATATCTGAAACAAAGATCAAATTTTTACTGATTTTTTTATGAATGACTTAAGGAATAATGAAACGTCTAAAACTAAAGCAACTTCATACAGTTCAGTAAATTCTTTCTTTTTAAATAAATTTACGCTTACATCTATGCTATATTATGTAGGATAGGTAAATGAATGCATATTCATAACTACTTAAAATTTATCACTGTAAATATTATAGAAAATATGCTCCAGGTTCGTAGACGAGCATTGATTGCAAAATAAAACTAGTAAGTAAAGAAATATAAATGCTGAACCTATATTTCTTTCAGAGTCATATTATGACCACTTTGCAAGCTAATTGTTAATGAACACTGTATAAAATTAGATTGATGAAAGAAAAGAAAGTACCAAGCGAACGCATTGACGACAATCATCGTCAACGCTAAACACTGTGGAAGAATACATATATTATACACTGTGGGAGAATACGAATATTTCACATACTTAAAAGGTAATGTTGAGTAATAAAAACTAAAAATAATATACAAACTAAAGATCATGCAATATCATTTTAGATAACTAGTTTTTTAAGTTATTCCTTTACAGAGCTTTGGCCACTCTGATATGCATTACTGATGTCCGTTTTAAGACTAATATGAGTAAATCTAAAGCTGAAATTATTTAGTTGAAAACTGATAATGATGCTTCTGATTAATTTGTAAAATAATTCCATTTAATAAACGAGAACACTTTTACACTCCTACTGAAATGTCTTTTAAAATAAAAACTCTCTTCCACTTCATGTGTATTAAAGTACACTGCTATTTTCTCCTAGAACTCCTAAAATAAACGAGTAGTAATAAATATTTTTATGACAAAGAAACAAAAATATAAAAAATAAATTTTCTGTTTAAAAAAAATGTAAGCATAATTCAGTGGTTCAATTATTTTAAATTTCAGGTATCTTTAAAGAATCGGATTGTGTCAGAATATCAAAATACTGAAGAATGTTTTATCACAAGCTATACCAATATTTCTTATTAATCTTGAGGCCATATTTTGTAGGTAATTTAATCTCTGTCAAATGTTTTTCCTGAATGTTGCTTTTGCAAAATAATTTCAATGTTCGAAAGAAGACATAATACGTTTTAAACGCTTCTTCTGATTTTTTTCAAATTTACCAACTAAATTCCCATCTTTTTAAACTAAAAATATATATGACGACTGTGTTTGTTTTATTTATTTTTCTTTATTAAAGCCTTAGTTCATTAATATATTAACTATACAAAATATGTATAAGAAAGGTTTTAGAAAAAATTCCACATTCATTCAATGTGTTTTTCAAAAATTTTAAACTGTATAATTTCCCATTTATGTTTACCATATGTGGATATTTCTTGCTATGCAGCGTATTTACGCCTGCATAACGCGCACCAAAAAATTTGAAATGTAAGTGACTTAAATTTTCAATTAAAAGGGTGACGGAAGACGGTATAATTTAACAAGTGATTGACTGTGCACCAGTGATGACATAGAATATGATGATAACACTAATAGCGGCAATGAGAATTGCAAAGTAGTATTAAAAAAGAATGTTATTAGCGATTTTTTATTAGAAAAATATGGATTGTTTATGCGATTATATGAATACATATACATGCATATGATGAGATGTCTCCTAAAAGCTATTTTTTAAAGTAAGTTTAGAGGTAGTCAAAATTGATGTTTTTGTCAAAACCTGGATACCGAAATTTTTCGCAATCACATTACTTCCTTTTACTTGGTGAAAGGAAGTAAAAAGTATAACGAGTAAAATAAAGATTGCTCTTCAAAAAAATATTTTTCCAGTTTTATTATATACTTTTTAGAAATGTCTTGACTCTTACGCACATCGTGGAATTACACGCAGCTGTAAAAAAAAATTATTCCGTGTATAACGTGCACTGAGAGTGTTTGCCTTAAATTTTTGAAAAAGAAGTGCGCATTACACATGAGTTAATACGGTATACATACATACACATATAAATATATAATTAAGCACTGAAATATTACTTCCCTAGGGCGAAGATGTTAATCGCTTCTATAAAGCATGCATTTAAAGCATCCCCTAACTTCTGCAGATAAAATACTTTTACGCAATGTTTCGTGATTAGAAAGACACTAAAGGAGATATATTAGATACCGTATAAGATTATTTCAACAAATTTACTGCAAACTTTGCTGACTACGTTGAAAGGCTAGGATTGAATAATTTGATTAAATTAAAGAAAGTTGAATTGCTGCAATGCTTTTAGTGTATCAAATATATCATAATGTATGTGACTGCGAAATGTTCGTGAAAGTGATTGCCATTACCTTTTAAGTTGTAAATAGTAATGTATCTATATTTTTGAATTGAATATTTTAGAGCTATTTTAATGGTTTAACTGTAATGTTTGTACAAACTATATCCGTTTCCATTTATTTATTACTACAAAACATTTCTTTTCAGATAAGTAAAATAACGAAATATGTAAAAAATAGATTACTCATTATTTATATTTATTTTGTAAAACAACATGTTATTAAAAATCAGTAATTATTTTTTATTACTTATGTTTTATTTATGTATACTTATCTTGCAAAGATTAGTCGATATATATGTTTTACTTATTAATGTATAAATACATATTTATATCACATATAAAACTGTGGTAGAAATTGAGCAACTTAGAAACATTCAGTTGTTAAATTGTTTAATTTACATGGAGCTATTACCTGAAGAAAGATGAGTAAAGATGACTTAAGATAAGCTCATAATTCAACAAACCGACTGTAGGTATATTTTTAACTAGGTTGCATAATTGCCAAAGGCATAATTGGACCAAGATTTACGCGAGCTCTGAATGGCTTATTATTTGCACTACGGCAATGGGATTTGCATCAAAAGTATCATTTTTTATCATACTTTATGTATATTATAAAATTATATTTCCTTGGACGGATTTCACTCATTGATATATATTTTTTGAGATTACGTCATGTATCCTCCGCGTGAGAGCTCGCAAGTGTTTTTTTAAAGCATTTATTTAAGAAAGTGAAATAATATTTTTATTGACTCTTCTTTTACATTTTTTACGATACTTTTTAGTCATATTTTTATTTTGTTAGCATATACTATTGTTTAAAAGACAAGGGGAATTGTGGACTTGCACCCTGTTTTCATTGGTACGGGCTAAGTGTATCCACCAAATGTGCACTTAATTCTTAAGGAGAACATTCTTTATCAAATACACTCATTACTCGGAGTGGGATTCAACCAAAATAGATAAGAAAAATCAAAATAATAGTTCTAAGCATTTTAATCGTCGAATTTTCTCGCCATATAAAAAAGTTCGTATTTCAAAAACTATAAGATATAATTCAGTTCTGTAAAAAGTGTTTGGAAACTTTCAAAAATTTCCATACCCTCTAAATCCACCATATTTCTTCTGCACATAACTATATTAGATAGAATCAGAAAACGCACTTGTCCCACTAGATAGGGGAAGTGCATACACTACTTGATGAAAACTTTAATTTTTATTTTTTTTTAAATGTACTGTAGTTTTATAAAAATGTTGTATCTATAAAGAGCAACCTTTAAATTGCTTGATGAAAATATTATGTTTCTACCATTAAAAATGATGTGCTGATACAAGTTTACACAATCGATTTTATTTGGTGCATTTACTCCACCTCACCCTATAAATTTTTAAAGATTTTTCTAGGGAGAATGTAGGTTAGATTATTGCCTAGGTTAATAAAATGCATGAGTACTTGCATTTCTTCATTTTCCCATGCAAGGGTGAAGAGACATAGATATATATAACATAGATATACATAAAATTTTACAGACCGTTTAACCTGTTATCACATAAACAAAATACAATGTACTATAGTCGAAAACAAAGGATTGATGAACAAATGAATGTGTCATTAACATCACACTAAAGAACAAACTTTCGGTAATTTTCTTACTTTTCATATATGTAAAACCTTCAGTAAAGCACGCTTCAAAATGTTACCATGAATAGTTCTTTTACATATTGGCACTAGTTTGTTAACTTCTACAAAAATTATAGATTCGATGTACCATATTTATTTCAAAAGAAGTAAAAATAAATCCGAAATAACTGTGCAAATTATTTCGTAGTGTATGGATATTTACAGGAATTATGTACCAGAAAGATATTCAGTCCCACGACAGAATAGACATTAATTTTGAAATCATAACAACTTTTCAACTGGGTTAAAAAAATATCACATACTATGGTTTGAAAATCTATTTTTTCATATATTGATTTAATGCTTCCAATAATTAAATTTGAAAATTAACTAAGTTTTGTTTGGATTTATACTCAATGCGATTTATTTACTCGATTTATTTACTCAATTTATTTACTTATTAAATCAGAATTTCGTTTCATTTGATTAATTTATATTATTGGATGATATCCATTTACTCAGTACAAAACGCTATATACATTTGAATCCATTATAAATAGCTAACATGCCATCATTGAAAAATTTTAAGATATTTCAGTATGCATGCATTTTATTAGCTTCATTAAAGATTATACCTCATTAAATTAGTTCCTCGTGAGTAAATACCCAGATTATTTGAGCATTACATTTCCGATAGACTGATTGTTAATTAGAAACTTTTGAGAAAATAATTAAATGATCACACAGTGCGTGAACAACTAAAACCTTTGATTTAAAACTGATAACTGGAACTTAGGATTAATTCATATTGTGCTACCTCCAAAACGCAGTATTAAATAAAAAGTACTTTTTAATGTAAAAAATATTAGAAGCTGTTTAGTTTTCAACTATGATTTTTTTCAATTACATGAAATTACTAATCATACCTCATTATTAAATAAAAATTCATTTTATCGTATTGCTTTAGAGTTTTTGTAATTAATCTGAAATGATCTGTGATAAGAATAACAGATTGCTCAATGTTATAATATTTTTGTATAACTTTTGTGTTGAATAAACGTACTCTCTAATTATCGAGTCAAAGGCAATCATATTTTAATCATTGACTACAGAGTACGAAATAGAAATTTTCTAATTCCAGAGCTTCTTCAATTTCTTTAGGAAATTTTTTCTACTTGTAATCATTCATCTTTACGTCTCTTAATGAATTTTAAAATTTGAGCTTGGAAACTAGAATAATTCTTCTATAAACTTCAGAACATTTAAAGTTTTTTCTTGTTTCTGAAATTTTTTGTTTGACAAAAAATATACATTCGCCAATATATTCTATTACTTTCTTAAACAATGATAAATTTTAGTCCATTCTTTATTTTTAATCTTAAGGGAATGGTGAAATCATGTTTAAACTTCTGATCTTGCAGGATAAAAAGTAGTAAAAGGTACTCACTCTCTTCAAAGAATGAAACCATTGGAAACTATACTTTTTAAAAATACATGATCAAGTTCTGAAAGGAAAAGGTGATTGGATTTTTTTGGAAAATAAATATTGAATTTTATCATTAGGAAAGTATATAAAACAGAAACCCTACTCCAAGTATACCTTTGAATTCACGAATAAAGACTGTGTTGTATCAAAATGAGCACATTGCTTAAAGCATTTCTTTGATAGCAGATAAAGCAAAAAGTAAAGGCATATTGAATAATTATTCTATCTAAATAATGGTTATGCACATTCCATATGATGTAGTATGGGATATACTAATTAATAATGCGTTTCACCAGATAATACATTTTTAAACACTTTCCAACAAGTATAGAAAGTGTTTGTGATTTTGTTTGTCCATCTGTCCATACTGTAATTGATGCAAATATGGATCAATGCCACAGCGCATGCATGCAAACCTCGGTATTCACAGTGGACATTTTGAACATCATTTTACAAAAGCATATGCCAAAAAAAAAAAAAAAAAAAAAAAAAAAATGTTCGTACTTCCGATAATGGCTCTTTTCGTACACCGGATGTGAAGTTTCAGCTTTTTTCTCGCATTTATCTTAAAAATTATGAGTCGTAGAGGTAGGGGGAGGGGGAGTGCTCTCGTGAAAGCGCATGTCAGTGAAAGGTTCATGCACATTTCCTTATCAAGATACTTATTACAAGTGGAAAAAATTTCTAAATGTTGAAAGGCCCACTACGGCGGGGTAGTTAAGGCACTGAACATGGTAGACGACTGAAGTGTGAATGTGCCACGTTCGGACATGCAGCGCAGCTGATGAATTACAGTCTAGAGTTTTGGTCGGTTTTCTCCAGATGTAACGTGAATACGGATTAGAGCCCCTTAAAAAGTCCTCCGACCAAGGCAATCCAAACAACCCAAAACAAACTAAATATTGCAAAAATTCAGAAAATGCTAAATAACCCTGAAGGACTTCAGAAGCTGTATACAGGATATGCAGCAAATAACACCCTGATTTCAAACATTAAAATCTCAGGAAAACAAACAACAATAGAACATTGCAGCATGTTTAAAATGTAAACTGCAAGACTTTTAGAGAGAAGCTGTAAAATGATAATTTCTAAAGATACTATAATTGCAAGCCTCCATATTCTACCTATCTGACTCCTTGTAATTACTTTCTGTGCCACATTGAGAGATACTGTCTACAGGAACCACGTAAATATCCCAACACGATGAACAAGTTTAAATTATCTTTCCGTTCAGACTATATATAGTCCCCCTATATCTCCCTATATATATAATCTGATTGTTTTAATAAAATTGTCTTATAGGAAGGGAGAAAAAAAGAACTTATCGTTGAGTTTAATAAAATAAAATTTTCAGATACATAGAAACACTAAAATAAAAATGTATTTTTTTATGAAAAAATAAATTAATTAATCTTGCCTCTGAAATTTTTAACTAACTTTTTGTGGGTTAAAACATTAGCATAATGAAATCAACAAAATAAATTTGTTAAACGAGCCATGAACATACCAGTTAACAAACAAATTTTGTTAATTCAAACAAATAATTTGGTTGCTTTTAAGCAAATAAACCATTTAAACATTTAGTTTGATAAAATAACAAAGCGATGATAATGGGTAAAAAGCAGTTTCGCTTCTTGTTCATCCTACAACCCCAATACAACAGAATATTTCTCTATAAAAGCTTTCTTAAAGCTATTTTCTTATTTCGAATAAAAACTGAGCTTCAAAATATACGCATGTATGCTTGCATATGGTTGAAAGTATCTTCAGAGTTCTTTACTTTTTAGTCTAAAAAATGTGTTTTTTACCCAGAGGTCTATTTTCTGCATTTCTTCATGCATGTGCAAATTCAATGAAAAACCCACGTAAATATCCTCATACACCCGGGGGGGAACTGTTATTCTTGTCGCTGATACAGAAAACAAGCTACATTTTGCTCACAACATACTAGTTTACTTTTCCAAGATTCATCGAAAATGTATCTAGAGGAAACAAATGGAACGATCAGATCCTGCTTGTGTTAGAAAACAAAGAGAAATACCTCTTTTGATTCATATAAAAAATTGGTTTTCAATATTTTACGAAGATGTGTATAGCGAACATGCTCCATCTTCAATTCATGCGTCTTCGTGAAGGCCATTCAAAGGATATGTTGCCGTAAATTGCCATTTCTTTCAATATTTTTCAAAATAAAAGACTACACGAGACATTATTCAAGAGGATGAAACGTCTTTTCGATGCAATGATATAAAATGTTTGTGTTTTTTCTTAAGTTTAACTATTTATAACTTTTAAAAATTATATAAAAGTAGTATATAATAAAGGTCTAGTGCTAAAACTATTTTCGAAAGTATTAAGTACTGAACATGGCAAAATGTTATCCAACATGTTAATATGCGCATCCTGACGAAATAACCAATGTATTGTATAAAAGTACATGTTGTATTATATTTCGTTAAATACAAATACGAACAGCACCAACATGATGTAAATCCTTTTTCCCATTTATTTTATTTTCTTTCGCATGTTGCTATATGGAGCACATATGCATATTGAGAGAAGTAAAAAAATCTTATGCTTCATTAATATGTACAGTAGCGGGTCGTCATTAGGAGCCGAAGGGCCTAGCCTCACCTATAATTTAAAAACTTTTTTTTTCTTTTTAATAACATAACTATTTTCATCATGTGCTTTTATTTAAAGAATGCACAAATTTTATACTACTTGTAAATTATTACTTGAGAAATCTCCTAAAAGTTTCAGGAAGACAGATACGTTGTTCTCCTGTTTCAAACAAAGCACGAGCAAACTCATCGGTGGCCGGAAGTTTGAGTCTTTCTGTGCAAAAAGGAGTTGGCATATTCGGCTATTTAGCTTAAAAGCTGTGTTGAATACCTATATGTTTGCTTGAATTCAGAGCGGCTTACTCGGCACAGTTTTAGGGCCGGCCAATATGTCGCCCAGAATGGCATTAGTACATAATGGGTCTCGCCGATGCCGAATCTGTTGGTGAAATCAGCCCTTTTTTTAAGAAATCATTTCTCGTTTGTATGAACTTTTTGTAAGATATTTGGATGAATAATGAATGCGTATTTTACTAGTTTATTTTCCTGATTTACAAAATTCGGTGTGTAAATATATTTTAATTTAATAAGACTCATTTTAAAATAATGTATACGTTTTAAAAAATGAACAGCTATAATGAATTTAAATAAAGATAAAAAGTGAAAATATCGAGGAAAATAATTTTTTGGTTTATAATACAACATTTCTAAGAGTAACCTAGTTAAATTATAAGAACAGCGGAGGTTGTCGTATATCTTTGATAATCACTTCCAGTTTCAAAAATTTAATTCTTAAAACTGAGCTCACGAGAAATAAAATGTACTATGTACGTACATTTTTTTACGTATTGAACTCAAACTATTTTTTCGAGCACTACCACAAAAATAAGAGCCTTCACAATATGTATCTATATAGTAAAATGGCTAAACTTACGTATCAAGGAATCATTCAAGAGCAGTTATGGTAGTTTAATATATTCAATGAACATAAAATCGTATCCAAAAAAGGAATAAGTAGCTGTATCCAATAAATAGAGAATCCAAACACAGGTAAAATTGAAAAGTGAAATGGAATTGTAAGGACCAAAACAATGGGAAGTAAGCAAAAGCTATACTTGTCAGGCCCCACGAATTGAATACTTACTACCAAAATGGAAAGAAAATAACAGGATTCCAATGTAGTTACTTAGCACAAAGAAAGCTAAATATGTAACTACAGGGGCAATCCAGTTATTAAAAAACAAAAGTGAAGGCAAGATGGCCGAAAGCAGAAAAGGTGGGGGGAAAATACCAGATGCCAAATTTCGAAAGTTAAAAATGACAAAAATAAAATAATTGTTTGAAAAAGTTAATAGTAATTGCATGATATATTAGGTATATAATATTTAAATAGGTATGCATCTAACTATGCCTTTACATCACTATTATAGTAAAAATAACTAAGAGTATGTCTGATACTGCTATAAAGGAAAAATAAAAATAAAAGAATACCAGTGATCACCATTCATTTTTTTTAATAATTTTTTTTTTAAATTTTTTAAAAATCAACACACAAGTGCAAACAAATACCCATGATTAAATGATTTTTTTTTTCAATGCAAACCAGCGTCCAAACCCCAACCTCTCCAACCAAGAATTTTCAAGAGGACTTATTTTTTTTAGTATTTCTAATTGCAGCAAGGAAATAATATAGATTTTAGAAATCTGCAAGGGTAATTATATCTTTAAGCAGTATTATTTAAAGAATATATATTATATGAATTATAATTACTGGTACAAAGAGGCATTACTCTATATAGATGCTTAGCTATAATATTTCTAAAGACAGATATGTGCATACATGATGTAAAAGCAGTGAAGCTAATTACATTAAAAGTAAATTCATCTCTCTTATTGTTTATATTAATGTTAAGATGTCTATCATCATTTATTAATAATTGTAAATCAACAAAATAATATTGTCATTTGGGAAAGGATTTTTAACTAAATTTAAATTATGAGGATAGGTAATGGGCAATATATTTGTGTTATGATAATTATCAGTAGCTATAATAATAATAATAATATCATCTATGTACCTATATAATATAAGAAAGGAGTTATTATAATTTTTCTCATAATTAAATAGATAAAGGTCAGCTAAATAACTGGAAGAAGATCCACCTTAGATTATACCTAAGACCTGTTTATAAAGTTGATTACTGTGTAGTACATTGTATATTATAAACTTTAGTACGTTTTTGAAATAATTAAAAGAAAAATTGTGATGGTAAGTTTTATGAATTTGTGCTATTATTAAATAGATTAGGTATTGTATTGTAGAGATCATCTAGTTGTATGATATTAAATGGATATTTAAAGTCATATTGGATTACTTGGATTTAGAGATAGAAGAGATATTTTGTAAATATTTTATTTTTTAGATCACAGCTGTTACTAATAGATATGGAGTTGCAATTAGCCTTTATAGATATACATATATATGTGTGTGTGTGTATATATATATATATATATATGTATGTATGTATATATATATATATATGTATGTATGTATGTATATATATATATATAGGGTGAATCAAAACCTTATGTCAGAAATGTAAAGGGTGATAGAGAATACCAAGACGATTCAAATCGCGCAGCAATGTGAGTTCGGAAACGTCGTCTATATTTGCCTGGTAATAATCACTTTGGAAGAATTCTTAGAGCGAGTTTCATAAGGAATTAATTAGCTTTTCTCTGACACTTTCAACAAATAAATGAAATAGATATTGTAAATTACCAATTTGATTGTGCTTTCTGTGAATGAGTCATTAATATTTGGAATACTATGGTATGAAAGGTCACTGTTACTTCGACGCTTCTTCCAAAGTGATTATTAACAGGTAAATAAAGACGACGTTTTCAACCCCAAATTTTTCTGCAATCTTGAATCGTCTTGGCCTACTTTATTACCCTTTAAATTTCTCATGCATAAAATAAACATATATTTACAAGTAGAGTATAAGGTACCAATATTAATGTAGGACAGTAGAAATACAGTATGTGAATAAAAAAACATACCAGTTATATATGTTAAGGGTAGCACCTGTCAGCATTGTAGATTGCTGGTTCAACGTCAAGATTGCAGAGTAACTGAAACAGTTGGCACATGAACAAAAATTGTTTTGTTAAAAAAGTAGCAGAAATTGCTACGGAAGAAGATTGCCATTTTTTCTATCGAAACACCTGTACAGTCTGATACGTACCTTTTATATGTGTTATTTCACAAGGTTTTAATTATTATAACTTTTAACCCTGCAGGAATTTTACTACTCTTAACAACACAAGCGTGCGCGATGGAACTGTCAGTCCTGGCATTTGTTTTTTCGCTTGGCTAAATTTTGAACATTTGGCTTTTTTGGTTAACGAAATAGTAATCAAATTTACACTAAAGCATAAAAAAACAATTACTAGATTACAACTCGTATTTTAAAAGTATTTGGTATCGTTTTAATCATTGTTGATCGCAATATAAAAAAAAAAAAGTTCACATTTTCACACTGGTTTATAGAGAGGAAAATACAAAACAAAATTCAAAATTACTGCCAATAATGACATTAATAATTAAAATAAAATTTACATTTCATTCATATTTTTAGCAAAAGATACTGCTATTGAGATAACTGCTAACTTGAGCGAACGCAGCGGGCCTCAAAGGCCCGAAATCGTGCCCGGCGCGCGTCCTGGAGCGTTAAACACCAGTTTCTTTTTAGTGGTTTTTCTTTTCGTGGTTGTTTCTCATTTGAACTGTATTGCTGTTCTGCATAGTAAGTGTATGAAACGTTCTGTTTCTCCGAAACTACGGATACGTTGAAAGAATGGCTCTTCCTCAATTCGTAGAGGGTGAAACTGTATAATTTATCTTTCAACAGAATGGAGCTCCTTCCCATTGGTATCTTTTTGAGCGAGAGTGGATGAATATCAAAATTCCTGACCTGTCGGATTGAAAGAGACAACATGTCTCTTTTTGTCTGGCCTACACGTACATCAGACATAACGCCATGCACTATTTTTCCTTTGGGACTTCATAAAAGATCTTGTCTACATTTCACCTCTGTCTAAGAATTTTCCAGAGTTGAGACACAGAACTGAAGACGGTATTACTTGTTTAATTCCAGACTTATTAATTAATCAAAGCGATGATATAATTGGATTTTAGAGTGGATGTGGGTCATATAACTAAAGGTGCACGTCGTGATTATTTGTAAGTAAAATTAGGAGAATATACCTTCAATTTGATAAATGATTTGTTGTAAATAGTCTAAATTTAAATGTTGTAATATATATGGTATTGAAAATGGAAATTTTTATTATGGACAAATTATAGAAATAAAACTGGATTTAATAATTTTCTTTAATTTTCATTTCCCTTCTGTGGTAAATTTGAGTAAAATTTACCAGTTTTCTCCAGGTTCTACTTGTTCTTATTGCCAAACGAAAAATTTCCCAAAAGCTAGAAAAGTGTTCGTCTTCAAAAAGAAGAAATATGATTTTTAAGGAAAGTGTAACATATATTTTTCCTCAGCTCTCAGCCCTCCAGATCTGATGTTTTCAATTTCACACTCTTTATTACTGCAGACTCTCTTTCAAGAAGAGAGATGGATTTCTTTCATCTTCTTTTGTCGGAAAAGGAACAAATTATATTTTTCACACTTCAACAGTTAAATGGAAAATGTTTTGATGTGCTACTGTCCTTTTTTATTCCTGTTCATATTTTCGTGTGTATATTAGATGCAGAGTGAGAAGCAAAAGCAAGAATGCCCAATGCAATGCTCCTTCAGTGTTAATTGTTGGAGCGGTAAATATTTGCTGATGGTTTTATGTTTTATGCAATATGCAATCTATTTTTTGTTTCAATACGTCTCTGCGTTCGCAATAAATAAACTCTCACTTTGAAATCTTCCGTACTAAAAGCTATTTTTTATCTTATTCGCATTATTACGTCTTGTTTAACATAAATATCAAACTTTATTCCACCTCAATGAAATATGAGCAAGTTAGTATTTTCAAACTGAATAAATACAGTAAAAATATTCTGTTTCGGACCACCATGTATCAATCCGAATATTTTGTTAGTGAAAATATAGTTCCTTAGTTCTCAATTTTAAGTATATTCCCTCATAGTTCCGAGTTTACGATCAGAGTGGAATTGAAATATCTTTTCAGTTTCAAATCATGCCGATTCTAGTAAATAAAAGAGATTCCATTTATGATTTTCAAATACAACTCTTCATCAAAATGGAAAAACTTATAACCTAAATTAATAAAGTAAGAAATAACAATCCAAATTATTTACAAACCTTCGGGATTAGGAAGTATGGCTTAAATTTTTTTTAATTATTTTTTAATATTACATGATATAAATATAATGTAATAAAAAAAGTTGGTCCCTAGGAATATGGTGTCTTGGTAACGGTTACAAACAGTTCCTACTGCAGTTTAATTACTCAATATTGTAAGTAAAGAAGCGCTGAGTTCCAAAATCATACTATATATTTTAGATTTTGTTATAATTAAAGAAATGTTCATGCTGTTAGCATTAGGGTTTCAAGTTCAGACATTTTTAGACAAAACTCCTGATAAAGATGCAATATTGGCAAGTTGAGTCATTATAAGAAAAGAAAGGAATTCAGCAGACTTTCATCAATTTGATGTAACAGTTCTTTGATTTTCATCTGAAAAAGTAAAAGTGTCGCATAACATAATAATTTCAAAAAACGTTTTGTTTCAGATAAGTATAGCCTTTTTTTTTCCTTTTTAGAATTCAGGACTTAATTTTAATATTTTCCAAGGCAAATAAAAAATATTTGCATTATGCGAGTTCTGTTAAAAGTATAAATGTTAGTAGTACTTTAATAGATATTGCAATAAAAAACTACTTAAACCTTCAGCTTTTGAAGCAGCTTTGCCTCATAATGTGTTGTAAGAATTCTGCTATCCAAACGTGCACAGCTATTGCAAGTTTTAAAATTTTTGTCACATACAAATTGTGTGTGTTTAGATTGTCACATTGTGTCTGTTTAGGAAATCCACGAAAGCTTTCCCAGATCGTCCATTAACAATTTTACACCTTAAATTTTTTTCATGACAAGCATAGATGTTTTACTTTTAATGGTGACTTTCCCCTCTCCAAATTGTTAAACATTAAAAACCTGTTTAACAATTGTATTTATTTATCGAAAATATTGCAATTATTAACTTATGAGGAGTTTTTTTTTTTTTTTTACAGCGATAAAAATATCAGATTACATCAACAGAAAACTATCTAAAAAAATGCTATTAAAAAGGACTCTTACCTTGACAATGTGATCATAATAGTTTTGAGTTAACAGTTTTAATTTTCATTAAATGAACTAACTAAAAAAAAATCCATGTTTAAAATCTATATAGAGCATATGGACTTATACCTGATCTAATACTTAAACGCATACTTGAATCAATGAATCAATATATTTTCAATTACGAATCTCTCAAAAATTATATTATATTTCCTACCACGTAACATACTTCATTTTTTAGTTATATTGAATGAAAAAGTGTACTCTTTAAAAATTATATATCTCTTATGAATAACTGCCTTATACCAGTAATACAAGTTTCTTCTATATACTTAAAATATGCAGTGGAACATTTATAAAATACATTAAATTATAAATATCTATGAATATAATACGAATAAAATTCGCTACCAATAACACAGTGAATTACGCATAAAGGTCCAGATCTGCAAATATGGTGACAGCAGCTGAAATGAAAGTGTTTTTTCTATCTATTGTATCGCTAAGTTTTCTATCTATCTATTTATTCTCATCCACACAACTCGTGAGATGATTAAAAATAAATTAATAAAAAATGTAAGATTTTAATATATAGTTCAATAAAGCCAACAGGGCAAAATCAAGTTTTATGTCTTAGATATATTCTTAAAGCCCAAACTTTATCGCATATGCTCTTGTTCACAAGCTTGGAATCCTCTCAAGTGCTTTTGTTCTAATAGTCTCTCTAATATAGGACGTAGCAAGGTAGTATAGTATTTCTACTAACTTTCACAAAAATTAGTCGAAATTCACGACCCAGTTCTTTATGTTTTTTGAAATCTCGATTTTATTGCTTGTAGACTTAAGATACCGTTCGTATTAAGCACGAACTGGTTTAAAAATCTGTACAATTTTTTTATATTCATAAAATACATACAAGACTTTTAGAATAATTAATCATTAGAACCAATTAACATTCATTTATAAACACTATTTACTATTTTTCATTCGATCACTTATAAAATACACATTTGTACATAAAATTTATTTCCTATTGCAGTACAGTAATAATTAATTTTGAAGACCAGTTTTTAAGGACTTTTTAAACGTTAAAGTAAATACATTAAATAATTAATAAAAAACACGGTTTAAATGAATTAAAAGAGGATGATATTACTTTTTAATCAAATAATTACTACGGACATGCTCTTAAGGTAAAATAACCTTTTAAGGTTAAATAAACTTAAAAGACTCATTATAAAGATTTTATTGTTGAAAAAAAGTACAATATATGGTGTCTCACTAAGTTTGACTCGCAAGAACGCAAAACTTAATCGTTTAATGGCCACTTCAATTTGTTAGCGATGGCATTATTAATTATAGGTGTAATGTAAGTTTTTTAAAAGGTTAATAAAATATTATAAGAAATTAATTATAGAAAAATACGCTAAAGCATATTTTATTCTGCCCGTATTTGTCACGGGAATTTATTATTTTTCGAGCTATAATACCTTTGATTAAATTTTAATTAAAAATTCAAATTATTCGTTTTAAATGCTTTAATAAATTTTCTTTATAGCTCTTAACAAAAAACTAAATCTTAAAAAAATCAAGTATAATTTCAATTTCACAAAAAAAAATCAACTCTGTAAGGTACTTATAAAACAGTAAGATGCAGTTACTTACCAGAAAATACATATTTCTTATACTTAACTATTGTATAATGTTTATTATATTATTTTTCTGAAAATCATACACACTGTCCCAGATAAGTTAGAAAACGTGCTCCGCATGCGTAGCAAGTTTTTCATCCTACCAAAACTGTACAGGGCAAATATTCGAAGTATGTTTTAAATGGGAAAGCAGAAATAAACCTTGCTCGTTACTTATGTGATTGTTATTGTAAAGTAGGAAAGCATAATAATAGTAGACAAGATAATAACAGACTAAAACAGACAGTAACTAGATATGGAAAACATGGCACGTAATGGTTTTACAAAAGCTGTCACTTAGTAATTTCGCAAGGACATTTTTTTTTTACAAAAGATGTCGTATTCTGAATACAATGAACACAAACTAAAGATCTGACATTTGTTTTCATAATGTTCCATTTCTTCAATTTTACACATCTCAATGACTTTTCTTTTGTCTTAGACCACTTACAATGCCACCATTTTTTTTTTTTTAGGATTTGATATTTTAATGCCCTTTACATGTGAAGAGGAAGGTCCAAACAGCTTCCTGACCAGGGTTGGTTTTCCTTTTTCTTTCCCTTTACATCCGATTCATTTCGCATTTTTTTTATAAAGCGTTTTCTATTTTAATCTGATTTTTTAAGATCATCACTCAGTAACACTGGTTTGGAAGATTTTATAATAAGAGCATTTTTGATGTAACAAGATTAGCTCATAGTCCGAAAGTGTTTTCGAACGAGACACTTGTTTAAATGTGCCCTGTATGCTGCTGGAAAACTGCTCCGTCGGCATATTGGAAATTTCACACTACCTGGACAAGTAACGATTGAGTTATTTGCAAAACAAACGCATAATTACGGGAAGTAAGAAACTCGTTTAAAGTACAAGCAATTTCAAAACAGTAAATACAATGCTAGTACTTTTATATTAAGTTTTAATAAAGATCTAAAAGTTTACTCCCAACGAAAAAATGCAGAAATTAGCATCTTCCTATAATCTGACAGTAGCTGAAACTTTCGAATAGGATTTGATTGCCATGGCTAAAAAAGACAAACCACGAAACAGATTTCACTCTAGAGCAGCAGTTCTCAACCTTTTAACGTCGCCCCCCCAACAAAGGCTGACTTACGGTGGCGCCGCCCCCCCCTCACATTTTTCAGCATACATTCAGTTTTTAATCTTTAACAATGAACATTTAGTCGAATTTTCTACAAAATAATATTATCAGTAAAGTCTGAATGAACATTTTAAGCGAAAACGGATGTATTTTTGAGTAAAAATGAGAATGTTTAAGATGATTTTTTTAAAAACATCCATCACTACTTGCTCTTTGGTTTTTCTCGCGCCCCCTGCAAACGCTCTGCGCCCCCCTTGGGTGTCGCGCCCCACAGGTTGAGAAACGCTGCCCTAGCGAACATATTTTAAAACTAGTTTCCATTAGTAAATTTGATATAAAGAGGGAGATGGCCCAAAATGATCCCCTTAAGGTTAAAATTTGTATAAAATAACATAAATGTTTAAATAAAACTTTGGCATTTTGCTAGTATGTTTTACACTATATTTTGCATCATAAGCATATTTTAAAAGCTCAATGAGTAATGAAAAAAATAGAATTTTAGAGGGTGTCTAAAGGATCATGTTCCTCAGACCAAGGGCAAAACGATCCTTCATTTGAAAATGATTTAAATTGTGTTTATCGACAAAATAAAAGATATAAAAGTAATCATGTGTATACATATTGAAATAAAATAAATTTTGCAACCTTATGGGATGCATGATTTATTTTATTAAAAATTTAAAATAAAAAAGTGCCACAAACATTAAAATGGAATATTTTAAAATCACAAATGAAAATTTATGACCTATAATAAACTTAGAAATAAATTAAATAATGTAATGGGAAGTCACACATTTTGAGAACGGTTTAAGGGCTGCCTTGACGCCTAGGACCCGGTACTGCACTTTCTTCAGTCGAGGGACCATATTACCAGGCAATATGGCATCCCACTTTATAGGTCATATTACTGTAACACGCCGAGAAACATAAAAACTTAGCAAGTGAAATTCCCATCTAAAAACATTATTCATTAAACCAAGTCATATTTCTGCGCATTAAAGACTATCATTATTTCTAAATAAATAGGAAAATCGGCACTTACCTTATCAGAGAAATAATAAAACCGAGTTTTTCGAAGATTTCTACTCAGATACGTAATACACCGATCACTTGAAAACCGCCATTGCTTTTTCTTCAGTTGGCACAACTAGTTTATGTGTTAACTGGTAGATGGCGATACATGTATCTAAGAAAAAAATATGTGGATTGTTTTATCCGCTAGGATTATTTTGGGTCGTCTTCCACTTGTTTTATAACAATGATTTTTTCTGCACCCTATGTGCATTTTACATTCCGGCTACACTTAATATGCTTTTCTGGCTGATTGGGTGGGTGAAAACAGTGATGTTTTATTTTAAATTAAAAATAAAAAATTCCTTAGGCAAAAATGCACATATATCACTTTTTTCATATTTTTTCTGAAAAACAAGAAATTTACCAAAAGAGTAATTTTTATATATCAACAGTAAGGGGGCGAATTCTAAAATTTCGACTAGAAATTTAGTTCGACGCACTGGGTTTTTTTTCTCCCTTTCTTGCGTGTTATAAAATTAAACACTCTGTATATGCTTGAAAGTTATTACAAATATTTTTAAAAGTTTATTTAATATATTTTAATTACTTGAAAAAAAGAATTGCACCTTTTTTCCACCTAAATGAAAAACGTGTAATTTCATACATCTAAAATTTTGGTAAAATTGTAAAGCTTTAGCACTACTTTTACCTGCATTCTTAAAAAGGAAAAAGAATATAATTTTAAATACATTTTTCACTCCTCTTCATGTATAAAACGCAGAAAAATTTCTAAGAATCTACTTAGAACAAGTATGCAAAACATTTTGGATATTAAATGCCTTGTTATGTAACTAGAAAACTCCAATTTTTTGTGTTTTGCTTCCTAAATGTCATGTTTATTTACATCGCTTTGTGATAGTCTCCAAGTATTTTGAATACTCTCTAGGCAAATTAAAAGTTTCAGGCCATATAATTAGGTACAAAAATGTCGCTATTTCTGAAACTGAGTTATACTTCTTTAAAAGTTAGTTTTATTTATTTCTTTTAGGAAATATGATATTTTAAAGCTAACTTTCTCTTATCAGTGATGAATATTTTACACGAATTTTTTCAAAGCATCAAACGTTTTATATTTTTTCTAGCATGGAGTTTTTTTTTTTTTTTTTTTTTTTTAATCTATACGCGAAATTCTCTCTACAAAGAAGTTAACGTCCTTATTAGAATATGGAATTTTCAATGCATGGAAGTCTTTGATCATCCAGAATTCAAGGCGGTGTATACAGGGTTTCCCAAAAACATGATAACATGCTTTAATTTTTTATCTGTTACAGATAAGTGGGAAATGCAAATTGAAAAGTTGCTCAAAATAAATCAGGAAAAAAAGATTATGCTAAGAGAAAAATCCTCTAGTTAATTTTCATCAAGTGACATATTTGGAATTTTTATACTACCACGGTACGAAACAATTTCCTGTTCGTAAAATGTGCTCCATACACTAATGAGGATATATGCAAAATTTGAGAATTATAGGGGAGACAGGTGATATTTGATCCCCACTTTAGTTAATCATTTTTTTTTCTCTGCCGTAAATTGTGAGTTTTCAGAAATGTTTGACATAAACAATGACACTTTTTTTTTCCTCTAACAGATTATATATTTTTTTTTATTTGAAAATAAACAGATAATTGTAGTAAAATAACTTTTTTCGATATTTTTATAATAGGATCATGTATCCCTACACTAAGGGATACACGATCCTTTTGCAGGGTATACTTGATCCCACTGAGAAATTACATAGTCTATTCATAGGTAAGCAATTTATCTGCATATTTCAGTTTACTAAATACTATTTCAAATAAATAATAAAATTTTTCGCTGGTATGATAACAATATAGACATGGAAAAAATATTTTTGTTTTAAATTCAAATCAGCAATTAGTAGTGGAAGTTTTATAAATATGCTTTGATGTTTATGATCAGTTTGTTGCCTCTGATATAGTTGTCCATGGTATATTTCATGAATAAACTAAATTTTTTCACTTTTTATTTGTAAAAAAGTACAGTTTCATTAATATTTATTAATTTAATGAATCTAAAATTACCACAATAGTAATTACAAGAATTAAATCATTTACTTTTTTGTATGCAATAATGAAATTAAGAGATTTTTCAACAGAATCTGTTGGGAATTTCTTTTTTTTTTTTTTTTTGAGATATTTGTAGGCACCGGTGTATTTTTTTTTAAATCTAGCAAAAGAGGTACCAAATCTTGTAAAGTCATGCAAATATGACAGTTGTTGCAGTTCTCAAAGTTCCCCTCAATTAGTATTTGAAAGTTTAGATTAATATGTTCGGAAAACTGAATAAACTATAATAATTACGTTCTCATCAAACTAGTATTGTTACAGAGATACTTGATACCTAGGATCATATATCCCTGAAATGAAGGGATCAATGAAATCCCTATGATGAGACATATAAAAAACATACATTTTTAAAATTAAACAATAAAGGATTATTTACTAAAGAAATTAATTAATTATTAAAGACTGTCTATACTCTAAATTTACACTTCATTAAATTTTGCAAGTTGTATATTACTTTATTTACCTCCAAAAAAGTTTTCTTTGCTACATTCAAACAATCATTTCTTATACTAAAACAAAATAGCTAAAAAAGATTCAGTGTTGCCAGTGTTTGTGTACAAGTATGACATTGTTGCCAGACTTCAAATCTCTACTAATTGATTTCAGTATAATTTTTGCTAGTGGATCATGTATCCATAGGGATCAAGTATCCCTAGTCTCTCCCATCCCAAGAAATTTTAGATGCGAAGATAAATATCTGCTGACTTAAATCGCTTTTCAATGGCTTTCGATGGGGAAAAAACTATCGTCAAATGACCGTATTTCAAAGGTTTCAAAGAAACTACGAAAGAAAATATTTTTTGCACTCTAGTAATAAAAATTTACACTCAAATACATGTATAACGACTCTCCCTCTTTCTTTAAAGATATCTCAAACGTTTATGATGAGAGACCTTTTATAATGAAAGGCTGAAATTTTATACATCTCTTCAGTAGTGTAAAGTGCACATATTACTAATTGGCAATTTTTTGTATGGGTATCAAATGCAAATTTTAAAAGTATTAAATTTGAAAATTAGCGAGGGGAATTATTTCTAATAGTCTTTGTTCTTACCTCATAATTAAGGTTTGTTTAAGGCAACTTGACATCTTTCAAATGTCGAAAAATCTGTAAAAACATCGATTTTTCAATTATTTGCTTAAAATATAGTTTGACATATCTACTAAAACAGAGCGAAATTTTAAAGCAATCTCATCAATATAAATGTAATATAAAGGCTTTTAAACATTTTAACTGTATCGATGGCCTTTTTAAAGTGACTCCTTTAATCTACGCTTTCACAGTTCTAATATTTTAACAAATTCACAGTATTTAAAGTATTAAAACTCCAAGCTATAATTAAAAAAAAGGACTTTAATTTCTTTTTGCGAGTTCAATATGATTAGCTTAATGGAATTAGGGATGTATTGCGTTATATCTCGAGAAGATAAAATGTCAAAAATAAAATAATAATAACAGCCATCATGCTTTTTCCACGTTTTTCCATGAGTGTAAACTTATTTTTTTTCCCTCTCAAATACATTCATCAATAGCAAAAACCATCCTAAAGTCGTAAAACAAACTATAATTATAACACAAAATCTTGGTAAAGAAGAATTAATAAATAAAGGAGGAGAAAGAATTCTAAAATTCTTGATTTTAAAATAAAATTTGAATTTTATAACGTTCTATTAAATTAATATTTTGTTTTCAAGTGAATGTTTTTTAATTTACTAATATTATTTAATAAAATGAGCAAGAAATAATTAAAAATCCTAAAATAAAAAATAATTTCGTCAAAAGATTCCGAGTCCCCTTAATTTGCATTGCTCAATTACTTCTAATGGAAAAAAGATGAAAGCGTGTTGCCATCTTTGGGACACCCCGCATGATTCACTAATATTCGCATGATACCGCATGATACCGCAATACATATGGTATCACGTATTGAATGCATGAAACCATATGTATTGCGGTACATAAAAAAAATGCATGCATTTTGAAAAAAGTTCGTATTTACTCATGTCTAGGAATTTTGTACATGTTTCAGAACTTTTTTTTTTAATATAATTGCCCAATAAGATCAATAAAACTTCGAAAGTCAGATGTTGCAGTAATTATACACAGCTAATCAATATATATATATATATATATATATATATATATAGAATCAAATTTACGCAAATGATATTTTTCAGCAAGAAAGTACAAAGTTATAATATTCATCGACTTTGGAAGTAAATGCTTTAGTGCTTTTTCTTTTAAACTGTAAAACTCATCGACATACATTAGGAGAACTTTTTCAGTCTGATTATATTACATTATCTTTTAGTTAAATTTATGATTCAAATGGTATTTCCTGCACATAAGCTACAAGAAGTTTACACATTTTCGGATGGATAAAGTTACACGTTACTAGAATAATTAGGGAAGAAACCTTTTTTATACTCTTCTTTTTATTACGTAGGTATATGTTGTACACTTACGGATTGTGGAAAATATTTAATATCTTTTATTATACAGGATGTCTAAAAAATGTTGTAATACGCTTTCATTCTTTATCTGCACCCCCTACAATCATTAAATACGGTCACCATAGCTAACATATTGCATTGTACTGCTCGGCCAGAGATGAAAGACCGGCTTTGGCGCGCTGCTAAAAAAATGGAACAGGCCGAAGGGGGAGAAAGGAAGTTCTCGGAGGGACGGAAACGTACGCATTGTTGTATGAACGTCAAGTTAATGGTAAATCCTAATTAGCCCAAAAGTGGCTAAATTGACAGATCTAGCCACAGAAATGGCCAGATTTAGCCACAAAGTATCTAAATTGGCAACCCTATCCGCTCAACTAGCGAAAGAATTTCTAGCACATCTGAACCTATATCCCCTATTTTCACGCTGTGAAACAAATCGCAGCATCCTCTCTTTTGGCAGCGCGCCAAACCCGGTCTTTCATCTCTGGCCGAGCAGTAGGTTATTACAGCGGAAAACAACCGGTCTTTACTCTTTTCTCCGCTCGCACGTGCGAACAGAGAAATGGCCTCCTGAACCGGTCTCAAGGAACAGAAGCAGACAGAGTCGCAGAAGCGGCTGGGAGCTGCTGATATTCCGTTCGCACATTTTCAGTTAGCGCACGGAACATATTTTGGCGGCTATCGCTTTCAAATTATCTCTTGGTTTGTTATGTTCGGTTTATTAATCTTTTTTTTTATTATTATTATTTTATCATTTTGAGTACAATATTATTTATAAACTAGTATAAATAATTAAGATGTCAGTAAAATAAATGTTTCGGAGCTAAAGCAATGACGTTTTACAGTATTGTCCTTGGAGAGAAAAATTTAAATAAAATTATTCAAGCCAACACATTTGCTAAAACTTAGCCAAATGGCGAAATTTAAAACTAGATATTATTATTATTATTATTATAATTAAGTTGCATTCATTATTTTTCTTTAACTGCTGAAAACTGAAATATATTTCAACGTGTAAGGTGCGTCGTGTGTGCATATTTAATAGTCGAAGTTTGTTTTGTGAACCTCCATTTAAATAATCCACAAGCCGGCACTGTCTTATACTTGAAGAATTAAAGTGTTTTACACCTTTTTGGGACACCCCATACAGACATAACACACGATGCTGTCCATTACAGCAATTGCGGAAGTCAAAAGAATAATAATACATCGAGGATAATTGTTAGAAGCATGTCACATCTTACAAGGAATTGCTTTTCTATCTTTGACATCATGTTTTGCTGTTCAATAAAACAGCATAATATATATATACTTTTTAATGTTAAAAAAATGGCTCAGTACAGTTAATCTAATTGCGAGCGTAATCGTTTTTTTAAGTAATTGTAACGAATAATTAATAAATTCGTAATTTTTGTGTGACGCTATGTTAAGCATTATATTAAAATGGCCATTATTACACAAAAAAGGCAGTACTCCTATAAACTAGAAAGCGATAATAAAAAAATTCGCCTAATGCTTAATATTGTAATAGTTTTCATCACATTCTTAGGGAACTACTCTTGTAAGCAAGGAAAGGAAAAATAAATTTGGTAACTGTTTTAGGGCAATTTATGTAGACCTTTTTCAGAAGTAGGCATTTCGATAAATAAAACTATTTAAATGAAAAGGAACATATTGGAAGGTGTAATAAAAGTATTTTCCTGTTTGATATTTGTCTTTTTATTTCAAACACATTTGCAAGTATGCAAAATTAAAAGTAATAACGTCCAGGGGAATTTAATTTGTGTTTAATGCATGCGGGGAGTTGTAGTAAATTGCAAAATACTTTATAGTTTTATTTTGAATCAAGAATTTCACATTTGTAAAATAAATCTCCTATACTTTTTAATTTGTAGTTTAAAGGTTATCATTTTTTCCATGTTACCAAGGTATCAAAGTAGAAATTTAGCATATGGAATGGAATTCAGCACTTACTCTCCATGTGATTGCAATAGTTCATAGTTTTAAAGTCTTCCTTTCAAGCTAATGTTTTCTTTTTCATTTCTTTTCTTTTTTTCAATTAAAGCACGTTAATAGTGTACGCAAAATTACTCCTTAAGAATAGAAGGTATACTATATTTATTTGAATAAACGATAATATATCATTTTAAAATGAATAGCTCTCAGATAAAATAAAGGATTAAAAGGAAAACTAAATTAAAGAAGCTTGTAAATTTGAACAACTTATTTCAAAATATACATTAATTTTCGCATTAAACTACCTTCTAATCAATGTATTTTTAATTTATTCTCCCATTAATCTTATTTTATGGCTTATTTTAAAAGGAAAATCATGTACTTCACCAACAATTTTTTAAGGCTTGTTAAAATTGAATGTCTATTATATCAACTACTGAGATTATAAAGTATGTTAAAAATGGAGATGTAAGCTTTTACACCTACAGCTATTTGATTGATACTAAATTATTATTATTTTTTCCTCTGTCCTAATTTTTACATATTTCGTGTAAAAAGGGACTTTAGTTTAAAGAAAGCGACAGTCTGAAATTCGGGTACTTTTTAAGAATATTATTTTCTACTGGAGTAATATTATAAAATGCCTTTATTTGTTAAGAAACATTTTTCTGGAGTAGATAACTTTCTAATTACTGGTTAAAGAAGGTGCATACTAAAAGTACTGTTTTATTCTTCATGATTTGTGTCATACTGAAGTGATAAAAAATAGAGTTTGCACTATCTGCCTATCCTGAATTTGATTATTTTACTTCGTACACAAAAGCGATAGTAAAATTCACTAGTCTATTTATGCTATAGTATATAATCATATAATCATTTTATTAAGCAGCAATCAATACCTTTCATTACCAGAGATCAACGTGTGCACCCTTTGTTACTCGAACCACATCTAAACGGTACTCATGTTCATCCCATGTTCTAGCTAAAATGGATTGCGGTTTTTCGTAAACATGTTACGAAACTTTCTCGGAACTGTAGTTATGGATTTCGATTCGAAATACCAACCTACGCGATGCGCTTTCTCAATTGCAATCGCCATACCTGGCATGAATATTCCCGTACCGTCAGTACTGTTTGAAACTCACGAAAAATCTCTATTGGTTCTCATTGCTGAAACCAGGAGATGCATCTATGATCAGGAGATCCAGGATCTATGAACACATTTTGGAAGTAATTTGTTTTAAGATGGAAAAATAAATTCTTGATTCTGTGAAGCATTGTTGTGCGAAACGCGTATTAATACAACAATTTGTTGCTTTTCTGCGAATTTTTGAAATGTATCAAGGATTTTTCGGATACCCTGTATTATACATAGATATAATTTTTACCCTGAGAGAAATTTACGAAATCTGAAATAGACAGTTTCAAATTATATTTTAATGACTTTATCCCATAAACACATATACCACCGAAAGATTTCAATTCCTCGCTAATCATCAAAAATAATATTAATAGTATGCACATATACCACCGAAAGATTTCAATTCCTCGCTAATCATTAAAAATAATATTAATTGTAAACACGCTATCATATTTAGCAGAAAATTTTTGATCGATAAAAGTCTATTCTCATTTTGAAATGTAATTAAGAAATTGTTAACGAAAATACGATATTTTTTATTTAGATTTTTTACTATGAGATTGGTTGCCTATGAATTTTACCATACATTATTAAACATTATGAACGTTTCAAAAAATATAGGTCACCGGAAAATATTTTATTATTTGTCGGAAGAAAGTTTCTCTCTCTCTCTCTCTCTCTCTGTTTCGTGATTATCAAGTTGATATTTTAGAAATTATATGTACAGGAGTTTTTCTATGTAAATTAACGTAAATAAAATAGTTAGATACTATGTGAATTATACAGTACATTTTTTAGAAATATTCAACAATTTTTTGAAGCTTCTGAAAAAAAAAAATTATGCCATCGAGTTTCTGTTCTTTTTGCTGAACAAAACTTAAAGGAAAGCGGAAAAGTAAATATATATATATATATATATTTAAAAATTACCATATTCATATAATTTCTTTTTAAATCACACAGCAAACACCGTTCTATCGGTTAAGTGACGGGCCAGGAGGCTCTACTACCATAGTATCGAAAATCTCATGACGTCACAATCAGAGAAATATCCCATGTCCCTAGCACGATCCTATCGTAGTTATTTCATTTCGTACTCAATATAGGCAATAATGCTGTTTTTCTCAACATAAAAGGGCGAAGGAAGAAGGCGAAAACTTGCATTCCGGTACCGGAAAGTAGATGATGGATGGGTATTTATTGTGTGTATCATGGAGTGTTAAGTACTCCCACAAAAGGACCCCTCTCCCTGGCTCTGTGGGTCTGTCAAAAAGCACATTCCTCCCTTGATGGATGCTTCCCGAGTCTTCGGAAATTCTGAAGACAAGTCTACGTATAAGAAAAAGGGAGAAAGACGTGTGTTTTGATTGGTTGATCGGTCTCAGTGTCGAGATCGACCTAGCATGTATAAAAATAAATTAAATAAAAAATTTGTGAAAAAACACACATAAAATGTTACTTATAAGACGTTATGATCGTTTCGACCAAAAAAAATTCTTTCGGTCTTCATCAGACAAAGCCCTTTGTCTCACTAAGGAGAGGGAACTGAAAAAGATAAACGTTTATCAATTAACGTTTATTAACGCTTTTATGAACGTTTATAAATGTTTATTATAAAGGTTTATCTTTTTCAGTTCCCTCTCATTAGAGAGACGAAGGGCTTTGTCTGATGAACACCGAAAGAATTTTTTTTTTTTTTTTTTTTTTGTCGAAACGATCGTAACGTCTTATAAGTAAGATTTTGTACGTGTTTTTACTTCCTTGTACGTAGTATAAGGAAGTAATGTGATCCCGAAAAATTTTGGGGGCCAAATTTCGACGAAAAAACCGATTTTGACTACCTCTAAATTTAATTAAAAAATTTTTTTCGATGCATCTCAACGTAAGCTAGCATGCACGATCATATAAACGCGTCATATAAACGCTTTATATTTAGGATTGTTGTAACATCTAGTTGTGCACCTCCCCTTTTGGTTCCATTCGACTGCATATTTTATCTACAGAGCGGCTCAAAAGATTCTAAATACATTACGCTCTATCGGCGGAAATTCATTACAGCGTATTTTAGTGGTATTGAGCTACTTCAAACGACTCAAATGTGATATATGCTGTTAAGAGTTACAAAATGAATTTCTCCATTAGAAAAAGTGTCTTTATAATTTATAGTTCTGCTACAGGAACACTCAAAAGATTTCCAATACATTACGGTCAATGGCACTTTTAGGGGCATTCATCCATTTCAAGCACAATACCGTCCTACCACGTAAGTTAGGTAATGGTCCAACCACGGTCACGGCTCTCCCTCAAGAACTACGCCAAAAGTCGCCAAGCTTGGCGACTTTTGGTGTACGTGTGTGGATATTTAACTCTCAAATCTCAAAAACTATTATGAAATTTCATGTATAAGATTGTTGTAAGATCTAGTTGTGCATCTCGATTTTTGGTCCAATCTACTGGAAAGTTTATTTACAGGACCACCGAAAAGAATTTCATCACTTTAATGTCTATGGACATCTTCAATATTATACAACTGTAGACATTCATTGTACTGTCCATGCCCAAAATCTCGCCGACTGTCGTCGACCATGGCGAGTTTTGCCGAAATATCGCCAAATTTGGCGATAGTCAGTCATTTGGTCCATGCCCAAAGTATCGCCATTTGTCATCGTTCTTGGCGATTTTTGGCGAAATATCGCCAAATTTGGCGATAATCTGTCATTGTTTGGTCCATGCTTAAAATCTCGCCAAATGTCGTCGACATTGACGAGTTTCGCCGAAATATCGCCAAATTTGGCGCCAAAAATTATTTTGTATTTTGTATAACTCTAAAACTTTAACCCGTAGAATTTTGAACTTTTGTATTTAGAACTATTGTAATATCTAACTGTTTTCAATATATTTTTTGACAGCAATCGCCTGGGAATTTATTTACAGGGTGAGCCAAATGACTTTAAATACATTGAGGTGTATGGATGCATTCAATTCATTGAAAGTCTGTGGTCAATGACTACTTTGACTATCCCCAAAATCTCGCAGTGTCCGAAGGAAATCTTTTGAACTGAACTCAGCTTGGCGATATCGAAATATATGGCTAGAAATCGCTAAACCTTACTATTACTGATATTTTATATCTTTCAAACAAATAAGTTTAGAGGAAGTGCGTCGAAAATATTTTTGATTTAATAGACGTGCAAGGAAGTCATGTGTTGGACACATCAGATTTTTTTACAAAGTTTTTATTTATTTTATCATCTAACACCAGTATTTTGAGTGTTTTTTTATGAGTAACAATACTCAGTTGTTTTATTCGACACTTGTGCTAGCAACTAAAGGAGAGTTGCGGTTATTTATACGAAGTCTTTGAGTATCCGAGAGCTAGAAATATCCGTCACTGATATTTTAAAATACCATGGTGGTAGAGCCCCAGCACCGCGCCGCGTATGACGATTAGGTGCCGGCATTGGCATGGTAGTAATTGGAACGACGGCTGCTCTGCATCGGCAAGTGATGATGGCACGGTCTGATGTCAGCTAGACTTTTAAGGTTAATACTTTAGCAGGTGTGTTGGTGAGGTACTGTGCCAAATAATAAAAGCGGCATTTGCCCAGAAATGGAGTTTCCTAAATAAACCGTGTAAAAATGACAAACAATCCATGTTAGTGACACTCATAATTTATGTTTTCAGTACAAGCGTATCATTTTAGAGTTTTACCCCCCCCCCCTCCTTCAGATGAGGCAGTTCCTAATTTAACATCATAAGTTTTAATTTTATGAGGTAAAATAAGACCTGCGAAACCTCGTTTGGCAGGAATCCGGATCAGCGGATCAAGTAACGGTTTAAAAATCAGAATGATTAAAGACCACAGGATATTTTGTGGTGAATGTGCTAGTTACATCTCTGAGCTTGCATGAGGTCTCGCTGGATTGGTACCAATTGTCGATTCATGGGGCTGACGCTGAGGCTGCCATAGTACATTTACCCCCCCCAAAAAAAAAGAAAAAATAGGGCAGTCTACAGTTGAAACATCGCACGAAAAGTGCACATTCACACAGAAAATTTTTCATTGCCTGTTAAGTGCTAATAGCTAAGAGTTTATATATTTTATAAACAGAAACTTTCTGTTCACCTAGAGCTATTTAAAAAACTTGATAAAAAATATCCAATACTGCTACAGCATGCAGGGTATACAAGATGGTCATAAATTAATCCTTCGTAAAATAAATTCTAAAGTCACATTCTCGAAAGAAAACTTTTTTCGTCAACTTATCTTCTATGTTACACCCGCAGGAGCTAACCTATAAAATGAAATATATATATATATATTGTAGATAATACAACGCCATAATTTCACGAACACACTTTAGCAAAATAAAAAGTTTTACAGTCGATTCAAATGAAATAAAATTTTTAAATCATTTACATTTTTTTACTTGTTTCAATCAAGCCATGAGTAATAATTAAAAAAATATTGGGCTTCGTATAATTTTATGATTAAGCAATTTTTTCAATTATCATACGAAAATGATTTATTAGCTTATAGAGGATGTATGATTATCTCATATATTTCAAATATAGAACTGAAAAAATACAGTTTCGGAAGTGTCATTAACTATTTAAAACCAATTTAACCGTTTTTAATAAAGTAAATTAAAAAGCAAATTCTCCTTTTATCACATCCCAGCGTAATTGAATGGAAAATCCCCAGGATTTTGAAATGTCTGTCTGTATGCCTCTCAGTGCTCTGAACTGCCGTAAGTATGCATATCGATTATTATATAATTCGTACTTATTAATTCCATGTACTAAATCATGTACTCCATAGAAAATAGTGTATGCAGTATTGGGGTTGTCAATCAAGATGCTGATCTTACATCTTCAAATGGTTCAAAAGTAGGACACCGCAATTTAAGTCGGTTTTTCTCCACTAGGACTCACTCACTTGGAAGCTGCTCCCTTCTAATCATCACTGTTTTGCATGGGGGATCTGACAGTGTTCCGCGTTTAGCTAGAGAGCATTGGTAACAGCACTCTGTGTACCAATATAAACACGTAAGATTCGGTTAGCCGTGTCAACCAGCAGGCCTGGGGAAGATTTCCAGGATATATATGGGATAAATTATCAGGACAAAAACCATTTGTCACTGCAATGCAGATATCTTGCAAGTATCTCTGGTCTGTATAGTTTTGTCTGCAGAACGAACTGCAGTGTTGATTTTCTTAAAATCCACAAGAGGTTCACAATTCTGAAGCTGTTTTCTATTTGGACTACAATACGTTTTAGGGACAGTTGTATCGCCATCCAAGTGCTGCATTAGACACTTGAGCAGGTACAGTGTCAGCATTGGGAAAGATAAACTTCCCGTGGTGCACTCAGTATGTTGAAAAAGGGGTAATTTGTCTTACAATCAAGCAATATTTTTGCAGAATGACAGGACCTACACCTGTGATTTTCCCCTGCCATTTCCAGGGGAAATGACAGGAAAGAAACTCACATGCCTCAACAAGGCAACAAAAATTGGACATTTATGGAGAAAATGTTTCCATTGACAATACTTCAAAAACATGATCGATCTCTAGCCAATTTCTATGACATTTTGGTTCAAAATGCTTATAAAAGCTATAAATTTATCTAGGGAATTATGTGAATTAAAATAAATGCTTACAGAACAGAATTATACGAATGAATGCATATGTAATGTTTTTACCCTCATCTTTTCTTTTAACCCTCAACGGTTAAATATAAAGAGGAACTTAAAATTGGTATTCTACGAGTTAAATAATTAAAATTTGCATTTTGTTGCATCAAAATCGGTTCCCTAGGACGCAAGATAGGACATTTCTTACGGTAGGACCCCATTTCTTACGGTAGGGTTTTCTCGACTTTTTGATAAACTTAGCTGAATTCACTTTTGGGGACTTATTTTTAGCACAAAGTTTGGCTTTATTTCGCCAAAACGTCTGCAAGCTTGGAGAGATTTTGGACATTTGGCGAAATTTTGGCAGTGGGCCCTGTAATGTTTGTTTCCCTGCATTACTAATACGTAAAAGCCTGGTATTACTCATTTACATTTCTATGACACAATCAAAACGCAATTGTTTGGGATCCTTCTGAAGACAGATTTTTCTTGAATGCACGACGGAAGATATAAAAAGGGCAGAGGGGGCCAGGAAAGTTCATTCTGTAGTTAGTCGGCTCACGCGCGAGAAGAGAGACCTGAGCTCTGCTGGGAAGCTGAGCACCGTTATTTTTCCGCGCATTGTAAGCGATCTTTCGCTTGTTTTTAGAAGCTTATTTTCGAATGCTGTTTGTGAATTCCTCATTACTGAATCTTGAGGAACTTTTTATAATTTTTTCGTGAATTTCCACTGAAATTTACCGTGTGGAGTTATTTTGTTGTGTATGAAATACAGCATCAGAGAAATCTTCTTTGATAAGCTGTCGACATAAAGCAAGTTACTGGCTGTTGATGCCTGTGTATTTTGAACGACAGATTGCCCAACCAATAAAGTTCTAGAAGAAATAAATTTTGTGTTCCATATTGACAAGCAGACTTTATACTAAGACTTTTCAGTCATACTGGACTTTCAAACGACAAACCCGAAAACTAAAAAGAGTTTTCTGCAACAATATACTATATTTCAAACTAATTTAGCACTTACTTCATATCATCTTGAATTAGCACTAGGATTCCAACGGTCTCAGGGAGAGTTATGCATTTATTTTTTCTTCTGTCTACAGGGAACTTGAACATACGAATTCCATTTTTGGATTTGTATCAACAACAGTCAGCTACACATCAAACCATTTCTAAAGTTACAAAAGTATGTTTCATAAAAGGCGCTTATGCTACTCAATATGGGTTTTCACGTTATCTGAGCCAAAATGTGAGACAAATCATCTCCCTTTTATAGTAGTAAGTTTATATAAGTAATAAAAATATTCTAATTTAATAGATGAGAATAACATTTATAATTCTTTTACAGGGTCTCATAAAATTGTACTGATAGTGATAAATCATTTTTTTATGTTATGCAGAAAATCTTGCTCAGTGGTTTCTTACCTTAGCGTCATGTTAACGCCAAATTTTGCATTAAAGATACTTCTCCAAAAATGTTTTTTCTTGGTGATATGGCATTAGAATTTATAGAAAGTTTATATGATATCAACAAACCTTGTAATTAATAAATCATAAATAAATGATCAATAATGCCTGATTAATAGACTTATATGCAAAAAGGTGCATATTTTTGCTCTTTTTCACATGGGATATTAATTGAAGCTTGAACAGCGGATTACGCATTAATGACCGTGATTACAAGAAGCTCCGTTAAGATTGATTTTTACTTTTCTCTATGCAGTTATATCTGTCCAAAAAAGTCAATATTGTTAGAGAAAGATTTATAATCAATCTTCTTCGTATGATTTATCTTTCATGTTTTTAAGTTATTTTATTTTATTAATTAAAACCGATAATAATGCAAGGATGGGAATGTTATTGCTATGGCTATGAAAAGCACCCGACAGAAAATCCCTTTCGAAAATGTAGCATACGGACGACTTATCCTGCATGCGGTTGTGACGTAAAATACCGTCCACTTCGTTTCAGCTTTTACTTCAATTCAACTAAAAATTAAATTATTTATAACACTCAGATACCATAAAATATGTTTTGATATTAAAGCTTGTAACTAATATAAGAGCTCATTATTTTAATGATTACAAATTTTCCTATCGAAATCTTTTATTTTTATTTTAAAGCTGCATAAATATGTTATTATGAAAGCAAATTTACAGTATTTTCCCATTTCCAAGACACCAGAAGCATTTGACTTTCTTTAACAGAAAAATTTGCTTTCTAAAAATAATTAATTTTAGGTTTCAACAGCACTCGAATATTGATCAAAGTACAGACGAGTCCCATTTTCATTTCACTACAAGTGTTTTGATAAAGCTAAATAATATTTTCAAAGTGTAGTTTCTATTTTAAATATAATTTCTCGTAATATATGATTAATCCTTAAGAAAAATGAAAAAAGTCCACATTTGAAAAGGCTCATAAAAATATTGGAGAGTGAATTACTTAAGCAGATTGCACCTGACAGCTAAAATGCATTAATGTGTAGATTAAAAACTTTTCAATTACAGGATTAATATTACTTCGGAAAAGAATGATTTAATTCTAAAATTGAATATCATTTTAGTTTATAAGCTATTGACAATACACCATAATTTGGTACAAACTGTGAAAAATATTTGTTTAAAAAAAAGAGGTAAGTTGCGAAAGAAAAGCATGGTTAACATAAATATATTCACTTCGATTTTAAATTTATTTTGTAATTTTAAAACACAATAGCTCAGCAAGTTCACAATAGTGTTCACTACTATCCTGTACATTTGTCAAATTCGTGGAAAAGAGACTTATTTAACATATTTCAAGAATGTAGTTATTTTCAACCGATGAAAAGTTGACGTCACTATTCTGAATTGTGATAAAGCATTCAAAGTGGAGCTGTGTTATCTGAATGCCATTCCGTGAAGATGATGTCGTCATTCGAGGATGAAAGTTTTCGTGTATGTGCTCCATTACCCCTCATCGCAACTAAACTAAACAGGTGGATTATGAGAATATTTGGAATTACAAATTTACGATTATTCTCTTACCACATTTGGGCATCTGAAGAACTGAGTTAATCAGATCAATCAACAGGTCCATCCAGGAGTTCTTTCAGCAGCTATGGTATGTTGTTTCAGTTCTGTCACAGAAAGCGGTTTTGGTCGTATGAAATGGTAGTGGAACTCAACAAACGCACATTCCTCACTTGTCCTTTTCATTTATTGATCATCTATTTCTATTAACAACATTTTAAACTTGGGCACGTCTATCAACGCAAAGTCTATCAACGCTTTTAAAAATTAATGTCTAAAAACAAAAATAATATTCTTTTATTTTATATTTTCAATAAACATGCTTAAGTTTATTTTATATCATAAAATAAACCCATATTTTAATGTACAATTTAATTAAATTAATTATTTGAATACTAATTTACTATTTTATTTTGTTTAGTTTAATAAGTATTGCATAAAATTAATTGCTTTACAATGGATTTTATCTTTTCTTTTTGAATTTATTGGGTTATATATGATTCATATGCGATGACGTTTAATGAATAAAAAAATATATTCTTATTTTTGTTAAAATGTTATACTAATATTTTTGTTAAAATCTAGGAACACAGTTTTGTTTGCATGATAACGAAACATGCATCATAACAATATTCTTAATTCAATTATTTTTATTTTGACCATTTCGTCTAACTTTGTCCATGGTGTCCAACTTCCAATTTTGTCCAATTTCGTCCAGCGTCCTGGACTTTTTTTTAAAAAAGTGGACAAAATACCAACCCTGCAGAAGTCAAACAAAGATTTCATTCAGTTATCCTACACATCTCATATAACATCTATAACCCTTAAAAAAACTTTTAGAATGAAACTTTCATTATAATTTTTTTGATTTTAAAGGTTAAACTCCCCTAAATTAAATAGCATTAATTTAATAAAAGTATTGATAGTTTATAAATATTTATAATTATATCTTTTACAAGATCAAACCGGTCATAGTATCTTTTATAATACAATGAATTAAATGTGACATTTGTTAGTTTTTAATCTTTATAGAAAATTCTTATTCTCTCTAAAATTTCGAGTTGCTATATATTACTTTCAGGAATAAGAAAAGAATTTATAATTATTCATATTTTTCTAAATGATTAATGCTATGCATTTTTACCTTCCTTAACAATCCAAAAACAATGTAGGAAGAAAAAAATCTAATTCGTCTAAAAGAAATATTTTGCTAGTAAGCGAAATTAATTTCTTTTGAAAAATATCTGGCAAAGGGCATGTAGAAAAGTAATCAATTATCACTACGAACATGTTTAAAATATTTTAGACGTCTTGAATAATTTTCATAAGAATTTAGCAAGTTTTATTAAAAATTTTACTGCATTAAGTATAATTTTTAAATAAAAACCCTTGTATCATATTTTAAATTTATTAAATTTTTATCTTACTGAAGGAGTGTACTAAAAAGATACTTTCAGAGCTATTCTAACAGTAAAATTATGTTATTTTCAAAAACATTTCACCGGAGTATAATTACATTGACAGCATTTTTTTAGTGTTTAAAACTTATTAATAAAAATGTTAAAACATTCTAAATGAGAAAATTCCAAGAAAAAGTTCCATAAACTTTGTATTTAGTTTTGTTTCTATTAATACAATGTTTTTAAATAAATATATATTTACTTAAGATATGTTTCGACGTGTTTGTTAAGATATGTACTTACAGCTAACCGATCTGTGAAACATTCATAATTTAATACTTCCTAGAAAATACTTCTAAATAATTTAATAAAAGAATTCTCGTTCTGAAGTTTTTATGAAATGAAATCTCTTTATTAAAAAACCCCTCCTACACTTCTTTAAAGAAAAAAGGTCTTCTACATAGATTTCAGATTCTGATTTTTTATCTGCTGTGTGAACATGCTAGAAACTATGTTTTATTGAGAGAAGTTTTCAGTCTATTAATGATTGCTTTGGGCTAGTTCAGGATTCTGATACAGAAAATATAAGCAAGCATGAAGAAAACAACGCTAGAGATTATGCAACGTTCATGAATAAAATTTTGATGAAATGGAGTCTTTTTGTGGAAACTTTATTCACTATGCAGTTTTTTCTTGCACTTCTTTCTTTAAGCCCTGGGGATGAAATCGTTTTTCTTCCAAAAATGTATTTGTATCGGTTATCTACTCTGTATTTGAATATTTTCGATATTATTTAACATAAGTATTTATGAGTTTTTGTTTGTTTACAAAGTTGAATGCGTAAATCGTTTGTTTAAAAGAGATTTTTTCCCTTCCTTTTTCTTTTTTCAACAAAACTAATTAGAGTCAAATTTTATGGCTTTTTATCAACAATTTCTAACAAACAATTGTTTAGAAAATACTAAAGCTGTTTGCTACGTTAGTTACCAAGCAAAACTATTTACAAAGATTGATATCTTACATGAACATTCTTTCAAGCTTTTCCTTAGACACAACCTGTACCCTGAGACTGAATACGTGCATGTTAACATCGATGGTTCTTTGACGGAACTCTCACCAAATGTTGGAGCAGCGATACTTTCTTTCATTTTATCTTTTTATGTGCTTGTAGGAAAACAAAAAACCACCTTTAATGGAGAGGTTATGGCTAGCTTTGTGGCATTGATCCAACAACTTGTCAACTGAAACTTTTATAATGCGGTAGTTATTCTGTCCGACTCCAAGACTGCCATACAGATTATCAGATAAAAGTAAACACCCGTCTCTAAGAATATTCTAGATTGTCGGATTCTCCAGTAGAGTATTATGATAGGGGAACAACAAATAACATTCCAATGGATTCCGGGACATCGTGATATTTAAGGCAACGAACAGACAGATATGCTGGCTAAGTAGGAACTCAAATAATTCGACAGCCAAATACCTATAAATCCTTTCATTCCAAAAAAACTGTACGTCAAAAGTCTCAAACCGGAAAACATTGCTCTTTTCTTGTATTTCTGCAAGAAGTTCAGGAACAGCTTTGATCGGAGAGTTTCTGATAAACCGCACGAAAAAGCTGTCCCGGAATTTTAGAGTTGGGATGGACTATGACTGAATGGCGTCCTTACTTTACTGTATCGGTATTTTTATGACTCCAAAAGAGTTTGTGATTTTCTCACGCAATTTGATATAAAAAAAACATTTTTATTAGATTAATCAGTCTATGTCTTTCCAGTTAACCCTTTAACGCTCAGTGATCCCGCTCTGGGAATACCCAACTCTGACGTTTTGACTGTTGCCAGTCTCGGAGAATCGATTGGATTTCCATAAAAATAGTTGCGGGTGACCTAGTTCCACGAGAATACTTAACTTTTTAGCACGTCATTTCCCGTAAAAAAATGGTCACGATTCTTTGTAACAGCACTGACATCTGTTGAAAATAGAAGAAAGCGAGAAGAACTGGATAGACTGACCAATGCTGAAAAAAGGGCAGCCGTTGCCATCGCTTGACTTAACTACCAGCAAGATGGCGGACGATCAAAACGTTCACCGCGTGCCACAGATCTAGAGACCCTTTTTTGACCGTGGCTGTTCGCGAGCACAGCCAGCTGCGTCAAAAAAGGGTCTCTAGATCTGTGGCACGCGATGAACGTTTCGATCGTCCGCCATCTTGCTGGTAGTTAAGTCGAACGATGGCAACGGCTGCCCTTTTTTCATTATTGGGAAAGGGTTGCGCCTCAAAGGGTTAAAACTTGTATACGAATTTGGGCCCCCTTCCTAACGTCCGATCGAGCTGAAAATTTGAATACTTTTGTAAGTTGACTGAGTACTACTGTATTTAATGTTTCGATACTTTCTCTTTAAAAAATATAATTAGATTATTTGTTTTAAAAATTGTTTTTTATTTTCGCATGTATTATCCTGTATCTTTCTAACTATTGATCGGAAATAGTTTATCTTAGCATCATCGGGCAGTTGTTTTGATTAAAAAAAAAAAGAAAATCAGTTTCGATTCTCTGTCACAATTTTTTAATTTTTACCGATTTTGCGAAAGAGAGAGATCAATTATTGCCTTCAATTTCTTTGTGACATCTAAAAATTTATACAATCTACCTATTTAAAATATTTACTGAATACTAATAATATAGGTATGAACAGGAATAGTAAGTTCCTAAATCATTTGAAAGAAAATGGGTAAAAATCTGGAATATTTAATTTTTGAATTTTTTTTAATCAAAAGCAGAAGAATCAAGCAGTAGAGTTTGCTCTCGGCTGCATCAATCATTTTCCCAGTCACGACTAATTTTACCGCACTCATTCAGTACACTATAGCTGAAAATCTGGAATCACTGGGGCTATAGCGAATCCGGACGACCGAAATCCCGTAAAGAGATTTATTAAAAAATCGTAATAATCAGGTAAAGTTGTCAAAACAGTAGATTTACCTTTCTTGAATCAAAGAAAGATTTAAATAAAAAATAAAGAGTTCTAACCCGCGTATTCATCGAAAACCACCCTAAATTCCGGACCGTTATATCAAAGCAGGGTAGATTCCACAAGTACAGAACTGCACATTTCAGCCATCTTCCAATGGCCAGTGGGTAGTTTGCCTATAAGTATAGATTATTTTTTGAAGTTCTTCCTTTGTTACATCTCAACGGAACAACTCAGCAAAAGTCTGATATATATATTTAAGGACGAAATCTCGGTATTATTGACAAAGGATCTATGCTTCCACATTGGACTCATCTAGGAGAATTAATTTTATCCATGTCTAGACACTTAGAAGCATGTACAGGGCAGAAACTAAGAGCTGGGGCAAACGGGGGGGGGGGGCACGTGCCCCGGACGCAATGCCGAAGGATGTGTCAAAAAGGGAAAAGGGAGTCAATACTAAGGTTTGCTCCGAGTGATGTAATCTAATGTTGCGACACAAAGCTTGTATATCAACAGAGGCAGTTTCTATTGCCTTTCTCAACGTACTTGTAAATCTATATATTATTTTGAAACATGTTTTTCTTTCGACAACCGAATTGAGAGAACGGTGGGGTGTAAAAACTTGGTTGAGGTGTCTGAAGAAAGGTCTGGGCCCGTAGATGTGCCAGCAAAAGAGAAAATCAGAAAAAGTCGAACGGTTTAGGCGTGGCGGAACGACAAAGGTTCAAATTTTCGCCATAGAAATAACATTGTGGTTTATTAACAGACGATTGATGACGCAGACGATTGCCTTAGCTCCGTAAGGTTTGATTTATTTGGAAAAATATTTGTTAGAAATTGCATCTGTTTGTACATGTTGTGTGGCAACAGTGTGTAGTGATAATAAATGTGTTGCTCTAAATTCTGATTAGAATAAGCGTGATTTAAAAAAAATAAATGAAAACCGACTTCGAATTACTTCACCATAAATAAAAAATTAATCGCATTCTAAATTAAAATGCTTTGGCCAAATTTTCACGAAGTATAGCAGATATTGCCAAATTGAGTTTAGTCTTGGATACTTATTTTTTGACGACAAACTTGGCGATAACTCGCCAAAACTGGTAATATTTCGCCATAGAAAAAACATTGTGGTTTATTAAAACTCATTGTTGGCAGCTAAAAGCGCCTTCTTTATTTTGACGCTTTATCGCTTATCTGTTAATCTGGAACGTGTTTTTACTGTATCCACTAATTTAGAGAACGGCTAGGTGTAAGAGAATTTTTAAAGTGTCTGAAAAAGACCTTAGCCTGTAGATGTGTGATCAAAAGAGAAAAAGTCGAACAGATCAAACATGGCGGAAAGGCAAATGTGCAATTTTTCGCCATAGAAATAACATTGTGGTTTATTAAATACATCTGGAAATCATAAAAGTTTTCTTTATTTTGGCGCTTTATTGCTTATTTCCTTAATTTTTTCTATATATTAATTTGAAGCATGTTTATACGGTATCCACTAAATTGAAAGAACAGCTATGTGTAAAAATTTGGTTGAGAGGTCTTAAAAAAAGGTCTTGTTCCGTAGATGTGTCATCTAAAGAGAAAAATTTTCAAAGTCGGAGGGATCAGGCGTAGCGGAACTTCAAATGTTCAATTTTTCGCCATAGAAATAACATTGTGGTTTATTAAATGCATTTTGCTTTCATAAAAAGCCTTCTTTATTTTAGCGCTTTATCGCTTATTAGCACTAGGGTGCTATTTCGTTCACGCCCAGACTTTGTCTACTCGATACTGTCGATATCATTTGTAGACAGGTTTTGTAGAGATGAACTGTCACGGTGGAAATCTTTTTAAATGTGTTTGCCACATAACGCGGAAGGGGGGGGGGGGAGAATAAGTCTGACAATAATTTATCGCCAAGTTTGCGGGAAAAAAAACTTAAAAACCGAACCATGCCTGGCGATGGTTGTAAAATAGCTTTAGTAGGCAAATTTAATATAGATATTAATTCCAAAGATGTGTTTTATGCAACGAGAAAGACAAATATAGCACACTCATGCATTATGATGCTCATTCCGAACAGTATTTAAAATGGTGAAGTATAGTTGGAATATGCTTCGCGAAGATTGTAAAACAGTTTTAGCAGCTATAGATTTCGATTCCAAAGAAGTGTTTTGTGGAACAAGGAAGAAAAATACGGCACGGCCATGAATAATGATACACTTTTCAATTTAATGAAACAAGGAAGAAAAATAGGGACGGCGCATGGATTATGATACGCTTTTAATATAGAGCACTTTAGTGAGTATTTAAAACATGAAAGTGTTTCACATTCTTTTCAAACTTTTCTCCATACAAATACATTGTGGTTTGTTAACGACAATGACGGCAGTTATAAACTCCTTTTTTAGTTAGCGATTTATCTTTTATTTCTTTAATTTTTCAGTTTTCTGTCTGATACTGAATCTTTACCATCGAGGGTAGCTTTCGAAAAGGCAAATAAAGCAGGGAGCGCGCGATCGCCATTTGGCGGATTAGATTTTTTTGTCTCTTGCAGAATTCCGAAATTTTTCACTATTTTCGCTTCATACTTTTAGCGTTTACCTTTCTGCGCCCGTATTTTCTCGTGGAATGTTGTATGTCACTCTTTCAATATTTAGATCAAAGAATGCTGTGGCAGTCAAGATCATTTAAGAGAATTCACCTGGACGTTCCGGGGTTGATGGCTTTACCCAAAATATCGTCTTCAACGAAATGCTTAGTTAGAATTTGTAACCGTATTTGCTCATTCGTCATTTAATATCTACTCTTCTTTTTTTTACTTAATAAAGATAGTTCAAAACAAATTTTAAACATTTCAATCATTTCATCGTCATTGTACAGTTGCTAAGAACTGCCGTGAAACATGTTTACTTTCTGTCACGAGTCATGTTCCGTCCACGTGGCTCTTTGAGTTTTCCTGTTAGTTTTGTTCAAGACCTTGGTGACATTCTCGATCGTTCCCATTTATTTTTGAATATTACAGTCAAAAAAGTGACCGTCGAATTCGACGGGTTCCAGCTAGTATAACTTGAGTTCGAAAGACACGAAAATGAAAGCAACAGTAACACCACGCAGTCGGCGTTTTACAATGCCTCAACAGCAACACCAAGAAAAAATAATTTTTAGAGTAGAAAGAACGTAATAAACTAAAGGCGTTTAGCTACTTATTTCTATATGAAGTCAAAAGATATATTAGAGCCTCAAGATTTTAAAATTTATATATTATTTTACATTTAAAAAACAACATTTAATCGATGATTGATAATTCTTGCGTAGATTTGCGCGTTTTGATAATTGTTTGAGTTTAGAAATTTTCTCAAAAATCATTTTATTCCCTTTAATTCAACTTTTTAATAAAAAGTTTCATTTGAAAAAACTTTTTAATCTTAAATTTTTTCTTGTTAACTGAAATATTCCTTTAGAATTCATCTGTGGTTTATTTGTCTCAAATTTAAATTAATGTTTCTTTTGAATATAGTCAATATATTTCTGGCATATTTTTACTTTGGAGATCAAGTCACAAAATTATTACATTTTCTATTTTAGAATTTAATTGTAATCCAGACGAAGAAATCTAATTAAATTTCATATTTACAGATATTAATTTTATTAAATTTAATGTTTTAAAAGATATGAAATTATATTTGACCAAAACAGCTTATTTCCAAAGTTTACGTCAAGTCAGAAAGCAATAACACCATTTTTGAGAACGGTAATATAATGAAGAATTTTATTAGTATTTAACAGTCACTTTATCAGTTCTAGTAAGCTTGAACATAACCGTAAACAAAATGAGATTTTATCCAAAGTCACTAAAGAGGATTTAAGCCATTAAAGATTCTAATTACCTGACAACAAAGTAACCTAGTCTAAATTAGTCCATCCAATCTTGTAAATTAATTATCATGTCAATTTAACTGACAATGAATTAAGGAAAGAGTATGATTTCGTAATACGTAAATGTGAAAAACCGTCACCACCACGTTTGTCGCATTATAGTTACAAAATGCAGCTTATTGTTTAGTCGCAACTACTGTTGCAAAAATTTTACTTACTGTAACGCAACATAAATTTTTATAAATAACATCCTACAGCTTCGTGATTTTCGTGTTTTTAAGAAATCTTTAGACGTCAGGAAAATGTTTCATATGGTTGAGCAAAGTTATCATAAAAACATTCTTTAATATACGTGCATTTGTGTATAAAATGTTCATTTATCCTTTTTTTTAAATGTGTTCTCGAGATTTTAGAAAAAAAAATATTTCTATTAGAGGGTAGGAGGTTGTAGGTTAGAGGTTGTAGATATGGGGAAGTTCGCAATTTTGTGACATTGAATACAAAATGTTCAAAAGCGTGGTTTTTTAACATTTGTGTTCGCACAGTTACAAATTTATAAAATTTGTAGTAATATTTTTGATTTGAATGAGCCTGGTAATATCATAATATGAAAAGTTATTCCTTATTATTATACCATATATAAATTTCCTCAAACTATTTAAAATGCTAATCCAAAAAGCGTACCTTCTCTTCATGTGCAATAACGTGTTGAAACTATTACTTTAGAGTTACATCTAATTAACATAAATTAATATTGCGTCCTGGAGTGTAATTGTTTGAAAAGGAAATATTTTTAATATGAGATTTTGTTGTGTGTGGAATTTTGGAAAATAAAATTTCATGAGCGCTTCGAAAAAAGTATTTCTTAACTGATTACTATCCATGGTATAATTGCTATAAAACCTGTTTCCATTATCTTAGAAAATTTTATTTTAACTATTAATATGACTTTTTCTACAATTTTATAAGGATATATTTTATCTTTTCATTGACTTCTAACAAGTCCATTTTACAAACGCAAGAATTATTGAAAAATAAATTTTAAAAACATTTTTCACGTTACTGCGATACACTTTTTGAGGCTAGGCAAAATGAAAATGTATAATATTGGATGTTTTTGCGTAATTCCAGATACTATAAAGTATTTTGAGGTAACACTAACTGCATCTTCGTTCCAATAATTAAAAAAAAAATGCGTTTCTTATTCAGATACTATAATGAAGATTTTTTGTGAGGTGCTACTGAAGTTGATAAAATTTCTAAATCTGTGTAAATAAAATGTCTAAGTACGTATTTTTTGTTCACCAAAAAATGGAAACTCTTAATATCTGTTTTAATTTTTTATAAGAAATTAATTAGCAAATGTGCAGCAAAATTATCGTTGCTTATTTAGAACTTGTATGATTCTACAAAATTCTGATATTCTTAAAAATATTGCATGCGTTTCGTTCAGAAAAACCTACGATTTATTTATTAAAATGGTACTATCATACCTCTAAAACAAATGTTGTTTAAAATAAAGTTAGATTATAGAAACTATTATACACTGTAAAATTCACAAAAATTACTTTTCGATGCATTTTAATTACGGTTTTTATTGCTTAATAAATTCGTTCTTATAATTTAATTAATATAAGTTTATATATTTTGTCTTTAGCTATTTTTTCCGATATTACGAGAAAGAAAAGATAAATATTCAATATTTATAAGTAAAGATTAAGTAAAGATTATTAAGTAAATATTTATTTTCTATAGAAATGAAATTTGATTAGAGATAAACAAAGTACATTAAAAATATAAAATATTTAATAAATCTTTATTTATACATTATCTGATAAATTTGAAAAAAACTTAAGTGCCCGAATATTATTCGAATTTCAAATTTGTCAAAAACAGTTACTTTTCTAGATTTGCTTCAGGTGGTTAGCTAACATTTTATTTATTGTAATCATTAATATGCTATTTTACTGTTCTTGAAATATTCATTTCCATGAGTTTATAATGAAAGAATGAAGTATCACTTGTTTACTGCAAGGTGGGATATTTTTTTAATACAAAGTCTAACATTTTATCACTTTAATGACTAAATTTTTCGCGAACACATGACTCTTTGTTTGCAATAGGTGTTCTTGCAGTGTCATTTTAACAAATAACAGCAGAATAGTACAAATTATCAATACAGCGGCCGCCAGTCTGGATGAATGTAATTGAAAACGTTACAACACAGTGCCAAAAATAATTTTGGGTTCAATTCTAGTTTCGTAAAAAATAATTGGTTTTGTGGATATTTTTATGGTCATAGGGCTTAGTTTATATGCTGTTCCATTACCTACATACTTACAAAATCTACAACTTAGAAGGCCTTTTTCTAAGGAAAATATGTGCGAATGTATAAAGACAGGGAAAGGTATTGCATCTTAATGTGGCCAAAATGAGAATTTTTTTAGCTAATGGGCAATTGATGCTCGGAGAAGTCGAATTTCAATACTCATTTACTGAAAACATACATGAAAGCATGGATTGATAAAGTCTATGAGACAATAAGCATTTTATATTCCAATATTTGAAATAGATAAGTCATATATTTTGTTTTAAAAACAAGCTTTAACACTTAACTTTTATTTAAATCTCTGGACGACCGGATAATCGACGTCAAACAGGAATTTTGTATCTCTCCTCACATTCGTTCAGGTTCTTAAAACATGAAATCTTATTCTAAAAACATAAATAGATTACCAATGTCATTCAAAATTTTTCTCAACATTCATTAAGCAAAGGCTAATGAATTATTAATATTGCTTGACATTTTGACAGTTTATTTCAGACGAACTACCTATTTTTAATATCCATATATTGAGGATATAAGAGTATATTATAAAGAATACAATTCCTGATGATTTTTTACTTCTACTTTTCGAATCTGGAGCGTGTGATTAAACAGGATTTTCTATTTTGCCAGAGTATAAGAAAAAAGTAAAATCAATAAATACCAAAATACTGCTTTAAAATGTAAACCACAGCACTACAAATTAAACTTCTTCTGAAGAACTTTGTAGAAAAATATTAAATTAACAATTTTTTCATAAATGCTTTATTCTAAGAAAGATAAACTCCAGTTTCAATATGTATTTATTTTTATTAAAAACACTTTATAAAGAAAGTAACGATGCATTTTTTTAAGAAGTGAATAAGAAATTAAATATTAAAGTACACGACTAATATGAAATATTAGTTACATTTTTTAAATAAGCTTATCTCTGTTCATAACTGTGCAACACGCGAAAAACGTCTTTGAAAAAATAGTAAGTCCATTATAGAATTATTTTTATATGAATGTTTTTGTTTCTATCCAAGGGCGTTAAAAATAGACCAGCATAGATAACACGCAATGTAATCTACTAAGCAGTTCTTTAACGAAATTATGACTTATGTAGCTAGATTTATTTGTTTATATCTATGAAGCAAAAATACAATATACTTATGAATTTTTATAGTGCGTTTAACTACAATCTTAAAAAAAAAACTATATATTTATAAAATATATGGTTTTTTTTAATATTCTCAGACATGTTTTGATATAATTAAAATGATAAACAACTTAAAAACAACAGGATATAACTCTGCAAAATAAACAGCACTTATATTTCATATTACCTACATTTTACTTTGGCTTTTTAAATGTCCATGCAAATCAAACGTTAAATTGCAGAATTTGTTAAGAAAATAAGTTTGTTAGACATATCCTATTTCAAAATTTCCATTAGCTAATTAATTTTATTCAGAACAGCTCAAGGATAATGAATTATAACTATTAACTCTATGTCTAAGATAAATATTTACTCCTTGTAATGCTACTACAACTTTGAAAAATAATTAATCTTATTAATCATTTAGGAAAGAGGACATTTGATTTATTTAACCAAAATGTGTGGTATATTTTTCGTGTTTACCCATTTACTTCCATTTTACTATAATAATGCACTGCTAAGACTGAATACATTCTACGAGTTTATCGCTTATAGATGTATGAGATTACACTACCCTAGTGAATTTCGAACGTGATGAGATGAAATGTGGCTTCATTAGTCAACGATCAATACTTGATAAAGAGGTATGTTTCGATTAGGTTAAAACGTTCAGTTTAGGCAATTACAATCGTTAGCCATTAAGTCCAAATTGCAATTACTGTACGTCCTTCGAATGCACAAAATATACGTAATTCTACGTTTTCAGTTTTTCACGAAATTTAATTTTTATCTTCTATTACAAAACTGGTTGTCTCCTCATTTTATATATTAGTAATACTCTTTCGACAAATCCAAAGCCGTTTATTTGTCATCCGTTAAAAATAAAAGTATGATAACATCAGCTTTTTTTAATTGCAAATACTTTATAAGCTTCACAAAACTTCTGCATGTTTAATATCTAAAAGAAAACATTAATTGCGCACAAATAGAATCTGAATATTGTAGTTTTATGCTGAATCATCTTGCATTCATGCTATTAAACATTTGCCTTTAAAATGTAATTTATCATAGGCGTGATGCTCCGATTCCGGTTCATAATACGAGCAAATAACTTAAGAAAGACTTTCTTGATTACAAATGTTTGGTTCTAAAGAAAAAGCTTAAAAATTTCTTGAGTCAACAGGACAGTATAAATCTATGAACGCGATCATCGCAAACAATATTCTTATTAATGTGTTTCAGAAGTTTTTTTTTTATGCCGTCATTTCTGTTATTTATTTACTTATTTATTTAAACCTTACTTAAATTCAATTAGTCCAAGTACTCAGATTTTCATGAATTCAGTTCAGGAATAGATTCCAAAAATCAGCATATATATAACATACTTACAGTTGAACCTTGTTAGAACGAATATACTTAATACGAAATTTCGCTTAAGACGAAGGAAAGCAGTTTCCTCATTGCGTTAACTTAAAAAACAATTATAATTGTATTGTTTATTATGAACATTAAGACAGTGTTCTCCAGTTTAAAAACAAAGTAAATAAATTGCAACGAACGAAACAAATAAATCTTTCTGACCTTATTTTTATCTGAAAAGGAGCATGAAGATGAAGAGGTGAGTAAAATGGAAGCTGACGTAGAGGTCACAAGACCTTCCGGGGACCTTTGTGAAGCAACATGGGCTTTAAAAACTACTCAGTGGTTTCTGTTTCAATGACAACAGAAACAAAAAATGTCTGTTGTGCTTTGAACAACTTAGAAATTGTGGATTATTTTATAAACAATATAGAATGTGAGAATTCCTGGAAAAGTCAATGAACGTTCCAACCTAAGAACTAAAAGAGGTAAATATGTTTTTAAATTTTATTCATCCTTACTCATTTAATTTTTTTATAAGAATGTTACAGTACATATACTACTATGGTCATGTGCGTAGGGGTTTGCGTGTTTGTATACACTGAAAAATAAATATGCTTCTCATATCTTGAAAATAGTTGATGGAACTAGAATTTATGAGTCTATGTACTCCCTATAATTACTATACCATAGAACGAGACATTTCTAAATCCACTTTCCCAATTTTTAGATCTCTCCTGTATAATCTGGTGCTGTACCTAGTTGAAAATATTATGTACATTGGTGCGTACGCTAGCGGATGGATTCACAAACGGTAATTCTAGTGCATGAATGTGTCGAACGATAGTTTTTTGTTATACAAACTAATCATTCTGCTGTGATTAGCCAGAACACTGCGGACTAAAAATTCTTGACCATTTCTTTTATACCAGTTGCGTGTGTCATCTACACGCATAATTCTACGATCTATTCATCTAGTTTTGGGGCACATGCAACAACCATCTATTCGTTCTAGATAAGAACGGAATTTTTTTCTCCGTGTGGTGACGTTAGAGATATACCTTTTTCAGAAAAATACGGATTAGATTAAAATATCCATAAAACAATTCTCTACATGTACTTTTAAATTCTGTCATAACTTTGTATTAATGATTTATTTTTAAATTCCTCCTAAATCCCTTTTTTTTTTGTTACGAATTTCGGTTAGTACGAAAAGGTTTTTGTTACCCTTCGACTTCGTTTTTACGAAGTTCGGCTGTATATAGCATATATGTCATAGTATAGAACCACTTTTCAGTGAATAATCCAAAACGTAAGTTCTAAGATAATAAGTAATAGCCCATAATAAGCTATGGCCCATAATCATTTTTAAAATTCTAAGTACTAAGTGCTTCAAAAATAAAAATGTATGATGACTCATATGCTAGCTACCAGATAGCCAACCCTGATAGTCACAATGAAAAAAAAAATCAGGAACAAAGATATCGAGAAATAAGTAATTGTTCATTGGATCACCTGTATTTTCAACAATGATGTTTGTATTGTCAAACTTCGAATGTAAATTTATTTTGTAATGTTTAAATGCCATATTTTAGATTTTTTTATAAATGTTAGTATATTCTATTGAATTTCTATTGAATTTCCAAGTTAGAACAAATAAAATGTCTAGTTAAATTAAGATTTTATACAAATAACTTCTATAAATATTTTTAATAAGCTATTTGCAATTCAAATGTCACCTGTTTTAAAGCTTGTTACAGCTGTTTTGAAATATTATTATTACTTTTTTTACAAGAAAAAACCAAAATCCAATACATTACATTACATCTGATGATTTGTGATAAATAATGTCGTGTTTGATTGTACTAGAAAGTCATCATGTTGAATTTTTTTTAAATTTATATATACAAATATTCAATTAGTCTAGTACTACGAAAAAATATGTTATTCCTTAAAAGTATCAATATTAGAAAATGTAAAATACAAGGAAACTTGGATCGATATCCTTGGAAGTTGAAACATTTGCAAGAATTTAGTACAGTCAAAATTTCAAAGGAAGATAAAATTCCAAGCAAGCATTAGCTTTTGTATTTTCTTCATTCTATCTCTGTATTCTCTGTCAGCTTTAAAAAGACAATCTGATCAAAAGAATTAATAATATTTCTTTATTTTCTTCTAATTCTAAAGCTATGTATGTTGAAAGTCACAATGTAACAACTTGGATCAAACTAGGAGAAAAAGAAAAAGGTGATATATTAAGAATTTTTAAATAATTCTTATTAAATATATTTATTTTACATTAATCAGACTCTTCTCTTATCAATTTTCAATATAAATTTTTAACAAATATAACAAAAGAAAAATATTTTAATTTAATGAAACAGTTTAAAAATGTAATTAAGTATGTAACTTCAATCAATTTAAAATATTTCCTCCAAAAAAAACATTAAAATTTAAAACATTTGCTTACCCAGCATGTTTCTTCGGTGTTTTTCTTCTCAGAAAACTTCTAATAAGATATAAAATCCTTTCTTTAAGCTTCGTGACCCAATTTACTTTTAACGATAAACATAGTCAGTGTGTCAAGTGAACAACGTGTTTCAAGTGAATTACTTTTACACTTTCACTGAAAGTCTTCAAATTAAAAGAAACATCTATTAAATGTTAATGTGAGTTGCAAAATTTTCATTGAATTGTTAAAAAAGAATAAAAAAATTTAAAATCAATATTAATCTGCGTTTCTTAAATTGTTTGCCAATATGTGCTGCATAACTTATTTAAACATTTGCTGGTTTGTTGCTTCATATTACACCTACGGTATGATATAATGCATATATATTTTTATTAACAATTTGATAAGAGAATTTTTATCGGTATACAGTATTTAAGCTCAAATCAGTAACAGTAAGGTTTTTAAAGTTTGCAGATATAAAGCAATAAATAAAACCAAAATCTTAAGGAACAATGTAAGATATTAAATAAATTTTTCCATAATAAAAACTGGTTTTTAATAGATATGAAGAGTGAATACACCTAGTTTAATTAGAAGAACTTTTTTAATAATTTTATAAAGCGCAAACAGAAAATTTGGAAAATAAAATATCATCTTACAAAGGACACCAAAAGTTATTTACAAGTTTTACAAATTCTATACTGACATTAAATAAGTCGCAACATGTTTTAATGACAAATAATATGTTCTGTCTAGATTCAAATGACGTCAGTTTAATTGTTCAAAACCAGAAAATATTGGAACCAGAACTTATTTGAACAACTTCATAAAAGAATACATTCAAAACAACTATTCATTATGCAAACAGTGTCATTCGTATTTGTTAATCATAACTTAATTAAACGATTTCCGAAAATTTCGCAAAAGTTCATTATGTTTCGTCACATGAAACAATTCACACAAGTCACATTGTTTTTAAGTGCATAAAGGCAGTATAGCGCGAGTCGGCTATTCGTTATGAAAGGCGTATGTAAAATTAAAACACTTCATTATCTAACATATGGATTTTTCAACAGTGTGAAACCTTTGTTTTCAGGAAAATAAGAAAGGAGGAAATAAAGTTAAATATTCGGTGAAAAGGACTAGGGCACAGTTTGACAGAATGGATTATTGTTCAGTGTGAAAAATATGTGGATGATTTAATCCTTGAAGCTAGACTCATTAATCGCTCTGAGGTTATTTGTCTTCCATTCAAGGAACGTGATCTAAAGACATGATTTTTAAAGCAGGTAAATATTGTGATAGAAATTATGAGCTCCGAAGAATGAATTGTTCTAAGCAGACAGAGTGAAGTACATAAGTGAGTTGTACGAAATCATCTAGTAAACTCTAAGGTTATGAAATGTTGGCGTTGCATGATTTTAACTGCTAAATATTGAGCTCGGAAAAACCGACAAAATATTAAAAAGGATCTTTAGTGAAAAATAAAATATCATAGTTTAGTATAACTTATAAGGGCAATTTCCAAAATTCGGTTTTATATTATCCGTTTCAGTCTGGGAAATGTTTAGTAGGTTGAAAATCCAATGCAAATATGCAGCTTGATTTAAAAATAATAAAGTAATAAGAAATACTTTTGTTTAAAGATAGAGTAATTACTAGGTTAGAAAACACTATTTCCCGAATAATATTTTCAGAAGTGTACTCAGCTGATATTTTTGTGCTTCAACCTAAGGGGGCAGCGTAGAATTATGGGGATCAGTACGTCAGTAAGGCTGGACGTTGTTTAAAATTTAAAAAATCTAGCTTTTAACCATATCGTATGACGATAGCAGGATTAATTGAAAATTTCCAAATTTTATCTTAACTTATGTGAAAGGTTTTATTTTATTCTCTTCCATGTTCCTAGTTTCATTTGTTCAAATGAAATCATTTTTTAGTATTTCACTTTTGCAGAATAATTTATGTAATGACTTGTGTTTTATATAAGTTTTGTACAAAGTTTTACATAGGCTTATTTGCATTTTACGCAGTCTTTTGTATTTTAAAATTAAATAGTATAAATTTAAAATTAAATTAAATTTTAAAATTAAAAAGTGAAATATAATTACTACAAATTTACTTCCATTAAAAATATCTCGCAATATTTCTCTGTTTACACATAATTTTTTATAATTTGGGATTTTATATGCTTTATTGATTAGAGAAAAAATACAAAATGGAATTACATGATCTACCTCCTATATAAAAACAATACTCAATGAACTATCTCTTGTGGTGCAAGTTGATTAAATTAGTTTAGATTATTAAATAAACTATACCTTGAATTCCAGAAATAATTCAATATTAATGATTTTTTGTCATAGAACGCGCATCTTAAAGTAAAAAAAGAAACTGCTTTTCTCTGAAAACTGATATTTAGTAAATAATGTCTCTGCGAAAAATAATCCTTAAGGAAATGATTATTTTTTTACGGTTTGAAGCATCATATATGTAATTTATACTACAGTTTTCAACAGCTATAACTTACCCAAAATCCATTTTATAGATTAAAAAAGATAATAACTGCGCATTTTTGGACAGTTGCACTATAATTATCTACGAAGCTATAAGGCTATAGTTTCCGAGATATTTCCTTTAATGCATTTTTCAATTAAATGGTTTTCTCCAAATGGATTCAAATATTAAAGGTTAAAAACTGTTATAATGAGAATTTTGCAATACTTCCCCAGAAATCACTGGACTTTTGAAACAGATATGAGATGTTCGCTTAGAAATATTAATTTCACTGCTGTTTGTCTTCACTGTTATTTGTTTTTGTAATATACATTTGAACTTGTCGAAAGTATAAATTAAACACAATTTTTTGGGCATAAATATAGCATTTTTTTATAATTTCTGTTTGTTTCCCGAAGCTTATTATGTAAATATCATACTACAGTCAATTAATTCAGTAAAACTGTATGAAATATCTGAGTCAATGTGTAAGTAATCATCAATCTAAGCTGATCTCCGTATTTTAAGGTTTTATTTTTCAACCCTTGTAATTACCTTTAGAAAACAATTTACATGATCCTAACATTTAATCTTTTATTAGTTTTGTGATTTTCTAAAGAAGTATACCCAGGTTTTCTTCCACCTTAAACGCAAATGCAAACAGTTTCAGATGACAACTGTCTTTCACCCAGAAGATTTTTACTCCATCATTTCCCGTAGAAGGCATCTAAAGAATAAGGAATTTGAAATATCTTTTTAGGAATGTAAAATGCATTTTCTGAAGGACAAATTCACCATTTCGTTCTAAAGGCTTTTAAGAAACTTTATTTTCTGAAGTGGCTTATAAAAAAACATACTACGAGTGATAGTTTTGGCAAGCTGGAAACAAAGAATTTTTTCAGTTGTGACTAACAGCACTCAATTTTTTAATACACCGTTTAATGCATTGTGTCAGGCTGAATTTTAAATGTTAACTCTCATACTTTAAACAGGTGAAACAGGAATGAAAATTTTTCAGTAGAACGATTACCTTATATGGAATTCAGTGTTAAATTTTTAATTTTAGATAAATTAAAATGCACTATACTAGAATGCTAAAGAATTTCAAATTTATAGGTTAAAAATTTGGATTTTATTTTAATCCGCAGTACAGAACTAAATGCATCATGGCAATATTGAGTTGACCAAAAGTTTCGTTCATATTTCCATCGCTAGATAGAAATTTTGCGAAGACGACGATTTTGCTAAGTGCAATGTGCCTATCCGCGCCAGAAAGTTAGCTTTTTTTTACAAAATAAGTTTTTAAACATAATCCTTGTGTTAGATCGCTATTTTAACGTTAAAGAGGGACTATCAGTTACAAAATTTTTGCATATCGGAATATTTTATTTCAAGAAAACTCATAAGCGCAACTGAAACTGAATGATAAAATTCGTTATTCTGTGAAAAAACTGTGATTTCTCAAACTTTTGAGAACATTTTTGCGAATCTCTTAAAGGAGATTTGTCATTTGAAATTACAGTACCAGGTAACCGAGCCATGCTCAGAATCTAAAGGCTTCTTAAGTGTAAAATAATGAGTTCGTAAATGCCTTGGCACGTATGAATAATCTTCATGGCTGCCAAAGATTTGCATAGCTATCGGATCACTCATTCATTATCAGGAAAGCTTTGGTCGGCATTCAATGTTACAATGGCATATACTTTTTTTGAAGAGGGATGCTAAATATTCGATGGTCGGTGCCATCAGATTTGTGCAAAAAGTAGTTTAACGTAAGGTGCCTCCTTTCCTTCTGTAGCAGATTAGCGAGGGTATAAATAAAGATGTTGGGCGATGCATTCACTAACAGCAGCTTCATTACCTCAGAAATATATCTGTCCATATTCAGGACGTTCAAATTCAGCATCGAGAATTTCAGTTGGTTGAACTGTCAAATGAATGAGTTTATAAAAAATTCATCAAGTCTGTTATACACTGTTCTCAACGTAGCTGTACACACCAAAATCGTTAATAGTTTCACTCGTCATATACTGTGAACAAAGCCATTGTAAAGTATGCTTTCAAATTTCGAATTCTTTTATGAAATTCTTTGAAATGCGGGTGACATCGAGGAAACAACCACACCAATTCATTAGGAAATTCGGAATGTCCTACATCAATCTTACAGTCCCAAAATGGTTTTGATTAATTTGAGTTTTTACTCTTCAGAAAAATGCAAAGCTCGACGGTGAATGCAACCCATGTTAAAAGTTTTAAACTATGATAGTAAGTATCCACATTTGTGGGAGCTTTGTACATACTTAGACTGTTTACCCGAAGTAGTATTTGTCGACGTCTAGCTGTTCTATGGCGTTCTCCTTCCAAATACTAAACATCTGTTTCATATGCTTGTGTTTGAACTGCACGTTCACACATTTGGGCCAAGTGCTGCTACCGGTGATCATATATGTTTCCACAGCTCGTTTTTGAGCTACACTTTCATGCATTTACGTCTTTGTAATAATCTATGATGATAACTCTTTACGATTGAAATTGTACATTTCTCTATAGTGTTTCAATTCAAACATAAAATACTTTTTTTCTTCTAATTCAAAGAAAATACATCTTACATAAACAAATTCTACAAATGTAAATTCAATCTTCTTACATAAATATAGATTCTATAAAAGTATAATCTTACATAGATACACTAATAGCACGGAACGTCACAATGATGTCACCGTGACTTCCCTGTGAGTCACCAGGTCGCAGTCACACTGGTGACCATAAGTGACGTCAACTGGATGTCACAGTGTGAGATACCAGTGACAATAGCTTGTGACTTCTTTGTGACGTCAACATGACGGATCCTTTGTGACGTCCTACCAGATCTTGCGAATTTTCGCAATTTTTGCTACTTTTGAAAGCACCATGCGATTAAATTTTATGACGTTGCGAAATTGCTACTTTCTTCCTACTTTTTTTATGATTTTGTAAATTTTAAGTAATTTTGCAAATTTCTCAAAAAAAAAGTTTTTTTTTTCAGTTTTAAATCAGTGGAGCATTTAAGTCACAGTGCTGTGAATGTGACGGCGCTGTAACGTCGTATTGAAGTCACAATGTCGTGCACAAGTCACAGTGTGACTATATGGTGTCGTCACGTTGTGACGTTGCTGCAGAAGGACATTAGACAGTCAAGGCGACTTATTTGTGACTTATTTGCGACGTCCCGTGACGGTCTTGCATTTCGGCAGTGACTTCACATTGAGGTCACGGTGCTATTAGGGTATGCTTTAAACATAGTTTTCTTTTATAAACTCACGCTTAAGAAAAGAAAAAGTGTAACGCAATTTAAATTATTAGTACAAAAGCACGCTTCGAAATCATGAAATCAAAAGCAGAATAGATCAAAAATATTCTTTTATAATCACCTTAACAACTACTTAAACGTTGACAGTAATAGAACAAATAAATGACTGAAAAAAATGGACTTCTAACCTCGAATAAATTAAAAATACATCGTAACCTACTATATAGTTGCGCTGATCCCTGACTCTGTCACAATTGTAGTTCAACCACTCAAAATAAAACTTTTACCATCATTAATCTAAACATATTAAAAAGGTATTGTCTAATAACTTAAAATTTACACCGTTCGTTGCTGCGATCGGCGTGAAAATGTTCATAATAATGTAAAAAAAGAAAGAAAGAAAGAAAATAGAAAAAAATCTGATAATCCAACCGTTCCCTGATTGTTAAGCGATTTTTTTGGTATTTTCAGCTCCGTTTCATTTAAGAGAATGAAAAGCTAATCATTTGAGTGTCAGAATTATCTATTGCAAGTGACATTGACGTTACATTGAAGTCACGGTTATTAGACTTTGGAGGAATTATAAAATGGTTTTCTATGCATTAAGCATAGATATGGGAGAGGATGTTGATACCAAACGAAATGTTTCGAATACGAAATGTTTCTGCAGATTATACAATTCCGATTTCGATATATAATAAAAATTGAATATGAAGTTATTTGATTTTAAGAGGGTAAATATTAAATATTCTGAGTGTAGACATTCTATCGCCCGTTGTAATTGTCTCCAGAAAGGGCTTTTCCTTTAGTTTAATGATAGTAGAAAACACAAAACAACACGGTCTAATCCACATCTAAATAAGAATTGAAAATTTATTAGAAAAAAAAATCTTAGTAACCAGATTTCAGCTTCCCAATTTACTGCTTCCACATATGGGCAACTTCCAGCCTGCGGGCCGGATAGGGCCCGCAATGGCTTTTGGACCAGCCCGCAGAACAAGTCAAAACACTGTATAAAACCTATATAAAACATTCAAACTTCATATAAATACGAGTTATACGGCCCGCGACTTCGCTAACATCCTGAAGTCAGGCCAATGAGTTTGCTAACATCGTCAAGTTCTACCCGCAACTTTTCAAAGGTTGTCCATACGATGATAAAATAAATGAGTTGAAATCATCAACTGCAGTGAATGAAAACTAAACTGATGGCTGAACACCTGCAAAATTAATTTGAATTTCGACTGCAAGCCCAATTTAGGAATCGATCATCTTATAAATAAAAATGAAATTCTGTTTGTTTGTTTGTTTATGGATTTGAGTTGTATACAAATCCACAAAAATGGACCTATCAGCCTGAAATTTTGCACAGATATGTAAAATAATATAGAATAAATCATAGTCCACTTTAAAACTTTGAAAGTCCACCCGTTTCCGGAATTTAAGAGATTTTTTATGTTCTCCATGCAAAAACCTTTCCGTAATTGTAACCCCTGTAGTGAAAAAAGTGTGAAATAAGGATCGTGGTTGCCATGTGTGGCGATTTTGCCGAATAAGATGTTTTAAATTCTCAAAGTAAAAATAAAAGAATAATAATGATTTTTTTTGTTAGTTTATATCTGTAAGATTATTAATTTTTTATTATAATATCGTGTGCATGGGAGATCGGAGCAGGAATGAAATGTTTTATTCGCAAAACAATAAGAATTGAAGATTTCCGAGGCTAATATGTAATTTTTTTTTAGTTTGGCGAAAAAATAAAATGGCTCAAATGCTGATTTTGAGAAAGTGGGTTCTAGCGGTTTGCACAGTTTTCGGCTTGGCGCAATTTATTGAGAGCTTAAGGAAATAGATTTTTGAAAGCAAGTGCAAAGGTTTTATTAGAATACAGCGTTAAATTTTAATGATCCATGAAGAATAATGCAGTTATTAAGGGATTTCAAGCCATCTATCTTCAGAATTCTCGCCAATTGAGTACATTGATTTAAGTTGGGGGAATTCCGCCAAATTTCAGAAAATTGAAATCTTCTCATTTAGTACATCGGAGTAACGATGAATAAAACACGTTATAGTTGATAATTTAAAAAAATTCGGTTGTATTAAGGGATTCCCCTTTTCAAATAAATGTGTGCTTTACTTTTTGGCGGCCGAACCATTTCCCATATTGATTGCTGCTAAGTCAATGTTTCGAATGATTTCCTGAAAAAACTCTTGCAAAATGGCGTATGTTGGCACTTTGGCGAGTCTTAGATTTGAAACTGGATTTTATTTGAGACTGGGATATATAATGATACTGGTTATAGATAAAAATGAATGTTGGTATGTGTGTATGAAGTTGAAAAACTCCAGCACCGTTGCACCATGAAATTTGGTTCACCTAAGTCTTTTATCATTGAGAAGCTTTTTATGCTATCCGTTTTCCTCTAACTTGCCACTAGGTGGCGCAGCAGAACGTAGAATTCTATTCCGTTTAGCCGTTTACTATGCGAATATCGTCCAACCGATTTCGATGAAATTTGGTACACGCGGATATTAGAACACGGAGAATATTTTTCAGTATCCATTTTGCTGTAACTTGCCGCTAAATGGCGCTGCAACACATCAATTTCTATACCGTTCGACCAATCGGCATAAAATTTCTTATACTTACACATTTCAGCACGAAGAATATATTCTAACTGTGTTCCTTTTGATGTTACTCACCACTAGATGGCACTGCAATGCATTATTATTTTAACTCGCCACTAGATGACGCTGCAGCAGGCCAAATTCTTGACCATTCAAACGGTCGCTATGAAAATCAGTATACATAGCTATTTGAACAATGAGAATATTTTGGCGTTATCCATTTTGCTATAACTCGCCACTTGACGGCACTGTAGCAAATCATTACTTTAATTAACCACTAGATCGCGCTGTAGTGTATCACTTCTTGACTGTGCAACTGATAGCTATGAAAATAGGTATACATAGATATTTGAACACGGGGAAGAGTTTGGCGCTATCCATTTTCCTATATAATTTGCCACTAGATGTCGCGTCGTCAGGGCTGTCCAGCCGATCGTCCTGAAATTTCGTATTCATCGATATCTGAATGCGAAGAATATTTCCGCCGTATCCGTTTTGCTAAAACTCTCCACTAGATTGCGCTACGCCGCATGGCCTTCTGCACCGTACAAACGATTGCCTTGAAATTCGGTATGCATGGTTATTGAACACAATATAAAGCGATATCCATTTTGCTATATCTCTTTATTACAATAAATAGTAATCCCCACAAATCGTAATATCAAAAAGTCCATTCATTCCCGTGCGAAGAACGGGTACTTCAGCTAGTATCATTATAAATTTTTTCATCGGAGTTTCAAAGATCGTTTCATTATAAACGGTTGTCCCATTAAAAAAAAAAATCGTCAGGGTATCTACATTCAAATTTTTATCGTCAACTTGGCGGAATAAGGCAGCTAAAGTAGAATTCAACCTAGTGCGTTTTAAAGAAGAAAAAAAAAAAAAGAAATTCGGAATTTTCATGTTACGTCACAGGATCTTTTTTCTTTCTATCACTGAAAAGGGTGTCATTATCATTTAAATTATTCGGCTAAATTGAAACTTGTATGCATTTTTGAAATACACATCACATGGATCAATAAAATACATGAAAAATATTTATAGTTTTAGTATATACGCGAAAACATATTTAGCTTTACCTTAGTTACAAAAGGATGAAATAGTAATTTCAGGCAAATTATCACATAAGATTTACGAATAGTTTTGTATTAATAACTATGAATTAAGAATAATTAAATTATTTACGTATATTCCATCAAGGTGCTTGCGGGGATGGCAACAAAGATTGTTTTCTCTTTTTCCTTGCCTGGTTGTCAGGACGATAGTTTGAAATAAAAATAGCTTTTTTATTCTAAACAAACTTATGGAGCTGAAAGGTGTAAAATATCTAGTTACTAAAATATTTATTTGTCTGTGTATTGGATATCAAGTTCCATTTAATTTGTTTCTTTGCGAAATAAATTTTTATTATTATATATCGATGGCGTGTGTATTTTTTAATCCGCCCCAAACTTATTTGAGCGTCCCTTTTAGGAAGATTGCATCAAGTGTGTTTTTCAAACGCTCAATAGATGGCGCTACCGTCCAAAAATTTTAAATTTTATATTTTGAGAGTTTTAGAGTTTTTTCAGTCATGTGACCTAGCTCATTCGTTTCAGGGGCCTTAAACCCTCCCAAGTACGAAATCTAAAAAGAATCCTGTTAGCCGTTTTCGAGATCGTTCGGACATGCATACACACATTCCGCGTTTAATATAGGAACGGATACATTTTTTTTGCACTAACTGAAGCTTTAAGTGATGAAACCAAAAGAGTAATTGAAAATAACTGCAGTTTAAGAACATGATCTATAACAAATTTAGGGAGTCGCAGTGAATACTATTACTTAATGCTAATTTCTCCATTCGCTGTCTTCTTTTCACGCACTTTCAATTCTACCTGTAAAAAAAAGAGCATCATTTTCATATATCATATTAAGTTACTTCCATAAATATGATTCAGAAATTTCTCATAAATTTGTCCAACCAACAGTTAAAGTCATTGCATATTTGCAGTTCGCAACAAAAGGAATTTTAATCTAAAAATTGCATATTTCCTATTAAATGGGACGGAATAAAAGGAAATTTCTTAAAGATCGGAAAAATAACTCCCACTTCATTTTTATACAAAAGACTATACACTAGACGGTAAGCTATCTGTTCATAGCTTTTATAAAGCATACAAGATTCCATTAAAGCAAAGATTTAATCAAGGTTTGAAATCTTACCTTTTGTGTGATCCAAAGAATAGAGTCTTAGAAATCTGTCTCATGGTATAAATTAAAAAAAGTCTTTTCATGGAAGATAAAAGGGCATCATCTTCATTACTTTCACGAGACTTATGATGGTTTATTTCATAAACTACTGACGGGTATTGCGAATTGTATAATACTAAGGTAGATTTTTTTAATAAAACTTTTTTTTTCACATATTAAATATATGGTTCTTTGTCTAACTACTTGATTTATTCCAAATGCATGAAAAAAAATATAAACGTCCTAAGCGCAGTTTCATGAAAATTTCAGAGCAGTAATTAAATTACATGGGAAAAAAATTAATAGTGAAAAACTAGTTATTTTAATTATGTTACCTTTTCGAAAAATATGTCTTATTAAGAGAAAATCCTTCTATGAGCAATTTTCTGATGGAAGTTAAATTTTATAAGATTTTGATTCTATTCAATAAGCTAAGATATAAATATATAAATAAAACAAAACTATATTTAAAGCATATAGATAACTTAAATATGAATTAACTGAAAATGTCTGATTTTTAGTAGTTGAAAAATTTTTTCAACTTCCACTACTTACATTTGCTTCAAATGAAGCTTCAGCTAAAAGTTTATTGTGTTGCTTTGCTTAGAGAAATTTTTGGATATAATCCAAGTGACTTAGGACACATGTTTAAGAGTAAGAGCATTGGGGGGGGGGGGGGGAATATGTATATTAGTTGGTTAACATCACAGGCTTTTCAGTTTAATGACTTCTGAATGAAGTATGGAAGAAACTCAGTTTGAAATAATACTAGTATAACTGATAGTCTTAATAAAGAAAATAATTGTTGATGATTTATGGCATGTGGACTTCTTATAAGAATTTACGAAACAAAAGAAATTTTTACGCTATAATGGAAATAACAGAAGAGTGAAGTTTTGACTTAAAATAAAAATAGATAGAATAAGCAATCCTTAATAGCACATATGGTCATAGAATATTCGCTGTTATTTATTTAAAAAAAAAGATATTCTGAAAAATATTCAGGCAATTTTAACCGTAATGGATAAAACTAGGTATCCATACAAAAATAATCTCATCTATTCATAAATCCCCAATATTTCCTTTTCATATCCCCCTTGTATGTTTGAAAGTTCCTCTTGGAAAAATTTGAAGTTAAGCTACAGGTGTAAGCCAAAAACACTTTATTTGGGTTATCTAATGCATGTTTTTCCAATTAAATTTATTTATTTGTATATATACGATCACTTTTAGGCAAAATATAGCCCCCCACCCAAATAAAATAGCAATAATAAATGTTAGCCCTCATACCTTAATATATATATATACATATATGTACACATATGTACTGAAAACGAAATATGTCTGTAACATGTAACAGAAATAAATATGTTCAATAAAATGATTAGCCTTTCCAGATGAATAATTAAATAGAACACCGCATTATCCCCTAAAAATAATTAATGAGAGGGAAAAAGGATTGCCGAGATTTTTAATTTATATTTGTTGTTTATGGTATTTTCTCCTCCACTTATAAATAGTGAAGAATCCCCTCCAGAATAGTGTTCAAAACTAACTTTTGCTGTGAGTTAACATCGGAGCAAAATAAGAGCGTAGCGAGTTGGGCTAGGAACCGTTAGTTTGAGGGTCTAATACCGGGATGTTTCCATCCGTAAGAGGTTTGGTGCTGCCATCTGCTGCGTGTTTCAGGAAATTATTTCCCCCCGAAATTTCAGTAGTTGCATTAGGGTCGCATTTTAACTGCACTGGAAGATCGCATTGCGTAGTCACCACGGTAAGACATAGGGAACAGTCGCTGCGACTGTTTGTAACTCGCTTGTGACTGTTTTGCGTGGTCGCATTTCAGTAACACGGGAGGTCTTGCTATTAAGGAAGTTAAGATTTTTCAACTATTAATACAATATCATTATGAATATATAAATTTATTTATGTATATATTTATTTATTTATTTACATAATAGCAAAAGTAAAATAAACTAATGACTAAAACATGCCTTAATTCCTGCATTAAAAAGCAACCCTGGTAGCACAACTAGTTCAAAAGACGTGTTTTGAACGCCTTTTGAACTAGTTGTGGTACTATGGAATATAGTGGACCGGTTACATGTGTGATACAAGAAGCACGGGAAACAAATTTATTGAAATAGAAATCTTAACCCATTTATGCCTAGTGTCCCTTTTTTGGGACGGCATTTTCGCTATCAGTCGAAAACGTTACTTATCTTTCCTAGCCTTTATTCACGAGTATTGAACCTGAACTCCAAAAAATATTTTAACATGATCAAGTAGGATGTTGACATTTCAACTTTTATACATAATGATTTTAAAAGAAATCATCCCTTCTGCATGAAGTTGATATCAGAAATTTATCTATTATTGCTGGTATTAGCAAAAATCGAAGAAAGTCGCAAAAATACCTGGGCACAAATAGGTTAAGTATTTACAATCGCTGCGACTCTCGTAAGGGGTCACTGCAATGGTTTCATTTCAATGAATATTCTTTTACTCTGCTTCTTTGCACATATAACCGGTCCACTCTGCTGCTGTTCCATGCAGGTATGATGGTTTGTTTTAGTCATCAGTTTACCTTACTTCTACTATTTACAATTCGACTGTTTTACACTGCACTTAGGCTAATTCAATAGGAATTTTTATTATTTTGCATGGATTTTTATAAATGTTTGTTACTGTACTTGTAATGCCATTTTGCATTATAATTCATTTCTTTAACATACACATAAATATATATTAATAAAAGTTAATGAAATCTCACACCCTTGTAGAGTCACGTGTATTTTATTCACTATATATGTGCTTAAACCGTTCGTCAAAAATGGGGAAAGTTCAACGCAATGACTGATTAAGGGGGATGATTGTGATTTTCAAGTTTTAAAGTATTTTATACTTTCTATATTTTTTCTAACCATTTTTCACATACGTTATGCTCTCGCATGTTCAGTTTCCATCAGGAAACTGTAATTCTTTTTTGTTCGAAAAGTCCAAGAAAAGCTTTTTCATGTGAGCATTGTTTGAGTATGGTATTCAAATTTGATTAATTTTTAACGATTTTTCATGATTTCTCCAGAATATTGGTATTTATAGCGAATATTGATTTTGAAAAACGAATGCAAATTTACTTCTCAAATACAGTTTTAAAGTAATGATAATCTTTATTACTAACTATTTTTTTCTCTATTAAAAAATAAGAGAAATTAAATTATATTTCGTACATTTCCCACCCGATTTTTAAAGAAAACGGACTGCATTCTTTTTCATGTTAAATAGTGCGTTACTTTTAACCTTTGTTCGCTCCTCAACGAGACCTACCGTACAAAAAGGGGATTTTCTGTAAAAGAACAATTCCTCACTTTGATGAGTAACGTTGAGTTTGAAATGAGCTACGGTGAGGTGTTTTAGCTGGATAAATCTGGGATTTCCTAAGTACATAAAATATTTACGGCACAAAGTACAAATCTACTGGTTAGAAAATTTTGGGAGATTTTACTAGCTGATTATTTGACTAGACTAATGGGTATTAGCTGTAGCTAACATTTTTTTTTTTCTTTGTTTGGTAATACACCCGGGAAACGATAATACTTTCACATTTTTTTTTTTTTTTAAGCACAAAGTTATGCAAGAATGTTGGATGAATGATCTATGTGGTAGAGGCAATAGAAAACATTCATAGGTATATATATCAGAAAAATATTTTAATATTCTTTCTGAAAAATAGTGATAATTTTGAACTATTTTATAGAAGATTTATAGAAGATATATTTTATTGTTATGTCATTAATGTTATAATTTTTTGAAATAAATGTTATTTAAAATTAATAATTGTTGCGGGCTTGTGCTGAAACTAAATAAATGGGAATCACGATTGATTAATTAACGTTTTAATTTAGAAGCAGATAACCGAGATTAACCAACAATGCATGTTTTACACGATTTTCTTCTTTTGCTTTAGTAATATTATTCATTTAGTTAATTATAAAATCATATTCCAACTGATTGGTAGATAAAAATTGCTTCATATTTTGTTTTCTGAAGCTTTATTGGACTTGGCAATTAATAAATTCGGGGAGTATATAGCCAATTATTAAACACATACAAGCCTCGCAAATATGGAATATTCTTATCTCACTACTTGTTCACGCTTGTTCTGAATTAAAAATCAATTTCGTATAAAATAAAATTTAAATAATTCATATGTAATTTAAAACGATTATTTTCAATTGATCTAAACTAATTTTTCTTGAAGTAGACAGGACTGTTTTTAATATTTCCCAATTAAAATTGCAAGTAAAATCTCTTCATTGCCTCAAAAAAAAAAGACAAAAGGAACAAAGAAATCTTATATATTTCTTTTCGAAAACTTTAGAGGCAATCATAAGATCTAAAACTTTGTTTGATTAGAATTCTTTGCGACCCGCAGCTGCAGGGTTGACATAGCAACCGTTACAAACGATGTTTTAAAGCATTTTAATTTCAATTAATTAAATTCTCTTTCGTTCTTGAAGGGGAAATGCATGCAAAGTAACACGTCTGGCGAAAATGGATTCCTTGTGATAGTTTGAAATAATGGATATTATTATGGGAAGACACAAGCATAAAACAAAGATTCCTACGGAAATATGAAATATTTTGCGATAAATGTTTTGCGCAGAACGTTATAAAATATGCCTAATTACTGAGAAATAGCCATTGTAAGCTATTACGCTTAACATCGTATGATAAGAAATTTTCTATTTTAAAAAAATGTCCGTAATTTAATCTATAAATACGCTGGAGGTAAATTACTTTTTGGCATATTTTCTGGAATATAATTTCTTTTGTGCTCAGCGGGATAAAAAGCAATCTACTTTAGTAATTGTAGCAGACAAAAACTTTTACTTCGAACACATTATTGAAAGGTTCAGAAAAAAAAAAAGGTTTTCAGAATTTCATCCTGTTTCTATCTTTAGAATTATTGCCTGAAATGGAGTAATCCCCTTGAGATGTACCTTTTTTCATTTTAAGGTCAGTTCAAAATTAAAGTCAAGATTAGAAATATCCTTATTTAAAGAAAGAGGTAAAAATATTCGTTCTTCTGAACATCGAAACTGTCCCAGTTTTGGTATATATCACTTACTTCGAATACGTATCCTTTCATAAAACATTCTATCTTGTTTTCATTTATTTGGTTCAAAACCATTTGGTCAAAAATATGTAACAGCATACTGCCCGTAGAGCAGTATCATTTGTCGAAATTTGTCTAAACTTGTGATCTTAAACAAAAAATAAAAATGCAGATTGTCCAAAAATTATGGCTACTCTTTTGAAAGTGATCAAACAAGCGCAGATTTTCACTAATGTGTTTTATATTCCATAAGGAAAAGATCAGCGTTTTTTTTTTTCATAAAATGTTATCTAGATGGAAAAACTAGGCCCCGTACCATGGCCACATATACTTGCAGACATAACAACTTTGGACTTCACATGAGGATACGTGAAAGACATTTTTCACTTATCTCCAATCTGTATCCTTGATGAACTGAAAAGTTGTATTGCAACGACCATTTAGTATTGATCTGACTGACGAATGGTGGGTAGTAACGGAGTGTCTTATCTCCACTCAGGTAAAATAGTAGAAAAGATGACTTGAAGGTTCCTTGTAGTACTATCACAAACAGACAGGGAAAAATATCAAGTCACTGCAGTTACTCGAAACGAAATTGCAAACTGGTCGTGGCAAAGATGGAAAAGTCAGTAGAATGAAGATGCCATGAGGCATCGTCGGTACACGGGGCAAAAAGTACGTCATTCAACCGAACAAAGAGTACATTCATCCTTCGTCAGCCAACAATCCGCCAAGCCCTGATGCTGTGCGCCTGAACCGGGGTTTGTGAGAAGAGTAGACATTCAGAGGCAGCATTTATCACCATCAGACTTGCAGAATAACTGGCACGTCCATGTAGCATAGACGCGAAATCCAAGTTGGCTAAGTGAAGTCCAAATCCACGGAGGATGAGCAAGTCGGTCGATCAGGGAAAATTTGAAAGCACTGAAGCAATGGAATAAAAGTGGCCGCACAAGTAAAGTTAGTTGGAGTAAAACTACCAGAAGCGAGAATAAAGAGGATCCAAATAATGGCCGAGAGATGCATCCGTCCGCAATAAGTTCCACGATCATAGTGGATGCAAAAGTCCGTTCGCATGGAGAAAGTCTCAGCTTAAAAATTCAGAATAAAAAGGCCAATTCACTGGTGCATACTACAGAGCCAAGCGCGAAGCATTCGGAGAAGATAAGTCCACGTCAGAATAACAGGAGCCGTCTGTCGTCCCGCAGTATGCTACGCCTGTAATGTCGATGAGTCGCACGTCTAACAAAGGATTCCGTGCCACGACTTAATATCATATGACTAGGCCAGGTGAGCTCACTCCGCCGTCTTTTGCGCTTTATAGAACGTGCCTAGAAATTTTGTATAGACCGGATGAGTTTCACACAACCAAGCATCACCAAAGAGGGTCTTGCCTATTTAAGCCCTCCCCAGACACACACTGAAAGAAAAACTTTCAGGCACATACATTATTATTTGTAAGAGCGTATTGTGAGTAACCATTTTTAAACACATAACCTGAGCACCACCCCCTTCCGTTTTTTTTTTCTTGTATACGGCCCAGTGAGCGACAAATGGTGTGTAAATTGAAATGGTTCAAAATAAATACTGCAAGAAATGATATTTTCTTTATGGAACATAAAAAACCGTTAATGAGTATATTTGGGTTTTTTTTGTAATTGAAAATGTAGTTATACTTTACGTTTACCCTTTACTTTTAGTAACTTTTAGTAACAGAGGTTTCATGATTATTGCAACCATTAATATACTTAATTATGTTCACAAGTATTAAAATAAAATTATTTAATACGAATGTCCTTTGAGTCAGAAAAATAGTATAAAAGCGACCCTCCAGGATAAATTTATAGTAGCAGTAGAAGCACGAAAGGTAGACGAAAACACGTATCCTGATCTTACGACAAATAATTTATATCCCGAGGTGAACTGTTCAAATAAATGTTCAAATAAAAATAGTGCACCCATAATATATTATCATCTTTTCTCAGGACAAATAATCTCTCTACGCCTCAAGGTAAAGTTAAGTTCAAACATAAAAGATAAACACTCTGTATTATACTTTTTTCTTACAACAAATAATTTTTTCACGTCTTGGAGTAACACTCTAATCGGTCAAGCTCAAACAAAATATCCATATCAAATAAATTGACCGTATCTTTCCTCCTCAAACCAACATGTGAGTGAGTGCATTTTATATGGCTTCCATAATGGACTGGAGGCAGAGCTTTTAACGTGATAACACGCACGTACGTCATAAGAGTAAGTTTAGTCATTCAACAGAGCATTGAAACTAAGAGTTCACAAACGTTTATTTCAGTAACTAAGGAGCACAAAATTTGCGAACACAGCGTTTGAAATTGTAGTCCTTCTGTCATGTCAATAATGATTGAACCTTCCATCGACTGGCGTGAGTTCTCACCCCGAAATAATAAATGTTTGCAATTTTGATTGCAAAATGAAATAAATTCTAGAACAAAAAAGCAACTGAAAATCATGACAAAATTTATTCTCCTACAAGAGAAATTTTAATTTTAATTTCTACATCTTACCCAAACTTATTTTAAGGAAGCAAAGGTTCTAAAAGGGAGCTAATTGAAAGTTTCAATGTCAGAGAAACCTTTAAGTTTATTATACTCACTATATGCGGCATTAAACAGATTTACTTGACCAATTCAACAAGTTATACGGCACTGATTACAATTTCTTCTCATTTGAAAGTTACTCCATTCTTATTAAATACCATATTAATCCTGTTTAAGAAATACAATAAGAATTCAAATGCGCATAAAGCAAGTCATTCTGTTGAAAATATTATCTGAATCTTCTTATTGCAAAAATCTATGTTCAAGATTTATTTTTCTTGGTTAGCATATTAAAAATTATACACACAATTAAAAATTAGAATTAATTACGTTAGGCTGAACCACAAACTTAAATATTCACCGTTAAATGCTTGTATTGTTGTCAGAAACAGTCCTATTGCAAAAAAGAACTTTTTATCGTTCTACTGCAAATAATTTGTGAGCAATGATTGTGTGAAATCTAGAGAATCAATTTGCCTTCATCCTAAAAGATGGCAAATTAAATCTCTTGGTTTCCCAGATTGTATGGAATTTCGAATCATCTTATTATAATTCCAAAAGAAACAGTAGCTAACAATAGTGAACTACACAGTCCATTAAATGTATGGTTCAACTGCATATATATTTGTAACTACTAAGTAAAATATAAATGTTAAATAAACGAGTTACTTTTTATTTGATTTTTTCAGCTTGATCAATTCACTGAAAACTAAAGTGTTTTATTACAACATAATTTTCTTTCAGAGAAATATAATACAATTTATTTCGCATGAATAACTGTCAAAATAATCGTGAGATTTGGTAGATAATGTTCTTTCACTAATTAAATACTTGAGGATATTCCCCTTCGTAGTAAAGATACACTGAGATCGATTGTGTTGCAAATCGATCATGTGATGGGGATATAACAGATGTATCGCCAACGAAAGACTCTATTTCCCATAGAAACCGAGATGATTGTCTTAGTTCGGCTCTAAGTACAAGAAATAAAGGCTGGCATGTCCTTTATCTGTTTTATAAAAGAACTTAAGCACTTAACACAGCCAAACCACATCAGTTTGACTTAGTCAAGTAACTTTTAAAGACTTATTTCTTGTAATGATGAAAAAGTAGTATAAATGCATACTCCAGAAAATACAGTGTGTAATGTTTATTCCTTTAAAGGTTTTGAATTATTTTATAATTTACTGGCGTGTTCTTTCTATTGAAACATTATTTATAACATTGTATTCTTAAAAATAGTAAGCTTCCTAAAATATTACACAAATTATAGACAGGGTGATTATAATTAAAGCTCCACTTTAAAACGATCAGAAAAGGAAAACTACTGGACCAAATGGTATCAAATTTGGTAATTGTGTAAAGTGGTCAGGGGATTTGTTATTCATGGATAAAAAGGTCAAAAATTGAACACCTGGGGCAAGGACGTATTTAAGGTGCGTGGAGGGGGTTCAGGGGGCCAACCTCCCCCCCATGCAAAACATTTTGGAGAGGTCCAAACGGTGAAAAAGGTAGTATTTTACTCAAAAGGACACTATATCATTATCATTTTAGTAACAAAAATCAAAATTTCGTTGGGGAGGTGGTTCGGACCCTGAACCCCCCCCCCCCTCTTAAATACGTCCTTGTCCCTGGTATTGAATTTTTGAGCTTTCGTTTCACCGATAATAAATTCCCTGACTACCTTTACACAATTACCAAGTTTGATAACATTTGGTCCTGTAGTTTTCCTTTTCTGATAGTTTCAACGTGGAACTTTAATTATAATCTTCCTGTATATTTGAAAAAAGTTTCATGATGTTTAACCCATTAAATACGAGGTTTTTAATTATTTATTCGTTAAATAATAGATTCTGAAAGTTTAAATGAGTATAACTATCACGTTTTCTTCCTCCAGTAATGTATGTGTAAGATTATCGTTATCTTTTCTCTACCCAACTTGTTATAATTTTAGCATTTTCCTTAGTATAATAAAATCTTACGAATAGAGGGAACATACAAACCCATGCATAAAATGCAAAAATCGGAACGTTTAAAGAAAGTTTAGTTGTCATACCTAACTTAAAAAAAATTAATTCAGGCAGATAGTTCTCGTGTAATTTTGTCTTAATAACGTATTTTTTTAAGCATTTACAAATTAGAAAGTTTTACAGTAAAACTTTACTTAAATATTACTATAGTCTTATAAACAGTTATACTATAGTCTCTGAAACATATTTTTAGAAACTTACCTTTGATTTGGAATAATTTCCTTCATTAAAATGTAAACTCAGTACAAACTTGAAAAAATTTCGAAATTATGTTTATCTCAAATCTTCAATATTTTATTCTGTAGGAGACATTTTCTTACTGCTTAGTTGCGACAGTAGAACGTGGTCAAAGGATTCGAGGAAAAATCCTTCGATAATCCTCTTTTTCTCATCAGAGGTCATTGTGTTGGAGCCGTTCGCAACGAAAAAGACTTGCTTCAGTAGATACGTGGGATTATCTGGTAACTGCAAGTATCTAGAAGATCTTTTAGGGGATTAGATGATTTATCTGATAAATCACCATATGGGACGTGTTTGCTCATTTACTCTTCCTTTACGAAAGGGAGTGGTATCACCATGAATAAAGAAAGAACATACTAAAGAAGATTTTGTATAAAATGTTTTAAATTCAATGCAAACTGCAAAAACGTTGTGTTGTGAAAATTTCTCAGGCTGCTAAGCACAGTGAAAGAAACCATTTAAAACTCTGAAATGGACTTTCAGGATAACTATTTTTAGTTAAAATCTGCAGATTCGCTTAGTTCGGGAAATTTATTAAGAATAAAATTCGACTATATTTGTTTTAAAATATAGCAACGGGAACAGATTATTATTATTATTATTATGATAATGGGATTGTCTATTGTTCTAAAAGTGGTGAATTCCTAATATAATACACACAAATCATATCAAATTAGAAAAAAAAAAACCTTAAAGTGAAACGCTATCATAAAAATCATCGTGCTACACAATCTAATTCGGCTGATACGCATTTAATGGTCATAAAAGTGTAATATTAAAACAAAATTGGTGTCTTCTTTTTTCTTGAACAGGAGTTATAAAATTGGGCAAGCACCGCAATTATTTATGCCCAATAATCCTTATACAGTATATGGATTTAGATGTAGATACCCAATAGAGGGAACTGGCCCAGGGCCCCCAAATGCCCCTCCGTGGGAGTCACGCTCGAGCCACGAAGCAGCACTACTCCACCTTCGGCGAAGAGGGAGAAACATTTTATATTCATGCAAGAATACATATAGGGAAGATCGGGGTACATTTTCCATAGGATACGTTTTCCAACTCCCTTTAATTTTGAAATAAGCCGCTAGAGGACGCCAGGGAGTGAACTAGCTGAAGTAGCGAAACACGACTGATCATATATAAAAGTTTTAGCTCAGTATCGGCTGTCAAGCTGTCGGATGACGCTGTTTTCTTCATTTTTTTTTCATAGTGATTAAACTTTCAGATCTTTATTAAATTTAAAATAACCGTACTAGTACAAACTATACTCCTTTGATATTGCTTGTATTAAAAAGAAGAGTGTCTTACCTTACGTAACTACATTATTTTTGCAAATATTTTAAACCGCTACTCGTCGAGATAGTGTCAAGTTCCAAATTGACGATGGGGCAGGTTTTTCTACAGCATACGGCACACTTATTCCAACACATGTCTAGTTGGATAACGTGCTTTCTCACATATTACGAAGATATTACGACATGTAAAGAAAAGAACGATGTCATACTGGCTGATACACTCGTTAAAAATCAGATGAAAATTTATCTTAAAAAAAAAAAAAAAAACTTCAAAAAGAATTGTATTTAAGGTGAGAGAGAAAACAAAAGCCAATCCAGGCTAGGGAACTGTCTCATGCAAAAGGTATTAAAACATCAAATCCTAGAAAGGAAAAGTGTCATAGTATGTTGTCTAAGACAAAAGAAAGCTGGGTGGGGTGTACGAAATTTAAGGAATGGACGAATGAAAACTGCTCCAAAGGAAATGCTACATTTTATGTTTACGTTCACTGTGACTCAGACAGTGACGTACTTCTTTTGTTTAGAAAAAAAACATATCTTTGTAAATATGTAAAATTTCAGATATCATAAATTCATTGAGTGATATTTTTAGGAGGTATTTAAATAAGGTAACTCCTGTTAGACGATTCTAACATCCAGCACTACCAAAGAGCAACAAATCCGAATGCATACTTGCATATAGATGCTCTCTGCGGATCGTATCTCTCAACATCATTAGATCGGATTAACCAGATCTTTGCTGCCTTGATTTCAAGTATCCCCATAACTTGAAGACTGCCCGATAAAATCTGAAGACCGAGGCCATGCAAAGCAGTAGTGTGTACTAATAATTTGTCTGACCCAAACGGCTGTATAGGGAATATTTTGATTGAAGTAGTGGTTATTAGTTTCTCCAACTTAACGATAAAAACTGCATTTTTTCTCTTAGATTTTTACCTTAGAAGACCTTCCAGAACTGAAGTTGAAAATAACGTTGTTCATTCACCTAAGCAGTTTTCCACCCATTTACTGAACCCTTCCATTAAAAAAAAAAAGAGTTCTATCACATTATCGTTTTTAAAAATGAAATGGTTTCTGCGTACGTGGATGGCGTCTCTTAAGATACGACAGTTTATTACGACAGAGTATTAATGTCGGCATAAAACAACTAATGAGCTCCCTCTGTTCTGAAGTTTTTTATAATTCGAAGTGGGATTCTCTTCTATTTTGGAAAAATGACCACTTTGCCTGCTTGTCAATCTACCTTGCAAAGGTTTCACTATGTACAGTACAGTATCCGCTGACATAAGTTCATGGCATGCCAGAAATCTCTGGAGTACAAATGCGAAAGTCCAAGAAGAATACTGAGTACCAAGGATGAAGTTAAGCCCAAGAATCTGGCAGCTTAATAAGCACTGCTGGTCCTTGCAACTGTTTTGGATGTTAATGCTTCCACACTTCAAAAAAATAACTTAATTTTAGCAATATATTTAACATTTTATTAAAGTTGGCGGAAAACATGCCTGTATCAGTAGAGTAGCATTTTAAAAGAATGTTCCTCTTGAAACATTCCTTCAATATCAGCTAATTCTATTAAATTATGATTGCCATTCTATCTTATCCGTTGTCATAGCTCGGAAATAAACTATGCTCTGCTTTTATATCAACTTTTTTTCTGATAATACATTTAATTAGCTTCCGTTTCAGTTTCACATCAAAGCTAGCCTACTTATGATAATGTGACTTCATCAATAAGACGATGACTGTTTTTTTAAAACTCGTTGAGGTAAAAATATATAAAAGTAGCAGAACATACCAAATTTGTATCCATGTTTTTTAATTTTAATCGTGGAAAACTTTAGAAAGTCTTCGTTTCTCTTATGCTTTCTCTACCAAAAATAAATGCCTGCCCATACGCTAAGAGAACTTTTTAAAACAAATAAATATATATTTTCCTAATGTTATATGTTACTTATAAACTTCCTGTCTCAAACAAATTGGAATAATTGAATGCAGAAACTGTAAATTGTATGCAATCAAACATCTTGCATATCCTAGCTTGTAAAATTAAAATTTCATGAAGGTCATGAAATTCAAAATACCATTGAAAATACATAGTCAATAATGTTGATGAATTTCAACCAACATTTCTATGAATACATTCGCACACTTTCCTTTATGTAAAGGTATAAATTTATAGGGCCAGTGGGCGAACAAGGCTTTCCCCAAATGATGAAACTCCCGTGCAATAATCTACTCAAGAATGTTTCCCCTATAAGTACATCCTTGGTGTTCCGGACATCTCTTCTGCACATAGTTTTTACTTTTGATTCTTAAATCAATAATGCATTATAATAAAAATATTTTAGTTATACAACAGGTTTACGATTCTAAAATTTATCGTCAGATAGTAGTAGTGATAATTTGAAAGTTAAGTGTGTACATAAAATGGTTTTCCGGTATGCTAATGTCATCCATTTCATAGATTCGTAAATATAGCATCACATTTGACAGCGAAAGTGCTTGCACTTTCCTCGTGCAGACACGTCTGGGTTTTCGTCTGGAATTCATGTCGTCATGCGTCTGAAGCTTAGCTTAACACATAGAGTGCTGCAGCTGTCAATTATATAGTTAAGTATATAAGCACGTAAACGTGACATAAAGTGATATTAGTTTACTAAGATAATGTATATAAAGTATAGGGAATTAACGCAGTATTTCTATGTATTCTTAACGCTTTCTTTGATACCATTTTCTATGAAAAAATAAATGAATATTTTTTTACACTTTGACATGTATGATTGTTTCGCTGACAAAAAATCTTTTAAAACCGTAACTTATAATAATAACTTACTTACAACTTTTTAAAAATAATATAACGGCAAAGTAAAGTAAACTTACAGAAACATACGTATTTCTGTCGTAACTTTTCTTCCTTATCACTTAACAATTCTTTAATTTAAAACTCATTGGTATCATTATACTAAATCGTGAACTTTTTTACTACCTCTTATTTTTTTTCACTTTAAATTTTGATAATGGTAACATTCTATTCGCAGCTGTTGAAAAAAACGCCCACTTGTACTTTATTCGGCAGTCGTTCGTTGTGCAGCAAAGTTACATATACCAGTCGTTTACGATTGACGTACACTTTAATTTGCTATACATAAAAATTGCATAAGAGGCCATCTCCATATTAAAATTTGCACCAACTTTCTTTTTCCCAACAGCAACCCCTAGTTTTCACTTCATATTTCAAAAATTTAGCTCATTTCAACCCCGGATACCAATTTATTTCAACAATAAATTTGAACTGAAAATGAGTGAGTTATGAGCTTCCAAAATACCCCTCCCCCTATGTTAAGATATTTTTCATACTTTAATTCATATCTCATATAATATTGATAATAAGAAGCTGAATTTTAATCGTAGTATTAGAACTAAACGACCCAAACATAATTTACTACTGTTATATTTTTTAATAAAATATTAATATTAATATGGATTATTATTATTCATATTCAAATTAATATTCAAAAATAACTATGAATAGCGACGTAGTCAAATTTTGATGGAAATAGATGCAGGAAGTAATATTACACGGCTGTGCAAAATTTCAAATTTTTAGATTCAGTAGTTTAATTTATATTAAATAAAATTTGTTATTTTTATGAGTTAAAGGACCATGTATAAATTTATTGTTTGAGTGACAATTTTTTTGAAAATTTCTTAAAATAAGCATAAATTAGATTTATTTTGCACAATAATAGTAAAAGTTAGCAAAATTTAAAAATAGCAAATTTTGAAGCAAATAAATTGGAGGTTTGTACAGTGTGATGGTGATTCTATAAAGCGTCTATTGTTGCGTCAGCTACTATTTTCCCCAAACAAAATATTCTCCATGGATAGAATTAGATTCAGTAGATGTACGTCTTCAAATACAACGACCTATTTCTGAAAAACTAGCATCCCCAGCATTCCAGGCATGAATTTGACCTTTTTTAATATCTGAAGCATCAGGTCTTTGGACTTACCCATAGCTTATCAAACATTCAAATCACATTTTTCTGTCTAAATTTTCATCTGACTGTAAATTAAAATACCACCAAAAGGCTTACAAAAATATTACACACTCCAGACGATAATATTACATGAAGGAAGTGAAATAACAAACACGGTGACAATAGTGAGTCGGCAATAAAGTAATTGCGTTTTTTACATGAAATTCAAACAAATAAATTTTCAATCATGAAACCATTCTTCAAGTTCATGTTTGTACGTAGCTGAGTAACTTTCATTTTTGTAATCAGAAGAGCCGAGAACTGATTCTCATTCCTGGCAACATTTCACTTGTCTAAGAGAACCTTCAAATACTCAATAACAATTTCAAAATTATAAATATTTATTTTCAAAATCGTAAGTAATCGTAATGCACTTTTTTCTTTAAATCATGTTTACGGACCAAGGAAGTTTTGGAGACACGTTTCATTTGGACCACTGACTAAATATTCTAATACCTACCCCTGATAATCTCAGTACAAAAAACTTTAAAACTAGAAACAGCATTTTAACTGTAAATAATATTTATTTTTTTTAACTATCTCGAGCAAAATGAATGAAAAGCGAAAAGTTCGTAACCTGCAAATAGCGGTTTTTCAATTTGCAGAAAGTCCCTTAATATCGTGCAGAATAGAATTCGCAATACCTCCGTAAATTATCGTAAAAAATTCCTGAAAACTAATATTTAGGGTAGTTTGAAGGTTTTCTTTTGTTTAATACAGTCAAAACAGAGTGTTGCCATTGAGAAAAACGAAGTTGATGCAGAACTAAATATTAAGACGGCCCCTTGTGCAAATTAAATTAATAGTAAATTAAAGTATACGTTATTTGCAAATGAATGGTATCCATAACTTTGGTGTCCGATCAACGACTGCCAAATAATGAGCAAGTGGGCTTTCTGATTTTTTTTTTCCGCTGCGGCACGTGCTTGTCATTCCATTGTTTCACTATATGTGAGCCCGGTAAAATGTTGTCTGTTTATCACAACCCTTAATGTTTCAAGACAAAAGACATAAGAATAAGAATAATTGTATGTTTCACAAAATGTAGATACATACGTCAAGCGTAAAATAGTTATGATTCCAACATTTTTTTGCGCAGTATATTATCTAGTTTCTTTCTGATTCACTGCATTGAAACCTGAAACATACTCCATGATTCTTGGTCCATTTTTTCAAATAAGTGTCTGGTAATAATTCCGCTACTGAATTCTGCAGGAAAAGGATTTCCTTTCCCCAAGGAAAACAAAGTACTGATCGATAGCCCAGAAGGACGAAAGTGAAAGCTGACAGATGTTGCTTTCATTATTTTACCGTTTCGAGACAAGATATGAAGCAACTTATAAATAATAATTGCTTAATAAAATGACTTACCTTTATTTAGAGAATGTTTAAAACAACTGTTAAATTTAAGTGACAGAATTTGTTGATGTCATAATTATAATACAGGTAAATTTATGAAATCTAAACACTAGCGTACATCTTTAAAAAAAAGTTAAAATGAAAGAAAGTGAAGCTTGAGTAATAGAAGATAAGCTACCCAGTCCCATAGCTATTAATTATTATCGTGTTCTAAATATATATTTAAAAATTTTTGGGGCCCCATCTACTATGGAACTACTAGAATAAAAATGACTCACACATTTTTCTCATTAGCTGAAATATGTGTGTGTCATATAAGAATTTGTCGATAACAGGTAGAAATTTTTAAACATAAGGTATAAGTGTATTATCAAATGATAAAAAATTGTATTTTCTTGTAAATGTAAAAACTATTACACTCATGAGAATAAAACTACATAAATTGTTTTTTTATGATGTTTGTAATAACCATTCATTTTATGTTTACAGCCTCAATATAAATTCCAATGACGGATCTGCGTGGTTATTGTAGGTGAAACTAAATCAAAATTACTTATTTTTAAAAATAATATTTAAAATACGTACCGTTTAATTATTTCTATTGTAACAAAATTACTGTTAATAGACTATAATAAAATGTATAGATGCATTGATTTTTCCCACAAAATAACATATTTTTTTCTGTAAATAAATTAATGTCAGTTTAATTGTAATGAAATTATAGCAGCTTCATTTAAGTAAAATTATTTAAAAATCATGCACGTACTGTTACTGCCATGAAAAAAAAAACGGAGGAAGAAATGAAGAAAGAAAAACATAGGAAAGCAATTCTTTTGTTGAACAAAGAAAGCTTCAAATAACTAAACTGAAAGCTACATTACGAATCCTCTTACGAATAAGCATTCTCACTCTTTCTCATAGCCTGGAGCCAATTTCGTAGTTTTGAAAATCATCGTTCTTGAAAGAAGTATTGAGATATCTAAAACTATATTGTCATAACTGGAAATATTCTACGTTGTTAAGAAATCCATTTTTTTCATTCAAAATCATTCTAGCTCGTTTTTAAGTTTTTCAGTTCCCAGTTAGCTCATAGTTTTCTTTTCAACGAAATTTTGCAATCGGAAAATTTTGCTTATGGAAATTTACTTCCGTTATATTCTCAAGCATTAATACGAGTCTAGGGAAAAGAATACAGCAATCTCGTCTTGAAACAGAAAATAAATCGATATCCACATATTCCATTTTTATTTAAGAGAAGTAAAGAATATATAGAGAAAGAAACCAGGTGTGTTAATTCATAGCTTACAATTCTATAATATTTATTTAGCTGAATATTCTTTCTGCGTACCACTACATTTTTTCCACAAATTTTGTATAGAAATACATCGTAGACGCTTAAATTGACAGACAGATGTACAAGAAGTGGCATAAATAAACGCACCTTCCAGCTTCAAACGATTGAGAATGGAGAATGTAGGTAAAAAAAAAAAGTTGCGTTAATAACAATTCTCCTTCAAGAGATTTGAAGTGTAAGAAAGGTAATTTTCTTTATTTAATTTTATAACAAAGGAGATTATTCTTCAAATTCAACTATCAATGTGTTCATTTCTTTTAACAATATATTCCGTTACACATATAATATATTTACACCCTGCATAATAATACACACTGAAATAAAGAGCCTTTTCATACATTAAAATCCTTAAACTAATAGTGAAGGATCTTTATACATTAAGGTTATGACTAAAAATTTTTTTTCAAAATTTTGTATCTCCAGTGGTTGCAAATGATGAACTTTCGGAATCAGATTACTAAGCAACTATTATTGAACTCTAATAAAAACCTCCGGCACCAAACCACTATTTTTTTCACGGTGTGTCACGAGAACCATATGGTGCTCATGATAAAGTGTGACTGATATTTGACTGATGTTTTTTCTGTACCTTCAGATTTTGTAGTTCAAGATTAGTATTATAATGGCATACTATAAATCAAGTGAAACAAATTCGGAATCGTGGATTTAGCTGTGAATCCAACAAAAAGACGAGATAAGCCTAAAATTGAAACATTTAACCCTTTTAATCTGGAAACAGCATAAGATAAAGAATAAATGAATCTGATTACTGGTGAGCTTACCATTATCTAGAGAAAATTTAACTATCCAGTTTTAGCAAAACAAATAGTTACGCTAAAAGTAGTTAAACTGATTGCAGAGAATGAAAAATAGAAAGCGGAAAAAACATTCGATTCAACATCAAATAGAAAATATATTTGGCCTAGCAAAAAAGCATGGAAAAAACATGTAAAAGCATGGGTTATGCCAAGAAGATAGAGACTTATACGAGGTACAATTAAATACAAGGTAAAATTAAATATGTAACAAGCACAGTTTTTCAGAAATCGTCCATTCATCTCCCTAAGGCAGTGTTAAAAAACCATGCTTCACAATCAAAACCAACCGGTCTCTGCCACTGATGTCGATGGGATATCATCAGGAGGTTGTGATGAAATCTTTTCCGAAACAAAATCTGTATCTGAAAACAGCGGCGGCCCAAGGATACGTGGTGCCACACTGCAACCGTGAAAAAGGTGCCCCCTTTTATGCTCTAGATCAGTGCGAGACCTCACCATGACACAGTAGTTATGTCACCGGAAATGGTAGATGGGTGGGTGTTGAAAATTAAATTTGCAATGGTTGCATGTGGATTTCATCAGGCACAGTATATTGGCTGCCAGCATCATGTTCTTGATAGACTCGTAAAGTATATATTACAGCTCTTTATTAAAGACTTCCACCGAGCCAACTCTAAATGAATTAGTGGACGAAGACATAAAACAACGATGTCTTGCACCAGTTCTACAAGATAGAAGGTGAAATGAATACTGTTCCAAATACAGGTTGGGGAGATGGCTTTCGATTTCTGTATGAGTTATCTAGAGAATTTCATTTCCTTTAAAAACTGGTGGGAACCGTGTAATTAAATAAAGAGGATTACTGTCCCTTCACGATGCCATGGGGAATTCACGTATTATATCTGCTCTTATTTCGTGTTTCTTCATTCTTAAATAGAGAATAAAATCACTGGAATTAGTGTGAGCTTCCATCTCCACAACATGGCTAAAATCACGGTTTTCCTACCAAATCCAAGAGATTCACTAGGAACTGGTGGACGGTTGGTATTTCCAAATTAAATTGCTCTGCAGCCACGAAACACTTTGTAACTTGCCGGAATACTGATATATTCGTTATAGATGTAACCAGGGGTCGATTCAGGAATTTTTTCCAGGATCCATTTTAGTGATTTTTTTTTTATTTTTGTACATTTAAATATGTATTTTTGTGAATTTCTATACCTATTTTTCTGAATTTTCATACCAATTTTTGTACAATAATTTACAGTACGAATTAAAATATACGGTAAAATGCAAAAGAAGTGTTGTTTCAGTCGATTGTATTTTTGTGAAGGGGCCGCTTTAATCGATTATATTTTTGTGAAAAAGCAGTTTTAATAGACTGTAATAGACTATGTTTCCGAAATGAGGGGTGAAAGAAGTGGAAGAACTGTAAGAAAAATGCAAAACATATAAATATTTGAATATGAAATTTATTTCAACAAATAAGTTTTGACTGCGCTAAAATTACTTGAGTTACAACTTTTACTGTCATTGGCGCGGAATGTTTTTTCTAAACTGAACAAAATAATTGCCATTTTCTGAATCTGTAAAAAAAAATCATTAATATCCACTTCAGACAAAAAAAAATCATAACACGAATATACATTCATAATATCATTTGATTCTTGATAAACTTTATGGTTTATTAAATATACTTTTGATTTCAATTACAAATATTTAGCAAAATGTCATATCAGAATTATCTATGGATCAGTAATATTTACGAAATGCCTATTCTATGTATTACATGAAAGTTCAGTTCCCTATTACGCGGTCAAAGTATTCATCAATTCCAACATAGCGGAACTACTCAAGCTATGAGCTTGCAAAGTATTATTCAAAGCAATATTTAAAAAAATTCCAATACTATGCAGGTCTCAAATAGATATTCGAGAGGGAGGGTTTAAATCAGCTAATTAAAATTCAAGAAAATAATACTTCAGAGTATTAGAAGTTAATTAGCTTTTAAGTCTCCGTTTTTTCCTCCTTGATGTTTCTCAAATTAGGAAAATTTTCGGGAATTTCAATGCACGCATATGCATGGAAAGATCATTTTTCGAAAAGTTTGTCGATTTCGTCCGTATAGTAATCAGTTATATTTAGAAAGAGATTAAGTATTAGTGCGATAATTTTTTTAAGGAAAAGAATATTTGTATTTTACTCTCATAAACTTGGATTATTTCTTTGAGTAAATTGTAGATAAAACCAATACGTTTATTAATATTCTTATAAATAGATGCTTATCAAGAATTTATAAGGGAAAATGCTAAATATTTAATTTTTCTTCGTAAATAAACCAATAACTTTAAACAGCTTATCCGATAAAGGTATAGAAATGAATAAAACAGTGCGTACCGGTAAATGGTCTTCTGAAAATTCTTTCTGGAATCTTTCTGGTTTATCCAACGGAATATTATAATTTACAAAAAATAATGCATTAAACACCCTTTAAAACTGAATAAACAAATCAGGCTTCAAAATTTTACTTTGTCTTGAAATTTTTAAAGCTTTAATTTTTCAAGCTTTCATGTCACGGCTGTTTTTAAGGAACTTTACATAACGAGCATAACTTGCATAATTTACAACTTACATAATTTGAGCGAAAAAATAAAATGCAAATCTGAAATACTTTTACATTTTAAATATTCATTAAAGCTTTACATACAGATTGTATTTATAAGACAATAAATTCAGTACCTGCTTTTCTTCTGAGTGCTTTCGTATTTTCAAAGTATTTCAGTATATGAATGACATGTAACGATCGATGCATCAACTTTGACCAGAGTTACCTATACAGATTTAATTCGACTAAAAATACGCAACAGACTTTTTGGAGTAGTTAAACTGAAAAAAAAAGAAATAAATAAACAGTTTCATGATTTTCGATATTAAAAAAGTAATCTATTGTAGTTCGTAGACATTTCTAATATCACTTTTTTGTTAAAACAACGTCTTCCATGTCACTTTATTTGGGAAGGACTTATGTTATAATTAAGTAAGCTAAGTTGATAATCTAATAATTATGTTGGGCCTAACATGAATGAAAAAGTTTTGAATAAAAAATGGGCATAGTTATTTGCATACGTTAACGTTTAGACTGAGAGAAAGAGAAATGAGTAAAAAACGAGAAGGAAATTACTCTAACAATGCTTTGCTGCTAAACTAATTTTAAATCAATAAGTAGTCAGTTTTTCATCAAAAGCCGTTTACATCAAAATATAAAAGAAACTTCATAGGAAAGAAACAACAAACCAAAAGATCAAACTCCAGTCGACATAAAAAAATAAAATTTTTAGCTTCTTTTTAAATAAAATGTTTCTTTTCATAAATTATAGTCATTTCCAATTTCAATAAATATTACATATCGAGAATTAAACTTTAAAAATAAAGTATTCAAAAACTTCTTTCTCGCAGCGGATGTTTAGGTACTGTAATTTAATTTTCTTTTCAGAATGATATGCAAATTAGAATTTTTAAACGCTTTTGTTAAAACAGATGCTTTTTTTTTCAGATGTGATGAAACTAATTTCGTTTATTTGCCTCGTTTTCGAGGGACGTCTTATAAAGAACAATTTTCCGAAATTTAATTTACTTTTTAATATTACTATTGTGAATACAAAAGCAGGTTGAAAACTCAGTTATTATTTATTTATTTATTTGTTTTTCTATTTATTATGTTTCAAATAAGTATAAATTGGTAGTCTATCTTTCACAGAGATGCAGAGATCAGGAAGAAAAGGTGTCTGAATGATTAGCACTTGAATGCTTATTAAATATCGTTCCTCCTTTTTTAGGGTAAGTAAAATATACCACATGTCGCATGTTTTTACAGAATTCGCATATATTATTTGATGATGTATAAATTTTTCAGAACAGCAATGGTAACTATGCGATCGGCGATAGTAGAAAAAATATAAATAAAATTTACTTCGAGAATTTTGAAACATTGAGGAGAATGTGCATTCAAATCATAAAAATTGACTTACCAAAAACTTCAATGCATTTTCCCATGTTAGGGTGTTTGTGTTTTACACAAGAGGAATAAAAAGAGATTTAAAAAAGGCAGTGAGGTTTTCAAAACTTTTTATTTATTTTTTTTTCTATCACGGATACAAGTAAGAAGAATTAAAATTGTAGAATATTTGTTTAGCTCTTCCACAGATTTATTTTGGTGCTTTGTCTCACCGAGTGGGCGCAGCGTGATTGTTTATGCTTTGATCAGATCGCTCACTATAGATCGCCTTAATCTCTATAATTGAACGGCAAAAAGACGAAATTATATTGACAAAGACAATCGAAGAACAAAGTATCGACAATATTTCACACAAGAGCTATGTCGAAGATCTGATCAGACACTACTTCGAGTACATTCATAAAAGCCGGATGTTGCGTAGACATTCATACAGGAATGACGTCTGTATAAGGCGTAACAATTATCTTCCTACATACAGTGGCACGTGGTATCTCAGTTTACAGAAAAACGATTTATCTTAGCCGGGATGTTGGGGTTCAAAAGAGGGACCATCTACAAGATAATTGACTTGTCTTTCCTGGTCAGGCGCACCGATGGTCAAACGAAGGTATCCTCTTTCCAAGAGGTCTGTCAGAAGGTCAGAAGAGTCATAAATTTCCTGTAATGGGTTTCAGCGCGATCTTGATCGCAATAAGGGGTCGGGTAGATATGTAAAAAGAAGTTCCACTGTATGTCTGTTTCCTTTAGAAAAGTTTTTATAAAAATGAGAACAAACATAACTTGTTTACCGATATATAAAACTAAATACTATTATTTTCATATAAAAAAGGGAAATCAAGGCTCATAGCAGAAGGATATGATTAAATATGTATTAATTAATGAGAAATATATCTACAAACCGTCCAGTTTTTAATGATTAAATCACCTTATATAAATTGTGTCACATTCATGCTTCATTCACTTTCACAGTAACATAAGTTTAAAAAAAATTAATTAAAAAAACTAATCTTTTAGCCATCTGTTTGGTTTTTCTAATATTACTTTGGCTTAGCTGTAAAATTAAATCTGAAAATTATTTTATTTTTAGCGATGTGTATCACTTTAAGCGCCTTTTTAAATATCTGATGCATTTTATTTTAATTATTTTAATAAATATTAAATGCTTCCATATCCGTTTTTTGCATAACTCCCCTCACACACACGCATAAAAAAATCCTAAATAAATAAGTAAATAAATAAAAATAGAAAATTAATGGAGTTAAAAAAAGCCTCTTTTGAACTTTAGTATTGTTATAATTATTTCTATTGATATGAAAATACAACAGAATTTTACAATAGCATTTTAAGTAGTATCTTCACACTTACTCTGAGCCCATATAGGGGGCAGGTGGGTGCTTGACGACCCCTCCCCCACTTTGCAAATTCAAGAGCCTCATTAAAAGCAAACCAAAGTAAGTTTTTGTCCACTATTTAAAAAAATCAGGGGCCGACCCATAAAAAATTCTGCCTGGGGAGGGGTCACAATTGTTTTTACTCCTTTCTCTTATAAAAGCATTTCGATTTACAAAAGAATCTTTTATAGTCTACATTTGATTTGGCATGTGAGTGCACGTACTCCCCCCATGCCCCTGTGAAAATTAGAATTATGTGTGTGTGTGTGTGTGTTTGGGGGGGGCATTTTTTCCGGGGGCCGTCGTTTTTTATTACATTCGTAATAGATAATGGTACATAAAGTAAATACGGAGAGATCATTTTAATAAACAAATTTATTTATTTATCAATTATTAGGTAAGAAAAATTAGATTTCACCAGTAATTGACTCTCATGTTAGTTATTGGTGTTTTAGCCAAGTTCATGATAATTGCATACAATTTCTAGTAAATGCAGAAAATAGCTATTGAGATGGTTATCTTTAGATAAGTTTTAATATACAGGGTATCCCAAACAGGTCACGCTTTAATTCTTTACATAATAGAACCTTTTATCAAATGTTGCTATCTAGTAAGAATTTAGGAATTTATCTTCATTTTTTGCAACTTTTTTTTAAATCTCCAGAGGTTCTAGGTATCAAAATTTGAAATTTTAAACATAGTGCTAAAAATATTGTGATTCTCAGTAGCTAGCTTAATGCTGAAATTAAGATAAATTCATTATCAACCTGTTTCTATTTAAGGCATATTCCTTTTTAGAAATTACTTTAAATTGAATTGTATCAAATAATTAGATGAAGTTACCTTAGATTAGTATGTAAAGCAAATTTCCAAAAAGCCTGACTTATCGTCAGCATTATAGGAGTACAAATAATGGAAGTAGGTTATTGGCAACATTATTGAAAGCAACGATATAACTTCTGTCTATTGTTAAATGATTCCATGTTAGATAGTAAGTGCTGAGTGAAATTCTCAATAGAGACAGAGCCTTATTATCGCAAGGGCAAATCGATACTTTGCCCAGGGCCCCTTCTTTGAATTTTAATCAAACTTGAATAGTGAATAAATATATTTTTAACAGCAATGTGATCGAATTAGCCGAATAGAAATAGCCAGGAAAAAAATTAATCGAACATTCGAACCATTTAATCGATTAATTGACATAGACATAATTGTTATTGAATTACAGAAACTTTAAGATCCAATGACGAATAAATGTTGATAAAAAATGTTGATAAAAATTCAGAATTTTAATCAACAATTTAATTCGCATTAAACACAGATTAGTTCTACTGAAAATGATTTACAAATATTAATTTACTGATACCATTTAAATGTTTTTTAATTCATTAAGCAATTTTTAATTCATTTTTTATAATCGCATATCTATACACTTGGCTTTTAACCAAGTTTTTAAGGTATTGACCAGAGAGATTGCATTGAGTTTCAATATTTATCTCATAAAGTGCACAATTTCTATGAAAGTATAGAAATAAATAATGTATATCAGAAACATTAACATATGCTTCGAAATTATGAGCTAACTGAAAAATCGGTATCCATAAACAGTAAATCCCCCCCCCCTCCGAAATCGCTTTTTTAGATTATAAAAGACCGATTTCGTTTGTAATTTCATAAGCGCAGGGTCACACGCAGGATTTTATTTTGGGAAGAGTAAAACTCAAAAGATATCAATCAAAAAGCATATGTTTGAGATTTTTTCTTGCACGTTATATCTTTTCACAAGGTCAACTGTTTTTAAGACCAAATAACAGCTTATAAAGCTTACTTTCTTTGACCAGGAATGACCATTACTTTTTTTTGTTAACAACCCCTCAATTCAGATTCCCCTTTCGAAAGGTGCGGGGTGAGGGGTCAAAGTTCTTCGGACTTGTGGGTGAGAAAATCGCTTATTTTGGAGAGTGGGGTTTTTTTTGCATTTCTAAATGACCCCTTAAACGCGACAAATCCAATTAAGGAGAATTTGTGCTCTTCTGTCATCCTTATCTTTCGATATTGCGGGACACAGCCCAGTGGCATAGTACTACAGATGAGGATTGGGTGTCAATAAAAATGAGTTTCACCCACAGTGTGACGGAAACTTTTGCGTAATACATTTTAGACTGAATACGGATCTAGCTCTTTTAACCTATAAACAACCCTATGCAGTACAGCGCAGTAGGGAAAAACCAGGGGGACGCCAGGGGTTATGCTAGTACTTACAAAACATCAAAATAAGAACGACGGGAAAATCATGATACGTGATTCAACATGAAAATCCTGTTGAAGTATAGACAGCAAAATGAGAAACTATCTTGGTAGGTGTTCAATATTCTGATGAAAATAGTGTGTTTATATGGTGGAAAATATCATCGACTGATTGGCTGAAACTTCTAACTAGTATATAAATCAAGATAAGTATATTTCTTCCTTATTCTACAGCAGTAATTATTATGTGCACGTATTTGAGTAACATTCAGTCATATTTTTATGTTATAGTTGTTATGTGTAACCAGTTCACTAGTTGTGATTTACAATCGTTCGTCATATTATGAAAAGATAAACACCATTTTAATAAAGAAAGAAAAATAAGTAAGTAATACTTAATTATTCTACATTGAATAGGTTTATTACAACCCTACGAGTATTTAATACAGTCGATTCTTTTCTTTTTCAAATCTCTTTTTTACGAACATAACACTTTCGACTTTAGAACTAGAGAGTGGTTTCGAATATACGCCTACAAACGATTTTACGACTCGATTTTACGAACAATTAAATGGTCCTTAAGGGTTCTAAATATCGAACGTTGACTGTATAATTTTATCCCCATACAGAAACCCATAACTGGTGAAAAGTTTATGACGTAGCATTTTACTTTACATGAATTTTACATGTGGGTCTTGAAATTAATGATATAAATGTTCAGTGACGCCCTGAAGTGGCTTTATAAATTTTGATTTTAAATTCCATTAGAATTACTTCTGTTTTATTTCCTAAAGAATATTTACACATTCAAAGGATGCTTTTAATTATCAGATACACTGTCAAATATATCACACTTTTACTGAGCCTATATTATGTATTCACATGAATTTATTTCAATAATTTAATTTTATCTTTTGCGTCATGCTATCTAAAAGGGCAAGCAAAATTTGCATAAATGTTTTCTTTGTAACACACTTTGTTTTTAAATACATTTCACTTATCTTGGATGCTAAGACACAAAGAAAACATTTATGCAAATTTAGCTTGCCCTTTTGGATAGCGTGACGCAAAAGATAAATTATTGAAATAAATTCATATGAATACATAATAAAGGTTCAGTGAAAGAGTTTTATATCTGACAGCATATTTGATAATTAAAAGCTCGACTTGAAAGTGTAAATCTTTCTTAGAAAATAAAACAAAAGTAAATGGAATGGAATTCTTTACAGATAACTTTCATTCTTAATTTCAAGCGTATGTAAATCGCTGATAACTAACCTAATACGAAGAGTGCTAGAACTGTAAAAATTAGATTAACATCGCTATAAATAAAGTATTATTTTTCTGTCATAAACAGCATAAGCATTTTTAAAGCATTTTTTCCTCTTCGAGGCCGCCGTGGTTCCAAAGTCATTAATTATGTCACCATCGAGATTTTTTAGACGGCGCACAGACCTAGTAGCAGATCATACTGCCACCTAACCTAATAATTGATTGTTATGAAAACACTCTGTATTATATCAATCATAATTATACGTACATGAATGTATGTGTGTATATAAGGAAGAAATCTGATTTATGAAAATCATCTCATGACTAATCTGTACTAAATGTACAAAAGTTATTAGTACCTTACAGATATTATACATTAAAGAATAATGCACTATTTTCATTTAGCTTTGTTCTGCGCGACATTGATGATTTATTCAGTCTATAAGTACTTTAAGATGCACAGATTAATGAGTATTTTAAGAAAACTTCTCTAACACGCATATTTAGTTAATGCACTTTCCCCAGAAATGAACAAAATCAGCTATTAACGAAATATTCCAAGAACTGTCAAGACTGCAAACTTGTCAAAATATCATAAGCTTTCGCACAAACGACTCTCTCACTGGATAATAATGAAGCTATTGTCTAATCACATTCTTCAACGTATTTGATTAACGAATATAATTAAATCACTGCTTAATGTTTTGAATAATCAATTGTATTGCATAATTTGATATTTAACATGAATTTATGCGAAAACATGTCTTAGTTAAGTATGAGAAGTTTAAATTCGGAACTTACATATTATGTAAAGCTATTTCGTCGATTATTTACTTAATGATTTAAGTATAGTTAAACTATTACGTTTCTTTGAAAATTCTCTCTATTTGTTCATGTTTAAAAGATTCAACTTATTATTCGGTACTGGAAAATTTAATGAGTGAACTTCTAGTGTGAGAAGAAAAAAATGGCCTTTCAAATGTGCTGCAGGTTTTGTACCACGCGAAAAATATAGACCATCAGATTTTTTTTAATAATGTACATCTACTTGCCAATTAGGCATTCGCCACTAAAACGGCCAGAAGGCATTGGCCATTTTATTACAGAGAAATCCAAGGGGCTGGAACATTGACCCCTAAGAAGGGATGGACGAGTTAATAACCACGCCCCAGCTGGGATTCAAACCCGCATCCAAAGAGTGATAGAATGTTTCTTTGGCTAGTACATCACCTGGGCAGCCAAGACCATCCAATTTATTAACAGTCTTTTTCTGAATTCGCCTGCGAAAGATTATTATGAAGATGGCTGTGTCAAGTGAAGAAGTAATTTGTAGCAGCAATTCGACTGCCTACAGTTATTGGTGGTTAGATACTGAAATTAACTAACTACCATTTTTATTTTAAAAATTCCAATAAAAATCTATCATCTTTCGTGTACAAAACCCCTAAAAATATCGAAATATAAAGGGAACTCAATTAGAACCGCAAAGGGAATTTGGGGGTCTCATTGATGCAGCACTCAAAAAAGCTCGATTGCATTCAGTGTGTGTAGTAAGTTATCATTAAAATACCTTTTAGAGAGTGCGTGTTTCAAATCAAATATAAATAAAATTATAAAATGCTTGCCATCGAAAATATTGTACGTATAACTTTAACTGTTTTACATGGGTAAACGAAATAATATTAGGTTGTAACGAAAGTTTCCCGCCACCGCAAACATCGGAAGCACACAGTTCGCGTTGGCGTATTTGCTCATATTTTGTCAAACGATTTTTGGCATTTGAAAGAAAGAGGTTTACTTTATAACACTGTGTTGTGAAATCTGTAAAAAATATAGTTATCATTAAGTATAAGGTGTCTCAAATGGAACTATCACTCTAGAGAATTAGAACCATCATTTACTTCCAGTTGTGTTGCAAAAAGTCAGCTACATAATATATACGAATTATAAGTACAGCTTTAAGTACTATTGTTGTTTCATGTGATACTGTGCAGGTTTGGTACCGAAAGATCAAAAACAGTTATCTAAGGAGTTAGAAGCTAGTTTTTCAGGCAGATATGGCGGAAAACTTTCGTTACAACCTGATAGTATTTCATGGAGGGCAGTTCGAGGTAAATATCCACGCTGCGTCCTTTAGGACAGATTAGTCTTCTGTTTTTGATAGGAGATTACAGCTCGCGTCACTGAAAGTGTCGCTTAGAGCTACAAACGTCCTTCCGTGAGTTTCCCACACAATTTCAATTCTCATCAGAATGTGGGGACTTCTGAGTATTGGCACCCCCTCGGAAACTGCTAGCGACAACCGAGAGAACTTTCGGAACCACGTACGCGGTGGTCTTTAGTGGTACGTCGGAATCGATCCCGCAACTTTTCGGTCACGAATTCAACGCCTTAACCACTGGGCTACCACGTCAAATCCGTGAGCCTCTTACCCATGTGGGCTTAGTGCGGCCGCTGTGTATGCAGGCTCTGAAAGAAACATAAGTTAACACGTGCCAGATTACACAAGGCAAATTAATCTAAGGAGTGTGTCATAATTCTTCTTGCATACAGTGAAAGTGGTGACCCAGGTTTATTTCACTCTAACAAATGGTATTATTGTTCATACATAATAATATAGTAGCTCAGTGCCCCATCTTCCGCCCATGAAAGAGAAATTTTGCACTTTAATCCAGAATTCTCAAATACTGTATGCATTTCATTAGACATTACTACAAAATATAATTATAAAAGTACAGACACAAATAATATAAAATTTTAGATTACAAATTTTGTATCCTTAATTATGAATTATTTAACCATCTTCCAAGAAATTCTAAATAGGGATTTACATAAGTTTTTATTTTCATTAGAATCAGCATTCATCAGAAACTCTGAAAATAAACTTTAGTTGCTTTGAAAATTTTTTTAATTTTAATTTAAGACAAACTTTAAGAGAGCACCTGCTAGTGTTCTTCCACTCTGCGCACTAGCATAATAAATGTTGATTTTTTTTTAAGTAAAACTTCTTTAGGGGAAACTAGGGTGTAGCTCAGATTTTTTTTCTGACGGAAGTAACGCTCAGTAAAGGAAGTGACGTATCTTTTTCCCCTTGCTACCTACATTTGCGGAACAGCTTTCGTGTGTTCGTTCCTGCGAACGTCGACTGTGCTCCCTGTGCGTCGACATTACTCCCTACCTGTTTTGAAACAAGATCTTGTCTCTGTTCAGTGGATAAGTGGACCGGCTCTTGTCAGAGCCACTGTGGGAAGCCTTTCGCTGAACAGGCGGCGATCCTGCTGACTGTCTCTCACTGTTGTTACAGGCGGCGACCCAACCCGTCACTTCCGATAAAAAAGGCAGGCCTACGCACCGAATACAGAAAGTGGCACAGTGGTGCATTTCGTGGTCCAAGCTCCGTTGCTTTAGTTACATATTTTCAATGGCATTATTACAATATTTAATGGAATTATGAGTTAAAACTTGACATGATTGGTTGCCATGATACATAAGTATAGTTTGTCTGTACTTAAATAGTATGTAATCTTGTATGTTTTTAATATTGATCATGCGTTTTTTAGTTATTTATAATAATGAGCAAATGTAAATTTTTAAACAGAATAATACTTTGAGCAAAACCAGCAGAGGAAAACAAAGGTTTAAGAACACTGCCATAGAAAAACGCAATAATAGATCCTACGTGCATTTGATACCAACCGACAGAAGAAAACACCAATTTAGGAACACAGTTAAAGAAAAGTACCACAGCATAGACATTCTCTCGATTCAAACCGTACGGCAAAACGTTTTAAGAAAACAGTGAAAGAATAATAGTTCAATACGGACACTTCCTGGATGCTAACCCGATATGAGGCGGAACAACGGTTTAAGAACACGGGTATGTAACACCACAAAGAAACAAACACTGGCTGCAATCCATCCCAAACAATATACAGAACCTGCAGTTTAAAAACACGGATACAGAATAATAATTCGAAACCTACTAGCAGACGAAATCAACGCTTAAGAACACTGTGATAGAAAAACACAAAAAAAAAAATTACACTACCTGCATTCGAACCCAACAAACGGAGGAAAACATCAGTTAAAGAATAATACTAGACTACGGACATTCCCCCCATTCAAACCCAACCTCCAGACGAAACAATGGTATAAGAAAACAGTTCAAGAATAATACTACAACTTGGACACTTCCTGGATTCTAAGTAATTATAATGAATGACCGATGATTCTTACTGGAGATTTTAATGTTCATTTTCTCTCTCAAGAATCTCCGCCGTTGGTTGATTTTTTAGAAGAAAAATTGGATCTAACTATGAATACTTCTCGATTTATATCAGCAACGGGTTTCGTTGATTCGTACGATAGATGCTGTATTTAAAAAAAATTCGTACGATAGATTTCGTACGATAGATGCTGTATTTAAAAAAAATTAGCAAATTTAGAGAGTAAAATTTATGTTTCACATTATAGTTACCACAAACCTATAATTTCAGACATAAAAAATTACGATGACATTCATATACCTATTTCCAGTGAATAATATGAATATAACATTTATATAATCTTTGTAAAATACATGAATAATAAATATAATTAAATTATAATATGATATTTATTTTAAGTTAAAGTTTAATCCTTTTAGTGATATGTGTCGTAAACGTCAAAGAAGTTTTACTTCAATCGCGCGTAAAGATTACACGCACACACTTTTTTTTTTAAATGCCCCAATAGATTATTTTTTCTTAAGTAGCGAAATTCCACATCTAGAATAACCAAGACTAAAAAATTCGAGTAAATTTAAAAAAATAATAGTGCATTAGAAAGTTTAAGTTTAAAATAAACATCATGTATACGATCCCTCAAAAAGTCAAAATTTCTACAGAAAATAATAACAATATTTAACCATAAATTTGATCTAAAAAGTTTCTTTTCTAGAAAATCAAAATACAAGATGTCGTTACATATGGGAATTTTATTCGCATTAAATCGAAAAGGAATTAAAAAGCACCTTAAAACTACATTTTTATTATTCCATCTGATAAATATTTTTATTATAAAACCTATTACTCCTAACTGGAATTCAGAAACTCTTAGGAACTACATAAATCTTTAAGAATACAAAAGCAGAATAACATGTGTCATACTATTTAAACTGTTATGATCCAATGCATTCACCAAACAAGCTCCAAATCTAAAATGGCTTCTAGCGCATATTTTACTTCTGTCACATATAAAATGACTTTATCATGCCATAAATTTTTCTGCGATTTTCCCGTCATTTGTTTTAAGCTCCAGTAAATGGTTTTATCCAAAATAGTAACAAAACTCTGCCTCAGATTTATCAAGGAGTTGGCATATAAGTCGATAGTTTTGTCTCACTGTTTTTGACGCAGATGAATACAGCCATTAATTTATCATAGCTCTTTCGGATATATCGATATTTTTTGTCCGATAAAGGCAATTCCCTTCGACTCATTATCATTAGTTTCAGTGACTGCTCAAAGACAGGCGTATTGCGCAATTTAAGGATGTGTTTTGTGATGCATGTGTGTGAAACCTCTTGGTATTGTTGAGTTTGCTTTTAAATAGTTTCGGTTTAAAAAGGTGTAGATGATTTTAAATGCTTAAATGTTTTCCTAGAATTTATATTATGAGAAAGTCATTTTTAAAAGTAAATTTGTACAGAATTTAAGAACTCTAGCATAGTTATAAATAATTCCTTCTTAAGGATTCTTCAGTGTTATATTTTCATATATGCTGTAATAATTTGTTGTTGCTTTGTACTGCTTTCTTGTCATATATTTTTTATTTTATTAGCAATTTATTCAGCATATCCAATTTACTAAGTATAACATTTCAGGCTAAAATCTACTAATATCTATACAGCAGATACTCATTTTATTTATTTATGTGTTTTTAATTATTCTTTTAAGCTCTCCTTTCTCCATATAAAGTTTTGTACACTTTTTAATTTGTCCCCGAGATATCTGTTTTCACTTATAATTTACGGAAATACTATGAATTATGCGTAAAGACACATTTTTGTTAAAACAAACTTATTTATTCTTCTAAATGCATATTCAAAATTACATTTTAATAAAAAAAAACTTAAAAATGACTGAACACCCAATTTTCTTTTAAAATAACAGTTTACTACCCGAATTTACAGGAGATACTATAATAATAATTTATTATGCATAACTTAGAGATTTGAAAATAACATGGATTTCACAAATCTGGGGGTGGGGGATTTATTTTAAAGATACTTACTATTTCAATGTTTTAACCATAATAGCGATTATCATTTAACTGTGTCCTCTACCCTTTTCTCTTCCACCCAATACCAGAGGAAAAAAATATTTTGAAACAAATGAGATTTGAATTTCTTTTTAAATTAATTTTTAAGCCATTTGAAATTTTGTTAATCCTTGTAAAAATCTATTCCTTTGGTATGATATGAAAATTTATACTTGAATATGATCAAAACTGTCATAACCTAAAATAAAGTTTTTCCTTCCAAAATGATGACAGAGTATATATTTTCTTTCCCTCCTGTAGTTCAAGAATCCTTAATATGTCTGAAATGCAAAATGTATTTTATTGCATGATAAAATACCTCACGCCGACCCTAAGTTTAAAATAGGAACAAACGTTATTTCTTGTTAAAACAGGTTCGGCGCTATGTACTTATAAATTTTCCTTACCAATGGAGAAATACTAGTCAAAGTTGAAAAGATGATGAGTTATAAGTTAACTTTGCCTTTGGGAAATCAAAAGATAAAGACGTTTTTCCAAAAGAAATCTCAAGAAACCCATTTTTAAGCGACTTCAATTTTGTTAATAACGTCGAAATTCCTTCGGTGTCTTGAAATCAGTGATTTAATGTACATTTATATATAGAATAATCCTTTGGCGAACGAATTGTGTAAAATATTTTAGTTTCTCCAATAGACAGCTAATAAAAATGTCCCATTTTTAAGACTTGCTTAAAAATTCACTTGAAGATCGTGTTTTCAGTTTTTGCATTTACACCATACGTAGAAACTCTATTTGCAAGGAGATAGTTATCATTTTAAAGTATTATAATTTCTCGTTTTTCTTGGGTTTAGAAGCATTAACGCCCTTTGTTGATTGATACTTTAAAAAAACCATTTTGTACAACCAATTTCACATACCGATTAAACTATATTTTTTATCAGAAATCTTTCTTCTGATATCCTCGACAATTTTTCTGCGAAATTTCGCAAGAGGTGTTCATAATTAAAGATTCCCAGTTTAGAGTAATGATCTTGTTTGTTTGGTTTGTTTTAGATAAGTCGAAGCTACACGCGGGCTATCTACCTAAGGAGAGGGAAGCCTTGGATAGAGGACTTTTTACGATATTCTAACGAGAATTTACGTTACATCTAGAGAGTGATTGATACGAAGTATGTTGATCAGAATACTACTACTTGAAGTAAACCTCGCAGAAACCATAGGAGAAAAATTTCCATGGAAAAAGGATAGGTCAAAAAATCACCACTATATAACGTTTCACAATGCTATAGTTGCTGATATATCAATTTTCACGGCACTCAGAGGTATAAAATATCTGATTCACAACCTCTTAATTGATCTTTCCTCATGACAATGGTGGTTACTTAGCCATATCACGCGTTACTCGTTAAACTGTTTTGCCAGTCAAACGATTCTGAGATTTGCAACTTTGATCCAATTTCGAACATTAAAAGTGGTTTAGAAATATCTAACGCCAACTATGGGGCTGTATAAAATAACAGCAAACATTTAACTCTCAGTTAGGAGAGTGGACTATATCGTAGACCGTTTACACTCACTCAAAAAAGAATTCGAGTAGTAGCCAAATTTCCTATTTCAGTTTCGTAAATAATTAATTAGTTTTTGCAAAATACAAAATTTGAAAGGAATGTGAGAAGTTAATTTTATTTATGAGATCATTCACTTTTACGAAGAGCAATAGTTTAAATACGAAACTATTGACGTAGGAAATTCGACCTATGTACTGGAATTTTTTTTTTTTGAGAGAATGTACCTGTTCTACGATCGCAGTCGACGTGTCAAACGGAGGGTTATGAAACAGGATCGTTGAGTATATGATCCATAAGGGGATTATCAACAGATAATCCTTATACTGTGATATCCTATACACTATAATCAGCAATGGAGCATGCTATTTCAGTGTCTCAGATGGTGGTAACGGCGAATAACGGCATCTAAACTGAACATTTTTTTTTACCACAGGAGGCTTGACCACAACGAGAACATCAGATGTTGATAATTTCATTATGGGGGCATCTGTTAGGCAGACCAGCGTTGCCCGCTATGAGTGGTCTCCTAATTTTGGACAAATTCCAGATGAGAGACCTAGCACCTGAAATCGCCACCCCCAGAGGTATCGTTTGAACATGAAAGACATTATAGCCACAAACAGATTTTACGTACACCATGTCCCATTAGCGTACACGGTTCCAAAGCAGTCCAGCCGAGACAGGTTTCCACCCTCCTAAGCACTGGTCAAGCCGGTGCTGCTTCATTTTTTGTGTTTTTAAGGGAACGGAGCTTAGCGACTAGGCCACTGCGGGCCCCCAAACTGAATATGAATTGCACTGGTTACACTACAAAGTTATTTTAAATTTGTAATGTTTTCTATATTTGTGTGTTTAGTTCGTATTAAGAGTTCGCATTAAGAGTTTAAAAGTTAACACTATCTGGGGGTAACTTTTAACTCTTTTTTACACACTGAAATCTCTTTTCCGTCGTCTCACTAAGGTTTTCTGCAAACTTGCTAGTATTCTGACGAGTATAGTATTCACTGTACACCGAACTCAGTAGGAAAACGTCAGTTACGGACACTTTGTATATTAGCTGGCATATAACCGGTACACAGACAGACACAGTACTACCAATTTGAAAAATACTCATAAAATGCTCATTTTTAATGAAGAATTTAATATATGTCGATTATACTGGCATACCTTCTATTCTGCTTACATTTTGAAAAAAGTTTCGTTTGTAAATACATGCATACTGATGTACTAAGAAAAGGGCATCGTTCTGTAAAAATAAAAGATAATTTTTAAATAAGAACGTTAGCCAAATTCATTGAAAATAATCATTTTGAAATTTAAAGAATCATTAGAAATTTCTTTCTTTTTTTAATTTAATTGAAACAGTAAAGTTACTCTTCCCACTTTAATAACAATGAAACATTAAAAAAAAATGTGGAACAAGGATTTGCAACTTTAAAAAGAAAAAAAGAAACCTTTCATAGAACGATGTTTTTTCTCAGTTTCAACGTATTTTTTTCCTGTGGAATAAGAGTTTATGGTACACTTGTTTGCAAGTTACTTTCTATTTAGCGTGAATCTCCTAATTACGTAGAAGTAATTTGAGTTCCATTTTGCGAAAATTGAAGTGAAAAAATGGAGCAATTCTAATTCTAAGCTGGAAATTTCCTTTTTCATGTTTCTTGAAATTCTTATTCAGAATTGTTATTTCTGCAACAACTATAATTATAAAAAAAGTCCATCACCTCTTTTTTTCATAAAAAGTAGCTTTTGTGAAAATTCTTTTTTATAAGGAATTTTGATTTGTATCTCTACTAATATGTATGCATCTTGATATGCCATTATCTATCTGTCCTTGAGAACAGTACTCGCTGAGATAGATTTTAAATAAATATAAATTATGAATTAAATAAAGAAAATCCCTATAAATATTAATAATGAATTAAATAAGGAAAATCCCTTCCTTTACTAAGTCATTATATATGCATATGTGAATCTCTTCATTCCTAAGTAAAAATGAATAGAAACTGAAAAATAATCACGTTTTGAATAATATTACCTTAAGTATTTCTTGATGTCACACTTCGCATAAACTAATAAATTGCTTATTCATAACATAAATGTGAACTTCAAAACTTATTTGCCAATGTTTTTATGATAATCAATCAAAAGCTAGAAATAAAACAATTTCAAATTGCTGTAGCGAGATCTTATGAAGAAGTTTGGGCATCATGACAAAAGTTTCCTTTTTACGATACCTAACTCAGACTCTCAAAACTGTCTGAGTAGAGTACATCATTTGGTAAACACTAGAAAATCCAATCAACAATAAGATCCACACCCCATAAATAACAATGTTCTCTAAATGATATTTCAAAACAAATGTTTATCACTGCCTTCGTTAAAAATAACAAAAAGAATGACACAGTAGATGATCAACTTGAACTCCACTTTCACTGAAATCATTATATTAAGATAAAATACTTCGTTATACTTTCTATAAGAAATGTAGCAATCTACATTCGTTATTTCTATAAAGACTTCATGATGTCTCAAATACACACTTATGCAAAAATATGTATAATTACATATGTTTACGAATTTGGTTCTTTCTCCTTAACTATTTTTAATTTAAGAGAAATCTTATATAGTACGCTAGAGTATTTTAAATTAAGCACGACAAAAAAGTCAAATATCTGCTTTTTTCATATTTAAATTAGCATATATTCTATTCTTATGTAAGTAGTTTATTAAACGTTTGTAAAATACTTTTAAAAAGTATGATACATGCAAAAAAGATGAAATATTTCAATTTTTAGATTTTTGAAATCACTATTCTTGTTCCATCAAAAGCTCCAACATACAGGATGTCCCAAAAAAGTGGTCACCGGCTTTAATTCTTAATCTATTAAATGTAAGAGGGCAATGTAAACTGAAAAAATCTTCTATGTAAATGTAAATGTAATGTTAAGGCCAATTAACTGCTCAAGGATCTAGGCCTAGAGGGGGGGTTGCCCTCTGTGGGAGACGTTCTAAGGGATCCTAACTCGTATTTACGCGAAGTTTCGGAGAAAACCACGGAAAACTCCGAACCGTTAGGTCGACCGACGCGACCTGGAAAAAATCTTCAAAATGAGGTAGGAAAAAATACTGCATCAAGAAAAATATTTTCTTTTAAATTTTCAAAAAATTACATTTTTAAAATTTCTAAATCCCCTCCCCGTACAAAAAAAAAAATCCCAATTAGTAAATTGTGCCCCATACACTAATGAGACGACGCACAAAACTTGAAAATTATTTTCAAAAAAGACTCCGAAATATGAATATTTGCTGACTTAAACAACTTTTTACGGCTTTCGAAGTGAAAAAATCACTAATTATGATAGTGTTTCAGGGGTTGTATAGAAATTACGGAAGAAAACACTTTTTTTTCTCTGCAGTAATGAACGTTTACATTCAAATTCGGGTAGAGTCCCTGACAATCTTTGTTATAAAATATCTTTAAGGCATTTTATGGTGAAAGGCTGAAATTTCGCACATCATCTCATTAGATCATGGAGCTAATTTTAATAACTGGGAATTTTTTATGCACTGGAGTCGTATTAATGAAAAAAGAATCACTATTTGAAAATTATCAGGAGCGCTTTTTCTTAACGTAGTTTTTTTTCCAACCTTATTTTTAAAGTTTTCTTTTTCTTTTTCTTTTCTTTTTTCATTTACATTCCACATTTAAGTCTAATTGAAACACCCTCCATGGTAATGCGACAAAGAATATAAAAAAGTTAATAACACTTAATTACATCCAGCAAATACACTCCAGTAACATACATTCAGTAATATAAAAAATAAGACAGGGAGAGATAAATTAAAATTTTCCTAAAAGCACCCTCCCTTACAAAAGAAACTGCGACATGTATACTGGAATAGCAGTGCAGTATGGGTCCTATTTTATACTGTACAGACGTAACACATCACAGTTGCCGGTTTTCTCAACGGAAGGTAGCTTAACCATATACACAGTACTCTGTACAGGTGCTACACTTAGTTTGACATCGAAATCATGCATGGATTTAGTAATTAACGTAAGAAAAGCACTTCAGAGTAATATGTTTAAAAATTTGGATAGCGAAGTCATGCGCTCTTATCTCGAAATAAGGATTGTGCAGTTACAGCCAAAGCATTGAAAGGAATTCCTGCTATACGCTAGTTAAGGAAATCTCACTGCACACCTATACCGCGCGTGTAACTGCTATCTATTGACAATCACAAGAAATATAGGGGGTGCGGAATCTGTCCCGGGTGCGGCAACGCTCCCCGAATTACCCTAATTCCATGAAATACAGAGAACTGTTTTAAAAGATTATTGCTGAAATTTTTTAGTTTAGATTAAAAAAAACACGTTGTTTATTATTATTATTGAATAACAATAATAATAATAAACAACGTGTTTTTTTTAATTACATGTTATTATTGTAATTACATGTCATTATTGTTATTATTATTATTATTATTATTATTATTATTATTATTATTATTATTACTGTTATATTATTATTATTATTATTGTTAAATCAATATTCGTATGATAAGAAGGCGTTCTAATGTTCAAATAGATATCAACAAAATAGTCATTGATGTTTTATCAAGAGTTTTATAAAACTATTTTCAAGCCATTTTATAAAATTTTTAATAACACGAGCCATTTTAGAAATAAAATGTTTCTAAAAGTGAGGATGTTAAATTTTATATGATCCGCTACGTTTTTTTACACAAAAATTTAAAAGCACATTAATTTTAAGATTCTAAATTATATTAATGGGTAGGTGTAATCTTTTAAGCAGTATACAAATTTATATCAAGGTAAAAATTTTGATTCAGCTACCTTTTTAAAGCAATATATTTGATAAATTTATTAAATATATTTTGAACAATAGATTAAATTCACAAAGAATTGTTTTTAAAAATTAAATACTTCACTCTAAAATGTATGAGATTGTTATTAAGAAAAAAAGAAATGCATTAAATGTTTTTTGAAACCTACAAAATACAAAATATGTTTTATGTAATGTTTAATGCACTTTAGTTACCATATTTCTACGCTTTAATAGCAGCATATATTTATTTATTAAATATTTTTTGAACAATAGATTAAATTCACAAAGAATTTTTTTAAAAATTAAATACTTCACTCTAAAATGTATGAGATTGTTATTAAGAAAAATAGAAATGCATTAAATGTTTTTGGAACCTACAAAATACAAAATATGTTTTATGAAATGTTTAATGCACTTTAGTTACCATATATCTACGCTTTAATAGCAGCATATATTTATTTATTAAATATTTTTTGAACAATAGATTAAATTCACAAAGAATTGTTTTAAAATTAAATACTTCACTCTAAAATGTATGAGATTGTTATTAAGAAAAATAGAAATGCATTAAATGTTTTTGGAACCTACAAAATACAAAATATGTTTTATGAAATGTTTAATGCACTTTAGTTACCATATTTCTACGCTTTAATAGCAGCATATATTTATTTATTAAATATTTTTTGAACAATAGATTAAATTCACAAAGAATTGTTTTAAAAATTAAATACTTCACTCTAAAATGTATGAGATTGTTATTAAGAAAAATAGAAATGCATTAAATGTTTTTGGAACCTACAAAATATGTTTTATGAAATGTTTAATGCACTTTAGTTACCATATTTCTACACTTTAATAGCAGCATATATTTATTTATTGAAAAATTCAAGAAAAACATTTTATACATCTAGAAAAGTAAGAAATATTATACTCATTGTATGGTACATTGTATTAAGGCAAAGCTACCCGAGGGCTATCTGCCTAAGGAAGGGTACCTTAGGCGGAGGATTTTTTAATGGTGTACTCATTAAAATTTTACATTTATACTTTTATCGCAATTACAGTAAGAAAATAACAAAATAAGTTAAAGCTGCGGTTATTAAGAACTTATATTTATATTTAAAAAATCGCAAGTTCTGTTCCATTTTTGATTTCTTATTGACAATAATAAAATAATTATAATCCGTAATGATTTGCCTCTTTATTTATTAAACGTTCATTTCAATAAAAAATATCGCTTTAAGATAGTAATACTTATTGCAGTTGTAGAAAAATTGAAATTCTTCATTACAGTTGTTTCGCAAAAATTTGTGAGTACGAGAAATGATTGATTTTACAGTTGTACAGAAAAATTGTATTTTTTTTCTTAAAAAAATTATTATATTGATATTATTATTAGATATTATTAGATTGATAAAATTATTAGTATATGAGGATAAAAAAAACTGAAGTGCGTCTATAAAATTTTAATACTTACTGTTACTATAGAAAAAGTATAGTTTTAATATTTTATGAGAGAGACTTAACAATTTATGAACGTTTGATTTATGACCAGTGTATAATTGCGATTCCACTCTGGAACGATATTCTCAGTTCATAATTCATGTTTAAAAAAAAATAGAAGTATATCTGAAAGAAAAGAACAGATATTTTCCTCTTTCTTAGTCTTATGATGTTCTTTGTACCCAGTTAGAGTTTCTGGAAACTTATCTTTCCAGATGAAGAGTTCTACCTTGAGGATATGTCCGGAAGCGGAAAAATGGCCCTCCGTGCAGCCCCTTTTCTGTTATTAGACTAAAAAGATAATTTCTTTCTTTGTTCTCTTCGTTGAATTTCTGTTCTCTGCGAGCAAACGGCCGTAAATCTGGAACTCAACTTTTCTCAAAACGTGATAATCAATGAAATGGTAAGAGAAAATCCCCAAGCGATCATATAAATGCACTAAAATACTTCTAAACTCTGAGTTTTAGGGGGAAACGTTTCTCAGAGTGGACTTAAAATTACTTTTCTTTTTTAACTTCCGCAATAAACAAGGATTAGTTTATTTTGGAGAAGTTTGGGGGAAAAAATTGTTCGTAGTTCTGAACTGTACATTTGCTTGTTAGGAGGTTAAGTGTCAGAATATAACGAGTTAAAGTTCCAAATATGTTCGCTGATGCAGTGTTATTGCTTTAACTTGAAATCTGTTTCATATTTAAAGTACTGCATTTTTATAACCATTCATGTTTTTCCGAAGCATTGTATGCAGTGGCGCCCCCAGGATTTTAGTTTAGGGAGAGGGAAGGGGGGGGATGGGTTACAAATTCTGCTGACCTCGGTTAGTGTCCTCAATTATAGTTATAACTAACTCTCTTACAAATTAGTTATAACAATCTCTCAAATTAGTCTGTTCCACTTGACTTGCCCAGAGAGCAACATGCACACAAGCAATGTAACTCGCTATAGACAAATAATTATCTGATCTTTTCAGTATTGTTGAAACCGAGTTTATAACTGTGTTTCATACACTAACTGTAAGTATTTATTTAAAAACTAACATTTTTATTCCTTTACTTATTTATTTATTTATTTTTGTAAAAAGTACTTTAAAAATAATTAAAAGACAATTTTTAGAAATAAAAAATTCGATTATTTAGGAACAATTTTCAATTTTTAATGCTTTTCTTTTCGAACTTTCAACCTTTAGGGGGGCTGGAGCCCCCATAGCCCCCACCATGTGTGCGCCTATGATTGTATGCACTTGATACTATACTAAAAAAAAATAAGTTTATACAATTTCAATAGAGAAATCTAGTTTAGATTTAATATTAAAAACTTTAACTTAAGTAACTACTTTAAGTCAACTTAATTAAATATATATATATATATATATATATATGAGTGTGTGTGATGATATGTGTGTGCGTGTGTAAGTTATATATAATTTTATACCTTTAGGATTAGTAAAAACGCATTTTTCTTGAAATGTTTGTCGAGTAATTTGTCCATTTTCAAAGTTGAAGGAATGTTATATACAAACGCCTTTTACATATATACTTCCAATCTGCCTAACAGCATTTCGAAAAGTAACAATATGCGATATCTGTGATGAATGAAATAAAAAACATCAAAGTTAACGCTCAAAAGTTAGTATAATATAACTGTTTCTAGAAACAATATGGAAGTAAAATAATGAAGTATCTGGCTGTATAAATGAAAAGTTTAAGTAGTAAAAGTCTAGTGTAATTACATTTGAGAAATTCGTACGTGTTACTTTATTTCACGTTTTAATATACTAATTGTCTTAGCAGTTAGTATTAAGACACCTAAAGCACCCGTTGAAAAACGATGAATATAACAGACACTTTAATAAATATGAAATATTTATTAAAAATTCAATTTATTTTAACAGTGTGAAAATGAAAACGTTTATATATACATATATATAAATAGATAGACAGATATAATGATTAATTAAAGTCGCATTTCAAAAATCATAATTACCTGTCTCAGCCAAAATGAGCCAACCGCTTGCCGGAAGTTGGTTGAAACCGTCCCTCTCTTTTCAGAATCAGTGTTTAAGTCTGACATCTTGGATCATCCGATTTTCTGAAACGATCAGGTTTTAACAAATAACACCGTTCCCCGAATTGTTTCTCTTTCAGTTACTGCTGCTAGTGCGTTAACCCATGTGAAAGAGCCGCAAATGCTCCGCCTATGATGAACATACAAAAAAAAAAAAATATTAACACCTTCATTTTCTGGTTAGTTAGATTTTTATAGGTCAAAGTAGCTTATTATTTGCCTGGAACATCATTAAAATGATTTTACACCACATTCCTATTTCTAAGTTTTGAAATGTCTTATTTTTACACATTGATTACGTAATCCTTCGAATGCTTTTAAGGCACTAACTGATGTGCATTACCGTTAGAAGACCTCAAATTGCCACAACACACACACACACACAATGAAACTTTAATGACCTACGAACAAAAACTGAAAAAAGGGCAGCTAAAATTCATAACTAATCGTAGGTACACTATAGTCAATTACTTTTCGGCAAATTTATCCCAAATACCTGGACGAAAACATTTACTGTACTTTTGTTTAGTCATTTTTGTGCCATGTATAAATTTAGGAAGGAAAAAAAAATCTGAAACTTTGCCCTATTTTAAAAACGCAATTAAAATCGCATAATAATCCATGCGACAACCCTATTTGTCAATCTTCCTACATTACGTTTGAAAATACATCATTTTTCATGATTCGGCACTATTTTGTTTTCCTTGTTTCATTACGTCGAAAAGTGTACCACAATTGAATTGCCTACTCTATTTCTATGGCTGGTGTGTATCTTAATGTATGTTTTGGCTGCATTGTTTTATTACGCTGGAAAGTACCTGATAATCCATGAATGGGCCGTATTTTTTTTCTTTGTTCCATAAAACACTTCTATGAAACTATAAGCTATATTAAAATTGTCTACCAGAACTGTTTTACAATCTTCGTCAGGGATATTCTAACTATACTTCACCTTCACAAACATCGTTTGGAATTTGCGTCATAATTCGTGAATGTGTCGTACATCTATTTCTTGTCCATAAAACACTTCTTCTAAACTGAAATTAAAATTGCCTACTAAAACTGTTTTACAATATTTGTCAGGAAAATTCTAACTATAATTCATCTTTATTCACTCCATTCTTGACAACTTAATAGACACTAATTAGTATTTCCATTAACAGTAACAGTAATCTGTTAAGCAGTAGGGTTTGGTAATTTACCGTCAACTATAGAAGATACCGCCATGCTGTGTTAAGTTTTATGAACATTTTTTTGGCGCAAAAGTTGGTCAACCGCCAAAAATGGTTAACTTTTGCGATTTTTTATATTTTACTGGAAACCTTTGAAAAATAATACGTCGTTTTTTGACTGGGCGAAAATTCATGTCTGTAATTAATAGCACTCAAGTGCTAAACTGCATATATTGTCCTTTATATACACAAAAGTATAAAAAGCGTTCTCCTTTTAACAAAAACTTATAAAAATTAAGTAAATATTGTTAATTAAATCAACAAATTAGGCTACGTTCCATATTTAAAATGTTCCTGTTTACAAAAAAAAAAAAAAATCAAAATAAGCATATAATTTAATTATTATTTTATGCAATCAATCTTCTGATAATATTTTTAAAACAGAGATTAGTCTCGTGATTTAAAAATGATTGAAAGAACTTAGTATGAAGATTTGGATAAAAGAAAGCATAACAGTGCCAAAAATTTTAAGATCAAGTATCATTATTTTCGAGTTTTATGCAAAAGTAATCGTTTAAATTGCAATCACTAGTTTTTGGATATCACATATTTTAAATATCAGATGCTCGAAAGGAAATAAAAATGAAAAAATACCTTAATCGCATTCTACTTTCGTATTTTGTGACATAAGCAAATGTTGTCATTAATACAAACGAATATTTTATATGCAACACCAATAATGTTTTTTTTCCATAAAATCAAAATAACTGCATTAATTTCTGTATCATGTTAAACTTACGTAATTAAATTTTTGATAGAAAGTTTTTGAGTTTCATGATAAAATTGGGAATGAAGTTAAATATACAAGCAAATATTTTTAGATGTATTAAAATATTTTATCGTACATAAAACTAATTCGTTTGGAAATTATGTTTTCTTCTAAAAGCTGTATGAAAGGTTTATGAAATTTAATCTTAAATAACGTGTTACCTGCTAAAAATAGTTCCTTGTAATATAATTTCAATATTTATTTTTTATACAAAGATAGGATGGTAGTTAGCGTAATATAGTTTTAAAAAATTATCCGCACGTGTCTTAGGTACAAAAAATGCACCTCTTCGTAGACAGTCCATGCTCTTGTGAAATTACTCTAACCAAACATTGTTATTCTAGATATTGAAATGTAATGTTATATTACATCGTCATTTACAGTTCAAAGCATCATGCACTACTCTTGAAAACGTTATTATTAGTTCATCTTCATTTGTTCTCAAAATGGATGATTAACTTATGCAGATGTCTTAGATGCTTTGCAAAAGTGAGTGAAAATGCAAATTCAAAAATAAATTTCATGAGCTCAAATTTCAGCTAAATTTTCCCACTTAGTTTTAAGAGAAAACGATTTTCTGTAGCGAAACTAAAGTGTACAATACTTTCCTCTCTAAAGGTAAAATTTTCAGAACTTCAAAAGCCATCAGCATCTCTCCTCTTTAATATGAAATATATGTGTTATTTGTAATAATAAATAACACTGAGAGGATCAGAAAAGCAGACAGATATTTACATAAAAGGTTTATGGTCTTTGCAAGAATTCCGTATTCCAAGTTGTTCGCATACTTTATGCACATCCATCATTCAGTAAATGCATTCATCATTTTGCTGACTTCTTTTTGGTATTTGATATCTAAATAAATGGAAAAGTTTTTCATATATACATGTATTTCGGAATAAAGTAATTTATGGACCCTGTATTATTTCTATTGTAAAAATGTCGATGTCTTTATACAGATCTAACTGGTGATAGTGTTTAACAATGTATCATTTATGCTATATTAAAAAGTTATATATATATGTGTTTCATGATAGAAAAAAAAATATCTTTCCAAAATCCCTTAAGGCTATTTATGTCCTCCCTAAAGAGTTTAGCTGCCTGTAAATGCATTTGTTAAATGTCTCTCCCTGCATTTACGTATATCTTAATCTTACAGTATGTAATAGCCGTGGTTATACTGTTTTCTAAGCACACATTAGTCATGTTCCAAATTCAGTACTGGGCAATAAATGTAACATTAACTCTTTCGGGTACTACATCCGTAATTGAGGACAAAAAGTAGCATTTTCTAACGTACAGGAACGTCTATTTTGTGCATATAAAAAATTAATTGAAAATTTAACAATCAGAAAATTTTATTTTATTTTTAATTAAAAATTTAATCTCTATAATCCAAGCGAAAATTATTTACTTCAAATAGCAATTATTTAATCAAATCTAAAAAAAATTATGAAGGAGTTATTTCTTGTGAGAAAAAGCTACTACTCAAAAATGAAGTGAGTGAGAGTTCTACGTATGGAGAAACAATATGCTGCATTGGTGGTTTCTAAATGAAGTCTACTTTTTATTTAAAATACTAATTCTAAGTCAACAAGCATAACAACCAAACACACATACGAAGAATATGCTAGGTTAAAAAAACAAGAAGATTCTGAGGGGAAGCTTGTAGTATTTTTTGCTTTCACTGTTAATAGGCAGTGCTGCATATGATACAAGACGTAAAAAATAGTTTAAATACGTAGAGTTTACAACAGTACATTGCATTGCAGCGCACATTAATTCATTTTTTTATTTAAAATCCCACATGTTAGAAAAATTACGTGAATAATTCTGAAAAAATCTTGTTTGAATGCAATGTTTATTCACGCCTCAATGAGATGCAGTGCATCTGAAAATACACTGAAAAAAAATATTACGGCACAGCGTGTAGGTAAACTTAAAACGTTGTGATATTGGCGTTACGTTTATCCACATATTGTGCTGTGGATTTACAACACACCGTGCTATTTTATTTTGCAGCACAGTATGTAGGTAAACATAACGCCAACACGTTGTGATGTACACTGTGTCAGTTGCCATACAATCATTGCCATAGGTTCTTCGTGATTGGCTTACCTATGTCCTTACGTCATTTTTGAGTGGATTTATTAGGTTGTAACGAAAGTTTCCCGCCACCGCAAACATCGGAAGCACACAGTTCGCGTTGGCGTATTTGCTCATATTTTGTCAAATGATTTTTGGCATTTGAAAGAAAGAGACTTGCTTTATGACACTGTGTTGTGAAATCTGTAAAAAATATAGTTATCATTAAGAACAAGGTGTCTCAAATGGAACTATCACTCTAGAGGATTAGAACAATCATTTACTTCCAGTTCTGTTGCAAAAAGTCAGCTACAGAATATCAACGAATTATGAGTACAGCTTTAAGTACTATTGTTGTATCATGTGACAAGGTACAGGTTTGGTACCGAAAGTTCAAAAACAGGTATCTAAGGAGTTAGAAGTTAATTTTTCAGGCAGATATGGCTGAAAACTTTCGTTACAACCTGATACAACACACAGTGCTGTATTGTTTCACAGCAATATATGTGGTAAAATTACAGGTAATTCTTACAGTGTACTTAAACTTTAAACAAAATGAAGATACTATGCCATAAAAGCGTCGTATTTATCTTGCACCTGCATTTCTCCAGTCATTTGACTTGCGTATAAATCATGTATATATATATATATATATAAATTATAAATAATTTATTATGAAAATTACGATTTTCATGTCACTTGTCAAAAGTCTAATCACTTAAACAATATTTACTCATTATATCTATAATTAGTAGTATTTATGACACATCACTGGAGTCGATGCGGATGTGTCATTTTCTTGAACTGTTTCAATTTATATCTATGAATCACTGCGAATGCAGTCACTGCGTAGTATTACTTAACATATTAATTCCATGTTACTTAAATTGTCATTTTGACATTCTATGATTTCGAAATATTTCACGCACACTGGATAGGGAGTAGGGATTTAATTTCATTACATAATGTAGAAAAGCTTATTAAGTGTGTGATACTCTTTCACAAAACTAGAAGTTCTGGATTTAAAAAAAAAAAAAAGTTTTATTTTCATTTTAAAAAATTTGTGTTTTTTAATGACTATGTTTCCAGAGCAAAATCATTTCTTTAAAAGTTTAGTGATCTCGCCTGTCATAACTAGCATGACAAAAACGGACACATTGGTATCCAACTACAGCACTTGAAATTATATCGATAAGAATTCTTCTTCCTTAGACATTCCGTCAAGAAGAAACCTTTCCATTGCAAAAATTCCGTTTTTTTTTTTTAGAAATTTTCAGAAATTCGAAAGGAATAAGTAAGCATTAATCAACAAATTTTTCGGCTACAGTATAGCCGCTATTTCATTGTAGTCAGAAATGAAATAGCATTGTGTCAGTAATGCTATTTCATTTCCTACCAGGACTCATTTGGATTACCATCCGCGGCAGTCTTTACATCACAGCGGTACGTCGATGGTATTCTACACCTCGTTTTGTTACTCTTCATATCGCGCAGTTCTGGAAGTACATTATAATGCCCACCTGCATACTTCTACTGCTTGACTTCATACTTGCCCAACACTACCTCGGTGAGTAGGTCCGCCAGATCTCTTCCCCATTAAGAACGTTTGAAGCATTATTGGCAGGGCTGTACAACCAGCTCGGGATTTTGACGATCTAACGTAGACTGGCTAAGTTTATCAATAAATGCCAAGCTGAATAACTGTTTGTAGAAAGACGAGTTATGGACAACGAGTTAGTGACTTTCTCAGTTTGTGAAGCTCTTTATCTTCAACAGATCATGCATTTTTTTTTTCTAAAGCAGTAATCATTTGTTTTTCTGTACATGTATACATCACATCTGCTGATTTTCGTCTCATTAGTCAATACATTTCGTCTTAAATAACTCCTTCTTTCAGTTTTTTCTTTTATTTTTTTCTTGAAATCTTAAATTTTCTTAAAATCTATTGCACCTTATTGTTTTTTTGGAAAAATTATCCGAGTTGGTAATTAGGCATTTTATTATTATTTAGCTTTGGTAATAGGAAACCGATATGGGAATGCACACATTGGTAGAATCTAATATTCCAAGCTTAACAAAACTAGAGCTTAATCGCTAATATTAGTAGCTAATATATGATTTTAAACGACTTGTTCAACTGGAATCAAAATTTTACTTTCGGTAGTATACTTCATGTAATGGAAATGAAATACATATCTATTCCCACTTATAATTTCTTGAAGTAATTTTTAATAATTTACAATTTATTTAAAAAATTGTTATGCAACAAATGTCGTTATCTTGGTGCCGAGAAAATTATTTTTTTAAAGTGAAACATAAAGAAATGCTTTATAATACTTTAACTGGAGTCTAATATTTATATATAGCTTTTTAAGTAAACTAAAATTACTCTTAAGTGCCTATCAACTATCTAAAACACTTTGTTGGCATTTTTTGAAGATTTTAAGTATGAGGTCAAAATATGTGGTTTTATTGAAATTTAGATTTTATTTTAATCTACATATGACCCCCAAAACAAAATTCCTTATACGCAATGATAGCGTACAGTTAAAAAAAGAAAGAAAGAAAGAAAAATAAATATATAAATACGTAAAACCCGATAACTTATTTTATTTGCACCTCAGTTAGAAAACAAAATATATTTTTATTTTGAAATACTGTGATACTCGGATCTCTAAGATGGATTTTTGGTTACTACAGCTAGATTTAGTTCATTTTGCTAAAACAGAATTCTTTTTGTCACTATTAAGCTTTTTTTTCTTCTTTTACTACTTAACAGCATAATTCAAAGTACATTTTTAAATATAACATATCACGTAATATATTTATCAAAACTAAAAGCTTAATATTTCATGACAGAACTGAATGTATAATTACACTGAAACAAATTTTTGTGCACGATACAAAATTAATGATACTGAAATTACCTAATTACTTGGTTAGACTAGAAACTGCCTAAATACAGCATCATATTTCTTAAAATTAAGTTGTAATGTTTGCTATGAAGGCTCAAAGCACTTACTTAGGATAAACCTTCAAATTCATAATTAGTTGTAAATGCAAATTTTATAAAGTATTACTCGAACAATTTAATGCATGTTTAATGCTGATAGAAGTATTATCAAGACTTATAAGTATAAACACATTAATCCTTAATGGAGTGCATAAAACTAAAATAAATAAAATTACCTTCTGAAAATATTTGCATAGTCATAATGTCACAAAAATATGAAAAAAAAAATTATCACAGGAAATTATTTAGTTTGAACAAATTATCACATTAAAAAAATAAAACTATTTAGCATCACGTAAAATATGATTTGATTTTTTGTTTCCAGGTTTTTTTGTTCCTATTTGTGCAGGATTCATAATTTTAGAACACTTGGTATTAGGAATGTTAACAAAAATGCCATTAATTTCATTTTCTTAGACTAAACTAATACAACAGCAGTTGAAGCTGATTCCCAAGATAAAAATTTGAGAATAAATCGCTCCAAATGTGTTAAAATATATTATAGAAACTGATGTTTGCGTTTTGAATAAAAAACGACAAAATGCATAGAAGGTGGTAAAACAATAATACAATGGTTTATAATATTAATAAAATTATTCATAATGATACATTGAAACTAAAATTACTTCATTAGCTAGTATTATGTATTTTTAAAGCAAAAAAAGTCACTTTAATTTAATTTTGAATTTAGATGAACAACTACTATTATGAGCTATACATTTTTTTCTATCAATTCATGATATAATACTATTGACTTAGAACGTGCGAGTGATGTAGAATTCATAACTTATTTAATTTAACTCTTAATATGAAATTTAAAAAATTTTACAGTCGCTTTAAAAATAATCTTATAATCTCACTTCATTTTCAATACGCTTTTAGTTATTTTCAGAATCGAGGCAACCATTAAAGTATTTTGTAAAAATTTAAAGAGGAAACTTTTTAAAAAGATTACCTTTTTCATTATTTTGAAATAAGTGCAAATTTTACCTTTAAATGGTCAACATTTTTCTTCGGAGTACTCTACTTTACTTTTACTGAGACAAATGCCAATATAAATAAAGTATTTTGAGCGATCTAGCCATATAAAAATGTTCAATTTAAATACAATGCTTCGCATTTGCACATAATTCCTTCGGTGGGATTTTTTGCAAAATGCTAATATGTTTGATATTTATTTGTTAATATTTTTCATTTAAACACTTATTTGTTAGATAAATATTTATAGCTCATACTGGAGTGAAATTATGTTTACTATACAATTTTCTGATTTTTATGCAGCGGCAAAGAAAATTTTGTAAAATAGTACAAATATTTGATTCTGCGAGAGCTTCTGTAATGTTTTGATCCAATTACCGTATGGATTCAATTCCTATTTTTTAAATGCATGCTGCTTAAATTTGTTTCGTGTACAGTAAATCTAGGCTATGGATTCAGTATTAGAAGACATCAAATATATCTTTGAAGATTTAAAAAAAACAAGATCTCTGAAGAAAGATTTTAACACTATTGAAAGAAATATTTCCATTTATAAAATGCGTGCATTACAACTTGTTCTCACGCATGGTGTGCTACTGATATTTGTACAGTAAATAATAAGTATATCTGCTCGCGAAAACAGAAAATACTGCGAGATTTCATTTAGTAAACAAAGCTTTTAGTAACACATGTTTCAGGTTCGGTAATTTTAATTTAACTGTACTGTGAGAAAAACATACAGAGATCTGTTGCTTGTTGAATTATTTCTTAGAATTTATTATTTAAGCAATTCTCTATGTTACATAAATATTTTATACATAAGCATTTGCTTAACTGCGTAACATCGAATACAATGCAATAAACTCAACACAGAAACAATTTAAAACACGAGTATTTGTTTATCTAAAAGTTCCCAATTGTTAAAATAAGTGTTAGTATATTATGTTTACAATAATGTAATGAAATAAATATTCCTTATACGAAAATATACTGCAGTAAATAAATTTTCTTTTATAAATATGGAAGCAAACTTCATAATTTGATAAAATATTTTTATAATTTATTGTTTAATATCTTTTATACATATTTTTGTTTCGAATTGTAAAACAGAGGTACATTTTCTTGTAAACATAAAACCAAATATGTTAGTTTTTTTCTAAAGAAATTAAAGACAGAAGCGTTGTAAAATGTATCTGTTTCTATAAAAGTTCTCAAATATTAAATTAGATGATGGTAAATTAAGTTACAATAATGTAATCACCTACCTTGATCTAACCTTATTAGAGGAAGATTTAAATTGGGCATTAGGTGTGAATAGATTTTCTACAGGAGCACTAAAAAAAATTCGAACACATTACGCCCTACAGCAATCATTCTTTAGAGTGTTAAATTTAGTTATCTATTTTAAACAAATCAAAATCTATATATTTTATTAATGTTAATCATATTATTGAAAATGAGTAATGACCCTTTAGAATTCAACTATAAAATTACAACTGAATATGAATCAGATGCTAAATACAATCAGATACCTTGAATAATATATCAATTTTGTATACATGCGTGTAAACCTTTATCAAATAAACATTCGCAGTTTATGAACGAAATAAGCAAAAATATATTTTATTATAGTTGAACGTCAAAAGATTAATTGTGTAACATCATGACAGCTAATTTACAGAGTATTGTAAGCTAATTGCAATTGGAGACTTTCGGTGGTTTTGGGGAAACAATTTTTTTTTAAATTGAATCACATCAATTAAATGTATTTTTAATCAGTTTTTTCAATATATTTACTTACAGATTATATTTTAAAAATCTTATTTACACAAGTAGCTTTTCTTGAAAAGATTAATTATATAATTCAATAATTTTACTACAAATAACCAGCATAGATAGACAAAGGAAGCTTTTCATTCTAACACTATCCATAGTTCTTAAAAAATAAAACAACAGTTTAATATTTCCACAATGTTACTCATTGGGTCCCGAGATAATTAACCGAATTATTCTCAACAAGAGAAGAACAAAAGAAGACGGTAACTTCCTCTGCAATGACTGTAACACACTGTGAAAAGTTAATAGGCTCATAATGAAGGGTTATTCAAGACTTAAGATGACTAAAAGCTTACATTATTCCTTCAAGTCTTTGACGTCCACACACAGGGATTAATTAACTGAGAGTAATATGATACTAAACAGAAAAAAAGGTAAATTGTGGTATTAAAAATATGCGAACTAAAAATTTTTGAAGAAAAAATTTTCATGGCAAGCAGTTACACATTAAAGGATACAGAATGAGTAAATAAAATTTATTTCAGATGAAATAAAATTCTATATTTTAATTCTATAATAATTTTTTTTCTCAAAATTGTAAATAATGGTGATTGCGCATACGTGAATAAAATTTCAGTTTAACTTAACGATTCTCTAGAATGTACATTACTTGTATTCTTTACATAGATTTAATATTTAATTAAAAGAATAGGTAAATTATTTAAAACTGCAAAGTATTCCGAACAATCTTGAGTTTTTAGAAATATCGAACCATTCTTTATTTCTATAAAAAAAATCACTGTCAGTTAATAAAGTAGTAAGAGATTATTATGTTAAGTTTGTTTTTTAAAACGGACTGTCGTACATCTGTTGCAAGCATTCATTTATCTATTAGTATACTGAAAGTAGTACAAATTGAAACTATTAAGTATAGATGAATAAAAATTATATAAATATTGCAATTAAAGATTTTATTATTTTTTTTAACTTCTGAACGCAAAAGTATAAAAATCATAATAAACCGATTTACAAGAAATCTTATTTCAACTGTATCAACAATTACTATAAAAAGCAAAGACTTGTGATAATATTTTACTTCAAAAATTCAGTTTGTTTTCTACATTCGTAACACCGTTGAGAAGAGAATTCAGATCAAATGGTGATCGGATCAAATATTTCTCCATGATCCTTCCAATATCCACAGTCAGTATAATCAAGCATGCGTAACTAACATATGTTTCTATAAATAAGTTTGAGTAAATCATAATTTTAGATTTTAAAAACTTATAATCATAAAGCAATGAAGGTATTTAAATGATTAGATGCATTTTATTTCAGTTTTATAGATTCATATTATGTCCGTGCTTTATATTAACATCCATGATTCGCCTTGTATTAGAGTCCATTATTTGCCTCATAGGAAAATATTATGCGCTTTTATCGAGAACCACGCTTCGTTTAATACGTTTCAACTTGCAAATCTCAGAATTTGTATGAGGTGGGCATAAACAACACCTTGATAAAGCATTCCTTTAAACGGGCTTAAATTACTGCACAAAGTTTTCTTTGAGATAAATAAGTCAGTTGCAGAACTGTTGGCTCGTTAACATTTCTGAGAACCTGTATGCTCAGTTCCGATAAAGCAAATCTTTTAATGTTCAACTTGAAATTCCGTATTCCTTCAGGATTGTCTCGAATTAACCAGATTATACATACGAAAGGCCGGGACGTTTTAGCTACGGAGTTAATTTTACCTTAGGGTGATATGACGCAAAGTATGCACTGATGCATCGTTTACGATAAAACACTTCTGGGCACGTACGTCCGAATATGCGAATCAGTTCGTACTTAATTAATTTAAACTAGTTACGACATGTTAGTGAATGATGCAAATGTAAATCAATAACAATAGCTATAGTTTTAGTAATGGTCATATTTGATCTTTTTATTAACGCTTTAACGCGCAGTGTTCTAGCTCTGGGAACAGCAAACTCTGACGTTTTGAATGTTGCTAGTCACGAAGAATAGATATGACTTCTATAAAAATAGTTGCGAGTGACATAGCTCCACGAGAATTCTTTACTTTTTAGCACGTCATTTGCCGTAAAAAATGGTCACGATTATTTTTAACAGCACTGACATCTGCTGAAAAATAGAAGAATGCGAGAACAGCTGGATAGATTGCCCAATGCTGGAAAAAGGGCAGCCGTTGCCATCGCTCGACTTAACTACCAGCAAGATGGCGGACGATCGAAACGTTCATCGAGTGCCACAGATCTAGAGACCCTTTTTTGACGCAGCTGGCAGCTGCGTCAAAAAAGGGTCTCTACATCTGTGGCAGGTCTCTAGATCTGCGCCAAATTATGAACGTTTCGATCGTCCGCCATCTTGCTGGTAGTTAAGTCGAGCGATGGCAACAGCTGCCCTTTTTCCAGCATTGGAGAAGGGTTGTGCCTCAAAGGGTTAACCCACTTCGCACCATGACGTACGCGAGTACCTCATGAGATTCTCGAGGCACAGAACCGTAAATTCGTACGTAATCATACTGTTTCATTATATTCACTGTAATTGTTGCTTATTGTTATACAATGCCAGAAAATCGGGGCTTGGTAATGTCAATTTATTAAACGTGTTTTGAATTTTTAATCTTTATGTAAAAGGTAACGTGTAGCGCAAGTAGTAAAATATGCCTTAAACAGAGTCAAAAATGTACTATTTTTTCCACCATCATTCTGTGTCCGTTACTTTAAGAATTTTTTTTCGGCAGGAAATGAAACAAAAATTAGAAAATTTCTTAGTTAAGAAGTTTTTAATATAGTAAATATCTGTTTAAAGCAGACTGTACTGTACAGTTCGCTGACTGATTCCTGTATACTGTCTGGATCTTAAAAAATTATACAACAATCATATTTTTTAAGAGCCGTTGCAAGAGCAAATTGGGCAGGTCAATAGAAAAAAGTTCCCATCACCATCTCAGAATTTCATGATTTTTTTTCTTGTGCCATACCCAAGAAAAACAAATCTGAATTTCTTTTTTATTTACCTCTTTTAGTTTTGGAGTTATGGGGGGTCAAAGTACCCCAGACGAGTGACGTAGTATTAATTTAGGGCCATTTTTGCCACATTATTGTCTCGACTGCGACTGGCTCAGAGGTGCTTCAGTGAATTCTTTCATTTTATCCTATAATATACCTTGTATATTAACATCTCAAATTGAAAATTCATTTGAAAATTGTCAGAGCCCTAAATAAGGGCCCCCCAAAGTTCCCCCAATTTCATAAAAAATACAGTTTTTAAAATGCTTTAAATCTTGGCTCTGACGTGATACAGAAAACATTTTTACACAGAGCAGTTATATATCTTCATATAAACTGAATCCAATGTTAAATATTTTTGAAGGCCCCCAAGGCACCTGGTACGGGGCTCCAAACAGGGTCCTTAGCGCTAATTTACGCAATTTCGAAGCATTGGTACAGCTGAAGCCAACTTCCCACAGGATAACTATTGACATGGAGATGTAGTATCAACATAGTTGTTTGATATTATGAAAAAACATATTTTGAAGGTACAACTGTTTCCAAGAAAAATCCCCAAAAGTGCCTCCCTATTTGGAACATTCCACTGGCAGCATGGGGGCATTTCGGCTTTACTTTTAGAAGTTTAATCGACAGTGGCAATATTGAAAATTAACATATTCTTCATATATCTCAAATATATCCTCCATATATCACAAATAGTTATTTTACAGGGGCACTCATAAGAATTACATTACGCTGTATGGGGATCTTTACAACTACTGAACCGATTCGAAAATTTTTTTCACTGATAGAAAGCTACACTATTCCTGAGTATTATAAGCTACCTTTCATAAGCATAACTAGTTCTTTTACAGGGACACTCAAAAGAATTATAGCACATGGCGCTATATGGAAATCTCTGTAACTACTGAACCGATTCTAAAGATCTTTTCACTGAAAGCTACACTGTTCCTGAGTAACATAGGCTAAAATTCATGTATGCAGCATAATTTACAGGAACACTCAAAATAATTCGTAAACATTGTAGTAACTGCCTCCATTCGCCACTCAAATTTATTCAAACTTTATTAAATTTCATTCAAATTTTTGAAAAGTTCAGTTATATTACTTCATATAAAGTGAATCCAATGTTAAATACTTTTAAGGCCCCCAGGGCCCCTCGGTACGGGCCCCAAACATGGTCCTTAACGCTAATTTACGCAATTTCGAAGCATTGGCACAGCCGGCTTTGACTTCGCACATGAGAACTATTGGAATGGAGATTTAGTTTCAACATAGTAGTTTCATATTATGAAAAGCCAATTTTTTTCCTGGTGATGTTCCTGGAAGTGTATTGTTTTTGTTTATAAAAAAGCTCTTCAATCTTTGAAAATCAGGTGAGGCTCTTTTCTTTGTTCTAACCTTCATACACTGCTGGCCACCCAAATTGCAACACCAAGAAAAACAAGAGATATCACAACAAAATTTATTGTGTAGATAACATGTTGACCAAGTAACAAATGATTAAATTTACAGCATTCTATGAAGCGTGGTTCCTGCCAAAATCAGTACCCAGAGTAGCCGCCGTTGTTGGAGATCACAGCTGCCACACGCCTCGGCATTGATTCAAAGAGACTTTGAATGTGTTCTTGGGGTACAGCAGACCAAGCAGCTTCCACACGTTGCCAAAGTTGATCTGGTGTGACAGCTGGGGATGAACTCTGGGTCAGTCGTTGAGCAACCATGGACCACATGTTTTCTATCGGCGAAAGATCCGGAGAGCGCGCCGGCCAGGGAAGCAATTCAGTCTGGTGATTGACGAAGAACCCTTGGACAATGCGTGCCACGTGTGGCCGTGCATTATCCTGCTGAAATATGGCTGTTGGCAAGCCCTGAAGGTAAGAAAGGACAACTGGCTCCAACACCTCGGAGATGTAGCGCTGGCTGGTTAAAGTACCGGCAATGCGTACTAGAGGAGTGCGAGAGAGATATCCGATACCGCCCCATACCATAATACCCGGTGCAGGACCAGTGTGACGGTGCATAATGCAGCTGTTCAGCATCCTCTCTCCACGGTGTCTCCAGACTCGAATCCGACCGTCGTGGTGTTGCATACAGAAGCGTGACTCGTCAGTAAAGAGAATTTCATTCCATTCTGTCGTCCACATCCTTCTTTCATCGCACCATTGGCGGCGGAGACGTCTGTGGTTCCGCGTCAGAGGTAGACAAAGCAACGGACGTCTTGCGGACAGACCATTCTGCTGTAAACGACGTCGAATGGTACGCGCAGACACTGGATGATGCGTTACAGACTGAATCTGCTGTGATATGGTTCGTGATGTGACTGAGCGGTCCGTCACTGCCATGCGTACAATCTGCCTGTCATCACGTGACGTGGTGCACTGAGGTCGATGCGGTCGATCACGTCTGTCCGTCGTACCCTCCTGCACCCAACGATCACATATCCGCATCACAGTTGTTTGGTTTCGTCCAATACGACGACCGATTTCCCTGAAAGATAACCCACAATCTCGGTATGCCACTATCCTTCCTCTGTCAAACTCGGATACTTGATCAAAAGATGATCGTTGTTTCCTACGAGGCATAATTTATCGTTTTTTTGAAAAAAAAGCAAGAAAAACACAATTGCTGTACTTGAAACCGTCGAAATCTCCAAGCCTTAAATAGCGCTTTGAGGTGGCGCCACAGGCGCGCTTGATGTGCGTCTGCGCTGAAATTCTAATCATTTGCATATCTCACCTCAGCTAATGCATGTTGTAAATTTCATATTATTTGCATGCTTCCTTCAGGGATTTACGATGGCCAGCAGTGTATATTCAGTAACTCAATTGCGTAGTGTTAAACATATTTTTACAGTTAACTTTTAAAAAATAGCCATTTTTTCCTAAAACCAAACTAGTGTATCCTCAGTCTTTTAGATTTGTTTTTGAGCATGGCAGTCTACTTATTGGTACGTTCCATGGCTTGTGCTGACCACAGTGGTTAGACTTAACGGAGGTTACTGAAAGTTATGTAAGTATGAAACTGTAGGTCTAGTTACTTATAGACTGATAAGTTATTTTTGGGGTTGGTTGTTTCGATTTAATTTTCTATAAATTGTTTTGCTATACTTAGAGAATACATATGCTTCAATAGCATATTTTTATAAAACCAGTAAACTCAAAGTATACCTACTTAAAATTTCGTTGCTATCTATTTACCAATCTGAAATCATTGACTTAATTTATTCAGAACAAATTTAAATGATTCAAAGAAAAATCTTAGTTCAAATTCAGCTGCTACCAAAAGTACAAAGAAAAATAAGAAAACTATCTCGTAAAATATCAAATGCTCAAAGAAAAGGTACGTCGGATGAAAAGATCCACAGCAAAGAAGAAGGAATAGAATTAAAGATCAACTGTTGTATGAAGAACATAAAAGGGGAAAAAACAGAGTATATAAAGGTAAAAGTAAATGTGAACATACTAAAAAAGTCTCTCAAATGAATAACAGAGAAGAACGAGTGTAGTGAAAATATGTACGGGAGGAGAGTAAAAAGGCAAAAGAGAAGAAAAGTATAATGATAAATTGAATTTTAGAAAATAATACCCCTTCCTTCCTGTGATAATTATAGCAGTACAGCTAATATAATGATGAATGATAATGTTATTTTTAATAAACCTGTTATTGGCTGGGATAGGAACCAGCCAAAAGAAAAGCATTAAGAAGTGCGCTAAAAAGAAATAAGTAAAAAATGTCATAAATAATTGAAAAGAATTCATGGCAACAAAACTAGAAAAATCAAGAAAAGGTGAGGGTAAATATATAAAAAAATATTTTGCTTTAAAATAAAGTAAGTATTAAAAATCGCCCATGTACAAAATTAAGAGCATTTCTCTAAGGCGAAAATATAACTTCAAAAGCAGAAAAATGCCAAGAATTTTTCTCTGCTCTTACAACCCTAATTCAAGAAAACTTTAATCTCAACAAACAATATCTAATATTCCTCACAAGCATTTGCCTTAGTTTTGTCAGGCAAAATTATTAAAGGATGCATGGTCATGAGAAATATGAAAGACTATGTACAGCTTTATTACAACATGTTGAGAAAGCAAAATTATTCATGACGCTTTAAAAACAGCACTATCATATAAGATCAAAAATCGAATAAAGTAAGAGAAATTAAGTCTTGGTTTATTAAGAATATTTTTTCGGTAATTTTCTTTTTTTAGTACTATGTTATCATTTAAAGGGTTACTTGTAACCTCGTTCAGCCAAATTAGAATTTTTTAATAGCTCTTCTTAACCTTTGTTTGAAGTACTATAGGTATTATTAATAAAGTTTAATGAGTAAAATTTCGGATCTGCTGTATATATATTTTTTTCAATTTTTTACCATCTTAAATTCCCTTTAATTTCGGAATCACCCAAACACGTATAAGAATATCTATTGGAAATTTTGTGTTTGTGAACAATTGAAGTATTTTTGCATAAGGAAGTAAAATTTTGATTTATCGATCATAAAAGTTGTAATCGATTCTTAAGGATAAAGAAGAAAAGCGAACTAAAATTAGGCTTTTATCATTAACAAACATGCTTAGCAGATTTCATTCTATCTATAATGTTTACCTTGTAATATATTCGAGTTTTTTTTCCTTAAAAAACGAGACCGACATTCATATTTTACGTTCAAGAAATATATTGTAATCAGCGGTCAAACAAACGAAACTTTAGACAAATACTTACTTGCTTGTTACACGAACACATTTGCAAGATAACTTCAATAAGAGTATACATGCTATTTTTTTATATAATTTAACACTATTATTATACATTACTATAAAATAAATGATAAATTTATATTTTTAACCGCTAAATATTTGCATGCATGTGCAAATTCAGTTAAACACCCAAACATGTGTGTGACATTACATTGTTTTTAAATAATGATACTATTTGATCATGACATCAGTTCTATCTTACCTTTTATTTTCCTGTTTTTTCAGTACCCCGTTAGACCTTCCACTGTAAATTGGGGCAGAACAAATAGACGCCTTATCTTCTTTCTGCGGTAATGTTTGCGGAAACCGCTAAATGGCCGCGGAGTTCAGAACTCTCGCTTGTTTCCGTCATGCATATTTTATTTTGAAAGTGCTCGGAGAACGTATCCCATTACGCGAAGAGTTTAAGAAATATACTACCATTTAGGATAAATAAATCTGTCTAATACTACGCGGCGCCATTTTCTTTCGTAATGACAAGGCAGCGGAAAACGCAGCTAAATATAGTACCTCACGTTTACCAGTGTTTAGGTGATCTGATATGGATGTAATGCGTGCTTTTAAATGATTTTAACTGCCACACTTAAAGTGCAACTGAAGTAGTAAAGACGGTTGTGCTAATTGCTTCATGTTTGTAGCTAAGACGCTGTTTACAAATGTATATTTTATAATAGTATACATTTTAAGATGGTTAATTAAAAGCGAAAATGTATGTTTCTTTCACAATACTTCCATCTTTGAATCATACAATAGCGATAAATGAGGTATTACTGTAGATTTTTTTTCCAGAAATTATGCTGGTCGAGTTTTATGTTTATCAAAATTTTTTGAATTTGCTAACCAAAGCATGGGGCTCTTTTAATATTCAGTGACAATTGTATCTTATGTACAGAATGTACGTACATGTTTGCCTAATACATAATTCAAACTTACTGCATGAAATGGTTAATCATATATTACATTAAAAAATTACGTTACTTTCAATGTTTTTTATCACAGTTTTGTTCAAAAAAAGTGAAAGAAAAAGATGGAACGAGAGAGATAAGACAACTGTACCAGAGAAAAATTTTAATGACAACCTCTTATTATAATCTTTTGATTTCATTTTTTTCACATTGAAGGAACACATGTTACCTTAAGAACTTTTCCTAGACAAGTATCTTTAAATGCTTTAAAAGTTTTTGTTTTAAGAACAAAATCATTGATGCGAATTTTACATACTGTTTACATAGGTCTCTTGACATAATTTAAGATATAATGCCATTAATAAAACTATATTTCAATATTCATTTTGTTTTGACCATTTGTTTATTTATTTTATTTGCTACATTTACTTAAATTATCATGTATCTCCCCAAATATGAATTTCTAAAACATTTTGTTATCACTTTTGGAATTTAAATTACTCAACGAATGATTAAAGCTTATTTACAGGATTATCGGTTCAAGTAGAAACTGAGACACAGCAAATACTTTTTACCTTTTCTCATATCAGATGTTTTCTTCAAGCAATATTTTCAAATATTTTCATATAATGGTTCTTTAGCCATTATACCACCTGGGTGGTAAAATAATAATTGAATTTCACATAAATTTGTTATATCTGAAACATATGAATACATGTACGTGTTTGAGCGTTTTGTGTTACACGATCCTTACACGAGGGGCATTTGAATGCCGGGGGATTTTTTAATGGGTTACATCTTTGCGTTACATCTGCTGAAAACCACAATAAGTTTAGAATGTTTGATCGACAGTCGCGTGGTAGGGTCGAACGTGGGGCCGCCACACTTCACCCATCCACCATGTTCTGTGTACGGTGTCTTTCGCTCGGCCATGGTGGGGACTGAAAAAAAAAAATTAAGATAGAGAATACTCCAATTTTCAAGAAGTTCCAAAATTTCCTGTAAAATTTTACTACAATTAATATTCTTTTGCTTGCTGTCATTTTATTTGAACATTGATTTCATTTTAAACTTGTTCTAGTATTACTCAGAAGTAGAGAAAAAGTCATGGTGCAATTTTTTAATCTTTGATTTCAAGTGAAAATTTTTCAATGAATTTCACACTTTCTAAAAAAAAAAAAAAAAAAAAAAACGACAAAAGATTTGCTCAAAAAGACAAAATTTGCGACAAAAGATTTGCTCAAAAGGATTGCTCATATTGAACATTTCAGAAAAAGAAAAACATTCTCAAAATTTCTGCGAAAAAAAAAGTGTGGGAGATATTGGTTTACGAACTGAGGAACTTGATTTTTATTTAGTATCACGCAATGCTTTAGAAAGTTTTGTTAAAATTTCCGACAAAGCATACCATTCATAAAGGAACTTGGATATTTCATGTGCCCCTAAAATTTACAGACACAAGCATTCCAATTCTAAATCCCCTAACAGCATCGGGTGTATACAGGGTGCTTCACTACCTGAAAAACTTACAACAGGTGTAGGGGGCACAGAGACGACTAGGAATCACCTAGCAGATTCGGAAATGCCGTAGTTGTGAGCTATGGTGCAAAGAATCGAAGAAAAAGAACAGAAACAGCAACACATTAATGGGACAGAAAACATTTTATTGTAAAGTTGTACTGCAAAGGGTGTTTGAAATTACCACCAGAAGTTTCAGGCAGGTTCGACGTTGGCGATTGGAAATCCTTGCATTCTGGAAGATTCCTGGCTAGTCACGTGTCCTCCTGGCAGTTAGAGATATTCAAGTGGAAAGATTTTCAACTGAAGGAGCGATGATATTGTGCACCAAACTCTTCCTTTGACCCCAGAAATAGAAGTCCATTCATGATAGGTCCGGCGATCTGGCAGGCTAATGAAACGAGCCACTACGTCCCATCCACCACGGACCAAAGACTACGTGAAGATGTCGGTGGACATCATTCGTGTAATATGCAGGAACCCCGACATGCTAGGTTCTGAGGCGCAACGACGGAAGAACATGTGCTGCATCAAGACATTCAGGCAAGATTTGCTGCTGGAAGGTCAGGTATGCCCTACCGTCCAAAGGACTGGGCAGAAGGTACGATCCAATGAGATAGTCTCCAAGAATGCCGACCCAAACATTGAGCGAGAAATGCCGTTGAACTGCATGTGGTCGCGTACCGTGGAGGTTCTCCAAAGCCGACACTTGGGAATTATGAAAAATTGAAAGATCCTTCAAGCATGATGTATGCTATATCCGTGAAAAATACGGAGTGTGATTCCGAGTCGTCTTTAACCCTTTCGCTCCCAAGCTTTGATTTGGAATGCTTGCTCAAAATCCCGGAAACGCCCGAGAAATGTTTTTGAATGCTTTCCCCCACGAAACACGTTTCTTTGTACCTGTGTAGATATATCTCTGTCAAAACAGGAGTGCAAAGAATCCGTGGGCGTGCCTTCCCGAAGCATTTCAAAAGCACCCGTTGGTAAATGCATCTTTTCACCCAAAGGGGGAAGGGGGTTAGAATCAGGGCCTTCTCTATTGTACTGCTAGTAGAATAGTGAGTAGAATAGAGAAGGCCCTGGTTAGGATAGCAAACACGAGAAAGGGGTTTTTCACACTTGACACTCTTAAATGGATGTTGTAAAGCACGGGGGGGACGAAGCTTCGTCTTGGCGTAAGGTCGGGACTGGGAGCGTGCATCTAAAGCCGGTACGGGCGGATTGAGACTGAAAGGGCTATGTCCCTACACCTCTTGCAAGTAAATCGATCTTATTGTGAAACACCCTGATTATACACTTTGTGCAGTCATTGCTTTAATTAGACCGTAGTTTATATATGCCTTTCTCAATTATATTCTTCAGTAACCTGTTGCCAGTAGTATAAAATTAGCTCACTGCTTTGGAAAGGAACTGCTTGAATTTAAACAGGTTTTCTGCGGAAGGGGATGCTCTCAAATTGGCTTTTAATGGGTTAGAAACTGCATTATGCTCACAAAAACTGTCTTAAAAGTGAGAGGTTTCCTTTAACCGTAGTAAATTGTGACATCAATAAGCATGTAGTTCTAAATAAACTGCCATCAGATTTAATATAAATAGTTTGATACTATTATTTGGTGTGTAGGAAAAAATCGCGTATAGCATATAGATTATATTTAATATTTTAGTGCGTCATTATCGAATGCTTCAGCCCGTGAATACCCCATGCATGGGAAATAGAGGATTGCATTAATTACCATTATGGATGATCAAGAAACGAGATGAGACAGGATTTTCATTTTTATACGAGACAAGACGCGATAAGATTTTCATATTTTATGCGAGACGAAACGAAACTTATATATTTCATGAGAGATGAAAAGAGACACGATTTCCATCTTTTATGTGAGACAAGACAGACTGTTTACCATTACTATACAAGGATTTTGAGAGGCAAGGCAAAGCTTTTCAGATGTTTTGCGAGGCCAGATAGGAATATTTTAATATGTTGCGTCCATCCCTAATTATCATCATCATTTTGTATGGATTTGAAAACAATAGCACATAGATTATTTTTAAATAGTAATCATAAAACTAATAGTATTAGTTATACTATGCATGCTTATATATAATAAATCTATACAAAATGAAAAACATTCAGAATTTTATTTTCAGTTAAGCACTTATAAAATGCGTCAAGCTTCAGGAAAATTTTATAAATGGTTTTATTTGCTGGAAATATTATCTCTAATGAAATTTTTTTCGGTTGTATATGTACCAGATTAAGCCTAGTAATATAAAGCCCTCCTGTTTAGAGATGTTGCATAATTCTCCTATTAAATCAATGTGAAGATTCTTGTAATTCTTTCATGAAAAATCTTAAACTATGATGGGTAAAACCTTTATAGATAAAGAAAAAAGTTGTCTTACTACATTACTTCATAAAAACTCTGTTTTTAATCTAATATTGCACACTTCTAATTTTCATTCTTTTTTTCAAATATTCTTATAAGTAAAACAAAAATCAAAGAACCAAACTAGCTTGTAATATAGCCAAACTTTGCTGTATAATACACAAAGTACAATACTACTCAAAATTCTTCTGGAGCTTTCTAATATTTGTTTTCCCAGAAAATTTTCCCACATAAATGTTGCAATAATTTTTTGTGGGATTTTTGCAGTATTTTCAGCGCCGCATTAAATCTTGTGTTGCGTGCGAATCTCCATTATATAAAAACATTTTACAAGATTACTACGATAAATTCTTTTCGAATGTAACAGTCATCAGGGTTTCCTTTTTATTTTAGTTTCCTACTTGTTAACATAAATAAAAACGAAAAAACGGGTGCATATATTTTTTTAATATTTACTATCCCACTCCTAACAGTCAGTTTCATTAAGTTAACTATCCAATCATGTTCTCATTTGTGTATGATAATGAGCCTTAGCAAGCTGCGCGTCGAGACAAGTAGAGTTGTTTTCAGCTATCCAAGAGATATTCTCGGAACACGCACTCAAGAGATAATGGGACCCTCTGCCCTAATGAAGCGACATTCATAGTTGAATGAGGATGAAAATGGGCACATCTCATCGCAATAACGATCGTCTTCTGTATTGTCATTGGCTGTTAGAGCAAGTGACGTGACATTACTCTCTGAGCTAATAGATATAAATTATTGCTATTTTCGGGTGACTGACTGTTTTATTCAAGGGTGAGATTTTAAAAAAAGTTACTTGCTACAGAACGAAAATTTAGCTGTGTGAGAAAATAAATTTGGAAATTTGCACAAAATATTTAAATCCGGGAGACATGCGAGTAAAACCCTATAGCTCTGTAAATAACGTACTAAACTTTAATACGAAATTGATAAAAAAGGATTTTTCAAGCTTAAATAACTTGACAGCACAATAGTTTGCTGTAATCAAATAATATAATCACCCGTTCGTATGCATTTAATTTTTTTGACTTATCTTTATTTATTTACATACTTTAATTTTTTAACAGCATTTGACCCATTCTTGATGTTTACTATATGCCATCTGAAACTCCAAATTCTGCAGGGAGAAAATAGAAAAAAAATTAAATATTTGTTAGAAAACAAATAAATCAAGACAATTAAATAGTATTTTATTCCAAATAAAATTTATAATACAAAACAAAATTCATTTTATGTGTTCAGACTTTGTTTAAAATGTCTCATTTAAATGTTTGAAAGGATTTGACGTTTAGGGACAGAGAAATTACTTCGTACTGTATCATAACAGCATCTCATTGATATTCCATATCACGGAAAAGCTATGTACATTTCGAAAAATTAAAGGGATGATTATAGAAGATATTTTAAAGAAGCCAAAACAGAATTCAGTACGAATATTCACAAGCACACGATAAATGCATGCAATGCATGCATATTCCAGTCATATTTTGCCAATAAAATTGTTGAGATATTTCTAACAGATCCGGTCACAACCTAATATCCTCCATACACTGAATATAAAAGATCAAATACACCATAAAATTCTGATTTCGTGCAAAATTTCTGGAGAATAAAAAATCGAAGTTATCAGATCCCGTTTATACTATTCTAGCAAAATAAAAATTCTTGGACTCGTTTACATTCCAAAATCATGTCACCAGAGTTAAAACCCGGGATTCAAATGCAGGAACTTCTGCTTCCATTCAAACTGCTAAGTGAGAGAGTGCGATGCAGCCCACGTTTCATTCTCATATTGAATTATCTTTCCTGAAATGTAATTCCGTGACTGGAATGTCCAGTTACTTCCCTCTAAAAGAGTGTGAATGAAAGCTGTTGTTGTTAAACAAATTATTTTCAACAACATAGTCTTAAAATGACAAATATTGAACATTTTATAGAATGCAACGCGCAGAATTAACTTCAAAATAGCCATTATTTTATTTTTTCGGACTGAAAAACTACTTTTTTGTTATATTAAATTCCAAAATTATGCAATTAGATGTATTTTTTTAGTCAATTAACTGTTGAGTATGTAAGTAAACTGATGATATACGAAATAATAGTTACTGTTGTTCATTTAACTAAATTTTCTTTTAATTGTTCTAGGTGTATGTTTCCACTTGGAGTGCATGTGATTTTATAAATACAATTTTGTACACTCGAATAGAATTGTTGTTGCTCATTTAACTAAATTTTCTTTAAATTTTTCTAGGTATACGTTTTCAATTGGAGTGCATATTATTTTATATATGCAATTTTATACAGTCAAATAGAATTGTTGTGACTGCCATGTATTTACTGAAAGCATTAAGACAAGAAAATTAATAATTTGTAACTTTTTAGATTTTTTTCTTTCTCTCAGCTTAAGAAGTTGAATTAAAATCAGCTTGAATTAAAATCAGATTTTAGAGTGCCTCATTTTTCCTAGCATCAAAGTTTATTTTTGCGTGCGTAAGAGTCTAAAATAAAATCCCGTGTGGAACATTTCGAGTACAGGAATGTATAAAAGTAATTGTTTAGTAGTTTATATAATGTTATATAAATGATATAGCAGTGTGTTACCGTTTTTAACAACTTTAAAAATTTATATCCTTAAAAAAATTTCTGCTATGTTTCCCTTCCCCCACTACAATCTTAATGATTTTAGACACTAATGATTAGGTAATTAATTAGAGATAGCTTTCATGTGGGGCTCTATAAATTTATATATTATGCAATTACTCAAATTATCTGTGAGATAGTTTTGGAGTGATATATGTAACTAGAAGGTGGCACCAGTATCCCTGCTTCCTTGTAATGTGTGAAACCATAATAAACACAGCTGCCTTCAGTGATATAAGTAAGGCAGTCGGTTTACACTGAGTACTAGCTGCGAGAGTACTGATTCTGTACTACACAGTATTTATCATTCTTGAGATTGATGGACTCTTCTAGTCGCAGTTTGTGCGGCTCTAAATAATTTTATGCATTCAAATGCAGAGCAGAATGGACTCTTTTTACTGTGAAATGGCCGGGGGGGGGGATGACAGCATTACTCTCGTTAAATGCAAGTTGTCCATTTGTCAGGAACAGGTTCGCTCAAAGAACGCCTTCAATTCTTCTATATGTCCATACTAAAAACATACTTTTCGATAATTACATGTACTTATAATATAAAGCATGCATTTATGACTGAAATTACTCCTTTCAAATTTCTTTTTTTTTTTTTTCTTTTTTTTAGCTTTGCCTTGAATCTAATATTTTAAAGCTATATTTTGGTTTAATTAGAACTCATAGTAAATAAAAAATCCTATAATAATTTCGACTCCTCCCCTTATCTGTTATAACTGAGAATAGTACAGGGTGTATCACAATTCCCTCCCGGACTCAGAAGGCTTATAAAAAATATAACTTGTATCATTTCTTTATATATGCCGCATCACGAAACAAGGACGGATTATAGGAGGGGGGGTCTGAGGGGCAAAAGCCACAATTGATAAAAAAGAAATTAGTGTAAAAGATCATATGCTTTGTCCATAAAATAGATGTATATGCCAATTTCCTAACTAACCACCATTACCGATTATTATATATTACCAATACAGCTAGAAAGTTGACTTTATTGGAGAAAGAAATATTACAAGTTATATTTCACAAAAGTCCAGTATGTGAACCTTTCGTGACAGCGACGGATTAATGCAATTCTGACGCAATGGGGGTGAGGGATTGGCATTTAGTTTTTCGGTGGGGTCGGTTATTTAGAAGAGTGCAACATTTGTGAAACAAAACTTGTAATACTTCTTTCCGCAAGAAAGTCAACTTTGTTGCGGTATTGGTAATGTAATTTTTTTATATGCCTTCCAAACCCGGATGGGAAGTGTGACACACAAACTCGACATGTTAAGTATGGGGAGGGAAGAATTTGACTTTTGGCCTGATATGCCGCAACAAGGACTGATTATAGGGCGGGGATTCTGAGGGACTACCGCCTCAATTGATAAAAAAGAAATTAATGTAAAAGATCCTATGTTCCGTCCATAAAATTGATGTATATGCCAATCTTCTAACTAACCACCCCCACCAACAAACTAACTGCTCTCCCCTTACCCTCACCCCCGATAAAACTGCATTAATCCGTCGCTGTCACGAAAGGTTCACATACTGTCCTTTATTGGTAATATATATATATATTATAAACTTTCCAAACCGGGGAGGGAATTGTGATACACCCTGTATAACTTGAGTAGAAACACTATTATATTTTTTAAATGTCTTGGATTTTCTTATTTTAACCTACAGACCGGTCTAAAATTTTCTGCCGACAGTTATGTTTACAAAGAACAGATGAAATAAAGCATGAACTACAAACAGAGAGGAAAGTGTAAAATGGAATACGCAGGTTCATACACAAAGTGTAAAGAACACAAATTACTACTAAAGAAAACTTGATTTTATTGCAGATGGCAATGGAGTGAAAATGGGATTCACAAAGACTGTATACCATTATTTAAATTAAAAACTTAATACTGTTTTTTTTAAATAAATTAAGTGTATTATTTTATTTTGTCCCTCCACTAATACAAACATTTTTAGAAAAACTGACATAACAGAATAAATGTGTAGGTTTTCCTAACAAAGTTTAAACGCATTTTAATTTAAAACCTTTTTTCTAATGAACAATGGGAAAGTCGTTAGATTTTTAATTACATTAATAACTTTGTTTGCCTAGTGTCTCATAATTTCTTTTAAAAATCAACGAAACCCACTAGTTGAGTGTAAGTACTTTTTTATTGAGTTTATCTACACTTGTGAAATAAAAGTTATTCAAAAGTAAAATGAAGTCTCGGAAAATAAAATCATTTCTGAAAGTAAGTGAATTTCAGAAATGAAAGTTCTTTTTTCTGATAACATCGTTTTTAAGTACTTTCGAAAGAGTTTTAACACACGATTAAATAACTGCAACATGCAATTTCCATGGAACATTTATGTTGAAGTAAAATTATTTTTACAGTTTTCGCAATAAAATAAAGCTTTATCTGCATGTAACGGACTATTTAACACTTGGATGTAGTTACATACCAAAATTTTTCCTGAATACTTAAGCATTATATTTAAATATTCAGCCAAAATTTATATTTGAATGAAACAGCCTTTCACATCAAAGTAAAACTTATTCTACAAAAGAAATGATACCGACTCATTTCAGTGGGAGCAAAAGGAATTTTTTTTAGAAAGAACATCTGTATGATCAAAATTGAATATGCGATAACTTTATTTTTTAATTCCCATTTTAATTTTTGCTTAACGTATACTTATTGCATTATCAAAAAAACTTCATAAACACCTATTGTATTTTTAAACATTTAATAGAATGTTCACAAAAATATATCAAATTTGCACTGGCCAACGTTTTTCAGCCTTTTAGAACTACACGCACTAAATTCACCAATTTCGTATGAACTATTTAGGACTCTCAACTGTGAAAGAAAATGAATTCTTATGAAATTTGCAAAGGAAAGTGTGAAAAACACAAGTCAAGGAAGAATCAAAATGCTTTTTATTCTCTTAAAATGTGCGGTTACGTGAGAAAACTGAGATTTACGTGAGAAAACTTCTCAAGAAAGACCCCAATGATGCAGTGCAGTGAGAGTCGCCGGCTTGTTGCTCTCGTACCACTCGCAAGAAAACAACGTGCGTTTTGCAATTTTCAAGAGTTTTTACAGGTAATTTTTGAAGCATTTTAACCTATTAGTATGCATGTGACTTGAACATTGATACTAATTATAATGTACACTAAATAAATTGTAGTTCGTTAAGCTGTAACCGTGTTTTAGCTGAGAATGTTTTATCCATCAGTTTGAAGGTTCATTTTCCAAGAATGTGTCGCTTTATGGAATACTAGATAATACTATATTGGATTTTATGCCTTCAACTAAAGAACTGAAAAAAAAAGATGCTGAATGTACCTCATTTCATGGAAAAATTTTTCGAAAGTAAATGAGGTAAAAGCTGAGTAGCTGAGTTCAATGCTTCAGTTCATGTATTGTACTTACCTTGACTGTACCAGAGCAAAGAAATCTTATTATACTCTGTGACTTTTGTAAATAGATTCGAACCAGAAACGATTTGCATATAATCTTAAAAGTATGGTATTTATAGTTAAAAATAACTATTTTATGAAGTCTAATTAGGTTTTCGATGGTTTAAACCACCTATTCCATATTACACAATTATTTTATATCAACTTCCATTTGTAACGGAATAATTTTCTTAAAACAAAATATTTTTTTTTTCAAGTGACAGTTAATTGAGTTATGGCATTTACTCATGATAATTTTAAGGATTTTGTTCAAAAACAAGTACTGTACCAGTAACAAGATAATACCTTCCTCTCACATATTTATCCATTTGATTTTTCGTTTGCTTTTTTTCTGTTGCATTCTATGCACATCATTGTTATTTTAAAATACTTCATATAGTTACCATCTCTACGTTTGTCTTTCAGAAAGAAGGTTCTTGTAAAGAACCTTCCTTATGAAAGACAAGTTAATTTTAACTTTCCAATACATTTTCAAGTATTATTTTCTGCGCAATTTCCATGCTATTTATAAGCATAATACTTTATAATATTAAGACACTGAAGCGTGATTTCTAGATTTTTGCTTGTGGGAAATTTAACTGTTCATACATTGCGTGCGTTTCAATTTCACACAACAATAACTCGACATATTCAGAACTTTAATCTGAAGATATTTCTGAACTCAGATAGCTTTTTTTCCGCATCAAATTGCCCCAGAACCTCTTGTTTTATTTTTGCCCAAATGTGAACGCATGTATAGACACAGTAACTTCGTGATGTTTCGAATGAAAAGAAAATGAAGAGCACATTGTGGAATGATAAAAAGGGAAAAGAATAAAGAAATATTACTTTTAAAACTGTAGTCGAAAGATAAGGAAAGAAAACTTTCAAAAATCGATAACCACAAAGGATTGAACGGAATTCCAAATGTCTGAAAAGATTACTTTTGGAAAACTTTTATTTGAGAGTTTTTGTTCATTGTAATTCCTTCCGTGAATGCACTGATTTTTTTCATCTTGTTTACTTTTTATTTTTATCAAAATTTCTTTACAATTTTTAAGAAATTAAACGATTTAAAGTCTATATACCTGGAACAATTTATTTTTGAATGTATAAATTTTAAACAGACTTGAATCAAAAACGTATGCTTCTATTCATCATTAGTCGAAAAGTGTTTTTTTTTTTTTTTTGGAATCAAAGAGAAGTAAGAGAGTAAAAGGTTTAATTTTTGAAAAGTTTAATTTAATTAATTAGTTATCAAGTTTAATCAATCATTATTTTTTATAGAAAACTTAGTATTCATGTATTAATTTAAATTCCTTGTGAATTAAATACAATGTAAAATGCATTCGTAGCTTAAATATAGGGGAAGGTGGTCCAAAATGATCCTAGCGGGCAAAACCATCCACATATGTTTTCTTATATACAGATAGATCTATCTACTAGGTAACACTTTATCTAGTTGTGCTAAGTCAAAAAGAAACAATGGGGGTATTTAATCGATCTGTGTATTACCTGTCTGAGTAGAATTCTTCAAAGAACTGGGTTTTATCATATCTCTTATAAGGTAAGCACTAACTTTTCCATTTATTTATAAAGACAGTCTGACTAGGTTTACTGAATAGAGTATTTTTTTAGATGTGAATTACACTTTCTAAGATTTGTTATGTTTCTCGGCGTGTTCCAGTAACATGGCCTAATGTGGGAAGCCATATTGCCGGGTAAAATCATACCTCGACTGAAGAAACTCCAATACCGGGTCCTAGGCGTCATGACAGCCCTTCAACCATATTCAAAATTTGTGACTCCCCATTACATTACTTAATTTATTTTTTCGTTTATTGTAGGCAATAGTTTTTGAACTATAATTTTAAACGTTCCATTTTATTGTTTGTGACACATTTTTATTTAAAAATTTTCACAGAACAAATTATGCATACTATTTGATTCTAAAACTTAATTTATTTTATTATGTATTGTCATAATTACTTTTAGATCTTCTATTTTACCGATAAAAAACAATTTAAAATTATTCTCAAATGAAGGATCATTTTGCCCTTGGGTTTAGGATAAAACGATTCTACAGACACTTTCTAAAAATTTTATTTCTTTTTTCATCATTTATTGTGCTTTTAAAGTATTATTAAAACATGTTTATCATGCAAAATATAGTGTAAAATATGATAGCAAAGGGCCAAAGTTTTATTTAAAAATTTGTGTTATTTTATACAAATTTTAACCTTAAGGGGATCTTTTTGGGCACCTTCCCCTACCACCAGTTTATTATATTTACCTCATTAATTCGCTGCATTTCTTAAAATACTTGCTGATCTACTTTCAATACATATTGAAATTAACTAAAATTCTTCCATTCATTGGCTTTTACCTTTTTTCTACTCTTTTAACTCGTTCCATTATATATGTCTGTCATATTCAGTACGTAAGTATTTTTCTCGAGAATCAGATACATCTCCAAATGTTTGTTTTTCTGCGTAAAATAAGAGTACAAAGAGTATGTAAAAATTTTATTTTAGAAGAGTCTATTTGTTCGATATTTGCTTAAGTTTCGCACTCCACTAAAATAGGTTTATCTGTATATTATTCTAAAGCTCATTTTTCTGTCTTAAACATCAACTTGCACGTAGTTACGACTTACACGTAGACACTTTCGAAATGCGGAGAGGTGCCAAGTAAAAGTATATATACATACATCTTTGTTAATAAAGCATTTGCACCAAGTTTATCAGATATTCATTCTCTTTATTCTTCTTGTTTGTAACAAATTGTTACTCTTTTTTTTGACTAAATTCAATCTAATTTTTTTTTACTGAATTATTCTTGTTCGTAACACGCATTTATTATTCTTTTTGTTTCTTCTTTTTCTTTTCTTTACTAAATTCAATCTGAAATATATCTGTGTTTATCTCTAATGTCACACTTTCTTCATGTCAGCATATTCCTTCTGAAAAAGAATGTCAGCAAGTGAAAATGAAATTCTGTCACATAGAAAATAAAAAGTAATTAAATATAAAGATGGGTTAGGTTTTTTTTCGATAAATATTATCTGAAATTGAGAAAAAAATGCGATTAACAGTTAAAAGCTAACGATTAATATTTAATCACGATTAACGATTGACGATCGAAAGAGTTTTAGTCAGTAATCACTACTAACAAATTTCTAGTCGTGTTTACTGACAATAATTTTCAATCGTCAAATAATTAATTGTAATTAAATATCAATCGTTAGTCTTTAATCTTAGTTGTAATTAACATTTGCTCAACTCTGATTCCAGCCCGTGACATTTGTAACCGCAGAACCAGAAAAATGTTTTAGTTTGGGAGGAATGGGAGTAAAAGGCACAAATTCTCACAAAGAAGCATAATTATTATCCGTTTGTTACCAAAAACCAAATATCAGCTTGAATTTCATGAAATTTCATTCATGTCAATGCATTTCAATTCGAAATTGCTATGTTGAACAAAAAGATCAATAAATAATCGTGACCTTCAAATAAAAATCTTATATAAATGGTGGAATATATAAATCTAGTACTCACAATTGTTGTATAATTCTTCTTAAAAGACTGATAATGTGATTTGTTCTCGAATATTTCTTGCAAAAAAAAAAATGTTTTAGATATTTTCAGACATTAAAAAAAATGTATCCCTTTGTCTTTTATTTAAATCATAATGTGTGCGTGTGTTTGCGTGAAAGAAAATTTATTTTTAAAAAATGATCAACTTGTTCTAAGCTACTGAAGACAGGAAACAGTACTTTTAACTGTAGAATTAAACACTCAAATCAAAAATAGCCATATATTATGATTTAAAACTTGTCAAATACCCAAAACGGAAATGTTATTTTCAGCTTTTCAACCACAAGTATTTTATTCTTGTATAAAATATAAAATTTTCAGACTGAAAAAAATTATATGATCATTATCTTGTCAATATCAACTTTCTTTCTAGCATTATATCTGATCAGTGTTGCATTAAATTAGTGATAACAAAATTAATGACGAAGAAGATGCGGCAGCATAAAATTATGCAGAAAATAATTATTTTATTAAATTTTTATCTTCCTTAAGAAAACTGTTGTCCATAATTTTCCCTCTTACTTCCAGAGGGTATAGGAATAAAAAGGAAGAATACATAAAACGCAAATAACATCGAATAATTAAGCAACCCACTCCAAATTCTAATTTTCTGTTCCTATATTCCCATGGAGCAGTCAAACCCTCCTCGGATGCTCCAATTTTAATTAAAAAAAAAATACCGTTATATTTGCACAGGAATCCCCCCTCACATTACGCATGCCTCGTTAACACGTAATTAGTTGCTATTTTGCGTAATTAAGCATCACCGAGTAATTAGACGCAATTAGATCCGATCGCCGATCACGGTTGACATTCCCGCGCTGTCTGGAATCTTGTTGGAAAACTCATTACTCACAGATAAACGCTTAATTTGAAGAAGAAAAAAGCGCGAAAGATGCATTAAAAAGGGAAGGTTTTTTTTTGTGGTCAGTCTTAAGTTATACATGGGAGGGGGGGAAGAATATTCGTTTGCGTACGAATTGCTTTATTAACTTCAAGTCAGGTAGAATTAGAAAAATATACCAAGTAGGGGACGTGCATTTGACAAGAAAGACATTCAAAACAGCGAAGAAATCCGTTACCATTAAGCATGGTTTTGTAGAATACATTTGGCAAATGAAAAATTACTGATAGAATGCTGTGCTTACGGCCAAAGGAAACTCAAAATTCTAAAATTGTCTTTACTTCTTCTTTTTAATATAGTTTCCTTGACGCTTACCAGGATATTTAACTTGAAACTATAGTACATTTAAAACTCGAAAATTTTAGATGTTTTCCTCTTACATAAATTTTTAGAAGAAGGAAACGAAATTAAATTGATTCTCACAATATTTTTGCTTGGTCGTAAATCCAGAATAAAGACTAGCCATTTTCATAAAAAATTAAATATCAATAAATTGCAATATTTTATTCCCTTGCGTTAGCTCTCTTTTAAATTGTTTTGCTACGTTATTTGCTGATAAGTTCTGCAGAATTAAAAGAGAATAAAATTCTCAGTTTTTCTAATCCAAGTAGTATTCTAAAATAAATTTTATTTCAAACTATTCGCTTGAGAATAAGTAAACATATGAATAATCCGCAAGTTTCGCGAACATAAATGGCTGTTGAAACACGTTTTGCTAAGTAAAGTTTATTTTGGATTTTACATATATAAATATCTTCTATTGTTACAAAATTTGTCCCTTTCGCTACTGAAAAGCTGCCCGCGGTTATATATTCGTTGTACTAGGGAGTTTTCCTAACAGTGGTTGAACTGTACGGAACGTAAGCCGCGAAAACATGTTTTGAAGCATCTATCGAAAAATCAAAAATTTTGCTTTATCCTAAGACAAGCATTACTTACAAGAATTTTTGTTTGGAAAGTGCCAACAATTCCGGTTAATTATATTCTGGAATTGTTGGCAGCTATGATAGTTATACCCTCGTAGCTATTAAGTGAAATGGCATTAGCACTCAGAGAACGTTTCGTGGATACCGCGATTAGGCGGCATTAGTACCCAGAGAACGCTTCTTGTATGTCGCCATTGGGCGGTCGTAGTACCAGAGAACGTATGCTACATGCCGCCATTTGACGGCAAGAGTACCCTCAATAACTATGTTATTTTAATTCTGACAATTTAAGAAGTACCTGAAGAAAACATCTATATATCACTAAGCATGCGATCCCACAGCTGTTAAATATTTTTCGAACTTCCTCTTATGTCATTGAAGGCGCATTTCACCCAAGCGATATGTTAACCTTGAAGCACGGAATTCTTTTGACAGTTTTCTTCATAATTTCCAATTTGTTGAAGATATTACTAAAAGACTTATTTCCGGTATCCATTCTTCGGATAACTGAAAATACACCGTTAATAGAAGTAGTTAAATGTTTCACCATACAATGGAGCTCAATTAGCTGCATTCTTTCTATGGAGAAACGTTTCACCATGATTTGGTTCCACTGACCAGTTTAAGCACCAAATCATGGTTCAACGTTTCTCCATGGAAAGGTTTCAGCTAATTCGGCATCATATTACAGTGAAATTTTAGCTACTTTTATTAACGATGTACTGTGCTAAAAGAAGAAGGATTCTCATGCAATTTTATTAGCTTTAAACAATTCCTTATTCGGAAAAAAATGTGATGGGCATTTACTAAATCTAGTAACTAAAGTTTTAAAGGAAATCTTACACTTCCCTCTTTAATTGAAAACCATTTTTAACACTTTCCATCAAAGATCAAAATGCTTATGACTGTGGCATGTCTGTCTGTTCATGCGAGATCTAAATGCCGTAAATATTGATCTATTGTTTCGAAACGTTTACATGTTATTCCTGTGTACAGCGTTATATACCTTATTAAAAATGTTGTGTGTAGCATTTATTATTCTTTTGCAGGAGCAGGCAAAAGAATTCCAGAACATTACGCTGTTTGAAACATATTTTACAGACATTCGTTCATTTCAGACAAAATCGCCGAATTTGGCGGGAGAGGAAAAAAATAAAAAATACTGCTCTGTTGGAAAGTGTTTCCTGATCGATGCGTGTGGTATGATTTATCTTGCTTCTTATCACATATTTCAGCTCTTTCAGATTCCTCCAGTGATTTATTAAATTCAGACATTAATTTTTAGAGAATAATTGGCAGGTTTCAAAAATATGCGAAAAAAATGAATGCGCATATCACACAAGCGTTTTATGCAAATCCAATTTATTAGACATGAAGAGTGACAGGAAAATTGATTAATGTTTTGTGTTTTTCGATTGACAGTGAACTGATGATTTCACGGCAAAATCACAACACGTCATGGGGTTAATGCTAGTTAGTAAACATCTTTTGATAGCGAAAAAAAAGAATATTTCCAAGTGAAATGTCTGAAGCTTTCTGCTCAAGATAGAGAATTTTTCCTGGTCCAGCTACTGTGGAGAAATATTTTTCTCCTCCCTTATATATACGTCGGCGTTGAGCTAACTCCCTTGAGAAGCACTCGTGCGTGTGTGTGTGTGTGTGTGTGTGTGTGTGTGCGTGTGCGAATTTTCGTTTCATCCACCGGCTGGTTTACCCGAGATCATCGTGTATTTTCTACGGCACCTGCTTGTGATCTTCGATGAGTCATCCAAAGAGGCCTGGAACTCTCCAATGAGGAAAATCTGTAAGCCTCTTTGGATGACACGACACATCAAAGCAGAGAAACACACCCGGTAGAAGTTTCATGATCTCCTCTGTCTGCCTGTCCGTGCCACTCTTCGGTCGCCGTTCCAGAACGGGCATTTTTTAACCGTAGACATTCATATAGTTCGTCGTCCACTCCTCGGCTATCAGTCTACATGTAATACTGTTGCCCTTGTACAAACCAGAAAAGCATATAATGGCTGGATCCATGTTATAAATTTTACAAGCATACTCAAATATTAATAACCCGGACGTTAAAGGGGTTAAATATTTTTTGGATGAATAAAACTCAAAGATAATTGTTCTAATCACATTTATTGTTACATAAAGGATTCTTAAGGAACTATGTAAGCGAAACCGGATGTGGTAAATTTGACTTTCATTGAAATATTATTTGAGAGAGTACATTCTTATAAAAGCTAATAAAACGCCATTATTTTAAGAATGCAAGTTAATTTTCAGCAACAATTTCAGCTATATTATTTAAAAATCTGATAAAACATTAAATTTTAATGACTGTTCTGATTTAAACAATAGTTTGTTCTGTTTGCAAGCTCATGTACCTTTTTGTGGATTTCTCATTTCTGACAATCCTGTATATCCAGTAACCTGTACGCAAATCTTAATCATAATTAATTACCAAAATTTTTCAGAATGAAAGTACGTAGGTGTACTTAATGTACATCCCTCAGAGTTATTTTTAAATATCCTTTTCTATATCTGCATGAAAGAAAAAGAGAGAGATAGAAAGAAGAAAGAAAAGCTAACTGCATTTTTGACTCATTTATAATTCTATAAATTGATTTTTAACACGATGTTTCAAAGTAAAAGTTTTAATTGCATTACGTAACTAGACTTTAAGACTCTAAAATACTTATAAACTTTTTAAAGCTACAATTTCGTAACATAAATGTAACTTTGTAGCTTAAAAATTCTCTATAGCCATTGTTAAGAGTGATAGTATAAATATTTTCCTTTTTATAAATAAATGGAAAAGGGATTATTTTTGAAAAAGATTATCTAAACATTGCAACAGACGCATGGTAATCTAACTTTTGAAAATTTATGCACCTAATTTAAACGCATTGCTTATTTTCTATGCATAACAGCAGTTCATGTTTCTAGTACGCTACTAAGAATATACCACTTATTTAAAATGCATTTCAAACTGCGAGCTAGCGATAATCCCTCTGGAGGAACACCAGAAAATCCACTATTAAGATTCAATGCACATTTCATACAATATATACGTTATACACCGCCCAAAATGCTTTCAAAGCATAAATTTTCCATGTAAAAGATTAAGAAACAATTTTCAAAGCTGTAGTGCTTCATTTAGAGCTTCCTGCAAATTTGATAATATTGTGGAATCTTAATAACCTTTATTCATAATTTATTTCGATTTTTATTATTTAAATTAGAAATTATGCGTTCTATTTCGCATTAAATTTTAATAGATTTCTGTTATGTATTAAATTTTAATAGATTTATTTATTTAGACTTTTATTTAATTGTTAGTAGTCATGCAATTTTTTTTTTTTTTTTTGGCGCCAGTCTAAAGATTTAACAAAATACTTTCTTATGATATATTAAATGCATCTTTACTTTACATTAACTCAATTGTATGAATACTTTCTAGTAGTATCACTACTGCAGTAACTAAAGTTGAACGAAACAGAGTAAAGAAAAATTATACTGTTTTTCACCATAAAAAGATCATCCTAAATTTGTCTAAACGGACTCGATGCATTTCTTTTAAATAATTCATCATTCAGTTGTTTTTAATATGGTATTTCTATTTATTTTTTATCTTAAGGGATTTCAGAAATTATCTGCTTAAAATTTCAATGCTCTTTAGTCAAATGTTATTATTACTTTTGAAGTGCATTGTAACATCATTAAGAACGGCTGATATTTTAGAAATGTTTCTTTAGTTAATGTCTCTGAATATTTAAAAAACATTAAAAGTAAATTGATAAAGGACAACATTTAGAAAGGAAACGATTGAAGCTGTATTAAAAGTCATTGGTTGAAATGAAATATTATATTTTTTCTCGGTTTTTTTTATTTTCCTAATTCAGTTGTTAAAATTAAAATTGTTAAAAATTAAGTAAATGAAGAAACGCAGAATTTGCAATGGATTGTCTAAGGAACGTTCCTTAAAATATATTTTCCCAGACAAAACTTTTAAACATGCTTTCTGCACTTTAAGCACAAAAAAAACTTTATAATGTATATCATCCGTCCCCCTCCCACCCTAAAAATAATAATAAGATACTACCTTAAAGGGGCTTCGGTCTTTTGACTGGTTTTCAAATAAAAGGAAGGTGTGGTAGTTTTAGTTGTTGTTATGGTTAAAATTTGATGAAAACTAAGGCCAAAGATGATCGTACAGTGGTACTGTGCCGCGCATAACCTGCCTGGCAAGTAATCTTAGGATTACGCTGAAAAAAGGAAAATGATTGACATACACCTAAACACTAAAAAAAACTAAAGACTCTCTGAACTGCAAATAAATTCCATTTATTCTTAGTCATTCCAATAATATTAATTAAAAGACGATATTGAAATAATTTTAAAATCATAACATGTCTGGGGGAGATGTGGTTTTGGAGGATAAGGGGTATCCACAAAAGGTTTGAAACACCAAGAGTAAATAAATCGTTTGGATATTCACCTTTATGATGAGGTAGCCATCTTTACACAGGACACGATCGACGCGTGCACTATTGGGACCGCTTTCTTTCTCTTAAGCCATCACCAAGCAACACTCATTGCTTTTTTATGTTTGAACACAACTTCATCACACTGATTCGAAGCACACACTGATTTTTTAAGCCCGTTCACACCTTCTCCAAACTCTCTTCTACTTCTTCTGTAGTCCGCTCGTTCTCTCTTTTTTTTTTTTTTTTCACGGGGCTGTTTCCTTTTTTCTTACCCCCTCTTACATCATTGGCTGGAGTTTCTGATTTGTTCGTATCGGGGAATTAATGCATCCCCTCGTCGAATCCCGGACATGTAGGTGTGACATCGGGGAATATACCCCGCCAAATTTGCATATCATTTTCGGCCATAAATATTTTCGGCCATAAATATTTTAACGTTGACAGTTCATTGTGCTATAGTGTCCAGACTGTCCATTGCCTGGCGCCTCTTCTAATTTACGGTCCACTTGTGTGGTCTTCCCATGGAAACAGTCTCAAAATTATATTTTACTGCTGTTTTCACTCCACCACATCTCTCCCCCGTGTATATAAAAAAAAACAAGAAAAAAAAATATTCAATGTCCACAGTTGCTAGTTCATTACACGTAGCTACACATGTGCTACGTTTTAAAATTCGGCACTTGTCCTGTATTTATACGGTCCATGCGATATAGTCCATCATACGTAGCAAATTATGTACTACGTTCTACCGTTTAGTAGTTGGAGTTTAGTCCATACACAATAGTCCATCACGCGTAGCTACACACGGCGAAAGTCTCAGTTGTGATACATTTGTTCTCCCGTTGTGTCTCAAGCATTTTGTGGTTTCACGTGAACATTTTCGTTTCCCTATGCGGCTTTGCTTTGTCAGATCTTGTTAAATCTGGCAGTATCGATAATGTTTCCGAACCACTTTGCATTACTAACATTAATGAGTTACCTTTGTATCTTGTTTCTCAATTTCTTCAAAATAATATATTGTACACCAATGGGATTGTATACATATTATTATGTTTAATCACACATTCTGTACCAACATGTACCATATTTATATTATTAGAGATGGATATATATATATTAAGAATAACATACAATATCATGTGTGTCTATCCCTTGTTACACATATATATTTATCTGCATATCATAAAAAATACTCGTTTTCCTTCCTTTTTTTTTTTTTTTTTTTTTTTTTTTATTTTATTTTATTTTATTTTTTTTTTTTTTTGCTCAAACAGGGGATTCATTCCTATATTGCACACCCTTTTATTTATACGGTAAACCTCACGTACAACTAGTCAAAAATATCTAGCCATAATCATCGATGCGTTCTTATTTATTCATTCAATTTATTCCTAAATTGCCGCGTCTCTACCTGTGAAAGAGTTCCACTGTAAACCCGTGCGTTCTGGAACTACCCTCTCTCCTCTTGTATTCCTTTTAAGCAGATCCTTCCGGCTGCGAAACTGTTTGTCGCTTGACAATCGGGACTCATGGTTGAAATTTCCGGTTTTTCACTGCGTACAATACATCCGCGCGTTTGGAAAAGGGGGAATCTGTAGCTTGACGACTCAACTCGTGCTGCAACCGGTTTATCTACGGCGCGAGAAGTGACTCGGCACATGTTTCGCCTGTGTTCTTTTAGGATGTCAACGTCGCGTAGAGGTAAGTGATTGTTATTTAATTATTTTGTTAATGAAAGCTTATGCCGCCCTGTTAACTGTAATTTTGTAAAGAGAAACAAACTTAACGTTACTATTCTTACGCATTATTTTGTAAAGAGACGTTCTGCATGTCAAGTCCATGCGGTCTGATAGGTTATCATTATGTGAAATCCTTATGTTTACTTTAAAATGAATAAAGTCTACAATTATTCTAGAGCGCGTCTTACTCATCATGGCTATTGCCTGCAATTGCCCGATAAGTACCAAAATCCAAGGGGAAATCTGCAGCTTTCCGTCCCAGGTACTCTGGTGACGCAACTCAACAATTTTATTCTAACTTGTATTAATTAAAATTTGATTAGTAAAATTACTGTACTATGTATTTGTCTCGCCTATAGCTGTATGTCCGGTATTTATTTATATGCATATTTTGTCTTTTCATGTTGCCCTTCTCTTGCATCCTATGCGTGACATCCGAACGATCGACTCGCCGCAAATCCGTACGAACGACTCGCCCCCATGGGAATGACTCCCTGCCGGTTTGTTTACCAACAACAAAAGCCACACGACAACACCAGCTCATGCATTGCTAACTTTTTTTTTTCTTTTTTTTTTTTTTTTTTTTTTTTTTTAATATATGTAGGTGTGTGCCTGTTGTCTTATTGCTTGCTATTATTATTAACATTATTATATTTTGTCCGTCTCTTTTTTTTCTCTTTTTTTTTTTTTTTTTTTTTTTTTTTTTTGGTTGTTGTTGATAATATTTCCTTCATTTTCAGCTTAGCTTTTCTGCAGTGCACAAGGTTACACGGGATATCCCTTTTGATTATATATCATGTCATTATTATTATAATTCTAATTATTATTACTGTTATGATTAGCTAAATTCAATTGCCTTCCAGGTCGCGTTTTTCTTTTTTCCTATCAGTTTTGTAATTCTCGTTTTTCGGTTTTCCTTTCACAGAGATCCCAATCCGGTAATCAGCTACTTACGCAATTGAAAATCAACAATCATGAAAATCAACACTCTGGACTCACAACTCGGCTGCTGGTAAGAACCCTTTTTTTTTTCTTGAATTTTTTTTTTCTTATGTTTGTGCTGTTTCTCGCCCCTTCCGGGAGCGGTTGCGTAACCAATAACCATGGGTGGGGGTTTTTGACTCGTCAGAGTCTGTTTCTTGTGTCTGGGGTTTTACCCGAAAAATGAGGTTTTTATGCACTTTTTTCTCTTCTACATGAGGTTTATTCACCTCTTTAAGTAACAAATTATTATTACGAAATAGTTTCATTACCCTATAAGGGCCAGTAAAAATGGGGTCAAATTTACACTTCTTGTGCATATTTCTCATGTATACCAAATCCCCTATATGGATTGGAGTATGTTTAGCTGGTTTTTCTAAGTTCTGCGGTTTAGCCGCTTTTTCTTGAAATATCCAGGCCTGTTGTCTGTTATTTAAATTCTGCTTAATTAATTTGTCCACAAATATTTGTATTTCCTCCTGGGACCATTCTGATTCGAAAATATTTTGTCCCTGTACGTCAGTTGTAATGTCCAGGGGTATTTTAATGTCACGACCCAGAAATAGTAACGCCGGCGGAAAATTCGTCGCCCTGTGTTTAGAGGCGTTGTAATAGAGCTGCGCCCATACACTTGCATCTTCCCATTCAAAAGTGTTCTCTGCTATGCATCGAATACACTGCTGAAGCGTGCCTTGTGCGCGTTCTACCGTCCCATTCGATTGTGGGTGGTAGATCGACGAAAAACGACTCTCTATATTGAGAGATTTTAAAAAACTTTTTAATTCCTTTGATCTAAATTGAGGTCCGTTATCCGATATAATCGTATCTGGAAGCCCAAAACGAGAAAAATAACTTTGTAAACATTGAACTATTTGATCTGCAGTGATTTTTCTACATGGAAATAATTCTATATACCTTGAGAAACTATCAATTACCGAGAAAAAAAAACAATTGCCTCTGACACTGCGAGGCAGCTTCCCAACAATATCTATATGGAGGCATTTTCCCGGCATTGTTGCTCGGTCCATTTTTTGTCTCGCCGTAGCGGAAATGTGCCTGTTTTTGAATTGCGCACATCTGTGACAGTTATCGATGAACGTCTTTACGTCGTCAAATAAGTTGCCCCAAGTGTAATATTTTTTAATAAAGTCTATCGTTTTTTGTCTGCCGAAATGTGTTGCGTGTGCAATTTTGATTACGGACTGTTTTAAAGATTGAGGGATCACGATTAAATCTATTCCTGCCCTCTCTCGCGTGGCTTTTTCCCTATAACGAAGAATTCCATGTGTATCGAGATAGTAATTTTTGAACTTAGGACTTTTAGGGGTTTTTTCGCGGACGTGTGGTATTATTTTGTTCAATAATTGATCCTTTTGTTGTTCTAGTCTTATTTTTTCGGTCGTTAAATCCTTCTTCCCTTCGAGAAAAATTCCTTGTGCCGTTATGTTATTTACCTGTTCTTCTTGTAAGATGTATCGGGACAAATAATCCGCGGGGTTTTCCTCACCCTTTATATGTTGAAATTTAAACGTAAATTCACTTAAAAGTAATAGCCACCTTGCGGTGATATCGGATTGCTGCGTTAGATCTAAATGGTATTTCAATGATTTCGCGTCACTAATTAATACAAACTCATGGTTCCATAAATAATTGCGAAAATGTCTCACCGCTTCATAAATTGCCATTAGTTCCAGTTTAAGAGATGAGTATCGTTTTTCCGCATTTTTTAAAATTCTGCTAAAAAATTTGACTGGTGTTCAGCCTTCTGGCCGATCCTGCATCAAAATACCATTAATGGCCGTGTTGGATGCATCGGTTGCTAACAGGAATGGTTTTGTAAAATCAATTTTGGTAATTCTTGGTTTTTCTAAAATGATCTGTTGTATGTTCGCGAAACTCGCCTGACACTCTTCCGACCATTCAAATTTTTTGGTCTTTCTTGTGAGCTGCACAATCGGTGCAATAATTTGGGAATATTGTGGAATAATCGTTCTGAAGTAATTTGTCATCCCTAAAAATGATTGAATCTCCTTAACTGACTTAGGGGTTTAAAGTTTTGTGATTTTTACGATGTTTTTTTGGTCTGGGGAAATCCCTACTTCGTCCACTTGGAATCCTAAACATGTGATATTTTTTCGGGCTATTTTGATTTTTGACGGGTCCAATGTTAAATTAAACTGTTTGAGCTTTTGGAATATTAAAGTCATTTTTTCCCGTAATTCTTCAAGGGAATTAGCTGGTATAATTATATCGTCTAGGTAGAAATTTATCTTCGTTTCTCTCATACCTCCCAGCACCGTATTCATGAGTTGGGTGAAATAACTGGCGCTGTTTCGCAAGCCAAAGGGTAGTCTCGTGTGTCTAAAATTTCCTCGGTGGGTAATTATTGCACATTTCTCTCGCTCTGCCTCCGGTAATGCTATTTGAAAAAACGCAGATTTAAGATCCATAGTCGTGTACCATTTGAATCCGGCAACTTCTTGTAAGATATCTTCAATATGTGGGATATATGTTTTATAAGGTTCAGTGATATTATTTAATAATCGAAAATCTGTCGCCATTCGGTATTTAGGGGTTTATTTTCCTCACTTGTTTGCTTTTTAACGAAGATTATTGGGAACGCGTAACCCCCGTCGGATGGTTCGAGTATACCCGCTTCTAATAGCTCGTCTATTTTACGGTCTGCGAGCGTTTTCATGTTTTGCGGTATTGGATACGGTCTACATTGGATTGGGTAATTGTGGGCTAATTTAATTTGCGGTTTCACAGCGTCTGTAACTCCTAATGTTTTATAAGAGGTAGAGAATACCTGATAGTTTTCTTGTAGCATTTTTTGAAATATACGCTGTTGGTCTTCCGGTAAATGATCTAAATCAAAAGTCGCCTCTTCGAATTCCTTTTTTCTCAAGTTTAGGATATTGTCCCTATCATTAGTTGTTTGTGCACAATAATTCATTCCTACTTCTGTATCTTGTGATGACTCCCTTATCTGCCGAACGTTCTGCGGTTCTATGATTTTCGCGACTTTCATGTTTTTTTGTAAATGTTTCGTGGTGTTGGTGTTATTTTCGAAAATCATTTGTAACGACTTATCTGTTTTTTGTTGGATGATGCATATCTGTTCCTTTTGGAATTTGGGTATGACTTGAATGTTGCTTTCATTTTGTTGCTTTTCAGTAGGTCGATCTGTTTTTAAATTCACTACTTTTGTGTCCGCGGGCGGAATCAGTACTTTCCGTGCTATTCGAATGAAATTATTAATCTCCTCCGTCTTATCATTTTCTTCGCTTAGCTCCGTATTTTTGGTCTCTGATTTATTAATTGGAATTTCTTCATTATTTATTGTTATGCTATTTTGTTTCGTATTTAAAATTACTTTATTATTAATCATGAAGTCGTAACCTAATATGATTGGGTATTGTGGGTTCATTGCGAAGTTTGCCACAAAAAAGGTGTTATTGCATTTTTTATGCCCTATTTTAAATGAAAACTTCACGGCCTTTAGAAAAGGTACAGTTTGTTGTGTCACAGATTTTATTGTTACCTGTCTGGAAATAAAGTTTATCTTTATTTTATTTTTTATTCCTTCAAATATTTCGTTATTTATTAAACTAATTCCTGCTCCTGAATCAATGAGTGCATCATATTCTTCATCCCCAATGTTAAGCGTTACTAGTGGTAATTTAATTATATTGTGCTCGTTGTCACTCACCGACATTATATACCTATATTTCTCTTGTTGTTTTTGTTTATTATCATTTATTTCTTTCGTACTATTTTGTGCTTCTATCATTTGGTTTTTATTTTTGTTTTTATGGTCAATATTTACCTTGGTATCCTCGAGTTTTGTTCTATGGGATCCCAACCTCTGATTATTATTTATCTGTTGCCTCTGGGACCCCTGTATGAGTTTAAATTCTTATAGTCCCTGTTTCCATTGTTGTTCGTTCTGCGGAAATTTGGTTGCTGTCGACCGTCCGCGGGAATTCTTTCCCAGCATGTCTGAGCGGAGTAATTCGACTTTCCGCATATTTGGCAGATAATTGCAACTTTTTTATAACTACTATTATGTTGATTAACTGGTTGCCTTCTATTTCGGGGATTGAACCAGCAGTCAGTGTCTGTGTGATTTTGTTTTTTACAAAATGAGCATGATTTCAATGGATTGGATTTTTCATTCACTTGAGAAGTCTCGAGTGCCTGAATTTTACTCTCAAACTCTTTTATTTTATCTTTTAATTGCGCGATTTCTAAGTCCTTCAATAGACCAGTAACGTCTGATTTCTGTACTTCAATATTGTTTATGTCCTCTTCTTCATTAAAAATTCTCTCCAGCCTGATTGCCAACTCAACCGCCTCGTCAAAGTGTTTTATGTTTTCTTTTAAAATTTCTCTTCTAATTTCCGGGCGTACTGCTTCCGTGAATTTCGCCAGCATGATGTGGTTCTTTATCCTATCTGTTTCCTCTGACGGCTTATCGATCCCTTAAAATGCTTCAGTCTTTTCAGAAATTATGTCCCTTAGTTGTATAATGGATGTTTTCGGGGTTTGCCTAATTGCATTAAATTCCGCGTGAACTTCCGAAGCTGATTTTATTTCCCTAAATCTTTGGAGAATCGCTTTTTTCAGGTATTCGTAATTGTTTCCGCCTTTCGTCTCTTTTAGACCAAGTATAAATGCTTTTGCCTTATCTTTGAGGCATGTCTTTAAAATTATGCCTTTCTGCTCATTTGACCAATCGGTGAGAGCAGCTACGTTTTCAAATTCGCTGAAAAATTGCTTTGGGTTCTCGAGACTATCGGCTGAATATCGGGGCAATAGAGGGATTAGTCCCTTGTCTGGCGTTTTGTTATGCTGGCTTTGTGCCGAACTTTGGGTATTTCGATTCCTAAGAGACTCTGGCGAATCCTGTCTAACTCTGGGACGACCCATTTTTTTTTTTTACTTTAAAATTTACAGATACTATTTTACCTATTTTAACACTATATGTTCCGTTACCTTATACATATACAAAATGCACTTTGACACTTTCAACATACACATAAATGAAAAATATTGTACATGAATACATACATATTAAGCAACTACTAATTCAATTTTTCAGTTCTACTGATTGTTGCATAATATTCCATCAACAAAATATTTATTTATTTATTTACTTAATTTTATTCATTTTATTCGTTCCATATGTAAATATGTTGGTATGCCTATAAACTATCTTATTCACAACATTCTTTCTATTAGAGAAATTAATTGTTTTAACAAAAATACCTTCTTTGTCACCTTTAAAATCAAAGTTCTTTCGTATATTTTTTTGCAGCCGTATATTTACACTTACAAAACACAAATAAAATATTTAAACAATATCAATGCATGGGTTTTTTTTTTTTTGAAACTGAGAAACAAGATAGTAACCTCGTTATTATGATGCATAATTTCTCTCCCAGACTTTGTTTTATTTTTGAAAAATCTACTATATATATTTTTATTATTATTATTATTATTAATTTAAATATCATTTTAGTTACTAGGAGTACATAAAATTGCCTTTTTTCTACGGCACCATTATGTGGTAGTTTTAGATGTTGTTATGGTTAAAATTTGATGAAAACTAAGTCCAAAGATGATCGTACAGTGGTACTGTGCCGCCCATAACCTGTCTGGCAAGTACTCCTAGGATTACGCTGAAAAAAGGAAAATGATTGACATACACCTAAACACTAAAAAAAACTAAAGACTCTCTGAACTGCAAATAAATTCCATTTATTCTTAGTCATTCCAATAATATTAATTAAAAGACGATATTGAAATAATTTTAAAATCATAACATGTCTGGGGGAGATGTGGTTTTGGAGGATAAGGGGTATCCAAAAAAGGTTTGAAACACCAAGAGTAAATAAATCGTTTGGATATTCACCATTATGATGAGGTATCCATCTTTACACAGGACACGATCGACGCGTGCACTATTGGGACCGCTTTCTTTCTCTTAAGCCATCACCAAGCAACACTCATTCCTTTTTTATTTTTGAACACAACTTCATCACACTGATTCGAAGCACACACTGATTTTTTAAGCCCGTTCACACCTTCTCCAAACTCTCTTCTACTTCTTCTGCAGTCCGCTCGTTCTCTCTTTTTTTTTTCACGGGGCTGTTTCCTTTTTTCTTACCCCCTCTTACATCATTGGCTGGAGTTTCTGATTTGTTCGTATCGGGGAATTAATGCATCCCCTCGTCGAATCCTGGACATGTAGGTGTGACATCGGGGAATATACCCCGCCAAATTTGCATATCATTTTCGGCCATAAATATTTTAACGTTGACAGTTCATTGTGCTATAGTGTCCAGACTGTCCATTGCCTGGCGCCTCTTCTAATTTACGGTCCACTTGTGTGGTCTTCCCATGGAAACAGTCTCAAAATTATATTTTACTGCTGTTTTCACTCCACCACAGAAAGTATCCTTTTAATTCATTAAATTGTCAGTGCTATTGTGTATGTTAATTTAGTCATAAAAGGAGGCATCTGTATATTAAAACAAAACCCAGGTTTTGAAATTTTAGTGGTAGCGTTATCTTTTTACCTCCGATTTAAATCGATTTAAACCGATTTAAAGCATAAGCGAAAAATTAAAGTACAGGTCTTCATTAATTTTTAAAGTGTGCGAGTTGAAACTATATCACTCGTAAATGATCCTTTTAGTATCTAGAAGTTTTTTTAAGCCTAACTATTAAAATATTGGGTTTATTATTATTTTAAAATATAACTAAGGAAAGCCAATGGATATTGCCATTACGTCTTTTATGTAGTGTGATTTTCTATGAATTTTAAGCTACATTTCAGAAAATCATAATTAAAACATACATAAATTTGTACAAGAACAGTTAACAAAAAACTGGTGCTAAAAAGAAAAAACAGTTAAAAAATTTAAAAAATGCTTTTATTCACAAAACAATCGTTTTGTGGATAAGTGCCTTTCAGGTCGAACCTTTTTACTCGTGTGGATGGTAGAATATTTTTGAAACTGAAGAAGACTGGACCGCTTTGTACCACGGATACGATTGTTTCGTAGATAAGCCGTTTTCTAGCGTCTTTTACAAACATTTTTGTTGTTTTTAATGTATAATTTTTCAATAGAATCAGCATATTTTACGAAGGTTATCTAAAAAAGAGCTTCCCGCATCTCCAAAAGATAACACTTTAAAAACACCAAAACGCGAAGGCGCAAGCCTAACAGATTGTGGGTTTGGCTATCATATGCAGCCGTTGTAATTTCCAGGTCGCTTACATTAACATTGTCGTAGTGCACAAATTATGCCGGCTATTATTTCTCCGCCCGCTGACTGCCAGGTGAAGTCCGTGATAAAGATGATTCAAAATAAGTGGCGTGAAGTGCTATTGCTGGTGTTGTTTTCCTCCACTTCAATGTTCGGCCGCATACAGCAAATTTCACAAAAAATTCTGCTACAGAAGTTTCGCCGGGAGGTGTTTGGCTATCAACCCTACAGTCAAGCTCTTGTTCTCAGTGACTTCCACCTGTTCTTGTACCTAAAATAAATCCTGTCCGGGAATTACTTTCCCATAAACAAAGACTTGATGACAACCGTGACACTGTGGCTCCATTCCCAGGCTGCAGACTTCTATGACAGTGGACTGCAAAAACTTATCCCACGGTATGACAGTGTTACAATTTCGGTGGTTTGCTGTGAATTAACTGAAATATAGCTGTATTTTTTGCAATAAATCTTTCCAGAATATTGTATTTTGTTTCTTTTTATGGGCGGCGGAAAACTTACTTTCCGAATGACCCTCGTAAAACACAAGAAAACAGTTCAGTTAATCAAACTGTGAAATGTATCCCTAGAGCAATTGGGTAGTTACGTCAGATATTTAGATTAAACAACCGTAATTATGCGACCTTAATAACTTTCTTCATGATTTTGAATTTTTTGCTAAAATGTGAGAAAAGTGTAAAATTATAAATGTTTTCAGAAAATTGTTACAAAATAGAGGTTTAATGAATGTTTCTATTGTAATGCTGAGCGGAAAAGTAGTTTGAGAGTAATCAGCAAATGTAATTAAAATCAAATCTTTTAGAGCCGAATGCGAGATTCTACTATATTAATTCTAAATACTAAATCGTAAAGTAATGTTTAATCAGCTTACTTCCCTGATAATTAAAATTCAATTTTCGATCACTTTTTATCAGAAGGGGGAGAGGGGGCAGAAAATTCAGCATTGTATTTAATGAGCAGAACACTTTAAGAAAAATTTTAAACATGAATTTGCAGGGCAATCTTTCAATTCAAAACAATACACAATACCAAAAACCAGTTCAGTTTTCCTTTCTTGAACAAGCATGCGCTTGCATCTGTAAACATTCAAATGCAGTAACTATTTCCTTTCAGTAATTCCTCGAAATGAGATGAATCCTTAAATCTCTATTTCGAAACAATTTTCTGGGAGACTTTCTAAATCTTACACCTCTCGGCGTAAAACTTAAAATCGCGTGTGAATGCTTAATAAGCTTCACGATCCGTTTAATCTTTATGATTCCCTGGATAGCCCGTAAAATCTCGAGCAACGCTACTTCTCGTACATTGAGGGCATTAGTTTCAACCTATTCAAGAATGTAAGTCATAAAATTATGATGGTAGCTACACAATGTTTAAATCTAAAATTCGCGTTATGCTGTTTCTGAATATTTTATAGAGGCTCTGAAGCTTCACTTAAACACAGATCAATATTCGCTGTGTTATAATATAGTGCAACATCATCTATATTAATAGTTCGAATATTGCACTAAAGAAGCAAATAGGATTTATAAGGAAACCGACTTCAAATTAATTCACCATAACTAACATCCCGATAACTCAAGAGTCCCGTGTATGGTTTGTTATATAAGAAAGTACTACATAGATATTCATATTTACATACTCATGAGAGCTGAAGATTTCTGTTATTTTTTCACTGATCGTATCAATAAAAATTAAGGAAATTAATATGGGATTACTCCTAATCTAAAGTTTTCCAAAATAGAGTAATGTTTTCCAATAAAAAGTAAATCATTGAAATCGGTCCAAGTGGTGAAAACATCGCTGAATATACATTAAAAAATTGTTTAAAAAAGAATTATGTAATATTCCCCTTGAAACAGTATGCTTGCAAACTTGCCAATTTCTCGCCAGTATAGAAGATGGATTCGGGTTTGAGGACTTTTTGATGATAAATTGCTTAAAGTGGCAAACATTTGTGACTTTATAATGCTACCATCACCGCTACACACACCTTTTGGGGAAGAGTTCTTGTGGGGACTTGGCATATAGCATGTAAAATTATTCACATATATTACAAAAGCGCACACATCTGAATTTTTTCGGGTAGGAAACCTCTTCGGTTTTTGTCGAAATTTATTGTACGTAGGCCAATCTACACAGTTTATAAACAGATGCTAATGCATCCTAAAAATTGTTCCATTTTAGAAATAATATTTTCATAGTTATTTATTCATATTAGTGCAGCAGCATTATTCATTTCTGGTTTTAAACTTATAGTTAATCAGTTCATGGAAGCTTCATCACTAAGAAACAACAAATATTTCAAATTAAAAGATAGCATAATTTAAAATGTCCCTTTTAATGAACCCTAGTGAATCATCAGGTTTTTTTTACGTAACTCTCTTGCTAGTTAAGTTTACCGTTTTGCAAAAATGGTTAAAATATTTTCACTATTTGAATTGCTAAAATTTTGTATCCGCAATAATATCGATATCTATTTTAATTTATGATTGCACAAGACCATTAGAGCTTGGCTTTAGTAGTAGTGACAAGTAAATGGTAATATAAAGTATAATCTGAATACACAGATATCTATTTCCTGTCAAGTTCTTCGGGTCATTAATACAGATTACCTGTAAGTAATAATAAATGTCCTAAAACAAATGGTAATTTTTTTGCTTAATAGATCATGAGTTGGAAATAAGTTGTGCATATATTCTACCTGCGTTTTGAGGGTTTTTTTTTTTTTTTTTTTTCGTTTCCTTTCGTAAATGTAAGTTGTTTTAAAATGTTTTTCCATAGTATCAAATTCAAACACAAATTTTAGCATCAACTGCTTTACATAATTAAAAGATAAACTATTCTACAATCTATACTTTAATTTTTCCGTTTATTAGAACAGTTAAAATGGTTCTGAACCCAATCTGTGCTCCTGATTAGCGTCTGAAAATTTATCTAATTTTGAATTATATCGTTTGCTTCAAAAATCGTGATAAAAATTTTATTTGTTATATTTTTTAATCAGTAGAAATATATTGCAGGTAAAACTAACCAATATTTCTTTTAGATGTATTTTTTTAATTGTTAAAAGACCACCCAGCTCTGTCCTAAACATTAAACAACTATTATCTACTTATGTAAATAGCTTCATTTTTCTCACTTAACAACTCTGAATCACTCCCTTTCATTGATGCATGCCAGTTTAAATTGTTTTAAAAAGTATTCAAAGATTTTAAAAATCTCCCATACAAATTTGATACACTTGAACTAGCAATTCTTGTTTCATGAGAAAAATTTCTTCACTTTCCATTTTCGATTTTCTGTTGTTCAAGATGCATTATATCATCCACCTCAACACTTTTCCAAAGTTTGTAAGCCATTTTCAAATAGATAATAAAAACGACAAGCGATAATAAAAACAAAGAGATAATAAAAACGCTTCTAAATGATGAACAGTTCTGTTAATTGAAACAATGAAATAGAAAATTTACTCCACAAAAATTTACTTTGCGGTGGCAGGAACTACTACCGAATTCATGCTACTACTCTATATGAATTTCAAATTATAAAAGAGTGGCGTGTTTGCCCAAGAGTTATCGTTATCTTAGGCAAACACTGTGGTGTTTGCTTTTTCCCACAGTTTATGAATATTTGATCAATTTCAACTCGGGAGTAGTGCCCAATGTTTACCTCCTCCATCTCAGCTTCCGCGACGGCTTGCTTTTCAATTTTTAAAATTTCATTGCAAAGACAAGGAGTCTTTCAACCGAAGTCAAATATGTATTCTAACTGAATAAGTGGTATCGTTCCCTGAAAAAAAAGTTTTCACTCAGCTCGGATAAAAAAAAAAGAAAACAGCAAGCAATTCTTCAAGTAACTGACCACGCATATCAATAAAAAGAGTCACATTCATCATTTAAAAAAAAAAAAACTTTGTCAGAGGAAGTAAACGACAAGTCTGTATAAAACTGGCATCAGCCAAAATTGTTGAAATTATGGTAAGAAAGCGGGAACTGTAGACTTTAGCACAAAAAATATTATACATAACGCTCAACAATTGAATAAATACGTATTAATTATGAGGGTAATATCAGTAAACAAATGCTGCTGCCAAAACATTTTATCATTCATATCTTGCAATTCATAATACTTCTCTTAAAGCATGAATCTGATTCTCGCGCGTGGTTTTTATTTTATTCGAAAATCCTTTCAATTAAATACTATTACAGAACATGAGGATATTTATATCAAAGATTTTAATAACCAGTCTATTTATTCTCAGTTTCATTTCAACACATTCACACACATTCAAAATAATAGAATTTTCCTACAGTACTACATTTGTATCGCATTTACACTTACTTACAAAATATTGATTATTAAAAAGATATTAGCATGTGGTAATTTGTTACAAAACAAGTAATAAAACGTCATTTTTAACATGACGAGACAGTCATGGAGTGTATGTCATGCAGATCGGTATTTCGATGGTGTAGGGATTTTCATAGTGGAAAAAGAAGTACTGACGGCAGATTACGACTTGGTCAAGAACATGTTGTTATCATGAAGGAAGCATTTGCAGCTGTGGACCCTTTCGTGAGAATGAATCAGCGAATCAACACTTGCGAAATAGAGGTGGAAATGTTTAACAGCAAAGGAAGTGTGCACACAATACTGCATGCAAGGTTGCCCGTTTCTTCACCCCGTTTCGTTGCCCGGAGCTTCTTCACCCAGGTATCTATCATCTTTTACACTTGTTTCAACCTACAATGGGACTTTGTCTAGCCTATCTGTTATCCCTATATTCCAGCTTTCTTTTGTATACTAATTTATATGAATACTATTAAACCATTTCTCAAACTACCTATTGTACCACTTTCATGTGGGTGACCCTCACATAAACTGTTTGCTGTTTAAAAGCATTTTCCAGGTATCCTCATTTCAATTTAATATTCATTTACTGGCACTTTCTTCAATAACTTTAATTGAACTTTTGGCTTCAAAATCTCATTCCGCTAAAAGAAAATATTAATTTTGAAAATAAAATGTTTTTATTATTAACAGTTAGATTCAGCCATTTGTTATTCTCTAACTTGTAATATTTTGCCAATAGGTAGAAATTATTATATACTTTCCCTTCTATACTTCTGCCAGTATCCCAATTCCATTCTTTGTACTATGAAAATTCACACTTTTTGAAAATCTGCAATTACTCTAACCCGTCGACGATGGGTACTTCAGCTACTATGATATATAAATAGATTCTAAATTGGAAATATATTCATCGTAGTTCCAATATTGGATAAACATTTTTTTATAAGCTGCAACACCTTAAGATACGATACAAGATTAAAAAAGGATTTTGTTTACTACTTGAAGTATTTATCATCCAGTGATGTAATTTCTCATTTCTTATAATGAATTAAAAGGCCATTTTCTAAAACCTGTTTTACTTTAATAATAGGATGAACAGTAGCTAAGTTTTAGCTGTTATGTAAAACAAAACAAAAAAGTGAAACAGCGGTATTTTTTTCTTATAATTTATTGCTACTCCAAAAATTATACTCCGTAATGCACGAAACCGAACGGTGTTTATTTTCTCACAGGAAATAACAGACTTTCAAACGAGAAAACCATTCTTATTTTTACGTGGTACGTTTACACCGTTGTTTAGTAAATGCTAAAAATAAGAATTTTAAAGTTTATTTGAGAGTATTTCAAAAATTAATTAAAGAGGAAAGGTGAGTTGTAAAAACTAAAAAAGATAATTTGCTTATTTGAATTCAAGTCTTCTGTTATCTCCTTAAAGTATTTTTATATATTTCAAAAGAAACGAAATATTCGATTTTAATTTCCTTTTCATTATTGTCATAGGAAACATTTCGCATGCACTATTTCATTTGCTTAAAACCTGATTCTGAGTAGTTAAATTAGATAACGGGTATGTTCTTTAGGTACACGAATTGGTTCCAAAGACTTTTTTTATTATTATTTTACTTGTATTACTGATAATAATTGTAAAAATTAAGTGCATGATATTCAATGCGATTTTAAAAGTTTTTTTCCCAAAATCAGTCTTATGTAGTTTTCATGACGAAGTTTGAATGTATTTAAAAACTGATGGTAAATAAAATAGGCGCAACAATGATATTATAATATAGTAATGTATAACAATTTCTTATCAAATATAAAACGATTAAATTTGCCTCTTTATTTCTTTAATCAATGTTGCAATAAATTATAGAAATTATCAAATTTTACTCTAAGGTGAGAGGCAGAATGACAGACAGACCTTTATAGACAAACGGGAAGAAAAATTAAAAAGTTATTTCAATTATTCTAATGCAAGATATAGAGGAAGGTGGCCCAAAATGACCCCCTTAAGGAGAAAACTTGTATAAAATAATATAAATGTTAAATAAAACTTTGGCCCTTTTCCACATTATTTTACACTATAATTTGCATCTCAAGCATTTTTTAATAATTGTTTAAACCCAAATTGAGTAACGAAAAAAAAATAGGATTTTGAAAAAAATCCAAAGGATCGTTTATGGACTATAATAAACGCAGAAATAAATTAAATAACCTAATGGGGAGTCACTCATTTTGAGAACGTCTGAAGGGCTCTCATGATGACTAGGGCCCGGTACTGGAGTTCCTTCAATCGACGGATCATTTTACCTGGCAGTATAGCTGCCCACCTTAGGTCATATTATTGAAACACGCCTAGAAACATAACATTCTAAACAATTGTAATTCACATCTAAAAACATGCTCTATTCAGTAAACCAAGTCATATTTCTGTGCATTAAATACTGTATTCCTAAATAAATAGGAAATTTAGTGCTTACCTTATAGAAGATATGATAAAACGCAGTTTTTTGAAGAATTCTACTCAGACAAGTAATACACCGATCGCTTAAATATCACCCTTGCCTCTTCTTGACTTCGCACAGTTAGTTTATGTTTCACCTAGATGATAGCGCTGCCTGTCTGAAAGAAATCATATGTGGATCGTTTTACCTACTAGCATAATTTTGGGCCACCTTTCCCTACGTCATTTTATCGCGTTGCTAAAAAGGGGTACTAAGCGAAGTTCTTAACTGAAAATTAAAATTATTCTGAAATTAAGTATCTTACTTTCATATCAAATTTTAAATTTTCCCCCTCAAAGAAGGTCTCAATCACTTTCACTGTAAGAAATCTTTAATGAGAAAATTTACTTGCCTTTTTTTGTCTTTTTTTTGTGTGGATGTGGGTGTGTCGTTATCATTTTGAAAAGGCAAGTAAATTAAAACAGTCACTTTACATGCTTAAATTATTATCCGTACATTTAATTTGAATGGTCTACAAGGAATTTAACGTATGTACTAAACAGAGACATAAAGATACTGGTAGAAGCCTACAATGTGTCGTTTTCAGCAATTTCTTAGCATTTGATATTCACATAACTGCTCATAGAATAAATACCTACCTATTGTGCATTATGTTCAGGCTAAACTACACAAGGGATTATTGTTCACTTATATTACAAGTAAATTACCTGCAGTCTTAAAACCAGTACACGATTCATAGAATCAAGTACAACCAGGTTTTGGCTCTCAGTCCACATTTATTTTTGAAGTCATTGAAATAGAAGTAGACGTTGCGGACTCCTCCACAGTAGCCTACCGGATGGGTGTAAAAACCTGTGCCCTCAGACACTAAATGCCTGCATCGGGATGATAAATAAACTATCTTCATGGAAGTTTGCAACACAGGTGTTTTCATTTTAGTAATTGCTCTGGTCTTGGAGCGTTCTAGCCTCTCCACAGCAGAATTCTAGTGCTCCCATGAAGTCAGACGCCTGCGCCAATGAAGTTAGTATAATCCAAAACAATCACTCCGTTCCCGAAGTATTCTTCCAGGAAGTGAGAAACATGGTTGGTGCGGTTGGGTCTGTCCCCATTTTGCATTAACTACTTGCTGGTCGCTGGTCGCTTGCATCGTTGCTGTATGGGGACAAATTGTTCCAAAATTGAAACACAATCCTCAATATTAATCGTGCCATGTTTGAAGAAGAAAGAGCCAATAATTCTTTTGCTGCTTATCGCATCCCAAGCAGTCACCTTTGGAGAATGTGGCAGTTTCACGTTTCACCAAAACCGCCAGTTTTGTTTATTGACGACACCATTGAGGTGAAAATGTGCTTCATCTGTAAACCAGATGGGCCCAACATCAAATCCATTATGATCAATCAGTGTGAGCATCGTGTTCGCAAAATCCAATCTTTGTTGCATAGTTCCATCGGGTATGGCTTGTTGTTGTTGAATTTTGTATGGACACATGTATAGGCTGTTTCTCATAATTTTTTGCGTGGTTGAACTCTTTAAACCACACTCAGCTGCACTTCTGCAATGGATTTTCTCGGATATTTTTTAACAATTCCTGAAACTGTGACAAACTTTTACTGTTTATTTGAGGCCAACATTGTCCATTAGCTGATTGCCCACGCTGCCTCCCTTTGTAATTTGCTGAAGAGCGTACGGATGTCCACCGGAAAAGGGCATGTGCGAAACATTATATGGTTTCTGGAAACTTCGTCTTGTTGCCGTTGGACTCTACTCTAATCTGTGGTACTCCAGAACCAGAAACACACGTTGTTTAATAGCATACATTTTTCTAAACTTCCTTACAAGCTTCAACGCGAGAACTGATCAGTCCGACCATCGAAATACTACTTACTTATAAGGAGACTGTAATGCGATTACAGTTTACAGCGCCATCTGCTGATAATCTTTGTTACTATTTTCAAAATTCTTGTATTAAATTTTTGCAGCTTTCGCAATAAATATATAGCTTGTCTCATCCCTCTATTAACCTTTGTTTTCGATGTATGTGATTTTGAAATCAGAATGTCCTTTGCGAGGCACCCCGCGAAGAACAGAAGTAGCAGAAGTATTATGTACTACTATAATCATTGTTTTCTTTCGTAATTTGTGTACGAGTCCTAAAATGTGATCTTTTGATGTGATGTCCCCCCCCCCCTTAGACACCATTAAAAATGGTGTAAGTTAGTATTTATTTATTTTCATACCTTCGGTATTTTGTAAGATAAAATATAAAGAATTGTGTACATCTACTCGTTAATGTATAGGGCATATATTACTAATTGGGGATTTCGTATTCATTGAGGTTCAATCACCTGAAAGTTTTAATAAATACCATAAAATTCTGCATCTTTTTTTATGTAAATTTGTAATTTATTGCATTTGCGATGATCAATATTTAAGGAATAAGAGCCTAGGTCAGTGTTTTTAGAACACCCTGTATATATGTTATACATTGCGTTAAATAAAATGAGACACAATGATACTTATGAATCTCTATAGAGTGCCTGATTTACTTACACAGGGCACTGGGCATACTTTGAAGACATTAGTATAAACATAATTGCTCATTTAAGTCGCCAGAAAAGTATTCATTGTCTTTGTACAAAGATTCTACAATACAAAGACGTAGTATCTAAAAGTACATAAGTGTTCATTTAAGTCGCCAGAAAAGTATACGTTCTCATTCTACTATGATTCTACAATACGAAGATTTTATCCACATAATTGCTGATACACTTAAATATCATGTAAAGTATCTACAGTCAATTTATATATAAAAAAGTGGTTCACGTCAAGCATGTTTATGGTTATCAGATTTCTATACCACCTAACTTATTTTTGAGAGAGAGAGATTATTTTCTAATTCATTCCGTCATTCAGTTGTCGTAATTATCAGAAAACTTTAAGTTGCCATTCTTTAAATTTCCTTAGAACATTTTCTTTAAAATGGAATTTTGCTTTAAAGTCAATTAATTCAAACAAAACAAATGTAAATTAGAGATACTTTTTTTTTCATTCTTTCAGATCCATGCAAATTGCATTTAAAAACTTTTAAATTTGTCTTTACGGTTTCATGATAAAAATATTTAATGATACTTTTAATTAAAATGATCAAAATCTATTTCATCCTTTTCATCTAGTAAAAGGACTGTGTAAGAGATCTGAATATCGCATGCATTAATGGATTTGTTCTTAAAGCGTTTCAAAAGAATATCTAGAGAAATGCATCACGCAAAACACACATTAGTTTCATTTCTTCTCGTTAATCGTAAAATAAGATAAATTTGCCTTTTTAAACTGAACATTAAATATACTCTTTTTTAGTATTTAATCTTTCCTTTCAAATTAAAAAGAAAAAAATGTGAATGTATTCAAATTGCCTTTTACAAAATTATACATTAAGTCATTTCCATTAAAAAATTACATTTCTATTTAAAACCGGGTATTTTAAGTACAGCAAGGTAACTTTTAATAAATTTACTGAAAGAATCATTATGTTATTTTTTCTTAATGCGGAGTTTTATTTCAATTTATCTGAAATGTAAACTAAAAGCAGATTAAATTATAACAATTTCTAACTTTTCAAAAGAAATACTTAAAAAAATGCTTGATTTTATGGACAAAATTGGAGTACCTTACTGAAACATAACTATAATATTTTTCAATATCCCAATAACTTTTCATTCTTCATTGTTACATTTATAACAGTATGAACATTTTCAAATTCGGTTTTTAAATGCTTTTAGTTATCTTCTCTGCTTATTATAACAGAAGATGTCTGTGTGTGTGTGTGTCTGTGTGTGTTGTCTGTTTGTCTGCGGCGTTACGGACAAACGGCTACACGTAGAACTACCAAATTTGGTACATAGGAAGTTCTAAACATGAAGTTGTGCACCTCGAAGCTATTTTTTCAAAATTCGAATTCGATTTTTTTAAAGGGGTGTCGCAGAAATTTTTGCAAGTTTTTGCAGACGGAAAATGAGCTCTTCCTTTAAGGCGTAGTTTCAAGCGGGAGGAGATAAGCAGAATAGCCAACATAGATATTGTTCAATGGACAATTTAGAAACCTTTAATATGATACTAAATATGTACAAATATCTCAAATTTTAAGAGTCAAGTTACAGCTATTTAAAATTTTTACAAATCTCAAATTGAAAATGTATATAACTGGTTTACTTTGTAATACATTAAATTTTGAAATTAATCGCCAAATCTTTAGAGAAAAACCTTAATGTCTAAAAGAGAGAAAAAAAAAACTTTAGAGCGATTAACAACAACAGTTAGAGAATAAATTGGAATATTTAAGTTAATTAAGCAAAGTATAGTTAGTAGACTAAAATGTTACTATGAAATTGTTTTTATTACAAGAATTTGATTTTATAATACAGTACGTCACTGTTGCTTCCATGATTATGTCTTATTGATCATTTTAATTCGATCGTTCTACAGCTATAAAAAAAATTTAAAAAAGCAAAACCCGCCAAGGGCAATAATAATGGAATTACGTAGTCTTGATATTCTTAAGCTCTTTAGATTTTTAAGATTGTAACCTATTTATAGAAAAATGCATTTGAAGCATATTTTACAGCTTACAAAATATTGTTACAATAGATTAAATCTGTTGTGATCTAATAGTATTTAAAGATATGTAAAATACAAATAAAAGATATAAAGTAATGGCAAGATCATAGAGCATGAAGTGGCTGGGAAAAAATTACACACAAAAAAAAAAAAAACCAAAATTTTACTCAATGGGGCAACAGTCTTTTTTGGAATGAAGTAAATTATAAAGCACATTGAATGATAAACTGTGAACTGTATAAAGGTAATGGAAATATAAACAAATGCAATATAAACCAGGTAACGATTCCAGTATACTGGAAAAAACAGCCAACACAGATAAGTTACTGAGGATGACTCTGCTGTTTTTATTAGATCGGAAATTGAGACATCAAGTAATTTTTTTTTTTTTTTTTTATGTTGGGCTCCTACGATTCCTCCACCGTTTATTTTCATTAGTTTTTTCTTATCAAATATATGTACTAAGTAACCTTGCTGTATTTATTTATTACTATTGACTTTCATTTTTTTGGGAGGGGGGCTTAATACTACTATTATACAAAAAAAAAACTTCAAAAAAAGTCTCACTCACTTGGAAAATGGGAAGAAAGAAAAAGAACTTAACAGATCAAAAAGAACTTGAAGGTGATTTGGAATCACCGAATCCTCTGTCTAGATGTGATTCTCCAGAGTCCTCTTTATCTAAAGTATAACCTCGAAGCATAAAAATAAAAACACTACAAGACTCACTCAAAAGCCAAAAAGTCACGGACTTGTTGAAAAAACATGACGTCTCACAACTTGAAACAGAGGTATTGCATCTGAGACGCATTACTATCAGTATCCAAAACGCCATTGCTACAAAAGGGAAGCCAAATTGTAAATGTATCACCATTAAGAATTGAAATAGTTGAGCAACAATTACAAACAATAGTAAAAGGAAAACCAAACAAGCAAATAAAAAATGTTCCTCCCCTCCTATCAAGAGATAAAGATACCACGTATACAACTGTAGATCAGCAAGAAATTTGCAAATCATCAGCAGAAGACTTAGGAAAGTATAAGGATTCAGTTGAAGAAATAACACAAATAATTTCGAAACAGAAATGATAGCAGAATTGAATTCAAAACAAATTACTACTTCAACAGTCAGAAATAACGGCACTAAAAATGCAAGTACAAACTCTAACAACAGTCAGTCACGAATTAGCTGTAGAAAAGCAGAAGCCGGAAGATCTTGGAATAATAACACAAAAATCGTTCGCAGAAGCCTTGTGCACTCCGACAGAAGATCCAGAAATGATAATGTTAAGTCCTGCTGAAACAACAAAAGCATCAGAAGATATGGGAATAAAATTGAATACATTGGATTCAATCAAAAAGGACAATATTGAGGTCAAAAACACAAGACAGGGAAGTTTACTTATCAAAGGAGAAGATAACAAAGCAACAAGATCAATACTTCAAGAATTAAAAAAACAATAAAGGATTGATAAAAATATCCTATATATCATTAAAAGGTCGAATAATGCAAAAGTTAATGCAGTTCAATGCTTCACTGGAATCAACATTAGAAGACGCAAAAGAAGCAATTATTCGTCAATACAAAATAAACAAGGACCAGATTCAAATAGTAAAATACATCGCAGGGAAAAAGAACAATAAACATTTCATCATAAATGTACCAAGATCATCGACAACAAAGATGTAGCATCATTTTTTAAAAACAAGATTGCTAGAAATGCTTTTTATCTTTAATAATTCTGTGGACCGCTGGTAAACGTTCACTGTTTTATATTTCGCATTTCAACAGTGATAGTTTGTTGTACTTGAAAATAAAGGTTTTAAAAATTATCGAAAGAATACAGTAGTACGACGACCACAACGAAATTAGCATTAATAATATTCCGAACTAGATTCAAAGAATACGCTGAAACAGCAATATTATACAAACTTCATATCCTTTATCCCATTTTCAAACTCTAGCTTGAATGGTACTTACATATTTTAGACAACTTAAGCAATGTGATTTTCAATTAGTGCTCCACGAACAAGCTACGCGTGGCAGGTCATACCTTTAAAACAATGAAAGTCCCAATAACCCCGGAAAAGCACGAATCGAAAACACAATATCTTAATGGCTCTTTAGCTAGCTCAATTCTTATTTTTATACTGAATACATTTCTATGATTATTCAGATATCATTTTTAATGTTTAATTTTATCATTACATTTTATGCACGTTTGTTTGTATTCACAGTACTTTCAACGTCTTTATCCCCCCCCCCCTAAAGTTTTTAAAAGTATATCTTTCCACTGGTAAAACAACAAAGAAAAATTTGTCTATGGTGTTGAGCGGAGAATCACTGGCGTAGAACATTCTGTGAAGTTGAAATATTGACACACCTTTTTTTTATGAATAAAACGATTAAAAACTGAAAATATACGCATTAAAAATGGTTGATATTAGGCTTATTATGATATTAATCGTTATGCAAAAAGATACACTCTGAACCTAAATACACAATGATGAAACAACCTCTATACACAATAAGTGAAAACTCCAAACTCTTAGATTAAGTCAATTGAATTCTTTAACCGAAATTAAACGTTTCTTTGAATTTATAAGAAATTAATTTCACTTAAATTTAGCTGTCATATTTTACACTACGAACTTGCACTATAATAATACACAGAAAATAGTTTTTTCTAATGCTACTTTGTGAACACTATCTTATCTAAACTACTTGAAAGAAGTGTCTTTATGTCAGAAAATAGATACAGCTAAGTATATCATTTTTGACATGTCACAAATATATATATCTTTATCTAATTTAATGGAAAAAATACTTTCCGAAAATACAAAAGCCATTTCTGGCTCGTATATCTACTTTCTTCTTTAGTGTATAGTATTTCAGATTAAATTCTTAAAATTTCCGAGTAAATTCCTTCAAATAAATGGAAATAGACACTGGAGTATCAGTTGGCACTAATCAAATATTCATAACCCATAGCTGAAGGAAAACATTCTTAAGTTTATCCTCGAGATCTTCCATTCTCTTAAACAAATATAAGGAAATTACAGTTGAAGTTTATTTCTAGATCGTTTTATGGAAAACTAAACTTTTTTTTTTCGTGTATGTTGCTTTCTTATCCTAAATTTCAAGATAAATTTTTAACGTAATTCAATCTAGGATAGGGATCTTATATTTTCTCAAGTGGAAGTAAATCGCTTTGACCAATTTGCTTTTGCTTTTTAGTAAGTAAAATATACGTTTAAAGTTTTAAGTTAACGTACATTACATAATTAGAGCATGAATTAAGAAAATTTACGGATTTTCAAGTGTTGATCACTGAAGTATGAATGTCCAGCGTTCGTGGATACTGTGCGGCTTTCGATATAACGGTCTTGAATTCTGCTTGGTTTTCTCCAGCTGTAACGTGAATGGTCATTAGAACCCCTTGAAAAATCTTCCGATCAAGGCACCTCCAACCCAGGCAGATAGCCCTTGAATAACTTTGTCTCAACAAAACAAAACGTACTTAACTGATTTTCAAATTAAAGGAATGACCACATTTCGCTAACTTTAACACTGATTTGCAAAATCCCAGTTTTTATCTACATCTCACTGTCTTTCATCCCAGGATTTTTCCTTTAACTAGCCACAGAACTTTTTGGAACAAAGTATCAATGAATCTTTGCTGATCTTAACTAGTACTGTTTACGTTTTAACTCTATGGGCGAATGTATACAGTATGTTAGATAAATAATCCAAGTTCTAACTTAAATCATAGAAAACTTGGCGCTACTATTGAACGGTATCATTTAGAATGCTACTTTCATTAGAATGCTAGATTATTATTCTTTCAAATGGACTCTTTTTTTCATGTTGATCAGATTACAGATGTTAAACCTACGCGTTTTTAATAATAGTATGTTTGGCATTTATGTTCCAAAACTGAACGGACCAGAATGCATAAAATCATTGCACCGGCTGAAGCAATCCAGACATATGATATTCGAAAAAGTGAAATTAAGAAAAATTTCAAATTTTAGTTAACGTCTGGCATTATGAACTAATGCATCCATATACTTTAATATCCTTTTCCCCTTCAAAACTATGTAATGTTGACTGTTGATATAAGTACACTGTAAAAGAAAAAATTGATAGACTGCAGCCACATATTTCAGGATACCTACACTTCCGATATCTTTTACAGTGTATTTTTCTTTAAGTCTATGTAATAAAATATAATGAAATCACACAATAAAATGTAGGGAATAAAAAAAGGGAAATGGGTAAATTTAAAACCGTTCCTTTTCGTTGATGGAAAAAATAGTAAAAAAATCTATAATTTGCAGATAAATATATGCATAGATAAAATCTTTAACATCAGTCCACTTCTATACTTAAATTTTCATGGTAAATCAGCATCTTCTTTAATTTACCTTTCCCTTCACTATCCAAATTACTTCACCCAATCCTTATGCAATAAATGTAAAAACTTCGAAGTCACAAATTTCACAATGTATTTTCAATCTCTGTGAATACATATAAATTAACAATAAAACATTTGAACACATAGACTTCACTCAAATCCTCTGGAAGAATTGTCAATTTAAATTTCTTACTTGCTAGAAAATCCATTTTGTGTCTTTATAAAGTATCTTCTGTACTCAAACAAGCACACCAAACAAAGCAAAAAAAAAATAGAAGTATAATCCTGAAAAGATATAACACATACTGCAACTTTTTTTCTCCTCTTCTATTTGCAAGAGGGAATTTCTTTCCATTTGCCAGAGGCTTTATCAGATAGAATGGCGCAGGCTTCAACAAGAAAAACGTCAATCTGGATAAGTTGTAGAATCCTGATAGGACTAAAATGTCAAGATGAAGCGTTCGAAATTGACATTTTTTGGTTTTGTCTTACTTATGAAGGATTTAAAAGTGAATAGCTCTTTCTTTTTTCATTTCCGGAGACCTTGAGGAAGGGGAAACAAATTGATCGAACGACAAAAATCGATTGAAAAAGAAAGGTCTGCCTTTTGAATACAAACAGAAAATAAATTACTTACTAATCTTAAAATTAATTGATTACAAATACATGTTATTCAGGGCATTACACTACCCACATACCATTAAAGTAAAATCGAAATCCTAGTTAAGCATTAGTCCACTTTGTAGAGCAGATTTCTGCAATCTTTTTTCTCTGGAAAAACACTTTGAGCGTCTAGCATAAATTTGAGATTAGTAAATTTCAGGTACAGCAACAAGATATCTTTTCGCGGAGCACACTTTGAGGATCATAGATCATAGATAGGATGTCCGGAAAGTCTTCCCCAGTAAAGTAGCTTCATACCTCCTGCTCAACTTGTTACGGGTTTGTGCTTTTGTATTCAGTAAATTTCCCAACCTTTAATTGATAACACTTTAATTGCTAACACGGAAATTTCCCCTACACAGTACTTGAAAATTCTTACGTAAAATGACGTCGTAAATTCGAATGTGACCCCTATTTCGCCTCATCACCTAACATTATCTCGGGATACCACCGCCCCTTTTTAAACGGTTTTATTTAGCTTGTACTTTGTTTGTTTGGATCAAATTTAGTAATTGAAATTTGACCCCCTTCCTGTTGACAGATTGATTTGATATTTCGTACACACCTTTATTTCTGATGACAATACAATTTAATACATTCTGTATTATCAAATAGCGCCAATTTCGGCGACATTTGGGGAAAATTGCAAAATTTGGCGTCAAACATTACACACCTTTAGTTTGATCTGATATTTGACAAAATTAAAAACTAAAAACTCTAAAATAAAATAAGTAAAAAAAAATTAAGTTAAACGGTTTTATTGAAAATAAGGATAATAATGTACTAAAAGGTAAAAAACAATTCGGTAGATCAAACAAAAAAATAAAATCGTTGGGCGCATGAAATTTCTATCAAATCAGCCGCTGTATCATTATAAATGCTATTTACATATTTACTCAGGTTACGCTGCGCCCAACGATTTTTTTTTTTTTTTTTTTTTTTTTTTTGTGATCAGTGCCCTCGATTGATGAGGGGAGTGGTGTGATGACTGGTAGCTAGGACCTACTGAATTTTTTTTTTTTTTAGCTTTTAGTACATTATCTACAACTTTATTATTTTTATTTTTAATAAAACCGCTTTACTGAAAATTTTTTTACTTAGTTTATTCCCCAAAAAATCTTTAAAATTTGTCAAAACAGGGGATTAACTGTGCGAAGCGCGGAGCATGGGAGTTATTCAGAGTGACAACGTTGCACCTCAAATCTTTTCAACATTTTAGCGAGAGTTTAGGCACCAATTCTCCTTCAGATGCTTTAGCCAAAATTGTTGCTGTATATATTTTTATTATTCAGAGTTTTGGTTGAGGAAAGGAGGCGGCTAAAGTAGTAACATATTTAGAAATAAGTGCAAAAATTGCGAAAAAACAACAGGAAAACCGAACATTTTTTTAATTTTTTTTATTTAATTTGAGAGGGCAAAGCCCTCAAATCTTCCCCTTGCTACAAATGTTCTTTTTTTAGAACTTTTCACCATCGTAGTCCCTCAAAAGACATTTGACAATTAAGATAATCCTTTCCCCAATGCTCCAAATACAATTCATATACATATAATTGCTGGACAGTGAAAACTTGGGGGGGGGGGGAGAGGACTTCCCGAGAAAACGGTAGAGGACGGAGCAAAATGGTGGTCATGTTCCGATTCAGGAGGCCATTTTAAATAAAAATCACGCGCAATGGTATCAGTGGTCTATTTCCTTTCCCAGAGCAATGTAATTTGCAAATTTCCAGCAAAATTAAAAAATTGTAGAGGATTTCGGTTTGTAAAACAGTGCTCATAAGTATGCTCTTTTACAAAGTTTTTAATTGCCTTTAACCTTGAAACACTAGTTTTGGAATGTTCTTATTATGAACGCATTATCACAAATTTTGCATGTGATATTGTTATTCGATATACCATGGTGTCTGTGTAAAAAACGATTCGTGATGAATATATATTTCATATGTAGGAATACACAAAATTCTGTGCTCTGTGAGCGTTAAAATATTTAAGTGAATTTTACAAACGTTAATTTGTTTAATCATATTAAAACGTGTAGTGTTGTAGCAAAAAACACTCAAAAAGATACTCTTGATTAAATATGAAACGCTTAAAACTTTGTAAAAAGAAAAGAAAAAAAAAAAACCTACACACCACAGGTTTTAGTCTTCGTCAGCAGGGTTTCGCACGCAGAAGAGTGGGAACTGAAAGTAAACAAAAGCGGGGAGCATGTTGCCAACCGGAAGAAAGAAAAAAAAGGCAAGAAACCAGAGAGAATGGAAGAAAGGAAAGGGCTAGGGAGGAGTGTAGATAAATATAAAATACAGATTAAAAAAAGGTAAAATAAAATGTAGAAAAAAATAAATAAAATATAAAGAAAGAAAAATAAGGAAAGTAAAAAATGCAGAAGATAGAAACACAAAAAATAGAGAACAAAACAACAAAAACAACATAAAAAAATCTATGCTTTTTGTTATGCGCTTTTGTACTTCTGTATACCTCTTTTATGTACCCTCGTTTCCCCCTCCCCTTCTTTTATTCTCACTGGTTTCATGCCTTTTTTTCCTTCTTCCGGTTGGCAACTTGCTCTTCGCTTTTGTTTACTTTTTTCTTCTGAGTATGGAATCCTGTATGAAACACGTACAGACTGATAAGTGCCTGTTAGACGTATTTTTTTTTTTTTTTTTTTTTTTTTACAAAATTGTAATTTTGTTGTGTAGTGTTGTATTCCGGTTTTTGAGAACATGTTCTCAATTGAAAATTATATAGTTTATTTCAAAGTAGTTTTACAGAAACACACAAAACAATACATGTACATTACGGTCTCTCTTGGGATTAACAGATTAAAGTTCGTTTTTAGAACTGTGTCATACTTCCATTATAAAAATAAATTAATTACATTTTACATACAAATTAAATATTATTTATTTCACTCTAAGAATGAAAAAAAAATGTTTTTAATTTTTTTTTCCTTTTAACTGCTTCACTTCCTGGTCTTTGCCCCGAGGGATCTAGCAGGTGGTCATAAGAAAAACTTCAAAAGTCGTAACAGTTCATAACTGGTAACTCACCTTTTCGCCTCTGCAAATATGGAAGAAATGTGCGCTATACATATAATACAGGCGCACTAAAAAGTGTTTTATTATAGATTCGTTTGGCATGATTTATGTTTTAGTTTAAGTTCATATTAATTTTATGGCGTAATTATTTAATTAGTAGCTACATCATTCTACTTTATATTCCTTCCTTTGTATTCAAATAAAATATTTTTACAGAAAATATCGGACGAAAAATTGTATCTATAGCCGAATGATCTAAATGCTAATATAAATAGAAAGAATGCGTCCTGCCAAATTATGCCAGAAATTTTTCATTTCCTGTAAAACAATCTCCAACATAAATAATGTTTCGTTTCTTATGTAGATAAGCAAAAACACTGCTTCAAATGGGAATGTTCTCCCGTCATGCCAATTTACACTATAAAAAATTGCGTTACAGCATTTTAAATAACTTATTATATTATTTATCTTTATAGCTGACTGCTTTATGATTTTCAAACAAACAAATACTATTTTAAATTTCAAAAGCATGCCCAAATTTTGTGGCAATTCTTTCATGTTTACGGAGGTTAAAACAAATATAATTGGCCTTTCAGGCAAATAGGTAAAAAAAGAAAATATAGACTCACATTTTATCATTGAATCGTGTTAAGTATTTATTACGTCTCTGGTGGATCCAGTTAATTTTATGCAAATAAATATAATCTTATTTCATGTGTTATATGAAAGTTTTCCATTCTGTTTATTTAATATTTCAAAATATAAATTATTATTATTCCATTTTGGGATTCTATTAATAAAAATCCTCTGTCTCGATTATATACTTTCCGAAATTTTGTCACTAAAGTATTTAAATAGATTATTTTTCTTTTATAAAGATATCTTTTCAAAGAATTATTAAAAAAATATTTACATCCAATTATTTATTATTTTAAAATCAGCTTGCTTTATCGTGTGTCTCTCTTGTTTTTTCGGGGCTTTAGATATTGAACAAACTTAATCAATTTATCGTATACCTAATCTTAAGATATAATGTTCTTCGGAGAGCTATAAGGGAAATTTCTAATTTATTTCCAGTTAGCCATGTATTCCAGAATTTATATTATTTTGTATTTTCTTTAGTAAATTTTTGTTTACTTTTAAATTGAAATTAGTTTCGCAATTTGTTAAAATTTACAGGTAAAACTCAGACAACACAAGATCTCACGTAAGATCCGTGTATCAAAGGAATTTTAAGTTGTTAATGTAAAATCTGAAGATTGAATTTAATACTCAAAAATAAAATAAAACAAACTTTTGAATGCTTTTCATTAGCCACAGTATTTAACGAATAGGATTTTTTTTATTATTATTATTATTTTTTATTATTATTATTATTATTATTATTTTTTTTTTTGTATTAACAAAAGTTTAACAGATGCATACTTTAACAAATAATTTCAAGTAATTTATATTAAAGAAATTCTTTATTGTTGATCTATTTTTCTTAAAAACTAATATTTTTAAATAATAAAACGCATTTTTAAAATAATAAAAAGCATTGCTTTCTTCGTGATTTTTAAAGCATACTTTACCTAAAATATGTATTTATTCGTAAAAATTATGCTTTACAATTTTCTGCAATTTCATAAGAAAGCTGCATATATTACTACATATTTTCATAAAGAAAGCTACATATTTTACTTATAATTCTTTTCATAAAATTATTTTTTATACTTCTGTTCATCCACTTAAGAAACTTTGCAAGCAATAATTAAACAAAATATTAAGAAAGTCTAAGACAAATAAAAACAATTTCTGATGTTAATGGTTAACTGGAAATTTTCCAAGGACTTCACAGTGGGATAAAGTGAAATAGCTGTTCGAGCTGTACTTGGTAAGTAAACAAATAAATAAGGTAAAAGAAAAAAAAGGAATTAACTCTCTTCAGGTAAGCATGTTTTCTCCGAAATGCACCTGAATAAATATTTAATATGGCTGTAATTGCGTAAACATTCTTTCGTTGTTAACATTTGTAACATCTAACAGCTGCGTAAAAGCTTTAATGCTATCGAATATTTTATCAAAAGAAGTGCTTATGTTTTTCTTGTATAGTTTCTTGTATAGGTACTTCAGTGCTTTCACTTTTATAAGAAAATGCATATTTACTAAACATAATTCTACGTAAAGCATAAAGTAAATTCAGCTGCAAGCATGAAAGTCAGGTAAATAAATAAAGTTTCACTCAATAAAAACAAGAGCTTACTTTACGCAAACATTTTATGACAAAATGTTTTTTAATAGTAGAATTGCTTAAAATAATCAATTATTTGAAGCTTCGGCCTTCCTTTGTTAGAAATAGTTTTCAAAAATGTTTGTTTCTAGTAAATAAACGTAAAAAAAATATTTATAAAACATATGTCGGTATTTAAAAAATAAAACCTTTATCATATAATTTTTAAATGAAAAGTACACAAAAAATGGTGTGAAGTATATGCATTTGCTTAAATCAAAAATTTTAGCATTGTTTTATAGAGAATCTAATAATGTAATTTTTATATTACATTAAATACATTGAATTTAGCCTCTGAGCGTTTTGAATGAAGGGCAAAAATGTCAAGTTTTTGCTTTCTTTCATACGCAGTTCAGGCAGTGACGTACGCAAAGAAAGTGACGAATGAGAATTTTAAAAAAATCGGAAACGTTATCTCAAAATATGGGGCACCAATTATAGTTTAAATTTTCAGAAACATTTCCATATCCGGTGGAAAATATCGGAAAATGTTTCTCTATATTTCGAAAACGTTTCCACGTCTAGCGCAAAAAAGTATTCCAAAAATTTTCTGTGTTTCGAAAACCTGTTTAGAAACCATTTCAAAAAGTATTACAATAAAAATTCCCACTAATCTCTTTTTTTTACTTTAATGGCATATTTATGACTCTTCTTGAATTCATTTTTTATTAATCCTTAGATGTAAATCACCGACCTATTATTTTAATACTCACGATTCATAATTCACTTAGCATTTTTTGGTTTTGAACTGAGGACTCTTGGATGGGATTTGAATGCTTAAACTACTGTGTGGAACAAGACATGATAGTTTACTGAAATGTTGAAGTGATCCCTACACGACTCATTAATATGTTAAAGTGATTACTAGAACTTACTGAAATGCTAGTGCTTTCCCTCTACAGATGCAATAATAAATCCATTAGCTTAAAAAGTAATTGTTTTATCTCTCCTTCAAATTCAAATGTAAGTGGCGCCCTCTATGAATGAAAAAATAAACATATCTCGCTTTCTATAACGTAAAATAAATTCAAATGCGCATGTGCAGAACGTCCACGATGAAGATTTTCTTGCCGCCGAGCTGTGAATATTTTACTTAAATGCGGGTTATGTATCAGCGAGTACCTGAAATCGGACTCGCGGATTCGGATTCCGTTTACGCTGTATTTTCGAAAACCTTTCTGAAATAAATATGTAGCATTTCTGAATTTTTTTCCAATATGGAAATTGTACTTTTTTGGTTTAACTTCGAAGACTATAATAACGAACAGGTTTTATCTAAGATTAAAAAAGAAATGAAGGACCCTTCACCCTAAGAAAAGTTTTGCTTTCCAAAATAAAAATAAAAATTATACATTTTTAAAAGCAATTTTAATGAGAGAAAATGAAGTCTAAATACTACTTTCAAACTTTAAAGGGTAAAAATATTGTATGATGTGTATGTGTATGTTTCATTTTGCATCGGACGTAGACGTATTCTAGTGAAAACGGTCTGAGTTTTACGTCTAAGCCGCACACAGATTTAAATTAAACACGCTAAATCTATATACAAATTAACTCGTAAAATTAATTTTATGAATTATAAAAAGAAATTCAGGCAAATTATTTTTACAATTTTTTTACGGAGTTAATTAAAGAAAAGAATTTTTATCTTGTTTTTTTAATTTATTTAATTTCAATTTGTTATTCAATTTTCGATCAATTCAAGATATGCAAAAGGCATAATAAGGATTTCTATCAAAAATAATGTTATTCACTATTAAATAATAAGAAAATTTCTCGCACTTTAGTACATAAAAGTAAAAATGGATGCAACTTTCAAATATATATAATAATTAATCAAAAGCGTAAAGAGCTAAAAGAAATTTTCTTTTAACAAAATCTAATCTCCCAAAAGGTTTTAACAATTTATAATTATTTCTCTATAAGATATTCCATGATAAATAGTCGTACTTCCCAAGAGATGGAATACAAATGACATTCTTTTTTGTAAGAATTTCGTTAATTATTTGCGACTTGATCAATATCTGCTTCCTTTGTTTAAAAAGTTTTATTTTTGGCTCAAGAGTGCTGTTAATCTCAAATCCACAAAAAGCGTTGGTGTCGATTAGCAAGGTTCCACTTTTTGGGGTCATTTAAAACATTTTTTGACAAATTTCATTTATTCTAAAATAATATGTTGATGGCAAAGTTTCTCCCTGGGGATCATAACACGCCATTTCACAGCTTTGTTATACTTTATTAATGCTTTAAAACCTGGCACATAGTAGAATAACGAAAAGTACAGTTGTACTAAAAGAAAATGTCCGTCAAACGGGTCTTTATTGAACGTACCAAGAATTAATATTTTTACTCAATACATTCTCCACTTAACCCTAAAATGCATTATTTTTTAAATGACCTGAAAATAAAATTTACTTTATTTAGACTTACGAATACTAGGAAAAATATTTTTTCAAAATTTCAGCATGTAGTTTCCCAGAAAACCATGAAACATGTTCAAATTCGAAAAATTAGAATGTCCACTTTTTAGCTCTCATAAAACCACAGAAGGTAATATAGCCTATTTGTACTTTATTTCATTCCAATACTGCTATTTTTTAATGGTTTTGTGTTAGTTTTCATTTAACAATAAAAATTATGATCAATTAAAGATCCTGGCAAAAATTCGCTCAGTGAACTGGATGCACACGCTATGAATTCGTACTTGTTTGCTCAAAAAAATGTTACCATACATTTTTAAAAATTAAGAATTATTTCCATAATATAATATTTATATATATTTATATTAAATACATATTTAATATAAATGTATATATAAATCTTATATCTGGTTGAATTTTATGTAAAAATAAACAAAAATACAGTGGTTCCACATGTTACATAGCGCTTATTGAAGCTGCTTAAGAGAAAACATTTGTTTAATACTACTTAGTAAATATAAAACGAAAGTCCAATGGATCAACCAACTTATCAGATACTTTCGCTTATGCAGTAATAAACAACTTTTAAATTGTAATATATATTTATTTGCAGCCAAATTATTTTATACAAACAATTTTCCACTTAATTTTATCAATTTCTATTTAAAAAGTTTTGATAATAGCCTGAATCCCTGGTATTAATCCTTCCTTTGCATTTTCACTAGTTTTTGCGTTGTAGTAATCTCTTGATAAATGACGCACTTGCACCAAAGCCCACAGAGTGCTCTCTATATAGATTAGAACCTCAGGGAAGTGCATTTGGCTGAAGAATGGCAACAGATACACTACACGCGGATTGGACAGGCGATGGACCATGACTTACAGAATTTTGGAACTACATTTTAACTTGTTTCTTTGGTTGTGCAACACGTTTGCTTTGTGTGTTTTTTTTAATTTTTGACTTGTAAGTAAAATTTTTTTTCCTTTTCTTTCCCATAGGTAAGGGGGAGTCACAGCTCTGAGATTTGCCTTATGCAGTTTATATTTTTAATTAATATAGAACACATTTATAACTACCTTTAAACTGTTTATATACTTTTATATTAATCTTTGCAGAATACAGTTATGAATATAACACATTACCTTGGCAAAATCTCAGGCTGTGAGTCTGAAACCTATGGTGTAGAGTTGTGCATTTCACCCTCTGATGAGGACAATGCATTTTATACTGTTTTTATATAATAACAATGGCTGGCCTGGGGGGTCTTTCGTTTTATATTTACTAAGTAATAAATCTTATATCTGTATATAAATATAGATATATCTTATATTTACATTACATGGATATTAATTCAAAAACTAAAAATTAATTAGGCAAAATGAGAATGTAGGCACTTAGCTAGAGTATGCACTGTAGGACCAATAAGGAACTGTTTAAAGCATGCCTTACTGCCTTAGATGATGTATTCCAATGTTTAAAACTGCTAAATGAAAACTCTAAACTATGTTTCAAATTCGACGTAAGATTTATAAAATTCTTCTGAATTTGAATTGTCTGTTCAAATAACGCATTGTAAATAAAATAGCTTTGTCTAAAGTATTCATAAGAATAAAATAAGGTATAAAACTTCGGGGAATACAAAGGTTCTCCCTTCTTCTGAAGCAAAATATCCACCAACCCACTTGAAAGTAAGGGAGAAAATACAAATCCTAAACAAAAGATGACTTAGAAGAAACACAATTCCCATTCCAAAGGAAACATAATGCTCAAGGAAAATACGGGGTAATAACTGGGTAAATGGAAAAGGAGTAAAAATAAAAAGATAAAATAATAAGATACAGAAGATGAATAATGAATTTAGCAAAAAAGAAGCTAACAAGTAAGAAACTGATTAATTAATAATATCGAAAGAATCGAAGTAAACCAGAACGAGAAGAGGAAATCTTACAGCAATATTTTAAAAAATATTTTTGGAAAAATGTTTATAAAGTTTTTACTTACGTTATTATTTTTAATTTTTATAAGCACACACACAAAAAAAAGACAAACTAGAAGACAAACAAATTAACATAAACAGAGAGACTGTATTTAAGGGCTGTTAACAGTTCTAAAAAATTTAATTTATATTAAAAATCATTCCATACTGACTGTTATGAATATTCGTAGCCAAGAATGTTTATAGAAAATTCTCAAAATGAACTTCCTAAATACGAGAATGCAATATTACATAACCTGAATATTTATTTTCTTCAAGAGTAACATTTTACAAATAAATATGGTTACGCTTATTCAATGCAAATAAGTCTTTAATGAAATAAAACTTTAATGCCCAACGAAAATCGTATTAGATATAATCGCGTTTCTTTTAAATAAAACTTCGCTGTAAACATTTGTACCGGCTCTTCTGAGATGCGTACATGGTTCGAGTAAAAGCATTTCGATAAAATTCTGTAATAATATGAACTCTATAAATTTCTGTAAATAAATTTCAAAGACCAATGTACTGCCTATGAATTGAACAGACCAAAATTCAAAATTAGAGTTTTCACTTTTGATCTCACAACATATATGCCTTTGTACACAGTTAGAGCTAAAACTATAATGTTAGTGGCGTCTTTTTTTAAGCTAAAATCCTGATAACAAAATAGTACCTAACTGCCAATTAAATTTTACTTTTTTTAACCAAATAACTTAATATAAACTGACAAAATGGCCAAATTTCTAAAAAACTTATTTTAATCTTTTATTTATTTATTTATTTATTTATTTATTTTTTTTTTTGCTGACACAAAATGGCATCGAAAAAACTGAATGCCATCTACATGGACAAAATTTTATCTTTAGGAGCTATTTTAATTACTTAAATTTATTAGAATTCTAAATTTTGTATTTTTCTTAACATTAAAAAAATAGAAGATTTTAAACTTAAATGCCGTTTTTCATGATTGATGTATTCTATAGGATTTGTTTTTTCTAAAGAATTATGCACCAAGCTATGGAAGAAATACTTATCTATACAGAGTATACTTATGTAAAAGGAGTAAAACTGACACTTATTAATGTCAGTTTTACTCTTTCATTTTATGTTGATTACATTTTGTTTAAAATTTATTCTTCTCATCAGAACACAAAAACATGTTCTTTTTACTGTGATAGATTTCAGTGAGAAATGTGTGGTATGAAAAAGAAGAAGTAAAGACAAATCTCAAACACTTTCATAATTTAAAGTTCTAGATATCAAAAGCGTGTCATAATCCATCCGAGGACCCCATATCTCTGCATTGCTTCATTACGTTGAACAGTGTATCATAATCCATGTGTGAGTCTTGTTTGTATTTCTTAGTTCTATTATGTTGTAAAGTGCATCAAAATCCTTGAGTGGGCCATTTTTATCTGGTTTTCTTTTTTACGGTGGAAAGCGCATCATAATCAATCTGTGGGTTCAATTTTTCTTTCTTGATTCAGTATTATCGAAAATTCATAATCCACGCATGAGCCTTACTAGTCTTTCTTAACTCTTTTTCTTCGAAAGTGCATCATTAACCGTGCTTCGGTCCTATTTGTCTTGCTTACTTCGACTCAGAATTGTCCATAAATTTTTCCGGTTTAGTATTAATAACCCTCTAGCGCTACTAAAAATGAAAATTTACACCAGAATGATAGTTGCTTGAGTGCTGTGTAATAGAAATAAATCGTTTAAACATTAGTCTATCGTTTATAATTTTCTATTTTTCTGCATAAATTTTAACTTTTTGAGGGCCTGTCAACATATTTAAGTTCCGATTTAACTTTGAAATTTAAACTACAAACCATTATATTTTATTTGCTTAATCATTTCTTGATCCTCAGTCACCTCAAATGGCTTTGAAGCGTACTGATTTTAATAAAGTTCATATATTATGTAATCACTTTGACGTAAATTATAAAAATCTTTTATATTTATTGTAATTTTCAATTATTATAATAAAAAGAGGAAAACTTTTTCTTTATTGATTAATAACCAATATACTATTTACAAACTTGAGGAGCAGTTAGAAAAACGTTTAGGAAAAAACTACATCACAAAAACGTGAATGTTTTTTATCCCTTGGTTTACCATCTCATACATCGAAGAAATATTTCTTCTACTTGAGGGGTGGGGGAGGGGGGGAAGGACAAGAAAGGCGAAATTGAAAAGGAACTGCGTTTAATTAAGGTATTTATAAAACGTGAAAGGGAATGGTCCAGTAAATTGAAATGGAACTTTTCTTTTACGAAAAGATTGAGTGTTAAAAAAAAACTACGAAAAAGGAGTTTCAATACTCTCACGTTCAATTAAATGCCGAATACATTACCTTAAAAATAAGGAAGACATTTGGTGACTCCGTGCTTAAGTGCATTATATATACCGAAGCCCAAGGAAGATCAGCATTTAAAAATAAGCAATGCTATTTATTTTTCTTCAGAAATATCTTTTTTATTTTTCTCTTCTTTTCTATTATAAGGTTTTTTTTCGCATCATTTTGATCGCGGGGAAGTATTTACATGCGAAAACGCCATTTCGATTCAATATCGAGAAAAAGAGAAGGAAGATTAATTTCATGCATTTTTCGCTTCTTGCTCACTTGCTCACGTACGCGGAACCATTTTCCATAAATGGCGCAGTATAAATTTTTATGTTGAATGAACAGCGAGAAAGCAAAAAAAACGAACATCTTCAGAAATGTATGAAGTGAAAATGAATAAATAAATGTTAATTATGCAAAGGCTTATTCTAGATTAATCGGGTATCTACGCATTGAAATATTCGATAGTGTTGTTATTTGCTGTTGCTTGGGCCCTCTGGCAGCCGCAAAGCGATACCAGATCCTCCATGTCCATGTAGGACGGCTTCCACTTTAAGAATGCCCCAACGTGCCATTTTATGAGCCCCAGTGAGAACAAGTCGGACTTTGCTCCGGGTCTCCTAATTTGGAACCAATTCCAGATGAGAGACCTAGACCTGAAACCGGCACCTCCAGAGATTATAAAATAAAACTAGTGAAGTATTGGACAATGAATAAGTCAAAATATCTTATTCATTATCTAATAGTACAACAGAAGTCAATACGTTGGAATCCTAAAGATAGCAATATAACAAAATCTTCCTGTACAAAATACTCCTTTCTTTAATCAAAAAAGTGTTAAAATTTATATATAGTTAGATAAATTTAAATGAAAATGCATTCTACGAAATTTATAAAGACTACTTCACTGTGTTTAATTATTTCTTAATAAAGAATACTTCGTTTTATTTCGTTGTGAAATACAAATTTCACTGTCTCCATGATTTCTAATATAGTACTAGATAAAAGCATAGCCGTATTATCAGTACATACTCGTGTAATACTGGATTCTCAAGTGAAACACATAAATCAGAGATTTGGAATCTTTTCAATGAAGGCATATCTAGGCAAAAAGTAGTGAAAGTCACTCCGAATTTTTCGTTCCACTAAAAGAAAACATCGCTCAGACAGAAAAGTTCGTCACAAAAAAACTGAGCAAACATCTTTACGCGAAAAGAAGAAATACTCTATCAGTATGAACGTTTTTCGTTCGACCGTTTTGAGAGAGTTTATTTATATTAAGGATAGGTATCATGTATACGGATGAAGCTCTCAAAAGATTCTGCTTTTACCAACAGCAAAGTCGCTGCCATTGGTAGGAGGCTAACGCATGTGGGCACAGTGGCGCAGAGAGGGAGGGGGAGCAGGGGAAATATCCCCAGGGCCTCACCTTGGGAAGGGGCCCTACTGTTGCTGCTGCTTTATAATACTTAATTGTGTGTTGTCCATTTTGAAAAAAAAAAAAAGAAAATTTCCAAATACAGAATATGACCCCAGAAGTTTCCAATTAATTTTTAAACAAAATTACAAAAACCAGCTGGAGCATAATACACCATGTTCACAAAAACGAGGAGTGTTAGTCTTCATTTTCAAGAAAAGTTTTTTTTTTTTTTTTGAGACACGCTGTTAAATAGTGGAAGAAAGGGCATAGCCAGTGGAAAGACAATGGAGCCACCCAACCGAATAAATTTTGATTTTTCCTTAACAAAATGTTAAAGATTAAGACTTTTTATGAGAAATTTTGATCGTTCAAGTTTTTTTTTTACTTCTGAAATTTTTTGGTTGCGTGCTTTGGAAGTACTATGAATAAAAATATTAATTTTTCAATACTGAAGAAACATGCCATGCAAAACTGTTGTTAACGTTCCAAATACAGTTTCTTTATGGAAGTGACGAAACCTTCAAAATAAAATGTCGGTATTTTTTAGAGCACGGATGTTTATTAAATTATAACACTTTTAAATTAACAATTTTAATTCTATTAATTATTTTCCAATTACTATTACTTTAAAGTTTCTTTATTTTAATTATATAATTAATAATTTAATAAGGAATAAAAGACTGATGTAATACGACACCAAAAACAATAGAAAATTCTTGACTATAGGCACACCTCTCGATGGGGGACTCCCTGACACTGATGTAGGCAGTGTGAAATTTCCAAAGGTAAATGATTGTCAGGCTGTGCCCTGCTGTCGAAAATCTGGGCTTTTTTTTCCCCAAAATGGCAGCCGTCTATTAGCATGATGAATTTAGCAAACAAATTCAATCTGTATATAAAATGCCTAAGAATTTACAACTTTTTTCAACCCCTGGCTATAAATGTCATCCAATCATCGAGCAGATTGGCAACTTGTTTAAAATATTGTTTGAAAACATTTGAAAGGATAGAAAGGTTATATAAAAATCTTCAATTAAAAAAGATAAATTAAGAAACATTGAATTGAGATTTTGTCTTCGGGGGATCCAATATTCGGGAACCCTAGGCCCGGGGCCTAATGGGCGTAGTTGAAAATAAGGGCCTGATAGAAAGGGTTTCTGGATAGCAAAGGGATACCGAAGATTTTATCTCCTTTGCCCCTACTGGGCTCTCTGCGCCTCTGTGTGCGCATGAGTGGATGCGGGTGATCTGGCAGAGTTGCTGCAAGTAATGTGCTTCAGCAACTCTGCCAGAATGAGTCAAAGAGATGAAATGCAAAACAGATAGAATCGTGTTAAGATTCCGAGCATTTTAAAGGCCCTTTAAGTCCATGTACTATTTGTTTCTTATTAATGTATTTCCATTTTCTAGATCTAAGAGCTCCAGTTTTCTTGCTGACTGCAGTGGGTTGTGTTACTACGGTTATTATAATGTTAAAAGTGAATATAAAATTAACTATTTATTTTAAGTGGCAAAGATAAAAGGGAGTTTTTGCATAGCGTATTTTCCTCCGCTAACGGTACCGCTATCCCTTAAACTGGTTTTCGACCGTACTGCGCATGCTTACGTATACCGGGCGGCAGCATAACGTTAACGTAACGCGCTATTTCTCCAAGGTTAGCGGAAGAGGGTAACGGTAAACGGCAGGTACACGGTATCTAAACAAGATGGCCGCCAAACAAGTGTTTTTTAACATTCTTAATAAAATATGAATAAATATAGCCGAAAAAGGAACGACATTTACTATAAAATTTAACTTATTAGTGCTATAGGAGTTTTTAGCTCGAAATCTTGAAAATCCATCGATCTTTAAATTCTTGCATCGTTCATTTGGTATTGCCATCTAGTGTCGGGAAAATAAATTGTTTTCCAAAGCATTTTTTTTTTTTTTCGTTTTGCGTTGGTTTAAGAAAATTTCGTTTAAAATTTGAAACAAAACGAATTTATAGAATAAAATCCTCAGAAAATAATTATAAACAAAGTAAAGCAAAATTTTAAATTTAAAGCAAAAAATTAATTTAGACGTATGTTTTTTTTTTTGATTATTTGAATAAATTTAGGAAAATGCGGTTAAATTTTTAACGAAATTAGTTTTTAAAAAATTAAAATCCTCATACAATAATTATTTCTTATTTTTATGCAGTAAGAACCACTTGACACAAAAACTACAAATAATTATAGACGAATTAAAAATCCAGGTTTTTGTAGTTATTTTATTAAAATTACAAGTTTGTAAACAAACCTTGATTTTTTTAAAAATTATTGTAGACGAATTAAAAATTCAGGTTTGTGAGGTAGTGTTCTCAGTGGGTTTAATTTATTTATAAATATTTTGTAGGTTCTAGTTCTAATTACTGCTCAAAATGCTCCATGTTAGAGGTTTGTACTGATTTGAAAAAAAATAGTTTATGGGGATTTTAATTATTTTAAAAAATAATTTCGTGAAAAATTCAACCGTATTTACCTAAACTGTCCAAATACACAAAAAATTCAAAACGAAAAAATACGTGCAAAAATAAACAAATAAGAAATTTGTATTTTAATTTTTCATTTGCTTAAAATAAAAAATTATGCTTTAATTTATTTAACTATTTTCTGAGGATTTCATTAATTCTATAAATTCATTTTGCTTAACATTTTATACGATAATTTCTAAAAGTAATGCAATGCAACTATAGGGGAAATTTTCAAGGGGGAAAAAAACGCATAAAAAATTTATTTTCTTGCCACTAGATGGCAATACTGAAAGAAAAGAAGAATATAATCTGATAAATGCTCTGGGAGCAAAAACGTTATGCAGAAACTCTCTTTTTGTTAGTAGTTCCGATACCGTAAACTTTATACGGGCGCATGCGCTGTACTGTCCTCTGACATTTAACGTTACCTTTACGGTGAGTGAAACCGCTATGCTAAAACTCCCTAAAATCCAGTAGTTTTAAATTAATACAGTAGTTTAAATAAAATATAATAGTTTTAAATTAATGAAAAAAAAATATAAATAACTACTTTGCTTTCAGAATATTGCTATTTTGATGATTAAATTTTAAAAGCCTCCAGTAGAGAAAGCTACCACTAATTTCGGATCATTTGAGAAATTTTTTTAACTATCATGATACCTAACCTTGTATTTTGGCTTCAAACGGTAGAAATTTTATTCAGACAGTGGAAACTATTGCTGCGTCGTACGAGGAAAAAATGGCGCATCAGATGGAGACTTATGCTAACGTCGAACTACGTGGGACGGTACTTTTTTGTTGGCAAAACGGTTCACGAGTACGGAGATTGATCGTGAAATATCGGCAATGTAAGAACAACATGCAGTTTCATGTCCAGCCTGTGAAATTATGCCAGCAGTTTACACAGTCAAGACGGTCTCACAGACTTAACCGATGCGGATGCGGAAGATTAACAGATGATGCAGAAGGTGGAAAGTATTCTCAGCAAGCAAGTACGCGTGGCACATATTGCACAGGAATTGAGAAAGTACGTCGGCTGTGCTCTTTTCATCGTCCGCTATAAACTGGATTATCACACTTCATTCAGTTTGTTCATAAGATTCATTTATAAGATATGTTACTTTTTCTTACAGTTTCGAATCCAAAGCTGCAAATTTTGCTGCTTCCCTGCAATTCCTTCAGCTTTATTTTGCAGAAAGCAATTTCTTAAGCTGCATAATTAAGGATGATGAGGATGGGTGTATCCCTGAAACGACGCAAGCGTCGATGGAATGGAGACATACAACATCGCGTGTAAGAACAAATTTTAAAGTTCCCCGTTAGAAAGTCAAGATATAGCTACTGGTTTTCTTTTAAGAAAACTGAAAACTATTTATGGTTCAGTATGTATGGTACTATGTATGGTTTTGCCCTGTACTCACTTGGAAATTGTCTATATAGAAATAATAGTTTTTACAAAAAGATCGCTCAAAAGAATTTCCATACATTACTATGTATGAGTAGTCATTGTTTAAAATGCATTTTGGAAACTCAGATCCATTTGTAGCGCAACAAACTTAGTCCAAGTTACTTCGATTCATAAAATACTGTAAAAGTCAAAAGAATGTATGCAACATTTATAGTTCTTTTACAGAAGCACACAAACGAATTCCGATGCATTACGGTCTTTTGTGACGTCGAAACATTAATCCATTTCAGCCTCGATAGAAATGTTACGTATTTCTATGGAGGATTTAGACATACCACTCTGTGTCGAAACGTTTATCACATCTCACGCGTTTAATGCGTTTATGACATCTCTAAAACATTTATGACATCTCTAAGACGTTTATGACATCGCACGCTGTGTCGAAAAGTATGGAAATGACATTTATAGCTCTTTTAGAGGGTGTTACAAAACTGATGCATAGTAATATAGCTTTTGGAGAGTCTATACAAAATTTCGCCAAATTATTGTCATCTACCATAAACAATATATTGACAAATTTACGTCAGAAAGTCTTCAAACTCCTTTCTACATAATGCAAAATTTGACTATTTCTCACAAATACATTAAATTTAGCCTGAATAAGGTGTTCAATTTAGCTTAAATTAAAGCTCATAATATCATATATCAACATTTGTAGCGCAACAAACTTAGTCCAAGTTACTTAGATTCATAAAATAGTGTAAAAGACAAAAGAATGTATGCAACATTTATAGTTCTTTTACAGAAGCACACAAAAGAATTCCGATGCATTACGGTCTTTTGTGACGTCGAAACATTAATCCATTTCAACATCGATAGAAATATTACGTATTTCTATGGAGGATTTAGACATATCACTCTGTGTCGAAACGTTTGACATCTCACACGTTTAAGACGTTTATGACATCACACTCTGAGTCGAAAAGGATGGAAATGACATTTATAGCTCTTTTAGAGGGTGTTACAAAACTGATGCATAATAATATAGCTTTTGGAGAGTATATACAAAATTTCGCCAAATTATTGTCATCTACCACTAACAATATATTGGCAAATTTACGTCAGAAAGTCTTCAAACTCCTGTTTACATGCAACAAAATGCAAAATTTGACTATTTCTCACAAATGCATTAAATTTAGCCTGAATAAGGTGTTCAATTTAGCTTAAATTAAAGCTCATAATAGCAGATATCAGCTGGCATATGCAAGACAACCAGGGCTTCGAACCATAATTTTTTCGTTCCGGTTCGACAAAAAATATATATATCGGTTCGTTCCGGTTTCCGTTCTGCTAAAAATAACGCTTTTCACTTCAGTTTCGAATGAATAATTTTACTTTATGTATATTCCTATTTGTACTAAAAATATAAATTTATCAAAAGTGCTGAGCAGCTGATTTGTCTATCTAAACAGTCTGTACAAACATCCATTGATCATCGCATGCTGAGATGCGAAAAATATAACTCAGATTGATATTTTTTTAATTATCTATACTTCTAGTTCATTCAACTGAATTAAATCTGCTTTCTACAAGTAGTTTCATGTGGAACTAGAACAGAAAAGTACTAGTAAACATCAAAACAGGAAATCGAGAAGCAATGTACTGTCCGTTTTGCTAAAGCAGAGCGACTACAAACAAGACGATTCTACTCGGAAAAGGGATGAGAGGTTGAGATAGTGCTTTTTGAGGCTCTATTTTGGCGCTCTGTCTTTTTAGGGTGTTTTTCATTTTGTTTTATTTCAATTCAGAATTCCAGAAACTGTTCTACTTATTGCTAGTTCAAGTGTAAACAAAGTTTTAAACATAAAATCGCCTAGCTAAACTTCCGTTCGCCCCTATTTTGATGAAATCGAATCAGATCGGATGCATGTGTAAATGGGCGGAAGGCTCTGAGAGACGAAAACGGCCTGTACATGTAATGATCATAATTATATGGTTGACGTTAAATTAGAAAATATTGATAAGTTGGTTACAGTAACAAAATGACTGAAGATATATCGAACCAAAATAAACCGATATTTTTTTCGGATCAGTTCCGGTTTTCGTTACGACCAAAATAACAGTTTTTTCCGGTTTTCTGTTTCCGGTTCAGTTCCTGTCAACGCCCCCTAGAGAGGAAAGCCGCGGCGCTTACTCATGACGTCACACCGAGTAGGTAAAGCAAAGCGTTTCCATTGGGTTTCTCCTCTCTCCCGCGCCGCGGCAGAGAGGAGAAACCCAATGGAAACGCTTTGCTTTACCTACTCGGTGTGACGTCACGAGTAAGCGCCGCGGCTTTCCTCTCTAGGGGGCGTTGTTCCTGTTCGAAGCCCTGATAACAACAAATTACGTTCTACTGGCAGTGATTGACTTTGAGTGAGGTTGATTCTGATTTTCTGTTATGCTGGTTTAATGTACATTGTGTTAGAAAGTGTTTTATAAAAAATGCGTTTAACATGGTTTAGTTTCGCTATTTTGATAGCGGAGAAGTTATCCAAACCAAAGGATACAACCATTCAAGTCGAGTCTTACTACGAAACAAAAAGCCCTGCTCAATGCTGTGTGAGCAAGGAAGAGGAGTGAAAAGTTAAATTAAGGCGACAATGAAAGACCTCTCAAGGCACGCTAAACACAAGGTTTGATTCGCAGTTTTGTGTGGGAGATCTTGCAGCATCCACTGTACAGAACTGATATTGCTGACCCTAGGGCATTCACTTGTTCGGTATGCCGAAAAACATTGGGTAGAAGGCACTTTTCTAAGAATAACCAAGTTCAGACAGCTCTTTCAAGGTGGCTCAAGGACCAAGTAGCGATTTTCTATCATAAGAGCGATTAATCAAACAATTTGTAAAGCGTTTCAAATATTCTCTACAGCAGCTTTTAGACAATTTAGAGTAATATTCTGCTGTATACACATGTCATATTGTATGGCAACGTACTTCTCAAAAAAGTGTTTGTGACCTAAAGTGTTTGTGACCTATATTTTGTAGTATAACTTAATTTTAAAGCGCAACTACTAGGACAATTTGCCTATAAATTCCAAAATTGTTCTGTAAAAGATCAAATTAAGCAGCTTATATATATTTAGAAATAGTCGAGCATTAAAATTATTTACTTTATATATATTTAGAAATAGTCGAGCATTAAAATTATTTAACTTATATACATCTAGAAATAGTCGAGCATTAAAATTATTTTTAAAAAAACACGTTTAACGTAAATTATAAAAAAGATATAGTATCATTCTTATTTTATACAGCCGCTCATAATTTTTAAGGAATCGTTTCATCATTCAAATTCCTAGTTTATAAATTTACCTTTAACAGTCGGTATTTGACGACTTAGTCGCGAAATAATATTTAATCTTTTTATACGCATCTCTAATACTTGTTCAGAATAACTAACATAACATTCACTCAATATTACCTATAGCAATAAATACATAACAAGTATGTATACACCTTAATTCTCCTATACTTTTATTATAATAAACTCTTAAAATGGTGTTTTCATGCTGGAAAAGTAAAAAAAAACTTCATGATAAGTTAATTAATTTCTATTTACCAACGTGGTCTTTAAAACAAAACAACCTATTTTCTTTTATCTGCTAGAAAAAGTGTTTTGTTGCTTCAAGTCCTTAAACACGCAGCCTTCAAACCGTTGTTACTTTTTTATTTTATGTTACTCAAGCATCCACTATTTATTTAAAAGAAACATACCGCCAGATGATTTCTTTGCTGAAAGAAAACCATCACTACTCTAGCGGTGTACATACTCTGTTTCTTAGTCATCTATTTATTTATAATGCATTTTCACATTTAAATATTTATTTAAAAATTTTGCAGGTATTCTGAAATTTTTTAAATGAATATGTGACTTAAATTACCCTTAAATGTAATCAGTAAATCCCTTTTGAAACATGCAGGATGATTTTTCTTTTAAACTGACACTATTAAGAGACACCTGTAGCTGCATCTAACTACAGAAATGGTACCAAAGATGGTGTGAAGGCTAATAATAACATGGTGAGTAAGATTCTGAGAAAAAATAAATTATATTCGAATATCGCAGATAGTGGTTTTATGCCGTTGTACAATGGGAAAAATGTGTTTAAAGTGAAAAAAAGGGGGGAGGAGAGAGAGAGAGAGACAGAAACAGCGAAATTTAGTACATTACTTGAACGACAGTTTGCCACTGAATTGCTATTATTCTGGAATCATATTTGCCAACTAGGAAAAGGTCTAAATTTAAGAGTTTAAGGAATGTTAATTGTTTTTTTAAGGCAGTAAGAGATCTAAAGAGATTAGTTGCAATAATTACTGTTTCAAGAGCTAAAAGGCATTAAAAGAACATTTTTAAGACGGAGTTACAGGAAAAGCTTGTGCAGAAAAAATGAGAATTTAAAAATAATAAAAAGTATTAAACTTAGAATAAATAAAAATTATGCGAGGAACTGCATCAAAATTGTATATTTAGGATCTCTTTCCCACAGTTTTGTAAAGAACCATATAAGTTGCTAGAATGTTTCAAGTACATTGTGCTAAGCGTTTCAAAACCGTTTATGATGTTTATTTGATTCAAAAGTCATGTGTTATAAACTGGTCCATTCGCATATTTATCTGCTTAATAGAAATTGTGCCACTGTAAAATAAAAGGTAAAATAGCAAAATAGCCATCATAGATGATATTTTTCGAAGTAAACGTCTTGCGTGGCAGGGGTTTGTAAACCCATATTTCATTTATTTAATTAAAAACTAAATTTTTAATAATAAAAAATAATGCAATCAGTCAAAACAACCATATTTCTAAAACTCTGTAATGCATTGCTATGCATTAAAATACCATTATCATCAACTCTTATCATTTGTAAAACTTAAAAAATTATAGCTAATATAAACCGCCTTAAAAAATCACATGCTATTTGAGGATCATACTTCGTTGATTAGAAAACATTTGTGAAAAGAAGCTAATAAGCTATTGTGTTTTAATACATTTATATCTCAAGTTCCTTTATGTTAATTTATAGAAGATGATTTGTAGAAAAAGTAATTAGACTTCACAAACAACTTATGTAGTTTGAGACCATTTGTGCATATCTAGTCAAATATCTCTAATCTCATCAAATCTTTAGTTTAAAAGAAACGAAACCATGGCTTTCTGATATATTAAAGTTGGATAATAATTAATACATTTATAGAAAAATAGGGAAATTCTATATAAATAATTATTACTGAATACCAGATAATAATTTTATGATTAATCCTTTATTAAAAATTAGTAAGGTAAAAAAATTGAATCGTTTCTCAAAGGAAAATTGGTGTAAGAAAATTTATCTCCTTTTGATAAACATTTCTTTGATTCTCAATTCAACTTTAATTTGTATTTTAAAAAAATTTCACTTGTTGGTGATGGTACTTATATAAGTCTAGGTCACTGCATTAGCAGAAAATTTATTTGGGTAGGTGAATAGCACCTAATAAGTTCTTCATTAAGGCATTACATCTAAATACCTAAATTTTAACTCAGCATTTATGAACATCAGTATTTGTGATCTAAAATTATGCTGTCTCTAATAAAATTATCTATTAAAAAATTAAATATTATTCGCCTAAATCTCCTGTTATTTTATATAGCAAACTTTTCAAGCTATTAATTTAAAACATTGAAAACAAAAATTAAACGAGGCCGTCTACAGACCAGACAGCACAGCAAACTTGCATCAAACTTGCTTTATCAAGTCAATAAGCTTGAATTGAGCTTGAAAATTTCAAGCGTGTAAGCTTAATGCAAGCTTGAATCAAGTGTTCTAGTTTACACTTGCCCAGCTTGCATTAAGCTTTACATTTCAAGCTTGAATCAAGCTTGACATTTCAAGCTTTAAAATTTTTCCTACCACGCATTTTCCCCCTCTACGCTGAAATTTCAATTTAATTTAATCTGTTTCCATCAAGTGTTCGTGGCTAGAATAGAACCCGGGACCTTTCCGTTGCCAGTCGAGCACGCTATCCGTTCAGCTACTGAGCTTCACGCAGCTATGACTAAAGTTTGAAGTGACTTATCACGCCGATTTCTCGCCAGATTGATAAGTGGGCGATGTGTTATTTGTTTCTTTTATTTTTCCATGGTATGCATCAAAATTAAAATGATGTTATGTGTGATTTAGAGACTCTACTAATAGGGAAATAAACATAATATAAACTTAAGAGCAGCACACGTTTTAAAACTTTCAGTACCGCAAAACTCATGAGCAATACTGCTGGTCAAAATCGAGACAAACGACTGATTTTGAAATCAATTTCGTAGTATAATTGTATTTTATTTTGAAGAATTTCCATATTTGGAAATATAGAATGGGTTTACTTACTTAACACAAATTTTGTGTTAAGTAATCTGAAATGAAAGAAACAGATAGTTAAACGTTACTTCGAAATGCTCTATAACAGTTGCTAACATGTATGGAATACAAACACTTTAGCCATTTTTGTAAATATTTCTTAAAATAACAAATACAGTGGACTCCGCTTAATGTGACCAGTTTGGGACACCGTGATTTTGATAACAATAACCGATTGATAACAATAAACGATATGCAAAATTAGATAAATTTACCCCCCCCCCACTCTAATTTACACGTACTAAATTTCAAAATAAAATGGAAAAACTCACCTTATATTTATGTACTGTATATTATCCTTTAAAACACAAGAATTGTAGAGATAATTTAAAAAACTTATCAATGGTTGTTTGTCTACAATTTTTTCTTAGAAGGTTATTAATAAATTTTTCGTATTCATAATGTTTTTTAAAGTCATCGGAGCGGTGTTGAACTCCACGTTTCAACACTTTTAATGCATGTCTCATTTCAGCACTTGTAGGAGGTGGCTCAATATCAACAGATTCTTCATCGGACTCATCAGTTCCATCATTCGTCTGTTTTCCTATGGCAATCTGACAGACTTCAGATTCTGTTAATGTGGAAGCTACTGGGATGCTTTGATCTACTTCCACCCATGCCTCGAACTCTTCAGGGGTCATATCCGAAGGAATTTCAATCTTTTCTTCAGATTTCTGGTCATTTTTTTCGCAAGATCCTGCGTAGGCGAAGCAGTTTCTGATCGTTTGAGCAGAAACTCGATTCCAGGAAGCTGTTAACAGGTGCACCGCATCAAGAACGTTAGTTTTCTTGGCCAAATCATTAGCTTTAAGATTTTGTGTGCACTCTATTTCATCCAGTAATCGTGCCCGCATTTCGTGGCGATAATATGCTTTCAAAGCACGAATAATTCCTTGATCACAAGGCTGCAAAAGGGAAGTAGTGTTTGCGGGTAAAAAAACAACATTAATATGCTTCAGAGTGACATTTAAAACGTGTGCAGTGCAATTGTCCACAAGGAGAAGAATATCTTGTTTTAGCTTATCGTCCCACTTACGTATCCAGTCATTGAAAATGACTGTTGTCATCCAGGAATTCTTGGTGGCATAGTAGTCGACAGGAAGTTTTTTAACACCTTTAAAACAACGAGGATTCTTACTTTTCCCGATGACTAAAAGTCTCTGTTTTTCTCCAGACATACTGACGCAACATAAAACAGTGATACGTTCTTTTGAGACTTTATGCCCTTTTAAGCTTTCATTCTTAAATAAGTATGTATGTTCTGGTAGTGCTCTAAAATACAAAGCTGTTTCGTCGGCATTGTACACATTTTCCGGTGAATATGAGGCAATTAGTTTTGGCCACTCGTATCGTAGCCAATTTTCCGCTGCTGGCTTGTCGGGATCTTTTTGTTCCTTTGTAATTTTATTTTAAAATTACAAAAGTGTAAGATGTAAGATTTTTGGGCCCTAAAATCTGTAGGCCCTGGGCAGTTGCCCCGTTTGCCCTGCCGGTAATATGGCACTGGTGATAAAATAAAACACATCTTTTACGAACTTTCAACAAATTTAAGGACGCTAGACAATTAATGTCCATTCTCTTTCACAGATTGCGCCATCACTGCGCACTTTGAAAACTAAAATCAAGCATAAGCCAAGCTTGCATTGCCAAGCCAAATGTCAAGCTTGATTTAGGCTTATGTGCTGTCTGGGGACAACAAAATTCTTAAATCTCTTTCCAGTCATTTTATTGAATTTTGTTTTCTGTAACTTAAGGTCAAAAGAAATAATAAAATATCTTTTCATTTAAGAAGTGTGACAAAAACGATTCAAAATCATGAATCTTATTTTTTTCCGTTTCGTGAAAATCACTCATACCAGTTACAGTAGTATCAACCTATGTTCAAATCAAATTTCTTCAAATCTTTCCAGAAGTTTTAGAAAAAATCTAGAAAATCTAAAAATTATCTTAATTTTAAGTTCTACTCTACTTTATTTGTGACATATGCATTGGTTTAAATGTAATTTCTCACAAACGTGTGTGTTTAACTTGTGTTAAATTTATTCTTTGCGATTAAGATCCTTTGTTCTTGATTTTTCATATTTATTGCTTCCAAAGTAAAATCCTTCGTAGATGAGATTTTTAAATACTGTGTACTTCAAAACGGCATCAGAATAAATATATTTAAAATTTAACTCATTTTTGTAATTTTATAAAATTAAGGAGGGTTTGAAAACAATTCATTATGCTTGAAAAAAAATAACTTTTTCGTTTTTTAATGCTCCTGTTACTAAAAATTCATGCATTTTCTTACAAATTTCAATTGCACAAGAGCTGCAATCTAAATGAAGCAACTATTGTTTACTTTAAAATTCGAGGTGTCGCATTACGTATCCGCAAATTAAATTTTCTTAGAATAATATATGCATATGTATTAAATTCCAAATCACTATAAAGTTATTAAAATGACTTTGCACCGTAAAAAAATTAACTGTGTGTAAATATAAAGTAAAAAATATAATCATTAAAATGAATACTTCATTATTTCTTTACAAAGGTATAACAAGCTACGCGCTTCGAAGAAAAAAAAGACATTTGCATAAACGTAAAACGTAAACCTACAATTGTTAAACTGCTAATATTTTTACTGGCTTTCTTCACCTTAACTATAAGGCATATTTATATTTTAATTAAAAGAAGGCTAGCTTAGTTCTTTATCTCTGAACTTTTAAGAAACTCTAATATTTTTTCTTCTTTTATACAATATCACCTAAAGCTTTCGACGCTTTGTCTTTCCAAAAAGAAGATGATTATCTTTGTTGATAGGCATTTAAAGATACTTATCATTAAATTTAAGATTTTCTTACAAATTTCAATTGCACAAGAGCTGCAATCTAAATGAAGCAACTATTGTTTACTTTAAAATTCGAGGTGTCGCATTACGTATCCGCAAATTAAATTTTCTTAGAATAATATATGCATATGTATTAAATTCCAAATCACTATAAAGTTATTAAAATGACTTTGCACCGTAAAAAAATTAACTGTGTGTAAATATAAAGTAAAAAATATAATCATTAAAATGAATACTTCATTATTTCTTTACAAAGGTATAACAAGCTACGCGCTTCGAAGAAAAAAAAGACATTTGCATAAACGTAAAACGTAAACCTACAATTGTTAAACTGCTAATATTTTTACTGGCTTTCTTCGGCTTACGGAGGGGGAGGTGGTAGAATTTTAAAAGAGTAATAGTAAATTTGTATGAAAATTTGTATGACAAAAGTTAATATGAATGGGGGGAATGAGTATTCAAAAAGATTTTGTCCTTAATTAAATTATCTTAACTATATTTTTAAAGATAAAATAAAAAAAATGCTTCAGTTCTTACCAGAACTCATTTCTTAAAAAAAAAAAAAAAAAAGTTCTTAAGATTTTAAAATTTATCATGAAGTGGAAATTTCTTTTAAAAATTGAAATTTATTTAATATATTGTATTGCGAAAATTAATTTTTTAAAGATATTTTTATAAACTATAAACTTTTATAGCATAACACTATGGAATATTTTAAGCACTTAATGAAAATTTCAATTCCTGAAAAAAATGGAATATTTTAAGAGACATCTACTTTGTTCTTCTTAACACGCCACCGTCATTTCACATGTCTTTTTTTTTTTCAAAATGCAGTCAAATACGGTTTTTCAATAGATCTATTGTAAAAATGTTAAATTCATACACGTTTGATACAGTTTAAATCTAATCTCTAGCGTAAACGCAAACATATCCTTAAAAGTCCACGCATTTGAGTAATGCTCATTTTGAGACCAGTTCTATGACTTAAATGACGTATGTATAATTTAAAGAATCGAAAACGTAAATACTGTTTTTATTTCTATTTGAACTTAATTAAAATTAATTTAGCATCCACAACGATCCAAAAAAAAAAATATTTAAAAGACACGCACTACATTGGCTAGAGCTGCTTATGATAGACCGATAACCAAATCATGATCTAAATTCATGATATATAGCAGATTCAAATTTAGGAAGCATCATATCCATTTAAGGAGTGAATTTCACTAGCAAATAGCAGTTACGTCTTAATAGGCATATAAAATAAAAACTGGAAAAATCGTGCGTTTTCTTAGTTATGAATATAGTTAGGATTTTTTAGTGCAAATTTTTGTAAAATTGCGTGCAAAATTTCTTGCGCATTGTTGATTATTGTGTGCGAATTTTAATCTTTAGTTTATCAGTATTTTAATATTCCCAATATTTTAATTTAATTAAAATAAACAACTCAACAATTATTTCTATACCATTTATTCAATTTCATTCCATGCAAAGTAATTTTGCCATACAACACACACTTTTTCAGGGTTCCAAAAAGCCAAATTTTGCCACTTATGAATCAAGCACTCAGTAGATTCACAAACTGGTCTTTATTCATACGTCAATGTATTGGTTTCCATTAAATAATACAGTGACGTCCGGATTTTTCGTTAGAGAGTTTTCTGACTTTGTCTTCACTAAGTCATCCAAACGGCTTTCCACTTATAAATTATCCAACTGTATTTGCTTTTCGAAATTCTATTCTTCAAGATTCTTAATGTTTTCGACAATGAATTTGTAGTTACATGCCTTATACAACTCATTTTCAAGATCTTAACTGCCTATAATACTTACTGCCGAACTACCATCTTCTTAAAGTTAGGGAGTAAAATTCTTACTCTTGAAAAAGTTGAAACAGTAACAAAGCACAATCAAGATCCAGGTGCCCCTCCTCATGATCATAATCTGTGTAAGAAGTGCAAGTTTCATAATTAAAGGCAACAGTTTTATTCTCGCTGGATATTTAACCCATTTATGCCTAGTGTCCCTTTTTTGGGACGGCATTTTCGCTATCAGTTGAAAACGTTATTTATTTTTCCTAGCCTTTATTCACGTGTATTGAACCGCAACTCCACAAAATATTTTAACATGACCCAGTAGGATGGTGCCATTTCAAATTTTATACAAAATGATTTTAAAAGAAAGCATCCCTTGTTCAAGAAATTGACATCAGAAATTTATCTATTACTGCTGGTATTAGCGAGAATCGAAGAAAGTCGCAAAAATATTTGGGCACAAATGGGTTAAGCATTATTTTCTTCATCAATGAACTGGTTTGAGAGTTCACACTTTTGCCTAATGTCTTCACAAACTTTGTGTGTCTCCGCGTTAAGCGCACCAAACACGTAAAGTGGTGTAAATTTGGATAGAGAGGCTTAAGGTGCGGAAACACCTTCAGCTTGTACGACTTATGATCTGTGACAACCGACCACACCTTATCGTAATTAATTTCTAAACACAAATTTGAACAAGCATCATTGAATGATTGCATTACAGTACAACTTTTTATTCCAAATTATACCTTTAAAACAGCATGAATGGAGATGATTCTCCATTCATAGGAGTAACAAGAATAGAAAGAAAAAATATTTTTTTGTATATCCATTGTTTCATTTAATATAAACGCCACTGAATGATTTCCTATAATACTTTTGATTTTAAGCAGAGTAGCTTCATAGTTCACACCTACATCGTTCTTTCTCAGAGTGCTCACCTCAGGGATATTTCTTTGCCTGTATCTTTCCAAAAATCCTCTTAGAGAGGAATGGTTGACTTTAGACACAGAGACTTCTAAACTGGTTTGACTTCATCAGATTTCTTAGATGCTTGTCGAAAAGTATCGGTAATAAATGAACATTTTTTTCTGTTTCTAATTATTTTCTGTTGAATCTCCTTGTTCTTTTTGTGAATGATGAATTCCACATACCTGCTCCGTGGTGGATTTTGGTGTTTATTATCTCACTGATTGTTTGGCACAATATGTGCACAAAATCAAAGTACCACTAGTTTCAAATCCCTCATTTTCAAAGCACTTTGGAACTTAAGATTTTTCGAGTTTACTCCTTCTTGTTTGGGATCTATTTGATTCTGAAGAAATTATAAAGAAAACCTTTTGCATACGTCTGTCGAAGATTGTGAGCCGCGCCTGCATCAGTGAAGGGGTGTAGAAAGTGAAGATACTGAAAATGTGCAAATCGAACAGTGCACATGGGATTGCACCTATTTTAATTGCTGGGGTTAAATACACCGTAAGAAACTGACCCTAGGTTTTATGGTTAAAATCCCACCAAGGAATGATATGAATGGAGGAGAGAATGAGGAGAGAAAATGAACTATTGCAGCATACTCGAGTTCGAACATGCTCCATCTTTTCTTATTCTTTTGCACTTCACAAATTTCATTACAGTGGAGAAAAACGCTAGAAATGTAAGCAAACGTACAAAATTTCACTTAAAACAATTACATTTTGTGTTCACTTTCGATACAAGCATTGTGTTTAAGTGCAATATTCAAAGATTGTATACAGTTCGGCTTTTGTTTACTACAGAGTGTACATATGAGGCATTAAAATAAGTTGATTTTGCATGTTTAGGACAAGATTTGTGGTGTACATAAGTGCCCGCATAAAATTTTGTACTGCGTGTTGAACGCAAAATCCCTATCCATTATTATGAACTAATCAAACTATTTTATTGAAACAATTGTCACAAGATAATTATTTTATGTCATCTTGTAATTTTCGGACTTATTAGAAGATTATTTTTAATGAAAAATATGCATTTTTGATAAAATTACAATACTTTATATACAAAGATAAACGTACAAAAGCGTGAAGTTGTATATTTCCTAGCTTAATTAGAGCGGACTACATAAAAAATTTCGTTTAGTACCTCACTTTATAGTCAAGGGTAAAAAATTGGGAAAGTTAATTTTTTGCATCCCTTCTTTTCTGAAGAAATTTTTTGTTTCATAAAAATGGCGATCTTAAATATTGTATTAATAAACTGTTTTTACTATTTTTAAGTTTTCTTAATTTGTTTCAGAGCCTTTTTCCTTACAGTTATTTACTACAGAGTAGCTCTGGTAAGGCATGTAGATGACTACTAATTAAATATTCACTTTTAAACCCTATCAAAAAAGTGACAGAATATAAAACATTGATTTTTTTTCTGTGCCTGTACAAAGAAGCTTTTTTTTAACCTCTGGCAATACATTTAATAAACTCATAATTTCCTGTTTAAAAAAATGTAAACAAAAAATCCTGGATCAAAAAATGTAAGTAAATAAAGAAATATTAACATGTTTAGCTGTTTAGCGCTTGATTACACTTATTTCATTATGTTTTGTAGCTCCAAAAAACTTTTACTTTTCTGACTATTCTTATTTTTTTCACTTGCGAAGCTAAACTGCTTATTAATTATTAGGAGAATAAGAGAACTTTTTATCCTTAATTTTTCTTTCGGTCTAATCTCCGAAATTTTATGTATAAAAACATGTAAAGCTGTAACATATATGAAAAAGTCACAGTATGTATTAATATTCTGTTAAGTAATTAACTTAAAATCAATCAGTTAAGGGAGTATTGTTAAAAATCAAAGTATCAAATAATATGAAAACATTTTGGTAATTTCTTTTTATAGTTTATTTGAAGTAAACTTTCAGATTTAAATTTAGCGAAAAAGGAAATTCTACAAAATAAGATTTATTTGTGAAACATAAATTTTATTTATTTTATTATTATATTTTTTTTTTTTGTATCTATGTTTGGAAGCATTACCTTTGTTTTGAAGCAAAGCAAAATGAAATAATAAATGTCATAAAAGTACTAGGGCAGTTCCATTAAGTCCGTTCCAAATCTAAATGATGGTTACACAAATGATGGTTCCTCAGGACTATATCCTTTTTCTAGCGATCTTCAAAGATTCATCGACAAAGTTTCTTAAGAATGTATTTTTTATTCATTTATTTATTTATTTTTTTAGATAAAAATTTTCCAAATGAACGCATTCCCTCCCTTCCGTCACCACCCCGCACAGTACAGACATAGAATTTCTACCTTACGAAGAGAGTGGCATCAAGACTTTTCTTCTGTGTTTCTACTGTGCGAGGTGGGGGTGGATGACACTGGTCGTATCCATTTGGGAAATTTTTATCCTTTTTTTTTTTTTCCATTCAAAAGAAATGTCTTTCAACGAATCTCCGAAGATGGCTAGAAAACGGATTCAGCTTTGAAGTAGTAATATGTGCATATAGTGAAGCAACTGATCCTTTAGACTTAGCACGGACTTATCGAAATATAAACCTCGTAGTTCAAACCTGTTTCGATTGTACAATGGATCCGTTTTAAATATCTAAGGAATCCATAAAATCCACCTGATAAATCCAACTTGATTTTTATTTATTAATGAAAATACACTTAAAAATCTGAAGAATGATATTATGATTGTTTATTTTATTTTAGCACTATAACGGAATGAAAAAAACTTATCATCGTTTGTATAGATTTTTCTCATTATTTAAATCAGAAAAAGTGTCAATACAATGTACTTATAGGTAAGTTTTTGCAAAAAAAACCTTTGTGATTAGAGAATTACTACCAAAAAGAAATCCTCCTAAATCCAAGTCAATTCAAGCTATTAAACACAGTAACAAGTCAAATGTCAAAGTCAAGCATTGGCGCAACTGCCCCTTTGCGGGGTCAAGCCCTGCGCTGCCCACCCGCTACTTCGCGACCATCGGCTCTGGGGTGCGGTGGCATATACCTCGTCCAGGTGGCCAGTCTGACGCTAAGCCCCCAGTGTTTCACTCCAAGCAAGCTTGGTGCTCATTTTATCGACCCACGCAAGGGATGAAAGGCTGACCTTGCCCAGCCCGGGATTCTAACCTAGGACCTGTGGAACGGCAGCGCGGTGCGCTAACCATTACATCACTGAGCTTCATACACAGTAACAAGCCATGCACAAATTATGTGTCATGCAAATTTAAATGGTTAAATTACTAGCTGTGAATGAATTAAGTTGAATATTGAATCCCACTGCGAATACAGTATTTGCCTAAGCATGCATAGCAAATTTTAAGACGTTCCCGAGTAATTTATCAGGGAAGAAACTTTATTCCGTAAAAACAGAATTTCCTTTGTCATTTTTTTTTTTCAATTTAGAATGAAATGTTTGTTTGTTGTTGATCGAGAGTTACATAATCCAAAAATATTCGGATGATACTTCTGTCCGAGTTCTTCAGAAAGCATTCTTGTGTGTAACCATCTATTTAATTTCACACCTTTCATTCTTTGTATGCAAATGAACATCCATTTATTTTCGGTTAATAAGTGAAGATCGCGGTTTAATCAATCAGCTTATGCATGAATTGCCATATGTTAATCCTAGCCAAACTTGAGGGTAAATATCTGCACTTTTGGCAATTTAGTGCACCAAATTCTTATAAATGCTATTCTATCTTCACTGGTTCTTTTCCATTTATATTTTTAAAATCTTAAAAACCGATTACTGCCACTAGTGCAATTGATTACTGTCATTGTAGTTGTCGCTAATTAAATGTTGAAAACTAATTGCATTACATTTAATGGGAAAATCTTGTCTACATTATTATTATATTTTTTTTTCTCAATTTACGTATTTTAGTTAATATCCGAGGATTCAATTATTTCACAAGGGCAAAAGTATTTTATTTAATACCACACTCGTCTTGTAGAAGAAGCAATCAACTGATAATTGGCTTATTGCGAATACTGGATATTGCCTTCAGCTATTTAATATTTCATGGGAGGTAGATAATAATTCTTGATAGGACTTTCATGATACGAAAATATCTCGCATCAGTCATTGGGGAAATTGGCATCAACGTTCTCTAGGAATTTATTAAGCTTACACATCTAAAGAGATAATCTCTTGTTAAAGTCGACTTCAGTAAAATTACCTTTAAATGAAGTTACGATTGAATAGATTTAAATAGATTTTGTAAGACTTTAATCTCCATTGCTTATTTGACATAATATATTCACTTCCTTATTTATTGAAATTACATGAGTGTGTCTTATTATTCTCGGAATTATAAGCTTAAAGCAAAAGTTTAAAAATATTCTAAGTATTCAAATATATCTTTCTAAATGGATAGGTTAACGTTGTATTTTATCGATTGCTGTTGCTGACTTTCACCATTCCCACGTTTTTCTACCTTAGAAAGTAAAAAGTCACTTTATCATTAGTTTCGCGTGTCTTTTTCTTTGATAAAAGTATCAATTTCTGCTTACTCGCTCTGAATAAAGAAAAAAAAAATATTTTTCAATAGAAACGTCTTATATCTAACCGCTTGACTAAATTAAGTAAATGTCACACATATTTCATTCAGTCAACACTTAAAAAGCCTCGTTTTATGAAATATTTTGTATAACCCAGTCAAAAGGTTTACATGCTCTACACGTGATTTAATGAAGAATAATGGGCTATAGTAAATGACATTAACATACATAAATTTCGAGGAAATCAAAGCGGACAAAAGAAAGTTAGAGTTCAGACAAACAATCAAGCAAAATAAAGTCAGAAACGCTCTCCTATTGTAAAATGCAAATTAAAAATGCATTTAAAAAGCTGGGATCAAAAGCAAGTGTTAAAAAACACTGAACAAAATAAAAATAAGAGCAAAATAGCCTTTTAAAACTGATAAAACAAAGTTAGTTCCTCCAGAGACAAAGTTTTATCGAATGCAACCACTGACAATTGACATCTGGTTTGTAATTTTGAGCTATGGAAGATTAACATTAAATGCGGAATTATCAGTTTGCTTTACTATACTAAACTTCAGGGTAAATGTAACAGGAAAAAATAAAACAGAAATAAAGAGAATGGGAATTAACCCCATTGTTTCTCAGCAACTCTGATACTCTAAAGATAGTATGTTACAAAGGGTACTCTCTTTTTCGTACACATTACATAAACATCTAACACTGGCATCATTAGTTTTTCTTATCATGTAAATTTACAGTTGAGAAAATACTAGCAGTACTTTCTACTGGCACTTTTTAAACCATAATATTAATAAAGCGTACATATTGTAATCACATATTTATCATACTTTATCTCTACTTAATGGGCGTATACTAACTTGCAGCGTATAATACCATATTAAAAATACTTTATGCCCTTTTTGCCAATTAGCAAAACGATTTTAAGTGCATTAAAGATAAACACTTATATGCAAACCAACTGCCTAATTAACATAAAACTTAAATGACGGTACTGTCGTTAATTGGAACATCTTCGCGAAGCCCGACTTATGAAGCTATCCTTACAGAATAAAAAATACTTTCTGAATTACGTACACTAATACCTTCTATTTTTTAACTTCTAATAATTAGAAATAAAAACAGGAGTAACGTATTTTTACCCTGTAAACCACAACTAATTCTATATTCACATTTTATACTCAGTGATTTTGCCTTCTCACATCACACAGAACTCGAGCCACGGGAGATATAAATATAACACGTATTATTCCAAGCGAACTTTATAATGAAATTTCAGCGGACGGACGACGAGAACTATTTTAAGCTGCTGGCCCAATTACGGAGGACTGCTTACCCGTGATGAAATATTAAGCAGCTGAGAAAGATAGCCACCGATGATTTGGAGCTGAGTAAGCCATTTATTGTTGAAATATGCACTTTACGTGAACTGCGATCGACTAAAATAACTGCAATTATTATATCGCAATATAATTATAGTCTTTGGAAAGTGTATGACTAATTTCTGTCCTCGCGTTATTCGGAAAGTGGATGGGAGACGTTAAAATGAAGACGGATTAAATATTCAAGTTGAAACATTTTCCCGAGCAGATTGTTCAGCACATAACAGATTTAAATTTAAATTATTAAGAACAATCTGTAAAATTTCCAAGAAGTTTTTTACCTAACAAATCGCCAAGAGAATAATGTTGTGTCTACAAGAGCTTTTCTTAATTTTAATTTCCTGCAATTTTAAAGAAATTTTCTCACAGAAAAAAAGTTTTTATTTCGTGACTTGAAAAATAATTCATTTAATTTGTGTCTTTAAAGACTTCTCATACATGTTCAGTTTTTTTCTGAATAAAAGTATATGCATAAATTAGAGGAAACTTCTGCTAATTTTGGAATAAGATACTTGATATATTAATTAAAGTAAAGACTGTATTTAATTATTTCTTTTCTTTGCTTATGCGCAAGGGTTTTCAAATCTCGTTTTTTTTTTTTTTTAGATGTTTTTGTATTCTTTACAAAATTACTTATTAATTACTTAAATGCTGAAAAAAATACTTTAATTTAATTATTTAATTCTGTTTACTTTCCTAATTTCCACGTGACAGAAAAAATAATGTATTCCTAAGATTAAACAGGATAATTTGGAAAATGGCTTAGATGAGAAATAATTAGTTTTTTTTAAGCTGTTTGCAGAGTTGACTACACAAAAGGATTGCATAAAATGAATAATAATATGCTTTCTAGATTCTACAACCTTCATAATAATGTTCCTTTATTTTTTAATATTCTTCACTAAAAAAAAATTAATAAAGTATTACATTTTTTGCATTTAATTAAATTTTTTTAGATCGATTAATTTGAAATATATCTGTTTTAAGTATTTATTTATTTATTTATTTATTTATTTTGGTGGCGCGTATTGTCATGTTAAACCTTGGATGTGAGGCAGCAGATCTTGACGGCCATTTGTGAAGGGCCATGCCGGGAACTGAACCCGGAGAAAGTGTGGTAGGGTGTGTGTGTTTGGGATAACGCAAGCCTACACGATAGGGATCAGCCTACGGGGGTGGTGCCTTGGTCGAATGACTTTTTAAGGGGCTCTAACGAGTGTTCAATTATATCTGGAGAAAACCAGCAAATCTCTAGACCGTAAAGTGTGGTAGAATGGTGCGTTAACCATTACGCAAATTCATCCGCCCAAGGGTGAATTACCTCTTTCGGAGGACATTTTGATCTCGCAGGCGACAAAAATTTCTGTACTTTGATTAATTAAAAATGTGAAAAAGCATTTTCAATAATCTTTTTTTTTTTTCGCTATAACCATAGAAAATATACCAGACATTCCCTCTATTTCTCTAAGAACCAAATAAAAATCAGAGCATAGAGAAGGTTTTAATAAAATATAAAACAGTGTGTTTTTTAATCAAGCAGCTTGACAAATAGAAGAAGCAAAATTCTTAAAATGTGTTCAAAAGTTACATTTTAGAATTTTCAAGTATTACATACTTTGAAGCCGTTGAGGTAGAGTTAAAATATTATTAAATTACTTTGGTGTGATCGTGATTAGTAGCTGGAGTACTAAGCATCGCAATGCACTCGAACGGAACAATTTATGAGAGAAAATATTACATTAGATGTTTTTATTATAAAGCAAAGGAATTATATTAATTAACTATTGACACATATTAGTGGCCAGGTAAGAGGCTGTAATTAACGTACTTCTAGATCTGTATACAAAATAGAAGTACACTAGAAAACTCAAAATGTGCAGGAGACTAAATTTGTGAGAACCGATGCAGGAGCATTAAACGGACGCCAAATAAAACGCCAACAACATATCTGTTCATGACTGACGCTATTGTCCAGTAGCAGTATCAAATAGAAAGAATTTTAAAAACCAGACGAGCCAAAAAGGATGAAACAAATTATAACAGCTAAATTGTAACCCAAAATGAAATCCAATGTTATTTATTGGATTTGTTACTTTATATACTGTTCATGAACAAACCATCAAAATTAAATGTCCTTAATCAGAAGAAAACGCTAAATAATGTATAAAACGGACATGAAAACGTTGGGCAGAGAAGTTATTTTTAGTGCACGACTAACACCTTCACGTAAATAATATTAATGTAACAATCGGCACACCGAAAATCGTTTAAAAAGGAAGCAAAAAGAAATAATTTTGATATTTAAAAATGCTGAAATATATTAAATTTAGAATAAAAAAGACAAATACAAATATGTGATGAAACTGCATCACACATACTAGCACTTATTTAGATCGGAAGAGCTTTTGAACCCTCAAAGGCGAACGGCGGAATGATGAAGAAAGAGAAAAAACAACAATTGCTGAAGTAAGGCATGCTAAGGGAATGCTTAAAGTATGTTGAGCGCAACTAATGCTCAAAATTTTCTTTACTGCATTCCTTTATTTTTGCCGTTGGAATTACTGGCGTTCTTATTGCCTACGTAAACGTAGATTTGCATGCTAAAGCTACGCTTGCGTTTTATGGAAACTCTGTGTTACTCAAACTATTTATATGCACTACAACAACATCAAATTCTTTCCTATCGAGGAATTTTCAGATTTATTTTTTTATTATTTTTAGTTTACTTACTTACTAAGTATTTTCTGCCTGAGAGATGTTAAAAACGTCTTCATATGGACAGTTTCAGTTTCAAACAATTATGATGTACTTTAAAAAAGAGAAACAAGCAAGAAAATCTTTGTCTGTACAGAATTACTTAAATCAAATAATTTTTGCATATAGGTAATATCAATTATAAACACAGTGGCCAAATGGCTTTTCACCAACCCCTTTTTATAATTAATTATTTTCCTTAAATTTTAATTACAGAAAAAATTCACTAATGTCTCTAAAAAATTAAATTTCAAAGGAAACGATTCTAGTGTTCCAATTTAAGACTGTCTGAACCTTTCAAAATTGGTTGTTTTCTTTCCATATGTCATCAACAAAAGTTATTAGTGAGCTTAAAATAGAGTAGATTGTATCTAAGTGTCAAAAATGCGGGAAAATATATGACATCTCAAATCAACTTCAAATATCAAATAGAAACGTAAAAAGAATATATATTTAACTGAAGGTAGCAATAACGCTTCAACATCAAGGGGGCATAGAACGAAGAAAATGACAAAATGTCATGAAAAAATACTGAAGTGTAAAGAAAAATAGGGGAAGCAGACGATTGATAGCTCTACAAATTACTAAATCATTCAATTTGAACTCAGAAACAAAGATCTCTTACTGAACAATGATAGCAGAACTGTCTGTGAAATGTCTTCGACTTGAGAGTCGACATCCAACATGGAAATCCTTTTTCTCCGCTGCAAATAGGAAAAATCGTTATGCTTGGGTTACAAAATGCAAAATCTGGGACTCAGAAATGTAGAAAAAAATTGTATGGAACGATAAGAGTCGTTAGGGTTCATTAGATCATCTGAAATTGTCGTCAAAAAGTCTAGACATCAATGTGACAAAAAATCTTTGGGATGAATTGGAAAGGCACTTAAGACGTTTGATTACTAAATGTCAAAGAACTAGATGTATCGCTTCATAAAGCATGATCTGAAATCACTCTACAAATATGAAAGAAGCTAAATGCACCTGTTCTACGACGAGTAAATGCTGAATACAGGACAAAAGGTGGAAGCACCAAAATTTTAATGAAGTGACAAGTCATTTGGTCACTATGTTTAACTAGTATACACGTCATTTAAAGAAAAGCTAAAAATAGAACGATACTACAACAGTTAAATGCTAAAAAAATCGTAAGCTAAGGGCACCAGTAGTTTACCTTTTCCCTTAGAAAACTTAAGAATTCAATTGATAATATTCAGATAAAAACAACTCTGATACACTGAGAGGGGAAAAAAGACGTATCACTGAGATCTAGAAAATAATTCGTGGAACTACAATTTATCAGTCTATGTACTATCTCTAAATACTCTAGATCAAAAAACGAGACACTTCTGACCCATTTACCCAATTTTTAGATCTCTCCTCTATAACTCGGCTCTGGTACCCAGATGAAAATATCTGCAAATTGATGTGTACACCAGCAGGTAGATTCACAAACGGTAATTCTAGTGTATGAGTGTATCGAACGATGATTTCTTGGTACACAAACTAGTCATTCTGCTGTGATCAGTCAGAATACTACGGACTAGAGAGGAGTTCGGGCTCATTTTTTGAAGCCCGAGCCCAAGGACTTTTAATCCGAGCCCGCCGAGCCCGAGCAATATTATTTAAATCGGAGCTCGAGCCCGAAATTTCATTTAAAGATAAAAAAAAAATCCAATTACTTCATTGATAGAATACAATGAATTTTGCCGTTTGTGCAAATTAAAGACAAATATAGTTGCAAACTCTCAATGTACTTTCTAATTCTTTATTTATCCATATGTTTATCAAATAATGTCGGATCTCATGACTAACTAATGAATATAAGCCGCCGTTCAGAAATATCTAAAGAGCTTAACGCACCTTCTAGGCGCCAGTGCCGCTATTTTTTGTTAGTACAGTTAACTCCGGTTATCGTGAACCCGGATATAGTGAACCATCGGCTATAGTGAACGCAAACCATTAGTTCCGATTCACATACAGTATCTCTATCTATCATGAAGACACTTGGGTCTAGTGACACTTAGTGAACTTCGGATGTAGTGGACGAAATTTGATTGTCCCCAGAGGTTCACTACAACCGGAGTTGATTGTACTTTTATTTTCCTCATGAATCACTTTATAAAATATGTTTCGAGGAGTATATTCAATAAAGGAGAAATGTTTCACGAGACCGAACGCAATTGTGAATTACAGAGCCCGAGCCCGGTTCGGGCCGGCTCGGGCTCGGGCTTTCGGCTCGGGCTGAGCCCGTCTTATCTCTACTACGGTCTAGAAATTCTTGACCATTTCATCTATACCAATTGTGTGATACTACTGATCTACACTCACAATTCTACGATCTATTCTCGTAGTTTTGGAACTCATAAAACAGCCATCTATTTCTTCTAGATGAGAACGATATATTTTTTTTTTCTTTTCCTTTTCGTGGGATAGATTTAACCCTCTACCGAAAAAATCGTGAAGTCCCCTATTGTCCCCAAAGTATTGTGTGTTAGCAGTGATAGACATTTTTTATGCGGAAGTTAAGCTGTGCGCAGTTATCTGTTTAAGTACACAAAATTTGGTGTAGAGAGAGCGGATGCCTGGGTATAGAAAAGATTAAACAGTTTCCAAAAAAAAATGACTTACGTTTTGTACAATGAGTTCGCTAAGTCCGATGTTGCCCCAATAATTTCCGAATGACAAGAGCTACAGACATAAAAGTAGGGTCCTAGGTATAGTAAAGTTGTCATGCGCTACTGAAGAGAAACGTTTACACCGCCACCTGGCGGCTCAATTTGGAGTTAGCGTTTTTATATCAGAAACTGTACGAGATACTGTAAAAAAGTCAATCACAAATTTGTTCAGCTTCACCGATTTATTAAGAAAAGACATCTTTAGCACATTAAAGTTGAATTTGAAGGCGTAAAATGCAAGGCCTAAAAACGTATTACTGATACTTTGCCTGTGTGTCACCACGCATACTGTAAAGCATTCAGCGGGAAATGCAAACCTGCCTCCAGAACCAGATGTGCATTGTTGCTCATGGAAAACACTTTTAGCATGAAGGATAAATGAGCTTAATGTCGGGTTAGTGCAGTTTTGCAAATTTCGGCCAAACAAATGAAAAAAAAATGCTTTTTATGCCTTCCATTCGTCGCATTATTGTGCAAATTAATGAGCGTCATGTGAAAATTAAGTTTTTTTTTTTCACTAAATCGTTGATGCTCAACAGGTTTGTACTTGGCTTTTTTCCCGTATCTCTGTTCGTTTTTGAGATAAGAACGATAACTCCGAATTTAGCATCTAGGTGGGGCTGTAAGCCATTTTCTTGCATAGCGCATAGCAACTCTTGTCGTTCAGAAATTACTGGCAGGACAACTACTTTAGCGAACATACAACATATTATTCATTTAGTAAATGTCGGATTAACAATAAAACAAGTGTTTTAAAATTGTAAAATAACCATTGTGGCATTTTTCCTGGGGTGTCAACTACTGAAAACTTTTAGTACTATTGGTCTAGAGATTAACCGGGACAGTCATTTGGTTTCAGTAGTTGGCCGTCAGAACAATTACTGATGCAATTTGTGGTCAACTTTTGAAGCACAATTCAAAGTAAGTTGCTATTGAAACGCAGATGTCATGAGCGGGGGTGAATAGAGAATATTTTAGAGAGATATAATTTTCGAGAAAAAAAAACTTATTTCACCGACAGATCTCGAAAACAGAAAATTTAGCAGACCAAAAGACAGCTCATCCTTTCGGAAAGTTTCGAATGCAGCGAAGAATTTGTCTGTGTCATAAATGCTTTGATGAATCAGAAAAGAAGGACAGAGAAAATCATTGCGAATGTTGGAAGATTCTTCAATAGTGTGATGGTGAATTTGTGATTTTTAAGTAGGAAAAGAAATTGGGAACGTAAAATAAGCAGCGAGAAAATTTTCAACTATTTTCCAGCTGTGGAAATGTTCGACTGTGGAAATGGCCGGTGCATTTAGCTGTTTCGACGAGCCAGCCGTATTGGATCGTATAGAGAAGTAAAAAAAAAAAGGAAGTTCCTCGAGAAATGAAGTATTCGATGTTTCTGAGCTGCTAAGTCCTTCTTTTAAATATACCTAGGCAATTTCAGGTAAGTTTTTGTACTTATTTTACGTGTTAAATGAGAACGAAACTATTCACTTACCGGCAATTTTATTATTTGTCTATTTTCAAACAGCATAGCTTTGTAATAGCTTAAGTAATCAGGGTGGTCAGGTACAGGCTCGAAAAATTGTCAATTTCTAGTTTTTCGCTATTTCTAAACGCTCAACTATTACCTCAAAATCATTGTATCACTGATATGTTTTTAAATAACAATGACAGTAGGAAGCAAATACTGTTTTCGCTTATTGATTAACACACGGTAGCAGATTAATTAGGGAACTACTTGACCATTAGAACTGCATTAAAATAATTCACATTAGACTGTTTGCTATTAGCTTCACTTAAACGATTGAGATTTGTTTACATAATGTTTAATGGTATATTTTTTACTTATTAACATTCTTAATTAATAAAAAGAAACAAAGAAATATTTATGTGTAAAGAATTTGTTTTATGTTATAATATTTATTAATGAGAATTTGATTTTATAAATAAATTTTTTACTTAGTAAAGCTAAGTTAATAGAAAAACTGGATATTTAATCTAACGAAAAAAATATACAAATAATTTTGAAATTTGATCCTTGAAAGTAAAGAAAAGAAAAAGTAATTTATTGTTACTAATAAAATCTCTTTAAAACGTCATAGCGTTCGTGAAACATGACCGCAATATCTAGAACACTCTCTTTCTAAAACAACGTTTTACATTCACCTTAACATGACATGAAATCTTAAAGTTTAATATCTGGATAGAATTTAAGAGATGTAATAAGTCAGAACCGTATTCACCCGAGCTTATGTAAAAATGTTTCATAATTCAAAAATATATTCATCTGCATAAGCTTGTCTAAATATGCATACCACTCTGATTCAAAATGGCTTCCAGAACTCGCTGTTGGGGAGTTTCTCATAAATAAGAATTTCATTTTATTCGAAGGAGAATGTAACTGAATTATTGCAACACTCTGTTTACCCCCAAGACTGCATAAGGTAATCATCATTTTTCATATTTCTAAAGATTACCGAGGTCTATTCATTTTCAAATTCCGCTCTAAATTACTCCGTTAAATCATTTTCTTGGGTAGGGAAAAAAACAGTCATTTTTAGGCTTTTTACGTTATTTCTTCTATCCTGCTTTCCTTTAAATTTTAATTTTGCTTATAACTGTTCATGATTGTCTATATACCATACTACTGTATACAGATGTAGTAAATTTTATCTTAGTGATAGATTGGTTGAAGTTATTAATGTAATATAGCAGCAAGAGTCAGGAAATAAGTTATCAAACTATTCCATTTCAAAGGAGCAGGATAGCTGATAGCATTTATAACATAAAAGCGAATGTATAAAGATCTTTAAATACGTTCAGTTGCAAAATACACGAGATACAAAGTAAATGTTTTGTAAACGATGTGTGTTTTCAATTTAAGGTATGAGCCTATAACAATAACAATAAACAATTCTAATAAATATATACCATCGCGTAACTTAAAATAAAAAAAATAAAAATCCTTTTTTAAAATAAAACGAGGTACAACACTAAGAATAAAAGCAATTTCAATGAAATTTAATGTAAAACTTGAAATATTGCCAATGTTCAGTGAAATTTTGGAGAAAAAATTTGCATTTACGCCACACCTCTTGTAAACAATTCTAATAAATATTTTTAATAATATTTATGCAGTACATAAACATATTTATGTGTCATGAACCAAAAGATTAATAACAGTTCTAATAGATGAAAATATATTATGAAATCATTTCAGTTTTACATGAAAACTCGGTATTTTTTTTATTATTTTTTTTTTTTTTTACAAAAACGCATTTTTTGAAGACAAAAAGTGCCATAAAATCAATAAAAAATACAAAAATATTATTTTTTGCTTCATAACGTAGCATTACTGCTAGTAATTAGCAAATATTGTGTTAAAATTTCAAGTCAAAATCTTAAACACGCTATTAGATATGGCATTTATCATAATGAAAATTTATGAAAAAACACACTTTTTCAGAAAACGCGTTTAAGAATTTTAATACTGAACAAAATACTATCCTTTTGGTTCATTATTTCTTGCATAATTTACCTTCCACTTATGTTAGAAATAAATGTAAAATGGTTTTGGAATCCTAATCGTGTAACCTGTAAAATAAGCACATAAAATGCTTAATATGTGTAAATTTCGAAAATTTACACAAACAAGGTTTTTAGGGGTAGTTTCATAGCTTAACTACATCAGAAAATTACGCAAAAATGCTGAATTCTTAATATGAAATGTACAATTCGATACTTCAAAATTCTAAATCAGATTTATTAACTATGTTTAATTCCATATCTCTAAATTTGTGCAAATTTTTTCTTAATAAAATCGAACGATTTCATGATCATTCGTTTTCTACTCGTCGTCCAAAACTCAATTAAGAGTTTTGGAACAACTGAATTTTTAAACAGAAATTTTAAACTCTTTAATGAATGTTATTCTAAAAATTCACATTTTATTTGAATTTATGTTTTAAAAAAACTGAAAAAAATCCCCTTAATGAATGTGCATCTTCTATAATTGCAGTAGATTTAAGAAGTACTGATGTAAAACGTTTGTAAAAGCATTATAAATTTGTACTTCTTACAAGTACTAATTAGGCATATTGTTGACACAAAAACGGAACTAGATATTAAACTCGAAAATATTAACAAAATAGATTAACTGATGAAAACATACAAATCATTTAATCTTTCTTGCAATAAAGTAGGTAATATATGGTGCAATTAAGTAGGTAGTACATATGCAATAAAGTATGTAATAGGATATCCTATACGAGTTTTAGTATTAATTAGAAATTATATCAGAGATTATTACATCTGAGTCAAACGAATGAAAATAATTGAAATAGAACTCTTAGATATTATTTAGAAATTGTGTAAAAAATTCTTACATTCAAGTTCTCGAATGAATTCAAATGATTAAATAAATGTAACTATTTTTACAAAAGCGATAAAAATTAGGTTGTTTAGATAGACTCTAGAAAAAAAGATCATCAAAGAAAAATACAAATATAAAAATTTATATTTCGCTCAATCACTCTCTATCAAGGGGGGGGGGCTTTCTCGTTCTCCTGTATATTTCATATCTAGGTACATGTGCTATAAAATACTGGGGCTTGCCTATATACTTTTGGCGCCTTGTGCAGCAGCCTTAAAACCAGTTCTGTTTCCTTTGCACTAGAGTTACTTATAAAAGTGGCGTTTTTAATCCAAAGAATAATAAATTTAATTTTATCAGATTAAAATCAAGCAGTTTCAAAAAAAAAATGTTTTAATTTCTTCTAAATGGAAATCTCTCGACTTACTTCCAAAAAAAAAAAAAAAAAAAAAAAAAAAAAAAAAAAACTTTAAAAAAAATCTTAACAATTTTATATGTTTTTCACATATTTTAGTGAACTTTTCTACGTTATGTGATCCCTAAATGCATTACCTCGTGAACGGCTCTTCTTGAGTGCAAATATCAAAGGAATAACCTCTGCCTTAATGTATAGTGTTTTCTACAGCATTCATTTCTTAATGGTAAAGTTTTGTTAATTTTTAAGATTCAATCAAGTAGAGGAGATTACATTAAGATATTTTTTCCGGCCTAAGTCCCCTAACATTAAGCTTTTAAAAAGGATATTATTAGGTGAAAATGCTTTGTTGAATTCAATAAAACTTTGTTAATTAAACAAAAAGTTTGGAACGGAATAATTAACGGAATAATTCTGTTGGGTAAATAAAATATTTTATTAAATCAAACAAAAACTTTGTTGATTCAACCAAATAACAATGATGATTTTATTGATCCAGGAAAATTACTAGATAGCACCAACGAAAAATTGTGTTAATTCAACCAAAAAAATGTTTTTACAAAATTATTCAGTTTAAATTACACCAACAAGATTCCTTGAAACCAACAAAGTACTTTTTTTCCTACGTATAAATACAAAAGTTAACTTCACATCACACATATCATATATAAATATTCATTTAAGTAATCTATAAAGCACGGGGTTATTCAAAATAAACATAGCAATTAAAAAACTGAATTTTAAAGAAAAAAAATTTAATGGATAAAAATTACATAAAATCTAAAAAAAGTAAATTTTGTTTATGCTTTTATATATTCTATCTGACTCTTCTTGGTGACACGGACGACTTCTAAAAGCGGTAGTACATTTTGCACTATACATTTTGTATCCTATCTGGAGTCACCAATGCAAGCTCATTAGAAATGTTCGTTTTGAATTCTGAAATAGTTTTTGGCAAAAGAAGCACAATGCACAAGTCTTTTCTATAACCCCATAGAAAGAAATCACGGGTATCATGTCCACAGATCAAGGTGAGCAGAACACATCGTCTGCATCTCCAGTTCGACAGATCTAGAGCGGTAGAATAGGTCGGTGCATTAGTGTGGGAACCTCCACACTTCAGTTTTGGAAGTGCTCCATCTGTACTTCAGACATGCTTCAAAATGTATGTTAAATAGTTGTAGTCTTTTTTACGCTCTGTCTTGAATTATATTGTATGAAAATCGTAATGAAAGGAAATGATGTTACATCAACACTAAAGAATAAAGTCAATCAACGTGATTCTATACTGATCAAAAAGTATTTCTTTAGCAAAAAAAAGTAAAACTTTTGGTATTTAGTTCTAGACTGGTTATTTAGATATTTAGTTAGATATTTAGTTTGATATTCAGTTTGTCTAGTAAAACTTATCATATAATTTATATGGTTCCCTTGAATGCCTTAGAATCTCCACTCAAATGATGAAAGCAACAACACCTCAAGATATACTCCTGTCAACTTGATGTGCCTGGTTGTCGTTCCTACTTTTCTTTTAGCATAAGGCAAATAAATGACATATTTGCTTTTATAATACTTCAGTGGTTTTTCATTTGCTAGTTATTTTGATGTAATCATTTTTAATGTTCAACAGGATTTAAAATAGCAAAGATATTTACGATATTTTTTTTTAATATCTAAAACATTTAACAAACTCTTCCTACAACCGTCAACGTTATCTCAACAATGTCACAAAGATTCGATGGTTATAATCTTAAATTAAATCACACAACCAAACACGTTTTTATCAAATATAGCTAATATCCATGATTGAACCAGCTTTTTAATATTTAAAAAGAAAACATGTTTAAATTGGTGTATTCATTTATGAGCACCAATGCCAAGGACAAAAACAGCTATTCCACCCTTCTTTTTTTGTCAAGTTATTTTGTTATTCAATTTTATTAACATGTGTTAAAATTTGTATTGAGTTCTTTCCCATTTAAAAAAATACAAAAATTAAGTCTATGCAATCAATCATTTCTTGCATACGCAGTAAAAAAAAACCTTAAGTATGAAATGCCATTTTGAGAGTTTTTTTGCCGAAATCAATACTGCAGCGTATCATTAAAGCTTGTCATGCACTTCAAGGATTAAATCTAACACAATTCACCCTACAAATAGTTAAATAATTTTAAGCTAATTTCAACTCACAGAATTGATTGACGAAATTTCATGACAAAATCAGTGCCTGTGTTTCCATAATTTTCTGCACCAAGAAATTGAGCCATAATTCTCCGTCGCAGAAAGCGCCTTCGAGAATTTCTTCAACCATGATAAATACTGAGGAAAAACTCGACCAGTATTTAATAAGTGCGTTAAGATATCCTGTTGATAGACTATATGGCATCAATTTTTTTTTTTACTTTTTCATGTAATGAGGAAGGGAGTTCAGCTTTTAAAGTGTTACTTTAGAACCCTTTGATTATTTTTACTTTTCATGCAGGATTTATCATCAATATTCTTGAAAAGTTCATTACATCTTTCAAATGTTACAATGAATAATTTCAAATGGTCACGAATGAAATATATTTTTCCAATCGACGTCAAAATAAAATATCATTTAAAGTATTGAAATGGAATATTATTTGTATTTTATTAAAATATACTAGAGTTAATATTCAGCATGAGGTGCAATGAATATCGTTGAAAATAGGAACGCACTTACTTTTTCACTTCTTCTTAATTGTATTCATTTTTACCAAAACGTACTTTATAAATTTCTTCACGTGAATTCAAAGTTATAAAGCTACGTGGTTTAATTAAAAATTGTAATTTTGCATATTGTCATTAGAAAACTCACTTATAATACACAAATGTATTTTTTAGTTATTCTGATCCAATCACCGCTTCATTTATTCTATAAATATTTCTTAAAAGCAATAGATAATCCTCAAATTTCATTTCCTTTTTGTTTAGAAATCAATTTTTAAAACTTAAAAAAAGAGCTGAAAAACTGAATACTTTAAAGCCTATAATTTTTAAAGTGAACGCCATTAAAAAAACTTATTAATGCATACTCTTTACATATTTCTGTTGTATCTGTAGTTGACTTGTGACTTGAAATCTAAAAAAAAAAAAAAAAAATAGAAAGCACGAGGTAGTAAAATAACACATATTTAAAGTAAAAATGCTATCGTATAAAGTTAATGTTAAAGTATATATAAAAAAAACCGGTGGTAAAAGATGCCGTGTGGGGTTAGTGTACTATGCAGAAGTCTTCTTTCCGGTGAAGTCCATCGTGTTTATACGTTTCTCAGCTCCTGAATTAGAGAAAAACGCCATATGAAATCTTGAGTCAGTAGTAATAAATTGCTCATTGATTCAGTAGAACTCCCGAGGAGTCATCGAAGAATCTGTCCGGTTAGTGACGCAATCTCACCGAGCTGCCCGGGTTGATGGCTTAAATGTGTTGGGATGAAGGAGCAGATATAACACAGATTAGGAGTCATTAAAATCGTTCTCTGTTTCAGTTCAAAAATTTATTTTTGTAAAGCAAAGTAAAATGGAAAATAATTTTTTTCATGTGTTATTTACAAAAAGCAAAATTCTATGCAACAATTTCAAACAAAAGTGCAGGTCTAAAGTTACATAAATACAAGAAAATATAAATTACAAAAACACACGGATCAAGAATTTCAAATGTTCGTCTTTTTACTATCAATCTATGCTACTATCGGCTTATTTCATTTTTCTTATTACAGTAAACTAAAAGCCTTTCAATTCACAAAAACTTGATACTCAAATAGAAAATCACATTATTTGGAAGATATATAAGGTTTTTGGTATTACAATTTAAGGTTTCGAAATATATAGACATTTGTTTCTCCCCGCATGACAATATGGTTTAGAATACTTTGAAATTTTTTTAATGTAATTACTTAATATAATCGAGAGTAGTAACATTGTTAACCCTGAAGTTTTCCTTTTTTCACAAAATCTTCTTTCTCATGATGATACTGGCTCTTTCCGCATTTCATGGAACCTATTGGAAATTAGTTATGAACACTCTGTGCAATCACAGAGTGTTCATAATTAATTCCCCAATTCAGGGAGGTATACATCGAAAACTGCTAGTCAGAATACTATCAGATTTGCAGAGATCCTCATTGATATTATGAGAAACAGGTGGGGAAAATATAGTTCACCTAGCACTGCTCAATATTGTAGTTGGAAATAAACAAATTCTCGCACCACGAAGAAATATAAAACATCTGTTTTAAAATCCCTTAATTGTTCCTTCGGTTGAGAATGGTTTTTACTATGCAAGATGCTTCTCGTGAAACTCTTTTCTCGATATTGATATTCTGCAACCTGCTACTTTGCATCGATATCAAGCCTTAAAAGGAAATCGAAAAGGTCAAATGACAGTTGTGGCTATGGAAAGGGATGTCAAAATATGAAGATCGTTGAGTGTTAGATCTGGAAAAAATTGGAAAAACGATAATGAACAAATTGTGCAGGATGTTATTACAAAAGTGGAAAGACAGGGTGTCAAATTCCATAGGTATAGATATAATGTCCACGACCGGCCTGTTATCACAGTTCGGAAGATTTACAGAACATTTTTCACTTTTATCCTTGCAAATCAGCTCAAGTAAAAAGCTCTTACCTGTGGATGTGAATGTGTTGGAGATTTTCGCCGCAACATTCCTCGAAACAGCTGCAATGGATGTTTGCCATAAAATCTGCTGCGGACGGATGAGGCGCATTTTTATCTAGACTGTGCAGTTTTTAAGCATAACTGCAAAGTATGTGATTCTAAACATTCGTTTAGACAATTCCGTTCGACACATTCGTTTTGGGAAGTTTCTCTACATTCTCCCAAGTGACGGTCTGGGGTGGTGTCTTTGAAATATTCAATCTGGGGACATTTAATTTAGAAATGCTTAACACAGGTCTTGTGACGAGTTCTGATACCTGCCAGAGTTATACATCGTACATACTAGATAAAACGTAACTGCAACAACGCAGTTGTCCTTCAATGACTAGGACGTGGTACCATCGCACACAACGACATGTGCCAAGCAGTTAATGATCCATTAACATTCATAAATCCATTTTTTCATGCATCCGTAAATCCACAATATAAAATCCATTTTTCTGACAACACAGTAATCAGCCGACATTTCTTCCCTTTTTGGCCACTACGACCTCCTGATCTGAATCCGCATAATTTCTGGCTTTGATAATATCTCAAAGATCTGATCTACAGAAAAGACCTTAGGTCTTCGTAAGATATTAGAGATAGCATCGAGCGACGTCTCCATAGCATAGAGCACCAGCAGTGTAGCATTCATTTTAAGGTTCTAGATGGGGACTGAAAAAGAGGTGTTTTGTATGAATTACATTAGAAAGACATTTTTAATTTATAATATTTTCTGTATTGTTTACTAAGTCCACATTAAAATATTCTAAATCGCTAAGTAATAGTGATATTTAATTTTTATTTTCACGGAAATCTCACTTCCAGGGTTTTTTTTTAAGATATTGTGCAAATATGGTAGTATTCTGAGTATAGCTTTTGCCGTACGCAGCTCTCAATAGGGAAACTTTAATTATAAACGGGCAGTATCACTAGTAGCACAACTAGTTAAAAAAACGTTCAAGAGACATTCAGCCTGCATCATGAGAACGCAGGCGAACATCTTTTGAACTAGTTGTGCTACTGGCGTATGTGGATGATACATCGAACCTGTAATGGTTTCTGACAATTTAACCCCTTAGCCGGTTCAATTATTTTCGAGATGGAGGGTCAAAAATGTCAATTTTTTTAATGCATATTTTGATTATTATACATTTTCAAAGCATCATAACACTATTCTCATACAAGATTTCCTAAATCGTGTATATTACTACCATCTAATGGGAAGAAAAGTAAATAAAAGTATTTGTAAAGTAAAAGTAGTACATTTTTAAAGCGTCATAAGACTATTCCCATACAAGATTTCCTAAATCGTGTATATTGCTACCATCTAATGGGCAGAAAAATAAATAAAAGTATTTGAAAGCAAAACAAAATAATGGAAAGATTGTCTGAAAAAATATTCCTACTTCCCGAGCGACACTCGGGATAATCCAGATCAGAACGTTTTACCTGCCCGAGCTCAGCTCGGGAAAATCCAGTAAGGGGTTATAAAAGAAACTCTTTGTATATTGAAAATTCTATGTATTAATTAATGTTGTTAATAAATAAGGCAATTTAAAAATAAAAATAGTAATGTTGTATTACACTATTACAATTTTCTATACCCGTACAAATTAAATTTTATTGTAGGATCATTGTTTTTTCCCGATTTCAAGTAAGTGCTGTAGACTTTAAAGAAATACTCCTACTTAACGTCAAATTTTATATTTTAAACCTCGGTGGCAGTCTATATTTTCTCCCGAGTCGTTACTACATATATGTTATTGGAATTCCTTCCTAGATTAAATTGTCCTCCAGTTTTGACATCTCTAACGCCTGCCTCAAAAATCCAAAAAACTTACATTCTCGAATCCTCCATCCCCACAGAAATGAAACTCTGAAACTGTCAGTTTAAAAGATATATTTTCAAGCTTTTCTTAGTCTGTTGGGATCCTGACCATTTCTCAAACATATATATCGTTCATGTTCCTTTCTCCTTGAAAGGAAAAAAACCGTTTTTAAAAATATTAAAGTTCAAACTAATTTTTCTTTCATAGACTTTAAGAAGTGAATACTTCAAACATATATATCCAATTTAAATTAAATGTGTGCGATAAGTATTTTCCTCCGGAACCATTCTATTTATGAACATAAGAACAATAATTTAATTTGATAAATAGAGGAAAATATAATACATTTTAAAGAGACATAAACAAGCTCTGGCAAAAACAACACCATTTTTCAGAAATCTCATTTATGTTAAAACTTAAAGGAAAAAGTTTTCTCTTTTCCATGTTAGTGTTTTCATTTATAATTTGTTTGAAATGTCTATTAAAATTGAAATTGATATTTTTTAAATTCACTATTAGTAAGTTGATTTTGGTAACATATCAAAATAGTGCTTCTTTGAAAAACTTTGAAAGTTTCTTACTTGTTTGAAAAAGTTTTAGTAAAATTTCATTTTTAAGTTTGATAGACTGTAGCATCCAAAAGTTTTGAGACGATGTGCTTCTCTGTCCGTTTTTTATGAAGAAAATGTCTTAACGGTGTAAATTAGTAATTTGTAGTCTTTGGTCATCTTACATGCTAGCGGCGGTGGGCCGGTCTTGGATCCAGTGCCTCTTCTCACAAGCCTAAATTCATACTCGCTTAAGTCCCTAAAACCTGCTTCCAAATCTCAATGGAAAACCCCAATTTCCCAGTGATTGAATTTGTAACCTGGGCTAATATTAGCTCTCCCCCCATCCACTTTGACCGACCCCACAGTGCCGAGTACTAAAAACCAAAAGGATATGCACTAAATGCTAAATATTGCTGTAATTATTTTACATTAAAACGATTAATTTCAATAAAAGTTTAGAAAAAAATGTCAGATCTGCTTTCGACTTTTCAAATGCACTCTTGGTACTTTTCTAATTAACAATTTTCACATATATAATTAGTAGCACACTATGTAAGATAGGTAAAGATGCAAATTACTGATTTACATCATTAACAAATTTTGCTTACAGAAAACGTTAAGTCAGAAAAACATACCATCTCAAAACTTCTGCAAACTACTCCATATCTAGCTATAAGAAAATCAGGGGTTGAAATTAAAGCGCTACTAGCGAAACTACAATAGTCCCTACTTTTTTCGTAGTTAGTAGTGTAGAGTGTTACTTTTTTAAAAAGTGGTGTAATAAGTAATGCAATAGAAAACATCACTAATTTTTAGCAAGTTCTGACAGCTGCTTTTAACGTTTCTTTTGCCACGTCAGTTACAGTTCCTTATGTATGTAAAAGGAATAAGCTTTCCTACAAAAGTGTACAACCCTTGTTTCATTGTCGTTTTCTACCATCGGAATCTTTCATATGCAAGGGATCAAGAATGTAATATACGCTTCATGTTCTATAAACAATTGATTAAATTCTTGTTATTTGAAATATAATGTAAGAAGAATACACCAATTCACTTCAGTTTTACATAAATTCTAAAAATGATTTTTAAAATTAAAACAGTTTTGAAAATATAGTTTAAAAAAATACACTGCACAAAGCTTTAAAAAAATATTTTCTGTGTGTGTCTTCGATTTTCCGAAAACCCAAACCAATTTTTTCTTTAGATGTGAAAATAAAAACTACCTCAAAATTCTCTCAGAAGAACTTATAGCAAATATACCTTGGAAGATAATGAAAAACCAAACCCACTTTCCAGAACAAAGAATGGAAAAGCTTTTTGTAATAAAACGGGGCTTAGAAGGATTGGTTGTCTAAGTGAAAACATGGATTCCAATTTCAGTGGCAGTTATATTAAGATATGTCAGTTATTTGTTCATGGAAAATTTTAGGTAACAGAAAAATATTTTACTTAAAAAGAATAAATCTCTCTCTAAAGGTGAAATATTTTTTTAAACATTGTTGTATGATTGATTTTTAATTATCTAAAACGTTTGTACTTAATTTTTGAGACTGGTAGAAAAATACATTGAAAATATTCAATAAGGAAAAGATTTTAACTACCTCACCAAATTTATATAGTTTATTATTAAAGTGTAGATATTCAATAACTGTAATATACCAGCCAATATACTACGTTTCTAATGCAGTGCCTGGTCATAAAATTAGAGCTGACAAACAAGCAGCGACATTAACTTATACTTTTGCTGCAACAGAAGTCTAAAACAAGTTAAACTGATACAAATTAACTCTGGACAGGAATAATTGAAATTTCATGTATATACATGCATCATGAAATATAATATGAAATTCGAACAAGAAATACTTGAAGCGTATTTATAGGAAGCTTTATTTTACATTTATGGTGTTGAAATTTCTTAAATATACATATTTGAAAGGTTTATGCTTCTTTTCTGTCCATGATATCAATAGTGAGTTGTGACACAAAATCCTTTTGTATCTTTCTTCTTGGGAGTTGGAATGGATCTTTCAAAACTGTAAAGCTTATAAGTCAAATCACTATTTATTTTAAGGAACAAAAATTGAATCTTACTTAAGAAAATTAATGTCGGTCTCTCTAGTAAATTTTTATTTTGAATTCTGAACAGAAAACAAATTCATTTACTGTAAAACCAAAGCTCTAAAAACTTTTTTAATTAGCTTATTTATTATTGCGAAACGATTGCTAATATTTTTATTACTCTAATATTATTTCAGCATAGCCGAGTGAACAGGAAAAGTATGTATTGCTAGTTATTTCCATTTACCACATCCTACTAATGAAGTTCGAATTTTCCCCTTCCCAAAGCAATTATTTCAAGACTACCTCCGAACGAGGTGTCTAAAATGAAACAAAACACTCGAAATGATTGCTTCCCCTTACATGTCCGTTCTACTTATTCTTTTTTTCTCAAATTAATCTTCTCGGTGTAAGCCATCATTTTTCTTTCCGTTCTTTTTCCTCTTACAGCCTGTCGATTCCATTTGCCGATGTATTCATTTAAAATCCTCCCCGAAGTGGAATTGTCTATTTAAACGATGGGTCTTCGATCATTTAAGCCCCCACATGGATTCCGCGGCATTACTGAAACAGATATCATTCTTGTCTAGTCCGGCAATGATGTATTTCAAAAGTATCCGCCGAGCTGCGGGGATTTCACAGTTTGTTGAAAATGAATATATATATATATATATATATATATATATATATATAAAGTGTTTGGAAATTTATGCATTCAGTGCTTGTTAAATTCCTCATACTTTCTCTTAAACTCAATCTTATTTCATAGTAATAGTGGTAAATAATAGTAATCACAGAAACATTAAAAGCTTTTAAATCAACCACACTGGATAATGTGGTATGTACTGGATAAGCTTTTGTAAATCAACCCCATTTTATTTTCTACAGTATATTTGTAAAATTCTATAGTTTTCTTTTATGAATTATGAAAATTTCTGTACAATATTACATTAAAAGTTGAGAACTGTTTCACTAAATATATCTCAATATAGCTTTAAGCAACTCTTTAATAGAATACTTTTAAATGTGAGACATACCTTAGAATTCTTAAGAGCTATTTGTTGAAGGGGAAAAGTGCAAAATAATGTTGAGTCTAAAGAAGATCTCTGCAGAAACTAATTAAGTACTGTAAATTATTTCGATTAGATAGATAATGCATAAAATGCTGTGACGCATGGGGCAAGTTAATCTGTTACATAGGGAGGCTTTTTTTAAATAAAGATGCCGTTTTCTTTTCTTTGATAACAATACGAGAAGTTGACAAAGTCCGAGAGGAGGAGAATCATCAAGACCATGGAAGCCGGGTAGTCAGCTGAGCGAGTAGCCCGCTACCAAGGCCGTTCTGATTTTCTTGTGAGAAGGTATTGGGACGAGTGTACACGATAAAGGTCGCTTACATGGTGACCAGGCTGAGGACGCCCTCGACAAACCAATAGTCGTGAAGACCGCCACATCATAGCACACGCACGCATCTCCATCTGATTATCATCCATCAGAATGAAATCATTGCCAATTTTACCAGCATATGAGCTGACATATGGATCAAGGATCTCATCCCGATATCTCACATCAGTCGGAGTTCCTCTCAGGAAAACATGCAGGTCAGTGTGACCACCGAGTGAGATCTCTGCACAAACCATTATTCCACCTCCTCGATAACGAAGTCTTTCAACAGTGTTGGATTGGTGGTATCTGGTGCTTTGTTCCCTCCAGATCAGCAGACGTCCTGAATCGCTCTCACTGTGAATCTGGACACGTCTGTAAAGAGTACAGAAGCCCATCGCTGTCTGGTCCTGGAAACGTGTTCTCTCGCCCAAGATAAGTGGGTCCTTCTCTGTCGTCCATTGAGGGGAGAAGCACCCACAGGGGGGGGGAGCGACCGCCGAAGGCGGTTTACGCCAACCAATAGCCCTCCGGGGAAAACCTGGATGGCCACCCCGGACCAAGGGCATACCCCCGGCGCCGAGCCCACGAACTTTATTTGAATCCAAAAATTTACATTAAGTTACAGAACTCCCACTGGGGATTAAGACTTCAAAAGAACAAAGAAAAACATGAAGGACACAGGAAATAAACACTAAAAAACATACAAATGAAATACAATAATAAAAGTACAAAGAACAAGAATAAAGAGTCACCAAAGGCGCGAATCTAAAGAAAAACCAGTTCTAGAGTTAAAACACTTCCGGAGACAATACTTCGCGCCGAGACGATTTAGAGGTGCACGATAAATAAGATGATATATTGCTGGACCAAAAAGGTAATATTATAACAAATATTCAACAACAATGGGTTAAAAGGTGACAATAGCGGACCGGCCAACCATGACCAACTCACCAGATTAATTCCTTTCCTTTTTTTTTTTTTTTTTTTTTTAAACTTCCTTTTTGTTTTTGTTTTTTTTTGTTTTTTTAAAAACAGTAAAAACTGTACCCACTCTAGACACAGAGCCAGGTATACCGAACCACCAACTAAAAATCACCAGTTTTAAAACCGAAAAAGAAAAACCAAGCCAGGTTTATTAGTCAGTAGCCCATCCGCTTTACAAAGTTGTGACAAAAGATTTGTGATTAAAGCCCCAATTAGTTCAAATATTAGATTAAAAACTATATTTACAGTTTAAAAAGATAACATCAATATAAATATCACCGTAGGCCCGACAAGAAGTTAAAATAAGTCAATCTTGGTAAATTTAAAAGTTAAAACACACAAGAGTCTAAAATAGTTTAGCCAGAGAAATTTGATTAGTGACAACCTTTTACTTAAAATTCAATTATTCATAAAACTTATATTTTATAAAAATACAATAGCCTTAGTTAAGAACATCATTAATTTAAAAAAACCATTTAAAAGCAGCAGTTATAGTGAAACACCGATATAGATATCACAACAGGCCCACCGCCCGACAATAGCAGGAGGATATTGGTTCCAGATAGATTTAGTGATAAGAGCTCGCAGTGGCTCAGAAAAACTGACTCAGTGATATTATCTATATTTTTAAAATTCAACTATTCATAAAATTCATAAAATAATTTTATAAAAATACATAAGCTTTGATTAAAACATACCATTTCATATTTAAAAGATGACTGTAGTTAAAATCATTTGTAAAATTTAAAAAATTGGCCCTATATTAATTTGCGCGAAGATTGCCCTGATATTTTGATCTCAATGTCTGATAGATATTTTTGAGGCTCCCAATAGTTCGAGATTTGCTGAGTATATTGAGTAGACGAGCCTCGTCTATTGAGGGGGACACACACAACTGGTTGCTTTATATAGAAACTGCATTGTGATTCGCCTTCGCACAATACTAGCGGATATCTTGTTCCTGATGCTGCAGAGTAATCTGCAACAAGTTGCGGCACAGAAATGCTTCTTCTCCTTCGGGCCCAAAGAGCTATATAACGGTCTTCTGAAGGTGCTGTATCTCGTGGTCGGCCTGAAACATGCCTTCTGGACACAGAAGTTTCAGTTCGATATTGATTCCAGAGACGGTGGACCACACTGCAAGACACATTAAGACGCCTAGCAACGTCAGCCTGTGACAACCCCATTTCCATTCATCCGACCACCCGCCACCTTAACGAATCGGGCAAACGGCTTCTCACAGACATTGCGGGACCCTACTGCCTATTTTAAACGAATCTGCTAACAAAAGTAGTAAATCCACAAAAGTTACACCCATAATTACGAAAGCCTGATATTTGCAAATTTTTAACTCACTCGTATATGTCTGCTCTATTCTATTAAAAAAATGTGGTAGCTATTGTTTTTGGGTAAATTTGCATCAAGGTCATTTTTATCACGTTTTAACCGTTCTGTTTTTCCCATCCATGTCAATGAGGTGTCTTTTCGTGGTAAATCGATAACGCTACTAACTTTTTCCCCCTATTTCATACCGATTTCGAGATACGAAATCAAACTCTGCAGTTTTCCACCAGGTGGCGCTGTGAGCGGTCGCATTCGGTAACGCATATTCAATTTATTAAACCTAGACACCACGTTTATAAAAATAGCAGCAGCCGTTCCGAAATTAAGAGGGTGAAAAGGGACTTTAGTGGGCATAATGTATAAACTATATGTTTTATTTTTAGTGTCATTTTTTATAGTGTGTTTCGAAAAATATGTTGTTCCGTAACTTTCGGAGGCCAGTATATATGTATATATACAGGGAAACCAGTGAAAACGGTGCCTAATGGTAATTTCCTAATCTGTTAGTCAGAGACATCTAGTTCCAACTGCAAAATTGTATAATCTACTATATGAGAAACAATCGAAGTCAATAAATCAATGCCTATTAAAATTACGAAGTTTAAATTTTTATACTGTCCCCCGGTCCTATCAGTTATATTTTTTAAAAAACAATTCCTTATAGAATTTCACGCACAAAAAAAAAAAAAATCGTCCATCTGCGACCAAAATTGCTGCTTAAAGTTAGAGCACTTTTCGGGATGCGAAAAAGGGGTTGTATGCAAAGTGAACTTGAGAAAAATTAATGTACAGGGTTATGAGCCTTGTAATATTTATTAGCAATTTCATCACCAGTTTTACGATTGTAGATTTCACTAAAGAAGATTAATGTTTAACTATGTGTATCCTAATTGTGTGTAACCTAATTAACATAAAAATATAGCTTATACTGAAATAAAATTTTTTAAAGAGTTCTTCAAGTGAACTGGTGTTAAATAACTTGAAATACAAAAAAAGAGAATGAAATACTTCATTAAACATTAAATTAGATAATGAGACATTTTAAAGTACGAATATATGCATTTAGAAACTTAAGATAATATTACAAATCTTGTTAGCGTAGCATGCGTTGAAAGTATTTCTGCCTTCGGCTGCAATGCAAATATGCACCCGTGTAGAAAACTCTTCCTATACTTTGCGTAGCATACTCGGTGTTACACATGTGCATGCTACACATATATACGATTAGTAAGTCTGATCCCGGATAGATTTTTTATAGAGCCTGACTATAACCCTTTGCTTAAAGATTAGTATTCTAAAATTAGTTTTGCGTCTTTCTCCGCATTATGTCAAAAAATGAAATTATAACCTGTAATTTAAAATTCCATATTTATAATGATTCCTTAACGGTTTACCGTAACAGGATATTTTTAAACGTGGAAATGTGACTTAAGTCAATATGTTTGCTGCTTCATAACACGGTGAATTTTGGTCGTAGAAGGGCGATTTTTTTTATTGTGTTTGAAATTGTATAGTGAAATTTTTTCTAAATATAACTGACAGGACTGGGGGACCGTATAAAAATTTAAGTTTCGTTATTTTTATAGGAATTGATATATTGGCTTCGATTGTTTCTGATATAGTAGACTGTACAACAATTTAGAGCATTTTTGCAATTGGAACTATGTGTCTCTTACTAACGGTTTAGGAAAAAGCCAATGGTCACCGTCAGCACTGGACATCCTGTATACGTATATACATACATACATTAAGTGCATTTCTCTATATTGAGCGGTAATGAAAATGGCTTCTTGCTTTTGCTTTGCATTACTGCAAGTGAAAAGTATGCAACTGAACAATCCGGCATGTAATAATCTGCAAATCTATTACACTGTATCACCTGTTATTGTTAGCTATTAACAGAATGAGTATATTTTCCAGCTCACTGCAATCTTTGAACACTGCTCGTAAATTTATACATTTTCCATTATCAACAGGATTGAGTCATTACCACTTTGAATCACCATGTTAATCATTTAATATATGCAATGCGAACAGAAATTCTCCACGCCGTCCTACCAGCCATTAATGAAAAATGCACGAAATTATCCTCTTGGGGTTTAATAAGAAATGTAAGAGAAGCTGAATTACTTATATGCGCTAATGATAAGGATACCTGGCAGAAAATTGAATATTGAAAGTAGGTTCTCTATCCTCGAGACATCGATGTCATCAGGAGTTAATGAGGGTTTTTGATGAGAGTGGAATAGAAACAGTATTTTTAATTGGAAAACATGAAGCATTATATATTTTTAATGTAAAAAATTTAAAGATGAATTTCTAATCTTTCATTACGGAAATTTTAACTAGAAAAATACGACTTATTTGAGTGTATCTATATGGATGCAAAAAAAATTATAATGGATAAAAAGCTTACAAAGATATTTTATCTCAATCATAATAAAATCAATTTTATCGAAAATGAATACAACATTTTATTTTAAGCTATATCAACACTCTGTGTTCTTTTATACAGTTGGTGGTCAAATTATTAGGGGCATTCAAAAGTAAAAGCTATTTCTGTATTTTTGTTATACGAAAAAGAATTAGAAAAACACTGGTTAGATAGGATAAATAATTTTATTTTTTAATTTTTGTACATTCCTTCATATTATCAATTAAAAAATATAAAACTACAGAACATAATATGGAAATACAGAGGGTTCAAAAGGCGTTCATCCTGCGTTCTCATAACACAGGTTGAACGTCTTTTGAATAGTTGTGCTACAAGGACTGTTGTTTCTTCTTTGATTACTGGAATGTGATACGGACATTTATTAATTTTTCAGTTAGTGGTCGTCTATTTGTGATCGTTTCTGACCTTATTTCTCTAACTGATTTCCCACAAATGTTTGATAGGGCTCATAACCGCAGAGTTTCCAGTTCAGGAAACTGTAGAAATAAAATTGGTATAATATGGTCTCATATTGATGCTGTAACTCCCCTGGCATTACAACAAGGGACTGAGTCTTTCATAAACGTGAGCTTTGCAATTTTAGGGAACCATTCCTGAAGTCGAAGTATCAGGCGAGTTTGGAATACTTGCCTATCTTGGTAATGTTTCACGGTTCTTCGTACAATATAAAGACGCCCAACTCTGTTAGCACTTTTGACAGACCACAACATTATTTTAACAGTATGTTTTACCCTCTCCACGATGCAGTCGAGGTACTACTTTTTACCAGGACGTCAGTAGGCATAGCTGCTTTTCTCTGCTAAGATCGCGAATGTTGATTCTTCCGAGAAATACACCAAAAAGGAAAAGCGAGTTTAGGTTAATTACTTTGAAAAATATTGTTTAAAATAGGTTATTATAACATTAATAGCGAGCACATTATTCTAGTCCTCAGCCATCATCTTGGCGAGCTCAGTTAAAGCATCCACCCCCCCCCCTCAATTGCGTCAGTGAGTGTGACTTCTTAACTAGACGACGACTAGACAAACCTTCCTCAGTCTCCTCTGAACACATCTTTTAGAAAATAGCATGCCAGCTTCCTGCACTGATTGACTCAAAGTTCAGGATTATTTTTTTTTCCAGAAAAATATTCCAAATCATTCAATCCGAATGTTGAGTAATGAGCCATTTTCTACCACAGTTTCCGCTTCTTTTCAGGGATAGTGAAACTTGCCTGATACCCTAACTTTATAAAACAAATTCCCTGACAATGAAGAAATCATGTTTGCGCATAACTCATTGCCTTACCTCAATTCTAGGAGACTTATGGCATTCTACGGCAGACAATATTGTACCAGTTTTACTCTGGCCTGACAACACACCGGATGTGAATCTTATCGAACATTTGTGGGAGATATGAAAGTGAAATCGTCAAGGAAATTATCACAAATAAACTGAAAAGGAGTGAAAAATTAATAAATGTTTGGCATTGCAATCCTGCAATCAAAGAAAATGCATACACATCATTCCTAGAACATATTGAAGCCGTTATAGAGTCCAAAGGAAACGTCACCCAATACTGACTGACATGTTTAAACCTTCTATTTCGTATGTTATATTCTTTAATATTATATATTTTTAACTCAGTATAATGAAGAAACGTACAAAAAATAAAAATAAGACCTTTTATCCTATTCTGTCGGTGTTTTTCTAGCTCTTTTTTTTGGATCTAAAGAACAGAAATACAAGATTTTACGACTGTCCGTAGTAATTTGCTCACTCACAGTGGGTTGTGATTTTAAAATGGTTTTAGAAGATACTTTAATACATTCAATTTTGAATAAAATAAAAAACCAAACCCATCTGAAACCTTAAACAAATAAGTGTAAAACTTTTGTCTGTATAAATCATTTTTCATTTTAAAACTATTAAATATATACCGTGTGTTCCAAAAATGACCAACGATTTGAAAAAAACAATTTAAGAAAGACGATAAGCGATAGAAACTTCGCAAACCAGGGAATTTATTATTGTCAATTTTCAAAATAATTACAAACTTCATCAACAGATGGCGCTGCTGACAAAGAAAACTTTAAAACAATGTTTCCAAAATAACCACTGTTTGCAGCAACAACGTAGCTCAGTCTGAGGATAAATTCTCAAACGCCCATGCAAACACTTTAGTTGGGATATTCTGAGAAGCAGCAGAGATGTCTTTTTATAGTTTGTGGGTTGTGATGATAGGACTGGTCTTTCAATTAACCCTCTCCCCCTCCCCCTCAAAAAAATAACAATGTCGACAATAGTCGGTAATAGGTGTCGGTAATATGTCGACAAACTATGCCACTTGGCGCATGCTTTTCCTAGTCAAGGACAATGTACTGTTTGCAGGACCGTTTTCGACATTGGTTTATCTTTGAAAACTGCGGCTTTTTGCTACAAAACTGTGGTCCAAGTGATGAAACTTCAGAACAATAAAAATACGTTGTCCAAACGAATAAACCATTTTCGAAGCATACGCTAAGATGTAGAAATATTATCGTTCTGAAAAGACGGAATGCGTACAAAATAGCAGCGCCATCTATTGACGAGCTTTGTGACTAATTTTGAAAACTGAGAGAATAAATTCCTTGGTTCACTCAGCAAAATGCAGCAAACCACACATTTCTAATGTCATCCTTTTTTCTTTCATTGATTTTTCAAATCGTCTGTCACTTTTGAGGACCGCGGTATCAAATGTGAACGCTTTAATTACGAGGTTTCGACGGTAGGTCGCAAACATCGAGGTCGATATTTACAACAGTAATATCAATAACGATTGTAAGATTGAATGAGCCTTACTATGGGTACTTTCATCCTTATAGATGCCAATATGGATCAAAATAGGTACACATTATCCGATCCTACGAACAAATTATCTCCTCAGAATGGTGACATTTTTACAGCAGCAAAATATGAGATGTTAAACAGTAAGCATGGGTATGAATTTGCTGTACTTTTCTCGCTTCCAAATTTCTAAGACTTAAGTCCAATTAAGAATATATGGTACCAACTGGATTAGGATTCTAGTTCCACAGATCCCCAACCGTGCAACTTCCGGCGATTGACGATGAAATTAAAGCCCGCATGACCCCGAAATACTAGAGCTAGTATTTCATTGACTCTTTTCCTGCCAATTTAACCTCAATCTGGGTCCTGTATGATGGATATTCTGAATTTTCAGAGGTAATTATATTATTGATTGAACCCTGTATAATTTACAGTGATCCAAAAGCTGAAAGCCGATTGTGAAGATCATACTGTAATAAAATTTTCTTTACCCAGAAAAAAAAAACCTTCTATTAATCGTTGTGTTTTTTTCCTGTATGGAAAAAGTTTAGGAATATAGGCAGTGTGAGAAAATAAAATTTATTTAAGAAAAGTATGTTTAATGTTTCTCCCTTACAAATAATCACCAATTTAATTTTACTAAATAGCAAAATGAGTAAACTGGTGAGCATATTAAACAGAATTTTATTTTCACAGAGGGCAAACATAATGGTCTGCTCCCAGGGGTGTCATAAGCTTGTTTGAAGTTGATACTAAAGAAAGGAAGGAACATTTTGGTTAATATTTGACCAATTTCCAATGTTGGATGAAATTTTCGGTTTTATGAGCATAGGAATAACAATAGGGTAAAACAAGTAGAAGCAGCAACAAAATGTTGAATTTTATTAAAATTTTATTTATGCAGCAAGCCGCAATTTTAAAACAGTTTTATTGAAACGGAATTTGAAAAAACGAGATATTGCCATTTATAAACAAAATTATAACACATACCGCTAAAAATCAATGATTAAAGCAAATAACCAAGACAGCACAGCAAACTCGCATCAAGCTTGCAGTAAGCTTGATTTATCAAGTCAATAAACTTGAATTAAGCTTGAAAAATTCAAGCGTGTAAGCTTAATGCAAGCTTGAATCAAGTGTTCAAGTTTACACTTGCCCAACTTGCATTAAGCTTGACATAGTAATCTCGAATCAAGCTTGACATAGCAAGCTTAATAAATTTTCCAAAAAAAAAAAAAATTCCTAAATACACGGGGCACTCGTCGGCGAACTCGCCCCACATATTTTATTTTTCCACGCATTTTCCCCTCTACGCTGAAATTTTAAGTTATTTTAATCTGTTTCCATCAAGCGTCCGCGGTTGGGAAGCCAACGTCCTACCACTCAGTCAGCCTGGCTTGCGCTGATATGGCTAAAGTTTGAAGTTACTGTTATGGTTATCACGCTGTTTTCTGGCGATATTGATCAGTGGCCGATGCCGATTTGTTTCTTTTATTTTTCCATGGGATGAATCAAAATTAAAATAATGTTATGTGTGATTTATAGACTCTACTAATAGGGAAATAAGCATAATATAAACTTAAAAGCAGCACACGTTTTAAAACTTTGAATATCGCGACACTCATGTTGGGCAATATTGGCCAAAATCGAGACAAACGACTGATTTTGAAATCAATTTCGTAGTATAATTGTATTTTATTTTGAAGAATTTCAATATTTGGAAATATAGAATATTTTTTTTAATTCTATGGTCAAGTACATTTATGACTGATGATAAATTATTTGTTATGTGGATGTGGCTTTCCAAATCAAGCAGTAATCAAGTTGTATTCAAGCTTGACAGTTCAAATGACTTCTCCAAGCTTGCTGCAAGCTTAAAATGAATCGAACTGTCAAGCTTGTATTAATACATCAAATTCAAAGAAATGTCAAGCTTGATTTAAGCTTATGTGATGTCTTGGAAGTAAAAATCACTAAAGTAGTTATTTGAGTCCCGATCATCATGTATATAATAATAAATAAATAAATAATGACCTATAAAAGTAGTTTTTATAAGTCTTATTACTGAGTACACTACTTTTAATGCATGTGATTATAAACCTTAATATTACCGACAAAATTTAATCTGCATGAAATAAATTAACATGTATAAAATGCACCCATGCAAAATATTATCATAAACCATAGCAGACAGGATCTTTTTCTGAGGAGGGGGAAGGGGCGGGGGGTTGTAAAAGAACGATGTTCACTTTCAGTAGCTATATGGAAAATAAATATAAATACAAACGTAATGGTAATCGCTAGTTATGCACACATGGAGCACATATGGAGAGACAGACAAACCGAAATCATAAAATCTTTTATGAAAAAAAAAATTAATTAGATGATCCAACGACACTATTAGTAGTTCTCCTAAAACCATCAGCTTCCTGTAACATCTACGTCATTTCAGTAAGTGAACGTGTATTTTTTTTAAATATTTTTAAACACTTTTTGTTGTGAAAACTACAAAAATGCTTAAAGTGATCATTTTCTTGGATATAAAAAACGAATTAAATCAATTTGCGTTATGAACTTCGCATAGCTACACATCGAGAGAAAATTCAACACTATCATAGTAATCAAAAGTATCTCTACATATTCCAAACTCTAAGAGAGTTTTTCTTATTAAGACTGCCATATATGCTTATTATAAGCAATTTAGGTTAAATACTATTATATCAAACATTCATATTCATTATATCGACTCCTGATTGATTACCCATTATGGTAAAAATGCCCCCGCGCAATGAATTCTTAATGAGATATAGTTAGAACCGAGCTAACGGAAAAGCACTTATGACAAGGGTACCTGATAGATAATTGACTTTTAGAGCGATGCTCCGTCAAGATGCCATCAAAAATGCATAGTAGATTTCGATGAGATGGTTCTAGAATAGAACATTCGCTTATGGGAATTTGGAAAAATGATGGAATCGTGGGACTGGTAAGTACTCTTCAGTAATATAGTCATCGATGGAATTGCAAATATTCATAAATTAATTGAGAATTAGCACCAAGTATACTTATATATATATGTGTGTGTGTGTGTTTCTTTATTCTAAGTGAATGTTCTAGAACTTAAACTTTTAAACATATCAACATAATTTTATTATTTTTCAGGAATTTATTTATTTATTCATAAAGAACAAATATTCATGAATGCATTAAAACTTTTCCCTAATAACAATTTTCCAGGACGTTAGACGGGCCTAGTAAAAATAACATTTCTACAGAATTATTAACATTCATATAAACAGTAAACTAATAATTTAAACTTATCAAGTGTGAACACTTTATGCTGACAATCAGAATAGCATTATTTTTATTATAACCGTAATAAAATGCTACTTTATATAATACTATATAATATTAATTAAAGATTCATTATACACTAGAAATTCTTATTTAAATACTTGAGAGGTGAAATGTGTAAAAACTTTCAGCATCCAAAAAGACCGACTGCTTGTCATTCAAAAGTTCAATTAAAATTATTTTGCTTTCTCTTGATTAAGCGATGATAACTGGTATTTCTTTGGTCAGTTTAGAACTCTCCAATTTCTAAATTAGTTACTTTGCAAATTCAAACTGAACCACGAAATTTTTTACTGCCCATAGATATTTTTATACTAATATGATAGACATGATGACTTTATATTCGAAAGTTCGTTTCGTTATTTATATAACAAGTCTATAAATAAAGATCATTCTCAGTAAAATTTATATCCTTCAAACAAATTTCGGCCATTTATTAAAATTGATGATAAAGAATGTTTGACTGTTTTCATATATAAAATCAATAATTCTGATTATTTTACGCTAAAGTATTTATGAAAGCTTTTTTCAGTAAATTCAAGCGTCCTTCGGGCTTTATGTTTTTATAGCAGCAGCTTTTTATATGAGGGTACTCATTTTTTTTTAAACCAGAGTTTTATTTTGACTAGAGTTAGAATTTACCTCAGTAAAACTTTAAAAATACATGTAAATCTTCGCAACAATTTGATTTACCTATAAGAGCACATTTAAGTGATCTACAGGATCAAGGATGACTTACTTCAAAACTATCTTTAATAAATGCATTTATCGATAGAATAATACAGACATTACTTACAACTAAATAATTTTGGAAATCTCTTAAGACACTCTTTTTATACTGAAAGATGTTCATGAATTAAATTTCAACAACATCTGCGTACACATGTATTTGGTTTTACTGTTTTAACTGTTCTAATAGGATTAAATTGTTAAACTACTGTAGAAGCATTTAAATCTTCACAATGTATAGAATTAAGAAATGAAAATTTTAATCAGATTAAATGTATGTTGAAGTTAACGAAAAGAAGCGTCCTAAAATATACAACGTGAATTTTAAATATTCGAAACTCGAGCGAACGATTCTAAAAGATTATTTTTCAGTTTAAAGCATCGTTAGGCCAGAAAGATTAATTTATAAATTTTCTGTTACATCCTCAAATTCGTTCCTTTTTACCGAAACAACTAATCTCTAAATAATGCGCTTATGTTACTTCCGTCTCGCCAAAAAAAAAAAAAAAAACCTGCTTTCTGATTGCGTATGACTACACCAGCATGATCCTCACTTTTGAAAATTCCACTGTAAGAGACTTACAAATACCGTTTATATTGCTCTGATACGTATTTTAGGATACGAATTAGGTAATGAAACACGTTTCAACTTTTGTAAAATGCGTATAATTTCCTGTACTTTTAATGCCACTTGAAATCATGCTACTCACACAATATTCTGCAGAAATCTACTTTCAGTATCAAGTGCAGTATTCTGCATAAACGGAATTGTAATTAATTTATTTATTCTAATTTGTGAATTTGGTAAATCAAAAGTTTAATTATTTCAAACGAGAACTGAATACAATAACTGAGACATCTGCTTCTTGAACAGTGCTCCTTGGGTATTATTAACAACAAAGAATTTGGGGTTTTTAAGTGTTAAACTATTTCCAAACTGTAGTAGTTAATAGATATTGTTATTATATACATTTCACCTCCTATAAGGGGATACAGTAATGCAATATACTCAAAGAAAATCCGGTTAAAATGTTTGACAAAACTATGAATTGAGCACACCTTCAGAATTAAAACAACAAATAGAACTTACAGAATTTTTCAACAGTTTAAACAGTCACACCTGGTGGTTATTCGATTGGGAAGTACGTTCCTTAATTGTTTGTGCATTTTCATTCGTAAGCTAGATAATTTTCTGTCGATCTAGGAGCAATAAGCTATTTATGTTTGGAGTATTCTGTCTAGTGATGTTTTACATCAAATAAACTTTGTCTACTCTGTTGCATAACAATTTTATGCTTTCCAATTGAATCGTTTTCTAAGTTTATTGTCGTTCATGAAGTTCCAAATACGCCATGATATGTGAGAGGATATCTGCTGGTGGACAATTTAGGAAGCACGTTAGCTTAACAGTCAAATATTTTTAAATGTTTACACACTTGGCGGTCAAGTTAATACACATATATTTCGTGAAAAAGCTATAGACTGAAGAGACTAGCTGAAAAGTCTTTAATTTCTTTATTTACTGAATCACTTCGATAGCTAAACTATGGCTGTTAAATTATGTTTCATCATTCTATTGAAGAACAGGAAATGAATGAAAAGGACAACCACAAAGTATTTTAATTGCATTTTTGCTTTTATTATTTTTAAAGCGGAATATAAAATCTATGCACTTTACTGCAAGTGATTTTTGCTAATTGTCTTTAACAATCTTTTTTCAAATAGATACTGTATCATTTCCTACATTTAAAATTAGTGCTGTTCAAGACAAATCTTTGAGATTTTTACATCCTAAATGGCTAAAATATCACAAAGGAATAAAGCGTAATCATACCATTAAATAATTAAAATATGCTAATTGCAAAACTCAAAATTCGATATTAAATTTTCAATTACCTGCAGAATCTGTGAAGCTAAACAAAAATTTTGGAAGAATTTTCTACCGATTTCCAAACATGTCATTTTTCAAAACTAAAGACGATGTAAGAGTTCAGAGACTTTTTCTACTATTAAGTTTTTAAGCGTAAATTAAATACGTAATTTAAGTATGCTTTCTAAATTTATATTTATGAATTAGTCAAAGTTTTATTTCAATCAGTTTATTAAAGTTTTAAGTTGTAAATGAATAAGGAAATAATATTTTTTATGTAGTAAAATTTTAAAATATGATTTTCTTGCATGTAAGTGCAGTAATCACTTAACATAAATTTAAATAGAAATCGAACACGACCGAATTATACAGTCATTAGTACTACAGGTTAGTAAGGCAAATACTTGTAATACAATTTTATATCAACGATTTATTTAACGTAAATTAAGCAAATTTCGAAAAGTGTTCGATAATTACATTTAATATCACGGCAGTAACATCACGTCCAATCAAATGAGGTACGAATACATACGTTAAATTTACGGCAGCTGAAATCCGTTCCCACTGGAAAATATGTCTCATGAATCATTAAAAACCTTCACTAAAAGGATAAAGGAAACGAATGGTGTTGGTGAATTACAACCATATTCTCCATCCCAAAGGTGTCATAACGGTTGCATGGAATGCAGAAAGAGTTTACTTGTTTGGACGTGACGATTTAACCTTGTCAAGACGAAAATGGCGAAATCAAATTGTCAAAAGTTTGTAGTTGCTTTATTATATAAATATACAGACGTGAACACACATGTTCATAATTTATTGATATTTTTAGGGCTACCTATTAATATTCTATCAATAATTTCAAAATATTTAATTTTTATTTAAATTTCATCTTCATTTTTCATTTTAATGCAGTTTAAAACCTACATTAGAATATGATGTTTTTTTTAATTACATTTAAAATTCGTTTGCAATAAAATTAAACAATCTCGTTTCTATAAAAAATGAAATTTGTCTATAATTTTCACTTATTTAACAAGATTTTTCCGGGATTTTTAAAAATGTGTTCACTGACGGATTTTTGAAAGAAACTTTGTTATCCATATGCATGAGATCAAGAGGCTAGTCAGTCTGCTGCTTCAAAATACATCAAAAAACTGCCACGAATACTTAAAATCATTTGCACATTCAAACATATTTTAAATGCAGTATGGTAGTCGTGGGTAAAGGTCCGCGTGGGGCAAAAATCCGAATGCAATTTTTTTTTTTTTTTTAGTAATCTAAATTAGCCACACTGATTTTTCACAAGTTCCCTAGATGGCACTGGTTTTGCAAACAAAGAATCACGGATGTGCAATAGTCAGTTTTCATACTATGTGGTAAATTACTTTTATGCGTATTTTGATGTAGTTTTTTTTTTCAATTTTTTTACTTATTTTTTTCTCGAGATTTTACAACTTTATGTTTTAAGGGATTTTTGTACGTGAAGCTTACTTTAAAATGATCTCATTACTCTATGTTTCAAGAGATACGACGCTTGACCAAAACCGTAGAAAAGCAATTTTCATATCTTCATGGGACAAGAATCCGCACGTACGATCCGCAACTAAAGATCTGAATGCGAATCTTGCCCCTATTGCTTTGGGGTCATCATAGTTTCATTTGTTTGACATTCGCATGTTGTGTCAAGTCCCGAGCCTTCCAATAATCATCATATTGTGCTAAGTTCTGGACTTTCTAATGATGATGTTCATCAGGGCCGGAAAAATTCCTCCCCGCCATGCCTGGGGCATGTAAAAAATTCAGCCAAGCATGTATTTTCTTTTTCTTTTTTTTTTTTTGTGCCACTGATTCGTTTTGTGATTGCAACATTTACGTTATCATCAGTTCCTTTTAACAAAATGATAAGTTTTTCTGCGTCCTTACAGATTTGAGTGCCTTTCAGTTCTTTAACAGCCGACTGTCTTCCCCCTATTTTGTAAGTTTCTCTAATTAAATTTAACTGACAGTGATTTTTTTTTTCTTTTTGTCAACCTGTTTTTGTTAAACTAAGTTTACAATGCATACTTTAGAGATTGTCATCATATTAAATCAAAATTTTCCATTCAGTTCATGGCAAAGAAGAAAAAGGAAAATGTAATTATACTCTACCAATATTGAACGTGCTACTAGCAGTCAACCCGACGAATAAAAATTCTGCAGCAAAGACTTTGCAAATGGGTTTCATTATGAGTTTTGTGCCATGTCCACCACCGCGGATCTTTACCCCATTAGTTGGGCAAAAATCCGAAAATATCAAAGCCTGTAAAAGGTCACTCCCAGTTTTTATGCATTACATTTTAGATAAGAGTAATCATTTAAGATGCCAGGTAAAGGTGTAAGCTATACTGTAATAAAAAGTTCAGGTTCATAATTTGTCCAGAAATGAGCTATAATTCAAAACTGCGAACCTTTGCCACCTATCCTATGCAATTTATTTATATACAATGGTAAATCAAAGTGTCCCCTATTATCAAACAATCATTTTATGAAAAAAGACTGATAAGATCTATACATGAACTCTATTAATGTTGACTTGATTATCTACTTATACAAATGTTTAATCATACTTTCTATGCTTAGTTAAAAGTTTAAGTAAATGGAGCTTTTTCTTTGATTTTGTGGTTTTGTCCTTGTTTGGAGACTTGGTTTGATTTTGAAAACTGTTCTTTATTTTTAAGAAGAGAGACTGTAAGAAGAAAAATATTCTTAATCTAATGTTTTGTTTACTAAACTATTTTGATTTATAATTAAGAGAAATTTTGAAAAAGTTCAAGTCGTTCTGAAAGAAACTTTGTCGTTTTTTTTTCGCACAGAAACTTCCTTTTAAAAAAAAAAAAAAAAAAAAAAAACCGCCATCATGAACTATACACCTTTTCAGTGTAGTCGGCACCGACATTCAAACATTTAACATAACGTGCTATCAGTTTGAAGAAACAATTGAGTTAAAACTCCGTGTTCTGTAGACATGCCGTGATGCAGTGCCGGATTTAGAGGTGTGAAGGCCCTGGAGTAACCAAGGAGCGGTGTCCCCAAATTATTTCTCAAATAAGATAACAACTTTTTTCGACGACCAGTGTGGCAAAGTAGGTTCGCCGTTAACTCATACCTAGATGTCCAGGGTTCGATTCTCGTACTCCATAACATGACACATTTCATATATATATATATATATTTTCATTGATGTGGATGAATTCATTTCTTGAGTATATAATGATATGATGATTTACTTTATGATTGTTTCTTTCCAATATACACAGGACTTATCGAATGGAAGATTAATGTTAACCACTTTGAGAAGAATTCGAAACGCGCTTTGGATTGTTCTAGTGAAGAATGAGTGAAAAAGTGAGAGAACAAGGTCTGACATTGTCACAATTTTATTTAAAAAAAATTATTTTGCACATCATGCGGTATTCGCTAGGAAATTTTACGTAAAAATGTCTATTGTGAGGGGCTACTCTACAGTAGAGGCCCCGGGGCTGCAGCCCCGGTCACCCTCCCCTAAATCCGACCCTGCTGTGATGGGTTGAAAGCCGCATTCTGGACAATTCTTTATATCCTATGGCACGAAGTTTTATCACAGTGGTTTCTTCAAAGTGATTGCATGCTACGACAAATATCTCAATGTCGGTGGCGACTATGTCTAAAAATAGAACTAGTGTATAGTTCATGATGGCATGGTGTTTCTTTTTTTATTGTTGTTGTTGTTTGTTTGTTTCAGAGTAAAGTTTCCGTGTGAAAGAAAAAAAAATTACGAGACTCACTTTCGGAATTCTAGTACTTTATCTTTTATCGAGTAAAAGAAATCAGAAGTTTGCGCTTTGATCATTTTCCGTAAAAATTAGATAGATCCTTAACTCTGGGTCCACTACTGGTTTTGTATTTAATCTTAATCCATATAGTTCTTCTATAAAAAAAAATTCTGAACACACCATTTTAGGCGGTCTGTAGAACTTTATTTTATGTCATTCTTTATAAGACCGTTGGGAAAAAACCGGTTTTTCAAGTTTCCTATGGTTTACCAAACTAAAATTGCAACAAAACTTGCATAAAAACAAGCATTTATTTAAAATTTTAATACTAATGTACGGCTAAGGATCTTTAGTTCATTTTCTCTCAGATACTCTCATTTTATTATATTGAAACTGCTTCACGAAGAGACATGCCGATGCCACACCCCCAAACATAAGCGCATGATTACCTGATATTCAAATGGAATTTTATTTCACACAGATATTTCTTTTATCGTAAATGTAGCTTCTTAAAATACATCTCTTATGAAAAAGTTTTCCTATTTAAAATTCTCTTTAAATGGCTGACTGGGTATACAAAAAAAAACCACCCTTTTCAGAATATTCTAAAGTTTTTCTTCATATAAACTCGTTCAATGCAAAATTGAAGAGCTACATTTTCTTGGAAAATTCTCTACAGAAGCCTCTTTAAGAAATTCGACTCCCCAAAAGATGCTTATCGCCTTAAACAAACGTTAGGAATATTCAAATGTATTTCCATTACCACCTTTTCACCTACCTATTCCCAAAGGAAGTTATCGACTGCATAATAACTCAACTGAAGAAGGATTTTAGCTTCTACCTGATAAATTCTTTGCAACTTTTCACAATATATGTCGCAGGCAATTTATAATCTTTCACCATTTTCTGAACCTTTAAAAGGTACTTTATGAGTCTAAGAGCTTCACCTTTGTATTAGATGAAAAAAGTACAGTTTTCAAAGCATTCAGGCTTTTAATAACATCTTGAATTGAAATAAAATAGCTGAATTGTGTTTCCTCATACTTTATACATATTCCATTTAAAATGGAACTAAAATAACGATCGTATTGTTTTGATACTCAAAATTTACGGGGAATATTTTCAACGCATTCTCCGAAATCTGTGAAATGCTGGCGTAATTTTGAAAGTAATGTGTTTTTATGTAATTATCATTTATATAATAATATTTATAATGAGTAACTAAAATTTTCTCCATAAAGTACAGAAATGCAAAATGAATATAATCAGATTTCACCTTGAAATCGCTGTAAAAGGAAAGTTATTGTGCCAGAAATATCTTTCTTCCTAAACGTATAAAGATAATTAGGATGTTCTAATGGAGATTTACTGAAACAAACATGTTTATCATAATCCATTTTATATCTAACAATAATAATGATATGCTCAACGTATGAATCAAGCATCTGACCTGAATAAATAAGATGGCTTCTCAAGTAATCCCAGAATGCTTTTGCAATCAAATTGAAGATGGCACAACAAGAGAATCACAAACAAGCTTTGTTGCCCTTTTTCTCTTTTCTAACCAATCGTTATAAGTTTCTGTTTAGCAATTACAGTCATATGAGTAATATATTATTACTCTCTAAAATTGCATGATTATTAATAGAGAGATAAGAGACAGCTTTATACGCTTTAAGTTGGCTTAATGTGACGTGACAAGCGATCAACAGAAATCTCAAAACACAGCACAAAATCTTTATAATACATAACGGTATCACATTTCTACATATATAGAAGATATTTTCTATTTTAAGAGGAGAGTTCTGAATTCAGTGTAGTATTCAGTAAAAATATTATCAGTACCGGAAAGTAATGGTAATGATAATATTTCACCTTGTCAAATTACTGAAGCTAATAAAACGAAATTTTGCACGTATCCATGTATTTTTCACACATTCCACGTGATCACAAAAATATATCCATAAAATTCTTGCAGCAAAATACAAACTGGGGAATATATTAAAAGAAATTTTAGATTTTTTAATATCGTCCTCTAAGGTGGGAATAGACGTTTAAAAAAAGGAAGGCTGGCCATCTTTCTTGAAAGAAAAAAATATCATCTATAAAATTGTTGCTTCAAAATATAACAAATATAAATCAAATGTTCAGGTACAGCGTAATTAAAAAAGTGTTGAAAATTTATTTGTTTAAATATTATGCGCAAAAGAGACCTTACTTTCCGGATCCTTAATAAAAATAACACGTTTCTTGTGAAATATTAAAAAGACTATCTCGTTAAAAGAGAACAAAAAGTAAATTATCAACACAGCAAACAATATAATATGCTTCTCAATTTCAGTTCCAGTTAATACCCATATTCAGCACTATTTTGTGACGATCGATTGCAAACAGATAAAATTGCATTTCCCGGTGTGAAATATCGAAACGAAATCCTGTCAGAATCTAGAGCCGCTATAAATTTGGCTCTGTTTTCACGACTTCTGCTGAAACATAAACGGCAAAACTTTCTTAATCCTCTCATAATAGACTCGCATGGAAAATGTGAAATGCGATTTCTGAAGAAAACAAACAAATATCGAAATAAAAATAAGAAGCTGATTTCGTGACATCCCGAGAAATTCGATTCCACACAACATCCCGTAATCGAGTCTCATATATAGGCAGTATATATATATATATATATATATATATATATATATATATATATATATATATATATATATATATATATATATATATATATATTATCATCCTTTCCATATACATTCTGGGGTAAAAAAAAATTCCGAGACTATGTCCTGCTTAGTATTCCAGAAGGTTCCCGTGGGTAGTCGTTTTCAAAGGCTCTTTGCCGTGAATGATAATAAAGCACTTTAAACACTTTTATCCCTCTGAAAACGTTTTACTCTGGTGAGGTAAGTTTTTGAAACTTTTCGTAAGTGCATTTGAATAATGTATGTAATTTTTAAGAAAATGATTGATTACAAGGCCCGAAGAAAGTGAAGATGATGTAAGAAATGCGTAATTACTCGAAAACTTCTCCTGTTTGTATCTCTCGAATTTCGAAATTTACTCAAGTATTCCGTTCACTTTTACTACAAGGGAGCAATTTTGATAGGAAATGTAAGTAGCTCAGTTCTGAGAATACTTTTAGAGAAATAAAATATGAAGATTGTGTGTTTTTTATACAAGTTTTTTTTTTCAGAAAGCGATTTTTTTAGAAAAATCTCTTTCAGTCGTAAATGAGAGTTTCCACTTTGTAGTGCCGCAGTCGGAGATGACTCCTAAATACTAGACTTTAATATGCAAGTTCACCTGATCATTTTAAAAATTCCACCTATGCATGTTAATATTGAAACAAAAATAATGCATTTAGGAAAACGAATCGCACATCTACGTAAATGCTGTAAATATTATTTTGACCTTGGCACTATCATGGCCGAGTGGCTAAGACACTGAACATGGTAGACGGCTGAAGTGTGAAAGTTTTGCGTTCGGGCCTAACGTGCGGCTGTCGATCTAGCAGTCTGGAGTTTTGGGTGGTTTCTTCATATGTAACTTGAACGCATGTTAGAACCCCTTAAAAATTCCTCCGACCAAGACATCCCCGTAGGCATTCTTCTAGTGTAGGCTTGCTGAAAAGTAAAATAAATAATTATTTATATCTTAACTGTCAAATATTCTTAACACTTCTGTTTTGAACATTTGATAACTTAAAATAGCTATCTTAAGTTATCAAATCATAGTTACAAGTATTCACATGTATAAAAACTATTCGGAAGCAAACGAATGTTAAAATACAATGAAATTTATGAACGAAGTTGCTATATTTAATATTGATGTATTTATGGATGAGCAGTTTAATAACAGTCGCAACTAAATAATAAAATGTACAAAAAGGACTACCACCATTTTACATAAACTTCATAAAATTAAATTACCGAATAGATAAGGATAATCACCTTTTTTGTGATATGTTCTGTTTCCTTCGCAATTACAGCTTAATTAAGAGTCCTATTATGAACGCTATGAAATATAAATACAGCATCAGCGAAATGTACATCAACAATATATTAAAATAATGAAGAGTATCGTAAAAATATCAAAGCTCAGAACGCATCAAACTGCCTTCAAAAACACAAAAATATACATAGAAAGTCAACGAAAAGAAGTTTAGTGTTCATGTTGTTAGCGGGTAAATTTTTAGCAATCATTAACAGGTTTTGTTATAATAAAATGATTTTATTTTAAGTTGGCCTAATGAATATTTCTTTAACGCGTATGTTTATATATAAATAAATATATAATGTCTATTTGTCTGTTTGTAAGTAGTTTTGTCGTACGATATGCCCACTAAAATCCCTTGCCACTCTCTCTTAACTTCGGAACGACTGCCGCTATAATCATAAAAGTGGTGTCTAGGTACAGTGAACCAGCCATGTACTACTGAATTAAAGCGCCTACTGCGCCATTTAGTGAAAAACTGTGTAGTTAGCATTCCTATCTCGGAAACAGAACGTGATAGGTAAAAAAGTGATTAACAGAGTTGTATAGCATCATCAATTTAGTACAAAAAGACACCTTCTGGACATTAATCCAAAGAATAAAACGGTTAAAACATGCATTTGTTTGTGGGGTTTTTTTTTGTGATTTCTTACACCGTGACATCACGAAACTTGAACAGAACTAGAAATGATTATCTTTCGGGCAAAACACGTTACTGCAATCTGGAACAGTGGTATCACCTGTCACCCTGAATCAAAATACCGCGGTTCATATTCCGAGGGTTACTTCCTCATACTGATTGTCTTTATAAACAGAGTGGACAATTCATAGAGCTTGTAAAATAGAGCTTATTGTGTCGCATTAACTGAACACAAAATCCCCTCGGTGTACGAAAATTTGCAGTATGCAAATACGTAAGAAACATCAGGCCTGAGACAGCTATATATGAGATATATACCGGGTGATCCAAAAATCAGGACAAACTTTAAAAATCAATAATTCGAAAACGAATCAAGATACAAAGATACGGTTTGCACCAAACGGATGGAAAAGAAACCGGGTTTTGTGTGGAAACGAAACGAAAATAGTTCTCTTGGTGTCCAACAGATGGCGCTGTCGGATTTCTGATATAGGATTATGCAAAGCGACAAGCCATATAAAAGGGAGCAACTGGAGCAGGTAATGGTAGTCGAAGCTTATACGCATGGAAATGCTGTCATAGTTGAGAAAGCCCTCTCAGTCAAACTTTATTTTAAGAATGCGGAAAGTGCCACAGCGCCATTGCGAGCATATCGCTACATGAAGGGCATGCGAGGCAGAAAAGGACCAATAACGCCTTCTGTGTTGATCAAAATGATGAAGAAATTTGATCTACCGGATCTTTGGCGTCACGTGCAAGAAGTGGTTGTCCCTCAACAGCCGCTGCTGTTGTCACGACAGTGGAGCAGACGGTGCAATCCATGTCCGCGATTTCTGCACATGGGGAGAGCAGTGCCTGAGAAGTTTCGAGGCAGACAGGAGTGTCGTACGGAAGTGTGTGGAGAGCACTGCGAATAACTCTGAAACAGTATCCCTATAAGTTGCAACATAACCAAGAACTGGAACTTCCTGACTTCGACTCTCGTCGAGATTTTGCCAATTGCGTATACAAGAAAACGGAAGAGCAGCACTGGCTTCACACTGTGCTTTGGACAGATGAGGCGCATTTCACACTTTCTGGCGCTGTTAACACCCACAATTGTCGAGTGTGGACCACAGATAATCCACGTGCATTTGTTGAGGTACCCTTGCAACAGCCTAAAGTGACAGTCTGATGTGGCTTCACCGCTGATTTCATAATTGGTCCAGTTTTTTTCGAGGAAGTCACACAGACGGGTTTCAAAACAGTTTCTGTCACTGGTCAGCGATATGCAGCACTGTTACAGAACAACATTATTCCTCAACTGCAAGCGCGACAGGCACTTCAAACAGTCACTTTTATGCAAGATGGAGCACCACCTCATATTGCTCTGCCTGTGCAACATCTGCTACGCTCAACATTTGGGGAGGATCGCATTATCCGTCGCTGCTTTAATCAATCATGGCCTCCAAGATCTCCCAATTTTACGCCCTGTGACTTTTGGCTGTGGGGGGATTCTTGAAGTCAAAAGTGTACCGCGACCAACCGGCATCAATAGCAGCACTGAAAGATGCCATCCGCCAAAATGTGTCTGCCGTAACGCAAGAAATGCTACTAAATGCTGTGAACGGTGTTGTGACTCTTCTCACAACTACTGTAGTACCAATTAACTGTAACTAAGCTGACTTGTAAGTTGTAACATTTTTTCATTTGTAAATCATCTTTTGGTGAGATAAAACACTATAGCGCCATCTGTTGTTCGACAAGAGAACTATTTTCGTTTCGTTGCCACACAAAAGCCGGTTTCTTTTCCATCCGTTTGGTGCAAATCGTATCTTTGTATCTTGATTCGTTTTCGAATTATTAATTTTTAAAGTTTGTCCCGACTTTTGGATCACCCGGTACTTGGGTTTGTAGTATGTTGATGCTTATGGTCATGAAGCGGCTTTCCAAAGCTAAGTATTTAAGATGGTTTTACAGTACGGTGAATACGGACGCAAAGCACGATCAGTAGCGAGGTTGTACCGGCAAAGTTTCCCTACAAGCCTGAATCCTTCGCATCAAATCATCCTAATTGTTGTAAAGCGTTTAGGGGTGACAGGCTGTGTCATTAGTCAAGCTGAATCTGGTAGACCAGCTAAGGTGGGGCGGCAAGTTCAATCGTATGAGGTATTAGCATCTGCTCTTGCATATATGAAATGCAGCACAAGAGAGATCAGTGAACATTGCAGTCTCTCCAAAACTCAGGTTTGGAAAATCTTAAGCGCATTAGGCGCTCACTTATACCATCCAACACCTGAGGAAGTTCTAGAGGAAGGGGATGCCGAGCAACGCTAGGTATGTTGCAACTTCGTCAAATGCAGGTTCAGCCAGTATTCTAGGCAGACAGATTATGGACGCGTGAGGCGTTTCACGGAATGGCCTGTTGCTGCTGCTGTTAATGCCCTCTGTCAACCTCAGGGCGGTGTCAGATGCCCCATATAGGTAGGCGATGGGCAGAAGGGGCGGCTTCCATTTCAATGAACCCCAGTGCGAGGAAGTCCGATTCAGCTCTGGGTCCCTTAATTTTGAACCAATTCCATAGAGGTACCAACCCCCTGAAATCAGCAAGATTTATCGTTTAACAACTTGAAGGACATTGGAAACACGGCGGATTTCACGTGCGCCAGCTCCCATTTGCGTACACGGCCCCACAGCAATCGAGTCGAGAGGGAGTTGACCCTCCCAAGTACTGGCTCAGCTAGATGCTGCTTCACTTGCCGTGTTCGTAAGGGATATTAAATTAAATTTAGTGGCTAGACCACTGCCCGACGGAACGGCCTATACATTACGCAAAAGCGCCCATTACTGGGCGCTGGAAAATCCTTGATGTTTTACCGACGTTCGACATCAAATGCTGTTTGCTATTAAGATTGCTATAGAATGTAATACCCGATTTTGGGGAGAACCTACTATTGTTTAATCTTAGGAATCTATGGTTTCAAGATGACAGCATGCCTGCTCACAAGACATCTCCAGTGAAGCAGTACCTCGCCAAGAAATCGGGGAAACAAATAACTGGGTATGGCGGTTTCGAAGAATGGTCTCCGCGTTCGCCTGATCTGACTCCACTGGACTTTTTCTGTAGGGATACCTGAAACTGCAGGTGTATCCGACCCCTCCACAAACATTGCAGGACCTTAAACGACGTATTACGGACGCTTGTGCCAATGTATCACACTGCATGCTCCAACGTGTGTAGCGTGACATTCAAACGAGGATCCAAATGTGCCTTGCAGCTGACGGCAAGAATTTTGAACATCTCAAATAAAACATATAGTATTGTTACAATTAGTTGTTTTTTTTTCTTTTTCAGGCTGTTTTGCCGCGTCACAGTGCAGGAAATCACAAAAAACAAATGGTTGTTTTAATCGTTTATGTCTACAAGGTGTCTTTTCGTACTAAATCGATGATGCTCAACTTTGTAAATCACTCTCTTCCCTATACCGATCCATTTTCGAGATAGAGATTCTAACTTCGTAGTTTTGCACTAGATGGCGCAGTAGTCAGTTTCATTCAATAGAGAATGACTACTTTATTTACCTAGACACCATTTTTAGGATCATAGCAGCAGTCGTTCCGAAGTTAAAAGGGTGGCAGAGACTTTAGTGCTCATATTGTACACAGATACAGATATAGTAGATATATAGGGATAAGTACGATGTACTAAAGTACTGCAATTTGTACTAATTGTGTGAACAGGATGTCCCAAAAAGGGAGTAATACTTTTATTCTTTATCCGTAAGCGATAGGCGGGCAGTGTAAGTTGAAAAAAATATTCAAAATCAGGTAAGAAAATAAAAAATAATCTTAAAAAAATGAAACGTTTTCAATATCTATACGACCTCCATACAAAAATATTCTTGATTAGTAAAATGTACCACATACGTCAGGTGTTGAACAAAATTTGAGAGTTATGTCCCAAGAATTGTCAAAGATTTGAAGATAAATATATGCTGTTTTAAATCACTTTTCATTGGGTCTCGAAAAAGCATCCCTTCATATGATTGCGTTTTAGGGGTAGTACAGAAATTATAAAAGAAAATAATTTTTTGAACTGTATTAATAAATGTTTACACATAGCCCTTGACCATCTTCCTTTAAACATATCTCTGAGACGTTTTACGATGAATGGAATTTCGTAGATGACCTCATTAGTGTATGGGGCACATTTTAATAACTGGTAACTTTTTTACAGAGGCATCATATACATATTTAAAAAGTGTCACTCCTTGAAAATTAATGAGAGGATTGATTTCTTAATGTAGTAATTTTTACTTCCTTGGTTTGAGCATTTTTTTTTTTTTTCGTTTTACATTGCCCACTTATCTCTAAAGAATTGAAGCCTGTTACCATATTTTTGGGAAAACTTCTATAAATATATTATGTTCTTTTAAATACTTTTTTACATTTTAATATTATAAATTGATTTCTTCATAATGGTTAATAAAATACATTGATTCTGGAATTAAATAAAACTGAAATTAAATCAAATTAATAAATATATAGCTAATAAAGCTGTTTTTTCCCAATCCATAAACTATAATTTGTTAAATTTCATTTTAAAATATCAATATCATACAACTACTAAAATATACGAGTAATATTATTTTTAAAAATTATTATATGCTATTTTTTATAAACTATTCATTTTGATTGTGTTTTTCCAACATTCTTCACTCTCCTCTTCAACTGTTGTTCCAACACGCTATTCCATTTTAAACATCATATGAAGAAATATGGAAGGCATAACAGTTTCAATCCAAAACTATTTTTTTAAATGAGAAATTTTTAAAGAAAGATTCTTCAGAACATCTCTCTTTCTCTCTCGCTTGCAGTACTTTCAGTGTTATTACCACATTGAGAAAAAAGAAAATGGATCCGTTAGATAAAACGCTAAGTTCGAAAAGAAATTTCTAAGGCTTGCTTTAAATGTGCATTACCTCAAATAAAGGGAATAGATTGGAGGTTGCTTTCCATTTAAAAGCGATTTGAGCTCTCATTTCTAGGAAAACAGTATGAATTAGATATGTTCTAAAACCGCTTAAACGAAGTACTTTATTTTCCTGGAAACGGGAGAACTATTACACTAGCGGAATGGTTTGGATATTATAACAGTGAAAAGCAGTATTAAGTTATTTAGCGTAAATTAGTTCATTATAGTTTTCCATCCGATTGCAATACGTACGTATAATTAAAGGGATTGTGGGTGTTATTAAAAAAAGAAGTTTAAATCCAAAAGTAGGGAAATTTGAGCTACTTTAAAATTTAAATTTTTATTTACTTATTTTTAATTTTTCTTGTTTCTTAAAACTAAATACGTTGAGGCTAAATTTTTCTGTGCAGTTAACTGTGAAAATTTGTTTCATTCAACGGTTACTTCTCGTCTTTCATTATTGCTGAAGTATCTATAGAATGATACTTCACCATGAATGAGTATCCACCATGGATCAAGAAACTCTTGATCCATGGTGGTGTTGAAGATAACTTTACAAAAATATCAATAAAAGGCTGTAATATCTCTTATATTTTATTTTGATTTTGTAACATCGTTTAAAAAGCAGTTTAGATTCATAAGTGAAACACCATCAGGTATCGTCTTGAGCATTTTGGGCTGTCTGGCCAATCAACAGCAGCAAAAAATGCGAGATAAATAACCCTTGTGATTAATTGAAAATGATTCGCCAGAAAGATCTATCCATGATAAATTTGTTCTCCATTCAGGCTGGGGCAAGGCTAACCTTGAATAAAAAAGAAGCAACATTTTTCTACTTTTTTAATAGGATTACTAATCGCTATCGAAAAAGGTTATTTATCTTAGCATTAAAGGGGTTTCATGTTGTTTATTGATAATGAAGGGTTAAGTAGTCAGAAACGCAATTAGTAATATTAGTTAATAGGTAACTTGGGATCATAAACTGACTTACTCAAGTTCGTTACGATAAATGGAAACAGTCGTAATGTATTCATGAAGAATAAACAATATATGACTATTATCGACCGCCAATCGAAGAATGACTTCAATTTTCTTTCAGTTTTTCTGGTAGTTTATATATATGTTTACCCCTAAAATGTCCGCAGTCCTAGGCACCTAACATGCAGACAAATTTAAAAATCATAAACAACCCTCCGTTTAAAAAAAATACTTAAGCATTTTATTATTTCTTGATCATATGCATCACCAATTGGCATAAAATTTCCAAACTGCAATATTTAGAATGTCTTTGTCTACTTATTGAGTAGAAATCTTTCGAAATCATACAAAGAACCTCCTGTAATTAATATTTTCCATTCATATGAAAAACATTTTATTCCAAATATTGTTTCAGCATTTCATTTATATTCGTGATTGAAAAGATTATCTAGTGATATTAATTCTAAAATAACTTTTAGTTAATAATGTATTCATTTTCAAATCGATTATTTGATTTTAAAAAATCTCTTATATTTTAAGCGATATTTTTAAGTAAAGGTGTGTAATTAAACGGAAATACATTAAAATATGCTATTTTCTCCAGGATAACTCTAAAACATGAATTTAAGTACTCTCTTAAAGTTATGTCTCTGTCAATACTTCTATTACTCGCTATGTGGTTTCATGTACGATGCATAATACGTCTGAACAAACACGGATTATGGCACCCTCTTTATGATCGTAAAGACACATTCAATGTATATGTTGGTCGGCCAGAGAACCGTTAATGTCTGTTGCTCAGATAGGAGGCTGCGACTATCTAAAGCCGCCGTCATTTTAACGGTTTTTCGTTCGCTTTCATGCTTTGCTTTAAACTAAGCAATTTTGCGCTAATGCTGCAATTAAAATGAAATTTTTCAAAAGAAAATTGTATTATAGTATGAAACTGTTTCATAAGAGTTATCTAGAATGCAGAATGCAGGTTCATAACGCTCTGGGCGGATCATTTGTAAAATTCTGTTCATTGAACAACTTTTTTTTCACTGTGCAACAGACTTACATTTTATTCATACCTAAACCCTGTTACATGTACATTATAAACAGCTTAAACCCTTTTGGTAATATTTAGTGCTTCTTTTTCTCGCATAATTTCGAAATTTCTTTAACTTAGTAGCATAGGCATTATTTCTCTACAAGGAAAGACATCATTACTTTTTAATCTTGAGGCCTAACCACTTAATTCACGCCTAATAACGCGAATAATTCACGCCTAACAACTTATATAGTGAAGAAATGCAATGACAGGCTCCCTTCTTTATCAAATGCTGCTTCCCTGAAATTTACTGAAACAACATTTTTTTTAATATTTATACTTCATAGGAATTAACTTCTGAGTTAATTAATGTGCATCAACTTTTCATGCATAATTTGTGGCATATTAAACACACTTAAGCTCAAGCAACGTATCTATTTATAAAATTAAAAATTGTGACATTTATGTTTTCATGTGTTGTATGAATTCTGGAAAATATCACAGAAATTCATTTAATGCACCTTATCCACGCTTTTTTCACATTCCTTAAGAATTTAAAATCTAATTTTTGTAGACTTTTTACTAAAAAGAATTCTATTCAGAATAAAAATTCCCCTTAACCAGGTTCCTTTTTTCTTCCTCCCCTATCTGAAAGAAGAGCTCTGGGGGAAAATTCGAATTTCAACATTACTGCGAAAAAAGAAAAATAAGCTATCGCTGATAAAATCTCAAACTAATAATGTAACTGGAGATTTGATACAAATTCATTCGAATTTTCGTGCGGAATGTACTTGGGCAAAAATATTTTTTCAAAAAACTCAGCCCTTTTTTTACGTTTTTATGCCTTATGAAAGTGGATTATTTTTTATTTTGGAAAAAGAGCTCAGTTTATATAAAAAACCAAGTGCATTTGTTGAAGAGAAATAAAAGAAGAAAATTAGTTTTCAAAATTTCTTTTAATTTTTAATACAAATGATTCAACCCAGTTTGTATTATATTTGGTATTCATTTATTATTTTTTACAATGTTCCTTTTATGTTTTAAATGATAATACAGCATGCATTCCTGAAATCAGTTATAATTTTTATCTTCTATTTTAAGAAAATAAGTCTTATCCTCGAGTGTAAAATTTACTATCATTATTTTTAAAAAGTAAAAATTTAATCTGTATGTAAATAAGATGGCAAATTTTTATTGTTTGCATTATTATTTCACTCACAATATGAGTAAAAGTGAGAACAAAGTTTTTCAAAGATATTCTATCTTTACTTTCTGAGAGTACAATTTTAAGCATACTAAAATTCAGTTTGATTAGAATTTTTTCTATATTCATTTTAAATTCAAGTTTTAAAATATACATTAGGCATTATTTTGTCTTGCAGTTTATTTGTATTTTCTTTTCTGTTATTAACTAACTGAAGTACTCATTCTTCTCAAAGGAATAGCGATCGTTAAAGCATCTAATTGTAATGTAAAAATTAAAATTAATTATATATTTATTTGCTTATCTCAGCAAATTTTTGTCTATTAAATAATTTATATCTTTGCATCTGGTTCCATATTTCATATTTTCAAAACTATCTTTATTGTGATGTAATTTTTTTTAGCATTTAACTTACTATTACGCTTTTAAACGCATAACGTAAAAACAACTTCATTTTCATTTAAAATATTATAATTTAGTTAACATACCAGCAGTATGCATTGTTGTTGGAGTAATTTTTAAAGTTCTTAAGATTCAGACGTTAAAAATACATGACTATAAAACAAATAAAATATTAACATTTGAAAACACTTCGATATAAGGCTATTTTATCTATTTTGCATTTTATTTCCTTCGAATATATGGAAACAAATCTTCCCAATTACCCAGAGCTAACTATGTGTTTCGAATGATCCTCGATAATTTTTTACCACATGGACCGATTTAGATAATTCCTTTTTTATTGGAAAGGGGTTACTTTAGGGGTGGTCCCTATTCTAATTTGGTAAAGTTCTGATGATATTATCCATCTGGTGACATAATTCGAAAAAGCTTTTAGATCATTGCGTAAAGGGTTGCTAGTATCTGCAAGTGTAGTAGTGTCTCAAAAGTTGCTTAGATGGGCCATTTTTGGCAATTTATCGCCAAATTTTCTGTCAAAAAGTAAGTTTAAAACATTGAACCCAGCTGGACAGTATCTTTTATATTTGGCGAGAAATTACTAAACCCAAATATTTTACAATGGGAGTGATATTATCATTTAGAAAATTGGAAAAAATATATATGCCGTTTTCTAAAAGGTTGCTGTTAACCCTTTGAGGCGCAACCCTTTCCCAATGCTGTGCAACACAGCCAGCTGTCGTCAAAAAAGGTCTCTAGATCTGTGGCACGCGATGAACGTTTCGATCGTCCGCATCTTGCTGGTAGTTAAGTCGAGCGATAGCAACGGCTGCCCTTTTTTTCAGCATTGGGCAATCTATCCAGCTGTTCTCGCATTCTTCCATTTTTCAGCAGATGTCAGTGATGCTAAAAATAATCGTGACCATTTTTTTTACGGGGAATGACGTGCTAAAAAGTAAAGGATTCTCGTGGAACTAGGTTCCACGAGAGTCCTTTACCTAACCTACCACCAGCAACTATTTTTATAGAAATCAAATCTATTCTTCGTGACTGGCAACAGTCAAAACGTCAGAGTTTGGGGTTCCCAGAGTGAGAACACTGCGCGTTAAAGGGTCAACAGCGTTAATATGTCCAAAATCACTTAGGTGTATCGCTCTTAGCCGCTCAAGTGGTGTAGTGGCTTAAGAACCATTCCATCATGCCTTGTGTGCGTGTTCGAATCCCGGCTTGGGCATGGCTGCTAACTTGTCCGTCCCTTCATAGGGGGTAATGCTGACCGCCCACTGGATGCCCCCATAATAAAATGGACACAATACCTTCGGGCATTTGTAGTGAACAATGCCTAATCGCCAAGTGCCCTCCCGCTGACAAAAATGAAATAAAAATCTATAAAATAAGATCCCAAAATGAACCCAGCTGGGCGGTATCTATATTTGGAGAGAATTTGCCAAGCCCTGCTCTTTTAAAATGGGAATAATTTTTCGTTATGGTTAAGTCATTTGAAGTTTTTTTATCATATTTGATGATGAATGCAACCTTGATAAAGTGTGATACTTTTATGTAAAGGCACATTATGTTATATATTATTTAGCACTATACACTGCACTATATACGAGGACATCCAAGCTTACGACTAATCTGAATCTGAGTTAAGAAGACAAACTAGACTTCTTCAGAATTCTATAATTATAAAATGAAATAAAAGATACAGGACATGTTGTTATTCTGCTTTTGTGAGATATTGCGGACGCTTTTTTATTAATTGAGAAAGTATACCACAGTGCAATTGCATTCCTATATAATGTAGGAGTATGCGTCAGTGCTGAAGAAAAAAACTGCTGTTCAGTATATTCTTATTGAGTATCATTCGGCTTTAGAGAACGGTATTGTAGATTTTACTTCCTTATGAAGAAATCGTTTTATGTAGGGTACACCTGAGGTACACCTCTAAAGCCTAAAATCTTCACAGGCCTTCAATATCTCTTCTAAAAGGTTTTAATATCCAACGGCTCCTTCCCTTCTAATGAAGCTACAAATTCTTAAAACATTTAATATAAAGAGGAAACACGAACTAATCATCATGTTTCGTGAAGTGAGATATTTACATTTAGGTTTAAAACAAAAGTCCTTAATGAAACCAGAATAGAGGGCAAAAATTCTTCTAAACGACCTAATATATTTGAAATACTATGACATGTTTACTAACAATTTTGAGTAGTTTTGAAAACATAGTCGTATTTGAGAATGTAATGGAATTCCGGAGTTTCTTAAATTATTTTCTCGTTCTTTATTTGTTTGATAACAGTTTTCAAAAAAAAAGTTAAAAGACTAAGTTTTTCTCTTTCATTATCATTCTGAATAAATAGCTTTTAAGAGAGTGGAAACAATTTAGAAGCCCCATTAGCAGTATGAAGTTCACTCAAACAATCACGTAAACGAGTAAAATTTTTTTTCAAACAAATAAATTGCAAGTAGAAAAGTTTTCTTTCTTTTACATAAGATTAACAAACAATAAAAAAATCAGCACTGCTTTTTTTAAAAATGAGGTAAACCGCGAAATAAAAACGAAATACAATATTTCTTTTAGATATTTGATATTTAGACGTTTTAAAGCTAATCTATATTTTTACAATGCCAAGCACAGACACAGAAAAGTAAAAAATAGTTTTTAAAGTAGCAATTGTTAGAGAATTTATATTTTAAAAATATTCTAGCATATGTTTTATTTTAAGATAAGTGTTTCAATATTTCTTTTATTATCTTTATTTTAAGATAAGCGTTTCAATATTTATTTTAACAAACAACCATGCAAACTTAAAGTAAGAAAATTATCGAAACTGGCAGCAGTTTAGATATATTTGTCTTACTGAAGTATAGAGAAAAACTAATTTTCCAGCTTTCCTTTTAATTATTTTGTTATTTCTTCTTCTTACATTTTCATTTATATATTCAAAAAAAAAAGTTTCAAATGACGTTAGGCTGTTAATAAATTAAAAATCGAAATTTCTTTCCAGTTGTAATTTTAATAACTGTAAAACATTAAAGTGTAATTAATTTTAAAACACTTATTTTGTTTATTTTTGAGTGTATTACTTCATATCTATCAAGTTATGTCATCTCCATTGTTTGCTATACTATTAATTATAACTCTGGCTTCTACTTGCTGTCGCCGTCATTGTTCAAATACATGTCATCACGATACTAACATCTTCTTGTTACTTGCCTCTTCTAAATTCCCTTTTAATTTTGGGAACTACTAACGATCCTTTATTTTTCCGCTCCGTCCTCAGTTCAACATGTTCTTGTTCAATACCAAGATATAACCCTGTTGTGAGCTCTTCCTCTAACTCTTGATGCTGAAGTACAGCTAATTTTTGTTTGTTTTCTTTGCAATAAAGCTGTGTATGTCGCCAACAGTATGAATGGCTTATTACCAAGTTAATTTCATTCTATAGAATACATAGTGACTGGGAATCACATAGTGATCGAATAATCTGCTGATTCGTGTCAGATTCGTTTGACTTACCACAGGTATCAATCAGGACTCAATTTTTGCAAATTTACTTACATACATTGGTCAGTCTAACATAAAGTAACATACAGTATGCCCACTAAAGTACCTTGCTAACTTCTGTCTCCTTGTACCTTTCTACTTCTTGCTAACTTCTTCCAACCTTCGGAATGGTTCCTGCTATATTCACAAAATAAATTACTAAATACAGTAAAATAGCCATGTGCTACTGAGTGAAACTGCCAGTGGCTCCATCTGGATGAAATCTGCGGAGTTAGTATTCATATCTCGAAAACGGAGATAGATAGGAGGATAAAGTGTTAGAAGTTATAGAGCATCATCGATTTAGTTCGAAAAGACACCTTGGGGACATTAATGCGTAGAATAGAGTATTTAAAAAGAGCATATGCTTTTATGTGATTTCCTACACTGTGACGTGACAAAACTATCTGAGAAATAAATAAACAACTTGTTATAACCATACGATATCTTTATTTGAGATGTTCAATCGTCTCACCGTCAGCTGCAATGCGCATTTGGAATCCTTTGGATTTCTTGCTCGAAAGACAATCATTTCTCTTTCTGTTCAAGTTTCGTGAATTCACAATATCGTGCAGGAAATCACGAAAAAACCGATGTAAGTTTTAACAATTATATTCTTCTCATTAATGTATACAAGGTTTTTTTTCGTGCTAAATCCATGATGCTCTACAACTTTGTAAATCACATTTTTTTTGTAAATCGCATTTTTTTCGTATCTCGTTCCGTTTTTGATACAGAAATGCTAACTTTACAGTTTTCCACCACGTGGCGCCGTAGGCAGTTTCATTCAGTAGCACATGACTACTTTGCCATACCTAGACACCACTTTTATGAATACAGCCACAGCCGTTCCGACGTTAAGAGGGTGGCAAGGGACTTTAGTAGGCATACTGCAAGAATATTTTTGGGTATAAATTTTCTCTGAGGATCAAATTAGTACGTAATAGATCAAATAGTGCGTAAATTTTATATTTTTGTAAAACACGATAAATCATTCAGTCTTGAAAATCAGTATTTATGTCCATAAATAAGGGTGATAAGTGGCATTTTAAGAAAAGCATTTTCAAACTCACTGTTAGAGTACGTTTCGTCTATTTGAAATCCTTTCATAGAGCTATCGGGCATCATGAGTGACACACGAAGTTGCTGCGTCACAACATATTGCAATATTCAATCATACCGGAATATGCCTATGCAAGAATCTCCAGACTGTTGAACAGGCAGATTATTTCGAAAGCTGATCTTCATTTCCGCATCTTTGAACTTTTATTCAAACACTCTTAGTACCTTTCGCAAAAATGTTTCAAGGTGCTGTTTTCCTTTTTCACTCTTTACTGAAGAATATAAAGAGTTCTTGTTTATCTATTGAGAAGCGACACTGAAGCAAGATTGCCAAATAATATGCGAAATTTTCCAGATGGCAGTGAGATAATAAATAGAGGTAGTGCTCAGGTAATCCGAATCTCAGGTGCCGAATCTCAGGTAATCCGAATGTTTGGCGGAATGAGGTTCGTCTGGGCTCACCTGGCTCTTTCTGTGTGAAATTCGTGCTGGACAGCTCCTTATCATTAAAATTGCACGAAAGAGCAATATCAAACTTCACTCCTGTTTCAAAGATTTGTCAAAAGCTGTGGGACGTTGTTGTTGTTGCCCACAGGAGGGAGCTGACCTTTAGGGTTGCGGCTATGTATTATTTCGGGGGTGACCCCTCAATTTAAAGCATCACCAGAAAGGAAATTATTCTCACACCACCGAATCTCTCTGGCATCTGCCAACATACCCAGCTTTAACGTGGACATTCGCTGCATGCACAACTTGGTCTCTGGTCAGATGGGATAAGAACCCGATCAGTTTTACCGAAAGTTTGGCACCCCACCAACGGAGCTATTATGGACTCAGAGGTCTAGGTAACCGAGTATACGCCATTGCGTTGAGGCTCACAGCAACATCAAGCTAAGCAAACCTACACTATGGAAACTTAAGTGCTACAGTGCCGCTACAGTAACCTTAAAGATCTCGTAAACCTGTCAAGAGCCTACTTAAAAAAGAACCTTGAAAGATCTGTGGAAAAATTGATGGAGCGAAGAACATTGGGCATAGCAGGTCTACGGTTTGTGGTTAAAATCAGTAAAACACAGATATGCAAAAAAAAAATTGACTGTTATTTCTAATGGTTATTATAAATGGTTATGAAATAATCGTGAAAACATAACTAACATCAAAAGTGTTAAATATTAAAACATATTTTAAATTAATAACTGAGATATTTTATAGAAATAAATGTTTTGCTTCAGAGACTGGCATGCCCACATTACCTTTACAACTGTCCTGTAAATTAATCACTGCAAATGTATATATTTAAATTCAAAAAAAACTAAAAATAGCTAATGTGGAGAATAAACCAAATTATTCACTCTTAAACCACTAGAAATATTTTTTAAGCATTCTTTTCGAATAGAATATAATAGTTAAATCACTAATTTGAATTTAAACAATAAAATGAATTGTATGTAGATAGTGAAATGCTTACCCGATGTTTGAAAAATTAAAAAGATTTTTTATTTAATAAAAAGATAATTTTAAAGAATTTTATTGTGTAATCGAATAACATACTGCATACTTATATATTTCTTCAACAAATAATTCGATAAATTTTAAGAGAAACATAAATATTTGGAATTTATATCATTCTACTTGTACAAATTTATCACGAATTTGTCGTCGTCATAAGTTATAATAAAGAAAAATAATACTTCCTTTGCTTTATAAATCATAAAAATTATTGCCAATAGAAATGCATCACAGTCAGCGTATGAAAAGGATATTGCAGTACATGCTATATGTAATCCTCTATGACGAATGCATAGCTTTAACTAGTAATCCACATATATAATGCACTGGTTTCATAAACACTGATCGCAAAGCCGCAGTTAAACAAAACCCTAATTGCCCATTAGAGAGCATTGCGAATCAGGTCTACTAATATAACAGATACAAAAGCGCTGAAACTTATCCAATTTCAGCATTAACGAAAATATCCAATTTGCCTGGGAACAGAGCTGTTGAAGGTGGCGTTTACAGGAAAATATTAGAGAATCGAACGTAACAGCTGCCGTTTATCTTTAAGAAAATTATATTTGACGATAACGAGGAATAAAAAAAGCACAAACAATTCTCTTCTTAAAAAAACAACGTTAAAAAGATGATACCGGTTAAATAAAAAAAAATGAAATGAAATGAAAAAAAAATATGGTAGATTGTTTCAATTTTTTTTAATTCATTTTAAGTGATTTTGAAAACCCCACTACTTTTTTCAGCCTTTTTTTTCTCTCTGAAGATAAATTTCTATTTAATAACGTTCTGGAGCTCGTTCTATGTTCAAGAATTTAAACAGCAACTTAAAGCAAAGAAGAAGCATTAGCTTCATTAGATGCTTTTTAGTTCAGTGTGATTCTTATAGAAAAGGTTTAGATAATGCAATTGTTTTATATTTTCTTTAAAATAACTAAATATTTGCACCAGATAGAATAGTATTTATGTATTTCGACACAACATCCTAATCTGAACCATTAACAATCTTTTGCGATTGTTGATTCTTCTTTAAATTTTTAAATTATTCTTATTTGTGAGATTTTTTTTTTTTGCTCATCTGCTAAACTTCGCTTTTACACATCGAATTACATGTATATATATATATATATATACAGGGTGTCCCAGAATTTGGAAAAAGAGCCGAAGTGTTTGTCTAATTCCTTAACCAAGTTTCATAGATAACAGCTTTCCTTCAAAAATTTCATCCATGAAATTAAATAGAATCTTTGAACTATTAATTTTAGTCACATGTTTTCTGCGAAAGATACATTATTTTTGTATGAACAAGGATAGAAAAGTTCACTATTATTTCAGCACTTGTTCCAGAGTGATTATTAACAGTTACATTCCTATGTGATTCTGAATCCTCATCACGTGTCCTACCTCCCCTTAAAATTTGTCTGAATAATTCTGGGACACCCTGTATATATATATCGAGTATTTGTTTTGTAACGTTTGCTGATTCCTTTTTTTCTCAAATAAAGGAACATTCAATTTAAAATATAAATATTTTAAAACTGAAATTAAATACTCAAGAGAAATATAAACTGAACAAGAGATTTAATTAGATTTTTGCCTCATTTTAATAGAACATAAAGTTATGTGAGAATGAGTGTAACTGAAATAAATTTTTAGTCACATAATTATACTTTCAGATATGATGATAGCAAATGGCTATAGTACATAATTTTTTAGAAGATCATGCTACAATTATATAAGGAGGAAAGGTGTTATCAATTATCTCATTTAAATGTTTAAGCTTTGTTTTTAAATGTATTGTTTAATCTGAGATTTTTAAAGGTCTTTCCCATCAAACAGTTTGATGTACTACTGTGAATTTTGAAAAAGACTGTTTCGACAAAAACTTGGAAGTGCATCTATAAATTTCACATTTAATGTAAATAACAAAACAACAAAGATCAACCATAACTTTGCAAAACAATTTCTGTATTTAATAATTAAAAACTTTCTAAAATAACACTCTTAGAAGGTATTTATTGCCAGGACATATGTTTAAGGCGAAAAGTTTTCACGCTCCATCATTTGTTAAAATATTCTGTCAACTACAACATTAGAAGAGTGAGAACTGACTTGGCAAGTTGCTTTTCCATTTGTTTATACTTTTCACTTCCGACACTTCTACTCTTGTAGACGATAGAACTTTCTTACAGCTGACACAGGGTGGACAATTTTCACCTGAAACGCACGTTTTGACGATAAGTTAAGTGTGCTATTTTACAAAGTTTAAACTATTTGATCTTTTAAACACCAGTTTCCTTCTGAATGATTCTTTTTTGTTAATTACTAGATAACTAAACTGACAACTTGCTTTTTCTTCTGCTCATATTTTTTCAATTCTGACTCTTATACTCTTGTAGTCAATAGAACATTTTTACAGCTAATAAAGGGTGAACAACTGTCACCCAAAACGTACCTCCAGGCAATAAGTTCCTTATATCTATGTTGAAAATTTTTAACTATATCACTTTTAAACTCCTGTTGTCTCTGATAAGTGATTTTTTTTTCTTAATCACAATTTCACATAATAATTTCCGCATGTAAGCAACATAATATAAAAAATACAGGATTTTGTAAAACTATGCATTTTATTGTTAGGTATCCATTTCATAAGAATTTCGCTTTTCTACACTCATGCTCTAGACATAAAAATTACAACTGCCTTGCTCAAGTTATTCCCCAATGCAGATATATTTCTTTCCCAGTTCATCACTTTTTGAAAAGTTCACGCACTTCCATTCACTCATAAGCAACTGCTTTTGAAGATGAAGCACGCGAAGCTTTTCAGAACAGAAGTTTCATAAAAGTTCCTTTAAAGTTCAAAGGAACGAAGCCACCTGCTCTAAATCAAACTCATGCTCATTAATTTAATAAAGTACGTACAGTTTTTTTCTCTTAAAATTTAGAATTATTATTAAAATGGAGATATGGGTTTACCTGCATGTATGTGTGTATTTAGCAAGTCAGTTTCTTTTCATTTGCAGTCTACCGAGACAAAGTACTAGAATTACATGTTCTGAATAATTTTTCTTGATAAATTCACATTACAAGAAACATTTGTTTAAAAACTAAAGGAATATTAAAAAATATGCAAAACTGATGCATACGAATAAATATAAATCTGTTTATACTGATAATTCCATTTGAAAATTGGACTTATATTTAAACCTTTTGTATGGGTTTTTTCTTAAATCATTTTATCAGTACTAGAGTAATATTAATTTCTACCTCTAAAATTTGTGGCTGCTGTTTTAGCTTAGTGTATATTTTTTTTTTCCGAAAATCTTTGAAATCTTCACGAATTAAAACTCAGCTATGTTCCTTTAAGACTGTCAAAAGTATGACGTCATAAATAAAAAATTGCGTGTCATTCACAAACTCAGCCACAAACTTTACGATGTATTCGGAGTTTTGAGATTTTAAATAACTCCTCCAGATTATTGAGTTTGATATTTTTCACCAGATTGAACCATGAAAGATTTAAAATTTTTAATTGAGCATTTGAGAAACAAAGATAGATATTAACATAAGTAGGGGAAGGTGGCCTGAAATGATCCCTTAAGGGGGAAACCTCTGTAAAATAACAAAAATGTTTAAATAAACCTTTGTTTCTGTGCTAGTATTTTTTACACTAAATTTGAATTATAAACATATTTTAATAATATTTTAAACCCACATTGAGTAATGAAAAAAGAATAGAATTTTGAAAAATGTCCAAAGGATCATTTTACCTTCACCAAAGGCAAAATGATCCTTCATTTGAAAATAATTGTAAATTATTTTTTACCGACAAAATAAAAGATATGAAAGTACTAATTATGACTATAAATAATGAAATAAAATAAGTTTTACAATAAAAGAGCACTAATTTATTTCAAGAAAATTTTTAAAAAAATCACTACAAACAAGTAAAAATGTTTCTTTTTCTGGAAGTGCGTGATTCCGTTTTCTTTGGCAACTGTTGGATATCACGTGGACTAAAGGGGGAAGACTTGGGAGAGCCAAGTATTTTGAGAGCTTTTGAAAATCTGTCCTGATGGCCAGGACCCGGTACTGGATTTTCTTTAGCCGATGGATCATTTTACCCGGCAAAATGGCTGCCCATGTTAGGTCTGATTACTGAATGATGCCGAAAACATAACACACTTAGCAAGTGTAATTCCCGTCTAAAAACACACTTCATTCAATAAACTAAATCATATTTCTGTACATGAAAGACTGTATATCTAGATAAATAGGAAAGTTAATGCTTGCTTTACAACAGATGTTATAAAACCCAGTTTTTCGAAAAAATCTATATAGACACGTAATGCTGTGCTTGCTTCAATACCGTCATTTACTTCTTCTTCACTTGACACAGCTGCTTTATGTCTTGCCGGTAGATGGCGCTACCTGTATTGAAGAAAACATATGTGGATCGTTTTGCCGTTAGGAATATTTTAGGCCACCTTCCTTTTAAAAATAGTATTTGTAGATTTGTTACGATATTATGGATTAAAGCACAATGTACCGTGGTCATAAATATTTGGTGAAATTAAAAGTGTTTGTTATATTCATCATTTTTTAATAGTCGTCTTTCAGTATTAAGTAAACTGTAAGTTAGTCTACTTTAATGTATCCCGCAATTGTTTCAACAAAAGAGGTAAACTGAACTTGAGTTTCACACTTTTTTTTTCCCCAAAATTACTTCAATAAAAATATTTTTACTAAATTAATAATCAACTCTAAAACAAGTGCACAATATTTGTATCAAATTCCATTCAATGCTTTTCGTTAGAAGCCTCTGACTTCTCAAATATAGTATTACTAGTACTGTTGCAGCGTGTATGAGGTAACATACCTTCGCAACTATTGTGTTGAATATAAGATCGCGCAACCAGTATTAACATTCGGCATGCGATAAGGGAACCGTGTCTTATATTACGTCGTTGTGCTGCAGTGCGTTTACATTTTCCATCTCTATGACAGCTATTCGGACGAAGTACAGACCTCATTACCTCCGGAATTCGACGCAGAATGGAATTCCACGTTTGCCAAACCCAATTGCATTCGGCTTCATTTATGCACTGTATTAGACATGTATTTAAGCTTCGGAATTGGTTTGGTATTAAAGGTATTCAAGATGGGAAAATTAAACGAGATGTCCTGGAATAATTCAAAGACCATTTTCATGATAATATTCATGTAAGTACTTGTCGCCACAAACGCTGATATCAATTTTAATTTTTTAAATGCAAAATTTTTCAAAGAAAACAGGGTCTTAGATGTAACATTTTAAATTATATATATATATACGAGAATATATATACCGGTTGATTCAACATAGATGTTAAGGCTATTACTTTTTAAACCGTAAGTGCTCAAAACATACTTTCCAAATAGAAAAGTTCGTCAAATTAAGAGTAGCTTTCAGATATGACATTTTTTTTACTGGGGGTTGTATGCATATTAAAATATGAAATTTAATTTTTATACGGTCCCTCCTTTCCTACCCTTTATATATTGAAGAATGTTGCTCTTTGATTAAGAAAATTAATAAAACAAATCCCGTGTCTCTTCGTGGAATAATTTCTGAAATATATCTTGAAATATTTGGCATTTGTCTCCAAGCACTAAGGGAATGTCTCAAAAGTCAGAAAAATGTAATTACTTTTCAACTGACGTTAATTCATGTTAATAGTCACTCGCTAGACACAGCTGACTCCTCAAATCCTAATTTAGCTAAAATTTTCCTGTAAAGCATGTTTGACAGTTTCTAGTGAAACGTTACTGCACCATAGTAACCTACGCCATTATTTTGTCATTCTCTTTTACACTTTAAAATTCCTTCTCTAGAAGCGTGATGTAATTAGTGGATGACCCCCTAAAAGGCTAAATTATCGCTAATTTCATAAAGCAGTGCCGATCATTTTTTGTAAAACTATACCTCTTCATTTCTCACATTTGAAAGCTTTTAATTGTTTTTCCAAACAATGGGATCGTTATTCAACTTTTTTCAAATCATAGTTGGTCTCCCAAAGTAAAGATTTTTTCGCTTGAAAATCGTCGCCCACACAGCAGGTAAAGTGGTGTAAATCATCCTTTTTAAAAATACATTTTTTGCTAACTATTCCTCGTAGAGGCACGGGATTTGTTTTATTAATTTTCTTACGCAAAGAGCAACAGTCTTCTAAATATAAAGGGTTGGAAAGGAGGGACCGTATAAAAATTAAATTTCGTATTTTAATGTTATAGAACCCCCAGTAAAAAAATGATATCTCTGAAAGCTACTCTTAATTTGACGAACTTTTCTAATTGAAAGTACGTTTCGATCACTTACGGATTAAAAAATAATCGCCTTAACATCTATTTCGAATCACCTGGTATAGGTATATATCTATATAAATAAAATTTAGACTTTTGTCTGTACATTTCTTGGAATTCAAAAATTTTGCGATTTCTATCCGTTTCAAGCACCCGGGAATCCGATGCGACCCTCAAAAAAAAAGTTTGTCTGTCTGTCATTCTGTCATTCTGTCATTCTGTCCGTGACGCTTTTTTTGTTTAAGCATCACGTAAAAACGACTGGAGCGAATGATATGAAATTTGGTGTCATGATAGGTGGTCACTCAACTTAAAACATAGGCGTCGAATTTTTAAAAAATCTTGATTAGATTTTCAGATTTTGCGAAAATCGTTTCAAACTGCGTAAGTTTGTGTTCAAGCATCACGTAAAAACGACTGAAGCGAATGATATGAAATTGGGTGTCGTGATAGGTGGTCACTCAACTTAAAACATAGGCGTCCAATTTTTAAAAAATCCTGATTGGATTTTGAGATTTTGCGAAAATCCTTTCAAACTGCGTAAATTTGTGTTCAAGCATCACGTAAAAACGACTGAAGCGAATGATACGAAATTGGGTGTCATGATAGGTAGACATTCAACTTAAAACATAGGTGTCGAATTTTTAAAAAAATTTTGATTAGATTTTCAGATTTTGCGAAAATCATTTCAAACTGCGTAATTTTGTGTTCAAGCATCACGTAAAAACGACTGAAGCGAATGATACGAAATTGGGTGTCATGATAAGTGCTCACTCAACGTAAAACATAGGCGTCGAATTAAAATAAAATCTTGACTAGATTTTGAGATTTTGCGAAAATCATTTCAAACTGCGTAAATTTGTGTTCGCACATCACGTAATAACTGCAAAGGTGAAAAAATTATATTTGGTGAAATGATAGGTGGTCACTCACCTTAAACTATAAACATCTAATTAAAAAAAATTGATCAGATATCGAGATTTTGCGAAAATCGTTTAAAACTGAGTGAATCTTTGTTCCCGCATTAAGTAATCTATATAAATAAAATTAGACTTTTGTCTGTACATTTCTTGGAATTCAAAAATTTTGCGATTTCTATCCGTTTCAAGCACCCGGGAATCCGATGCGACCCTCAAAAAAAAAGTTTGTCTGTCTGTCATTCTGTCATTCTGTCATTCTGTCCGTGACGCTTTTTTTGTTTAAGCATCACGTAAAAACGACTGGAGCGAATGATATGAAATTTGGTGTCATGATAGGTGGTCACTCAACTTAAAACATAGGCATCGAATTTTTAAAAAATCTTGATTAGATTTTCAGATTTTGCGAAAATCGTTTCAAACTGCGTAAATTTGTGTTCAAGCATCACGTAAAAACGACTGAAGCGAATGATACGAAATTGGGTGTCATGATAGGTAGTCACTCAACTTAAAACATACGCGTCGAATTTTTTAAAAATCTTGATTGGATTTTGAGATTTTGCGAAAATCCTTTCAAACTGCATAAATTTGTGTTCAAGCATCACGTAAAAACGACTGAAGCGAATGATATGAAATTGAGTGACATGATAGGTGGTCACTCAACTTAAAACATAGGTGTCGAATTTTTAAAAAAAATCTTGATTAGATTTTCAGATTTTGCGAAAATCCTTTCAAACTGCGTAAATTTGTGTTCGAGCATCACGTAAAAACGACTGAAGCGAATCATATGAAATTGGGTGTCATGATAGGTGCTCACTCAACGTAAAACATAGGCGTCGAATTAAAAAAAAATCTTGACTAGATTTTGAGATTTTGCGAAAATCATTTCATACTGCGTAAATTTGTGTTCGCACAACACGTAATAACTGCAAAGGTGAAAAAATGATATTTGGTGAAATGATAGGTGGTCGCTCACCTTAAACTATAAGCATCTAATTAAAAAAAATTGATCAGATTTCGAGATTTTGCGAAAATCGTTTAAAACTGAGTGAATCTTTGTTCCCGCATTAGGTAATAATGACTAAAGCAAATGATATGAAATTTGGTCACATGATAGATGGTTGCTCAACATAAACTATAGGAGTCCATTTTTTTAAACATTTTTATTAGATTTTGAGATTTTGTGAAAATTCTCTCAAAATACGTTCAATGATGATTTCTTCAAACTTCACGTAATAACGACTAATACGAATGATACGAAATTTAGTGATATGATAGGTAGTTGCTAATCTTAATTTATAGGCGTTGAATTTTTAAAATATTTTGATTACATTTTGAGATTTTGCGAAAATCGTTTTAAAATGCTGAAAATTGTTCCAGCATCACGAAATAAAGACTGCAGGGAATGAAACGAATTTGGGTGACATGATAGGTTGTCACTCAACTTAAATTCTAGGCTTCCAGTTTTTCAAAATGTTGATTAAATTTTGAGATTTTGCGAAAATTATTTCAGTATGTGTAAATATTCATTCGCGCATCCCATAATTACAACTAAAGCGAATCAAATGGTATTACTTAGTTACTCTCTAACCTGTAATATTTTAACAATACATAAAAATTATAGCTTCGCTTTCTTTACTTTGGCAACATACTACATTCATTCTGTGTACTCCTACAATGCTGACAAAAGTTCTTGCTTTTTGGAAATTTGCATTCACTAACCCGTCGAGGACGGGTACTTAAGCTAGTATATATATAAGGTTGTTCTGATAGGGATAATAATTTCCATGATATGTTTAACATATTGACTAGAGCAATTTACTTGCATAAATAATTCAGACATTGCAATAGGATATCTCGGTAACTTTTTTTCTAGTCCAAAAATGAATGTATCAGAAGCAACATGTTAAACTAAATGGGCAATTAGTTTAAACTGTTTAGTCCCATTGTTCTGAAAATGCAAGAATTGAAATCCCCTTTCTGTGTACACCATTTCTTTCATGAACTGAATGCGTGACATTGCATGCAGTGCATAGCTAAACTTCACGTTTAACCGACGAGACAAATCGAAAAATCAAAGATCAGTGACACTGAATCAGTGAGATCTGTGAGACTAAACGTAAAAAACGTAAACAACTGTTATAACGTATAGTCCGAGAGCCAACAGCCATTTTGGGGTCATCATCACAAAAAATCTGAGATTTTTTACTTTGGTTCATTTTATATTGTAAATAAAGAAAATGAACATGTAAAATGATTTTTAAAAAATAATTATAATAAAAAAGTTGATACTTTGTACATGTGTTTACCACGTTGTATACAAATGAAAAAAAAATAGTCAGTTGACTTTATAGCGGTGGATTATACGTCAGCTGCCGACGATGATCTGCATTCGGCTGTATAGCGGTGGATTATACATCAACATGTAAAGAATACCCGTTAAGTAAAACAATATTAGAAAAGCTGAAATTTGATGAAGTGACAGTTAACTTTATCAGTTTTATGAAAAAAATAGTTCGCTGAGTTTTTCGTGGTTCGAAAAGTCCTCAGCTGGCGATTGAAAGTTGCAGCGTCTCGCTACGCGCATAGGCACCTGATGTATTTCACTTGCATCAGCTGATCACTTTTACACCGCAAAAAATTCAGCGAACAGCGTCTTTTAGGTAACTCGTGTTCAATAGCTGAGCAAAAAAATAACTTCGTAACGAAATTTTCGTATTTACGAAATAAATGCGAAGTTAAGCGAAATTTTCAACGATGTTTACATGTAGGGAAAGGTGGTCCAAAATGATTCCCTTAAGGGGAAAACTTGTACAAAATAACATAAATGTTAAATAAAACTTTGACCCTTTGACACAATATTTAACACTATATTTTGCATCATAAACATATTTTAATAATATTTTAAGCCTAAATTGAGTAACAAAAAAAAGAAGTAGAATTTTGAAAAGAGTCCAAAAGATCATTTTATCCTCATCCACGGGCAAAATGATCCTTCATTTGAAAATAATTGCAAATTGCTTTTTATCGGCAGAGGTAAAAGTAATAATGGCTATACACAGTGAAATAAAATAAGTTTTACAATCATATAGTATGCATAATTTATTTTATGAAAACTTTAAAAAAAAACTTACAAACAATAAGTGGAATATTTCATAATTCAATAATTGTGGCCTACAAAAAAAGCAGAAATGAATTATATAATTTAATGGGGAATCATGTATTTTGAGAACGTCTGAAGGGCTACCATGATGACTCGGGCCCGGTATTAGAGTTTCTTGAGTCGATGGATCATTTTACCCGGCAGTGTGGCTGCCCACTTTAGTTCATAATACTGGAACACGCCGAGAAATGAACTAAATAAGTGCAATTCACATCTAAAAACATACTTTGTTCAGTCAACCAAGTCATATTTCTGTAAAGATTGTATTTTTCAATAAATGAGAAAGTTAGTGCTTACCTCATAAGAGATATGATAAAACCCAGTTTTTGAAGGATTATACTCAAACACGTAATACACCGATCGCTTTAATATCGCCATTGCTTCTTCTTGACTTGGCACAACTAGTTTATGTGTTATCCGACAGGTAGCGCGACCTGTATCTAAGGAAACATATGTGGATCGTTTTGCCTGCTAGGATCATTTCGGGTCACCTTCCCGTATATTTTTCTCTTTGTTATGTAGTTTAAATATATAATTGAGAGTAAAAAAAAAGAAGATTTAGGTATCGTCAGCCGATTCATGGACGCACTAAGAAACGCACTATGTAACATTAAAAATTTCTAGATATCAGAAAAGCTGAAGCTGAAACTTTGTTAAGTAGTTCTTTATGAAAGTTACCTGAAAGAAGTTGTTCTCTGAATTTTCCGTGCGTAAAAGTGATCAGCTGATGCAGTGAAATAAACCAGGCGTCTGTGCTTGTAGCAATAAGTTGTAACTTTCAATCGCCAGCTGACCACTTTTCCACCACGGAATACTTAGCTGACTATTTTTTTCCTAAACCTGGTAAAGATAACTGTCACTTCACGAAATTTAAGCTTTTATATTATTATTTTACTTAACGGATGTTCTTTACATTTTGACGTATAATCCACCGCTATACAGTCGAATGCAGATGATCGTCGGCAGCTGACATATAATCCATCACTGTAAAGCCATCTGACTATTTTTTTCTTTTGTGTACAACGTGATAAACATATGTACAAAGTATCTTTTATTATAATTATTCTTTTTTAATTATTTTACATGTTTGGGTGGCCGGGGCGCCTGCGCCCACCACAAATGTGCCAGCTGACGTTCACTTCTATTATGTATATAACTAAATGAACTATAGGACGAGATTTCAGATTTTTTGTTATTGGTCATCAAAAAGGCCAGCTGGCTCCCAGGCTAGTAGCATTACAAACATATCAACCGCTCTGTCATTCTATAAGCTAAATCTACACGTACTTCTTTGAACATAACTATTCTATTTACCTAAATAAAACTTTTGTATTGTTGTAACAAGTGTATAAAATTTTCCCTTTTGTTAAAACGAATGAATATTTGACTGAATATATCAGATAACGATGACATTTTCGATTAGAATTTTCAGAAACAAACTTTTCATACTGGCCGAAAAGAATATATAAAAAGAACTCATTTAACAAAAGCATTTTTGTCACTCGGTATTTATAAACAAACTTTTATCAGAACTATTCAGGTATTTTTCGTTGATGTTTGTCATGCAAGAAAAAATAATGGTCATTTTATTTAGTAAAACACTTTCTGTTTTTCTGTTTGGTATATGGTACAGACATTGCAATACAACAGTTTTTTACTAACAGCTATTTATGCCATAACCAGTCTGAGAAGCTCATGATTTTGTTTGTGTAAAACCGACTTCAAACAAATTTTGTATATAATAATAAACGTATAATGAAGGTACTTTTTTGTTCTTGTTTTCATTTCACTAGAAAAAATTAGCTTATTTAGTAGATTAATTATTTAGTAGAGTTTTTTAAAGCAGCATTACTTTCATTTTAATTAAAAATAAGGAAGACAAAACTTTTATAATTTTCTAAAAAAATACAAAAAGAAATTATTAAAATGAGAAGGATTATGTTAAAGAAAAAAATTGAATAATCCTGAAAGATTTTTTAAATTTTTCCTTCGCATTTAAAAATGAAATTTTTCAGTTTTGTACATAAAATTTTCATAAGTTGTTTTTATTATTAATAGATGAATTAAATTATTTTTGTAAATTCTTTGCATGTATTTTTATGTGGTTAAATTCAGAGCGTCTTTAAATTTACCGTACGTCTTGTTTCATGGATGTTAAAATATTAGCAACATATTTTAAATTGTGCAGATGAGATTTAATTAGTTAATTTATTATTGAATGATTAGATGAAGCCATCTAATACTTGTTAATTTCAAATTTACTGCTGCCCACTACAGTAAAAAAATTGAAAATTTAAAACGACTCCTTAGTTTGCTTAAGTTGTGAATAGTTATCACAAAAAATAAGTTTTAATATTATGTTTTTTTTGGGGCGGGGGGCTGTGTTTATTTTATTGATTTAGTAAAATAAATATGTTTTTAAGAAGAATAATTTATCCGTAAAGTACACAAAAAACTAAATGTTTTTTTTTTACTTATATATTCGTCACATATTATGATCATATTTTTTCAAAAGTTTAGACATTTTAAATTTATTGATATTAGACTTTAATAAATATTTTGGTTAATATCTGTCTAGTTTATATCTATCATAAATAAAAACTAGAATAGACAAAGAATTTAAATTCTAACTATTTATATCTATATCTATAAATAGTATAGATATGTATAGTTCATTTTAACTCTGCGTATGAAGATAGCATTGCTAAATAGAATTGGAAAACCTATTTCCTTTCTAAAAGACTTTCAGATTAAATTATTGAAGGATTCGAATAGATGAAAAACATACCCTGGCATTGAAAAAAAAATGAAAATAAATAATCATCTGAACGTTTTTTCTCGATGAAAATGCTTTTTAAAGTCCATCATGCTACATTAGCTGGGTAGAATATTTTAATGCACTGCAGCGATTAGCAGCTGTTCTTTGTTGAAAGGAACGGTGTCGTCAACCATTATTCCATTGCAGATCATATCATTTTCGATCACTATTAGTGTTGCTCGAACTTGTTACAGCATTTATTACATCTCAACTCGCGTGAAAGGATTTTCGCGAAATGCGACCAGAATTATGATGAGATCCGTTGATATACAACATATCTCTGACAGATATCCATGGATTGTAAATGGCTCGAAAGCTGCGAAATGAGATACAGAAAGTTTTAAAAAGTTTTGTTCGTAATCAAGACCACTATGACTTATTTGAGACATCTAACACTAAGCATTGAATGACAAAAATTTTTATTCATGAATTCAAAGCCGAACGTAAAAGTAAAGCTTTTCTTTGCATATGAAGAATAGTGTTACTCGCCTTTTAAAGTTTTTTGTATGTTCAAACATCTCTAGCTGAAGTTCTGTATTGTAATTTCTCAGTTAAATAATACTAACTATTTTTAAAGTAAATTAGTACCCACTTAAAATAGGCAGCTCAAAGCACTTTTCTCTAAGATAATGAAACGTCGCTATCGTTAACGTTGTTTATATCCAAAAAGTTAACATAATTTTTTTAAACAAATGAATCTGTTTGAAATTAGAACCACATACTTAAAGGCACCTGCATGCTTCCATAAGTGTATAGGGATCGGATGCAGTAAAAATCATTAATGGAACTTCATGATTTCTACATGTGTGTTTAAGTAATGATATGGAGTTGTTGTCACTTCATTGAAATTATGATTGAAAGTTAAAATTTTAAATAATTGTCTGGGAATTCTGGTAATTTAAACTGGGTCTTGATGATAGCATTTAGACTACTTTGCACAAGGTCATAAAATTGGAACTCTCGGATAAGTAAGAAAAGTAATACATATTTGCAAAGAACTTTATAAAAGTTCTAATTACTATTTAGCAGAGTATTTCAATGAGGCATGAAATACTCTTTTAATGTTTTGATTTGTAGAAAGCGTCACAATGGGAACAGTATTGCTTTTTTTTGCCAGTACTATCAGAGTTGACAATGTAAAAGATCTGTGTGCTACAACGAATCAAATAAAAGTTCGTTTCACCTGTTACTGCAGGGTGTCTTATGGTCAACGCTTCACATTAGCGCCCATTTTCAATAGCCACAAATGATTAAAAAAAATTACTAGGCTCCTCGCATTGATTTGTTTCATCTTTTGCAATTTGACAATTAAATGAAGATGTGACTGACTGGTACAAGAGTGGCAAACAGGTTGATTTTGTGCTATTCGTGTGAGACACCAATTTCTTACTTATAGTAACGTGATATGAGCAGAAATCATGAACAGTGTTTACTTCTGCATGTATTTAAAACTGATAGATAGAAGAATAATTTATGATGTGTTGCTTACTGCCATACTTTTTTTCAGCATAGCGATTTAAGCTAAATATTTTGTTTTATGAGTGACAATGTACAAGGTAATCTCACATCCGCCCTGCATGCTTAATCTTCAAAGCAGAATATCTGGCTTTCTACTTTGTTTCTTGGATCTACAATCAACTGAACATATTTAATATGCTTTTAATAAACATCTTGCTACTTGACAATACCCGGTAATAAAGAAAATACTCTCACTCATGAATGAATGAAAAATTAGTAAACTTGTCTCGACAGTTGAGACCGTTAGCCTGATGCACCTTGAAAAAGAAGGTGTGACAAATAGATACAGGATTAAACAATAAAAAATAAGCACAAATAAAATAACCTTAAAAAGTGTTATTTCTTTTAATATTAAATTCAGCAGCTTCTGTTTACGAAACGAAATTTTAAAGTGATCTCCGATAGGTGCATTGTAGTTGTACATCTTGTAGTTGTACAAGATTTTCAAATATTCAGAAGAAACATAGAAAAGATACATTCCATGACTTCCTTCCTCAATATTATCTCATTAAATTTCTTGAGAGCACCGCCATAAACTTTTTCTTTCATAATACAGTTTGTTCTGTTTTTATTTTATCTCACATTTTAATTGACAATCACTCTCTCGGCTCTTCATTTAGCAAAAAGATTTATTATAGTTTATGTTGAATATTCACCTCTGACGGTTAACTTTCTTATTTAAACGTGGTGAGATCGTGGCATATTTCAACTTCTAAAACATTAATCTACAATAGGTACATTTTCTTTCTACTAAACAATGATCGGTGAGGGAAGTTCATGATGCCTTTTCAGATAGTACATGAGCGTGACCACTTCGTCAGTAATTAATTTAAATAATATTATTATTATTTGATGCTAATCGTTAATATCTACAAACATGTAGATCTGACCAGAAATCAAAGAGCAGTGTAAAAAGTGATAATTCTTGTTTGTCAAAAATGACGTAAAACTGTGTAATATCTTTCAGAAGAGAAAAGCCTTGTTCACATTTCGCTGCATTTTAACCCTTTATGCAGGAAAAAGAGTTTTACAGGCAAGGGAAGTTCGTGAAGCTTTCCAATGGCTGGTAATAAATAGGAAAGGCTCCCTAACATTTTCTAAATCTAAAATTTCATCTAAAATTTTGAGTAAGGTTATGCGGAATCAAAGGATATCGGAAAGTTTGTTCTTTGATATTTATTTATTTATTATTTGCTTATTCTTTTATTTTGTTTATTTGTTGTCTATGAAATGTCGATTTATAGCAAAACAATATCTCGCATGATCTCAAAGAAAAAAAAAAAAAGAGATAGCCGCAAAATTCTTGCTGTGAAATACATCAATCAAGGATGGCTAAAAATTCAATTTCAAGTCCACACGATTTCAAGACATCTTGAATATCGTCCTCCAAGAAGGATAGACACGTGTGAAATGGGCAGGGTTACGATCGTTCTTGAAAAAAAAATGATAAAGATTATCTATAAAATTCTTCTTCCAAATGTTATAAATGTGAATTTTAGACACAGTTTGTTTAAAAGCTTTTCAAATTTTTTTAATCTTATATTTTTTTTAAAAATGACATATCCCTAATAGCATAACGTGTAAAACATATAAATATTTCTTCGGTATTCTTCTGTTAAAACGGAATTGATCTGAACTTCGGGAAAGTCAGCATCTATGGAGGTAACGAATATTGTCAGGATATGCAATCAGCCAAAATCACTTTCTGACGTGCCAAACTTCGTTTCAAACTCGGGAAGAGAGAACTTTGCAGATAATCAATGAATGATAAGTTGCACAGTCACTACAAGTCCACACGTTATCAAACTCTGATTCCACTACATGACATGTGCGGTGCAAATTATGCATTAACTTCGTATGAAACGCTTAGATGCAGATTGCAGGTTTCATTGCACTACACGTATTAGAAGCTGAGTTGAATTTTAGAATGGAAAGTGTTTTGAAGACTTGTAGAGGATAGTAATTTTATGTTAGATTAATTTGTTATAATCAGAATATTTTTATGCGGGTATTCAAAGAACTGATGTGGAGAGTGATAAAAATCCTGAAATGATTCAATGTAAAAATTTCAGTAGTTTAAGAATTAATAATTTTTGTTTTCTTGATATTTTTATACTTATAATTTTGAATTTGTCAATGTTTTCCAATTTCAGAATGTTATTAAATAAGATTTATTTGTTTCCCGTCTTTGAATACCCGCATAAAAATATTTTGACATAGGTATAATCAGAATACTTTTATGCGGGTATTCAAAGAACTGATGTGGAGAGTGATAAAAATCCTCAAATGTTTAAATGTAGAAATTTCAGTTGTTTAAGAACTAATAATTTTCATTTTCTTGATATATTTATGCTTATAATTTTAAATTTGTCAATTTTTTTCAAATTTAGAACGTTATTCAATAAGATTTATTTGTTTAAATTACAAGTAATGTAGTAATAAGAGTTAATTTTTTTTGTAACGTAAGGATTATCTTTAAGGCAGAAAGTTCCTGTAGATTTTAATCTACAGGAACGATTCTAAACAAAGCTGTATAGAAAGTGACAAGCGTACAACTAATAATCTTTCAAAACCTCATCTCAATAACTGCTGTTAGTTCCAGAAATTTATCCGTCATTTTTTCAATGCTTTTACTGTCCGTTTTAAAATGCGTAAAATAAACCAGGATTCTAAACATTTAATTAGTACCTGGTGAAAGCTGTAAATCTTTGCCAAGCCAAGACGGCTTAAATCGACAAGAATTTTGTGACACTAAAGTTTAACCTTCCTATTTAAGATATCAAACAAACCAACGTTTACAAAAGGAGCCTTAAATTTAAAGCAATGCTTACAAAGAGATTATTTTAAACTTTCTCATTAGAAAATTACTTCTAGCTTTCATAAATTATCAGGTTATTCTATTCTCTAATCAAAAAAAATAAAGAAGGAAAAATACTAATCACATATCTTACGAAAATGTGTTTAATCATTATTTATCTAAGTTATTGTCGAAACCAAGTAAAGTTTAATCAATTACCTATAACATAGTATTGATAACAATAAAAAATACCCCAAAAACTTGTGAAAAGATTATATAAATAACATTTTATATAATAGCACTATAAAAAGGTCCTTATCGAACAGTAAGATCATTTCGGCCGAAAAAATATCCAGCCTTCATCAAATATCAACACATTGTGTCACAGAATAGTGCGGACTGAAAGATAAACAAAAACAAAAGCAAGCATACAGGTGACAACTGGAAAAAGCAAAAGCGAGAAACCACGGAGAATAAAAGAAGGGGGAAGATAAAAAAGAAATATAGGCAAAAATAAAATAAGATATGGAAAAAATATATAAAATAAGAAAAAAAGTGGACAGAATACGAACATACAAAAATAATAGAAAACAGAGCAATAAAAAAACATGAAAACACAGGACTTTTTTTTCTAATATACAAGACAACACTTTTTTAATTATTAATAATAAACATAAATTAAATACAGAAAACAAAAACAACAAAATAAATAAAATACTAAGAGGGTAAAAAAAAATTGAAAAAGGGAGTAGATGAAGAAAGAAAATAGAACTTTACAACAACTGCCTCCAAGCATCATGAACTAAAAGAATGAAAGAACCATCGTTCACAAGACGTTTCAAGTGATGGGTAATGGAAAAACCTTCCAAATAATCAAGATGGGACAAAGACTGAGGCGTGCATAAGATCTTAGCTTTAGAAGACGGAAAAAGATGATTATAATTCTGATAAAGTGAGGTAATAGTAGATTTGATAAGTTCATGCATAGAAACATATCTCTCATGTTCTTTCAGCCTAAATTTGAGAGCTCTTCTTGTCTGAACAATATAGCCCAAATCACAAGATCCACAACGATAATAAACACCCCAATGGTTCTGAGGAGAAATATGATCTTTAAGAGAAGAGAATTTTATCCACCGGTTTAAAGATGATTTTGAAACCGAAATTGTTGGGAAGTTTAGAAATTTTATAGCATAAAGGTGAAAAGAAGGGTAGTACAGTTAATTGATTATGACAATTACAGTGATATTGTCAGAAGAATTAGATTTATTAAATTTAGAAAGAGCCTTATGAATAATAGAAGGGCTAAAACCGCTAGAGACAGCTAAGTATTTTACGATATTAATCTTGTTATTAAGAGATGATGAGTCTTCGCAAATAAGCTTTGTGAAGTTAATGCAGTTTGGTTAATTTAACTTTTTTTAAACAAATATTTCGGTTTTTGGAAATATTCAGTTTAACTAAGTAATATTTTTAAAGACATCCGATTTAATTTTTCCTTTAACACAATTCACTTGCATTAGGACAAACTAGTAAAGTTAGTTTACACGTATTCTATTTTAAACCTACTATATTTGAAAACATTAGTTATTAATTAGTTTCCCTAGAAATTTCATTAAAAAAAGTTAATTTGTTTATTATTGTTGCAAAACAATTAATTTTGAAACAAAAATATGAAAAAAGAATATTTTAATTTATAATCTAAATGACTAACGAAATATAGGGGAAAATTAATATTTTCTGTACAGTATTTTAATCATAGGGTTAAATATTAGTTTTAGACATATTTCATTCATCACTTGATCTTTCTGCATAAATTATATATGCTTTAAAGCATTGAATTTATGTTTAAATAACTCACAATAGTCTTTATAGAACATTCAGTGCAACCATAAATAGTTTTAAATGAATTTGCATTTCAATAAAATCTCCATAACCTGCTAAACACTTGCTGTTTCAATATCTATTTGCATTACTCAAATCAATAATCTTTACAACGCTTATTAAATTTTTATGTAAATATCAAGGGATGCCAAAACAGCGCAAAATTATTTCAGCTCACATGTTTGCAGAGTTAAACATGTCTAAATTATTACTGTATAAGTGAACCTCAATTTTTAAAGCTTCAATAATCACGTGATCACCACACTTCACTATTTGAATCAAAAACTCCAGACAGCTGAACGAGGTTAAGTATATCCACGAGATGGTGTAAGATTAAATATTTCATACGAGTTATTCCTCACTCAATCTGGCAGCGCATAAAACTTATATCGCCAAATACGTCGACCGGAGGTATCGAAATAGGCTTTCTGAAAAGGAAAAATAGCCCGGAGGCATAATCTAAAATGCGTGAAGCAATGTCTTTGCGCCTGGTGTTTGCCTTCGTGAAATTGTTTCATGGCAAAACTAACACAGGGGAAATAACTTCAGAGAAAGTTTAGCGCACTCTCGCAGCTATAAGCGTGTATGCATACAGAGTTGTGTTTTAATTAATATATCCATCGCCCCCCCCTTCTCCAACCTCCAGCGGTGCGTGGATTTACAGCCCGAAGCCAGGCTGGTGGAAAATGGAAAACTTTTCCGTGATTGTTACGATTGTTTTAGTCTGTTCGGAAGAGAGTACTTTTCAAGTGTGTGACAGGAGTTCAGATTCTGTGTATTACATACAGTCTTTCGAAATAATTGCATGGATATTAAAAGGCGACGCTTTCTTGGTATTGTTTTTGAGTTTTAATAACTTGTTTACGAACCATGTTATGTCGAAATGCTTTCTTATTTGCAGTCACAAAGAAGTTGCAATTTGTTTGAAATGGATGCAGATTTAAAAATTAAATATACTTTTAGTAAAACGATGCATTTAAAATAGTGAATTAATAATTTCATGTATTGTTTAGTACTTCTTTTCCTTATTATTTCAAAAACTGTAGCTATAAGAATTATGAGTATGATAAATGATATTCGGTATGTTTGGTCTCGCACATTACAAATGCCTCATTATTTCAGTGATGATTGCCTACTTGCACTTTTTCCTTAGGTGTATTTTAATGATTTACGAAACAAAAGAGTGGATTGTCCTAGATTAGTCCTGATATTATTATAAAAGCTGGTGAAAAAATCAATATTTTATTGCTTCCATACTTATTTAATCAATAACACATATACACATATAATTCAATTATTCGTTGTTGTTTTGTTTTGTTTTGTTTTGTTTTTGTTTTGTTTTTTTAGATTTCAACAAAATTATGGAATATTTTATTTCAAAAAAAAGAAACTCTACCTAATCTATTTCATATTAAAAGAGCTAATGCTGATTTTAAAAGGCACATAAAACTTTTTTAATCTATTTAGTAATAATACAATATATTTTTATATAACTTCAAAAACTGTTATACATTTTAAATATCTTTATATATTCTCTTTTTCAGATCCTATTTTTTATTTAAAGATCACTGTCACCTGTATGAAATTATTTTCTATTATCACACATGATTTATAAAAACTAAGATTCCTGATTTACAGTACATATTTTTAAAGCCATGCTTAAAACACTGCCAGTGCTACTAAACACCTTTATTATAAGCTGAAAAACTTCACATTTTAGTAATTTGCCCATTTTTGTTGGTAGTATTTTTTAACGTTTTAAAAGGGGATAATATATCGTCATGAACTCCAGCTATTTTTGTATTGGGATAAAATCTTACAAGAAATATTGCTGTATCAGAAATAAAATATTATTTGATAAATGGATTTTAATCAACGATGTTTTCAAGAAAAATCCAAATTATTTTTCTGAACTACGTTTAATCAAAATAAAATCATAATAATCATATAATTTTCAAAATAATCGTATCTTATTTAGCTTTGTTAGTCAAACAGGCAGACAAAATATCTAACATTTTCAGAGAATTTCTTACACACATCTGAAGCATTTACTTAATACCAATAAAAAATTCTAATGTGATATCATATTTATATTTTATTTTATTTTTTATACTTATTTGCTACAATATACGTTATTATTATATTCCTGAAGCTATTTAGTTTTTCTGTATCCAGTAAGAATTAAAACCTTTATTTACCTTACTGGATTTTATTTCATCGATAGCTTCTTGAAAATTCGGAATTGCCCAGCTTGCTGAAGTATGCTTAGCATTGTGTTTGACTTTAGAAGATAAAAAGCTTACTAAAAATGTGGGTGACTTATATTATAAGAAAAAACAAAAAATAAGAAAGAATTCTGTCACACATCGATTACCAGACACTTTTCGACAAAATCGTATTTTTGAATTTGCTGCTGCATAATGAATAATTAACTTGTTTTACATCTGCCGCCTTTTGTGCGATTTTATAAAAGAGTTATTCATGCGATATGTACAATTTTCAATAAAATACGTGGTATTGTAAATATCAATCATAAATATAAGTTTTATGGCAATTTATGCATATTTGCACTCACCCAAAAAATAATTCTAGAGAAATATAAATTTCCTATACTTAATTCTGAAATAACCACTCGATCTGTGCAGAACTCAATTATTCAACAAAAAATATGAATCCTCAAATATATATTCAACTATGTGCATTGAAGGAACACTGCAGAAATATTTATTAAACTGAGTTCGGGAAATTGCTTTTGCTCAGATACTTTTTTCGAGTGACTGAACTGCAGTTAGAACAGTATGGGTAGACGGACAGACGGACAAACCGAAATCCTTTAATGCTTTTCAAATTTGTCATGTTTAATTGTTATCTACTAAAAAAATTTATCGTGAAAGGGAAAAGTGCTATTAATCGAATAAGTATGTAATAGAAATAGGGGAAGGAGGGGGGGGCTACAATGATCCTAGAGTGCAAAAAAATTCGTGTATGTTTTCTTAAATACAGGTAGTGACCGGGTAACACATAAATTAACTGTGCCAAGTTAAAAAGACGCAATGGCGGTATTCAAGCAATCACAGTATTATGCGTCTAAATAGAATTTTTCAAAAAATTGGGTTTTATAACATCTCTTAGAAGGCAAGCACTACATTTCCTATTTATTTAGATATATAGTCTTTCATGTACAGAAATATGACTTGGTTTACTGAATGGAGTATGTTAGATGGGAATTACACTTGCTAAGTTTTTTATGTTTCTCGGTGTCATCCAGTAATCTGGCTATAAAATTGACAGTCACTTTGCCGGTAAAATGATCCATCTGCTGAAGAAAATCCAGCCCTGGGTTCTGGACACCCTGGCGGCCCTTCAACCGCTCTGCAAATGCATGATGCAACCAAATATGTCTCTCTTATAGTCCACGCGATATCCAACAGTTGCTGAAGAAATCGGAATCGTGCACTTCGAGTAAAAGATACTTTTTATTTGTTTGTGACAATTTTTTATTTTAAAATTTTCCTAAAATAACTTAAGTGAGTTATTTTATGGTAAAACTTATTTTATTTCATTATGTATAGTCATACTTATTTTTATATCTTTTATTTTGCCGATAAAAAAACAATTTACAACTATTTTCAAATGAAATACCATTTTGCCTTTAGTGAGGGTAAAATGATCCTTTGGAACTTTTTGAAAATTCTAATTTTTTTATTACTTAATGTGGAGTTAAAATATTATTAAAATACGTTTATAATGCAAAATATAGTGTAAAACATACTAGAAAAGCGCCAAAGTTTTATTTAAACTTTTATATTATTTTTAGAAGTTTTTCCTTTAGGCGGATCATTTTTGGTCACCATCCCCTGTATAAAAAATAGAAGATTTTTATAAAAATATTTATGTTATAATTTAAAGTAATTTTTTTTTTTTATTAGAATGAGGTAAATCTGATGTTATCACCATAAGGCAGTTTGAATAATCAAAACAATAAAACTTTGATAAAAGAAAAACCTAAAAAGTGTTTTAAAACGTAATTTTAACAAGAACAATCAGTTTAATTTAATGAGTTAATTTTATAACAATTAAACTAAAATGTTACTTACTACATGTAGACACACATACAAACGGAAAAAATAGGTCATCACAAAAATATGTACTGTGTGAAATTATTTGAACAAAATGATACATATTCCTCCAAACACAGAAGAAAAATAAATTTAAATAAAATTTGTCAAGATTTTATGTTTATAATAAATAAAATGCATTTTTAAACCGAAAAAACCTTTTTAAAATATCCATTTGAAAACAATTGACCATTTTAAAACAGAGTTATATCTCTCAAGAGAACTTTTATGTCATAAGTCAATCTTTTTTTTTTTTAACCAAAAATTTATTTTAAAAATGTCAGTCATGGTTGTGTGTTTTGAATAGTTTTCATTTAAATAATTAATATTTGTAATTATCTCTCTCTATAGAATAATCTTCACTTACATGAATAGCTACAAATTTATACTCGAATAACCTGAAATTTTTTTACATTATGAATATGAGGCTTGATATTTTGTGGATCTATAATAAATCATAATCGCAGTTCATGTAACATGTAAAATGTTAAAAATGATGTAGTCTTAGGAGTTAGATAAAAATGAAACAAAAAAATTTATCTATAGAAATTGCAGTTATTGTTCATAAACAGACTAAAATAAACAAATAATTTATTTAATAAAACATTTTTGTCTTTAATAAAAAAAAATACAAGATTAAGTATTGACCATTGTGCAACTATTAAAAAAAGTCTCTGAGAAGTTTTTGGCAGTAATTTTAAATAACAATGTTTTTGAATAACGATTTTATATAACAATATTTTTAAATAACAATTTAAATTCCGTTATGTGTGTAGGTTTTTGAGAAAACAATTTCAAGATGCCTCATTTCTTAAAATTTTATTTTGTATCACTTAAAAATTCATAAAAAAGTTTTTCTAATGTCCTAATTCCCACATTAAAAATATTTTTTTTAATTCTTAAGGAGGGAGGGGATACGCTTAGAATAAATTTTCATGTATCAAATACTTCTTATTAACGTCAAAATAAGTTAAACAAATGAATCGGAAAGACAAAGAAAGAAACAAAGAAGGAAAACCTATATCACATTCATGAGTGTGAATTTCTTATTAAGAAAGAAAGCTTATCTTCTTTAAACACTCAACTCAACTCCACAACCGTGAAAACAAAACAAAAATATCAAACATTAAATCGCTTTTTTATTGCGTTTTTATGTTTAACCCCAATCTCTTTCCTCTTCTCTAAAGAAATAGTCTTCCCCTCTTCGAGCATCCGTTTCTCCCAAGGCCCAGTCGATATCAGTCAACGCGCATGCTCCGTCTCCTCCTCGGCCATGACAGGGAAGACAAATTTCTAATCAAGCTACACTATGGGCATTTTATGGACCCCTCCGGACCCCCGAGGGTCCTAAGGAGGACACCACGTGGAACAGGGCTGCTTAAAATGTATGCTGTGTGGCTACTGCTGCAATTTTCCGCGACAGTGCTATGTAGCGACGTAATATTCAGACCAGGTAGGTCCACTCTTTCCTTAGGCTTAGCTCTGATGTACACAGTGTAGACAGATCAATAGCAAATCGACAAGCTCTTGCAGCAGAGATTCTGTGTTGTCATTAAGACAGCATATTCCGCGATCACAGGTGGTTATTCCTTTTTTTTTTAACTCATAATTTAAATGGGTTGATTTGGGTTAAGGAGCTTGCTCGGCAATCTGATTGATAATAAAATCATGCAATGTGATATTAAGCAACGGTGGCTTAGAAAGTTGTGAGTTATCACCGTAAAAGTTATTTTATGTAACACGTGCAAGGCTCAAAGATGAGAAACAATTAATTACGCATGCGTTAATCCTAGTAATTTTATGTCCGAGCATGTAGAAATCGGATAAATTGTAGTGAACTGAAATATTAAATTGAAGAATTTTTTTTTCATAATGATTCACTGTTTTTTTAAATACTATACACTGATACTGAAAAGCATATGTATTTAGTTAACGTATAACTTGAGCATGAAATCATACTTATCAAACTATAAATCAACATAATAAATTAAAAATTTGTGAATAAATTTTATTTCTAAAATAAAAAATATTCATAAATTTTCAGCATTCTATGTCCCCCCCGCCCCACTCAAGGCAAACATTAAAACATTCATAAATCAATGTTAAATTAATCATAAGATCAATACACATACTAAGTAAAAAGATTTTTATTTCTGTTTGAAGTGCTTGTTATAGTATGCAAAGTGCGAAGTTCTGTGGAAAACAGTAAATAAAATTTATCTCTACTATTCTTCAATATGCAAGGTAATTCAAATTTTCAATCAAACTTCCTTACAAAAATAAGATTTACTAAGACGACTGAGAATAGAATTGTAATATAAGATCGTAAACTTTGTCTTTATGAATCAGTTAAAAATCGTAATTTTAGGTAAAATTTACAACTACGTTGCCTAAATTTAAAAAAAAATTGTCCCTAAATTTAAATAATTCAAAAATAAATGCAATTCTTAGGGTATTAATTTTTGTTGAGTGTTTCTTAAAAAAATATTATTGTGAAGTTTTATTTCAAATGTGGTTGAGATTTTGATTTTTAATTTAACACTGTTTCGCCATGATTATTACTTATTTCTCAAGACAATGTTTTCGAATATCCATTATTATGTAATTCTTTATGTATGTGCATGTGCCCTTGTTTGTATCACATCTCTTTCAAATTCGTGGAAAGAGTGTTATCTATCGTACTTCCTCCTTTCTGTTTTTAATTGCATTATTTATTATTTTGAAGCTTTATGTTAATTTGTCACACCTAATTAACGGAGTATCATTAAGTACTTTAAACATCACATAAAACTCAGTACTCCATTTAATTCCCATTAAAATAAAAAAATACTGCTGAAAACAATCTTTGTAGAAGCTTTTTTTGGTAGTATGAAACATTTTTATTCAAACAAACTACATGGATATGACGTCATTTTTCCTCCGACCAGAGCCTTATTATCGCATGAGCGAATTGGGACTTTGCCCAGGGCCCCCGGCACGAAAGGCCACCCAATTTCAAATATTGTTCTGAAATATATTTTTTATGTCGAAATTTTATAAAACAAATAAAATAAATTCCTTAGATGGGGGGGGGGGACCCAAATATCAATGCCCGGGGGCCCCGCTGATCATAATCAGGCTCTGCCTCTAACACATGATTCTTAACCAATCGACAGTAGAAATTATTTGCATTACCTCTCTTTCATTCTGATTGGCTCATGCGTATATTTTCCACCAACACGTAAAAGAAATAATGATATGCAGTAAAACCTGCTTAAAAAGTTTTCTAGGGGAATGGAAAGAAAAACTTCTTAGGCGGGTACACTTCTTAAACGGGAAATTGAAAAAACAAATTTTTAAAAATTCAGAATAGATATTTAAGATGGCTATTTTTTAAAGATTAAAAAAAATATAAATATAAGTATAAAGATTTAAAAAAATATAAAAATTCAAATTGTTTTGCACATTTAACAAATAAGTTAATGAAGTAAAACAACATATTTACCTCAGAGTCTCTTTATTAAATCCAAGAAATTTTGCTTTAAGTACCATTTGAATTGACTTACAGAAAAGATCAGTCTAGTTTTTTGTTTTATCGGCAATCTTTAATTGTCTTTAAATGTCTTTATTTTTGAAAAAAGTTCTTCAGGCACATTTTTAACCCTCTCGATAAGACGACGAAATGTGGTTTTTGTTGTTGTTGTTGTTGTCCTCCTTTTACAGCATAAACTTTACAAAAAGAATAAGGAAAAGAAACAAATAATTGGAAGGTGGATGTTAACACGTTTTAAAAATAATCTTAGAAGTGAAAGAAACTTTTTAAGCGAGAAATATTTTGGTACGAAACTTTTTAAACGATTTATTTTAATACTCTAAGACTAGGAAAAAAATGGGAACCGAAAATACCAAGTTCTTAAACGGGAAAACTTCTTAAGCCGGTACTTCTTAAACAGGGTCAGGTATCTATCTATAAATAAGCCTCCTTTAAGAGACTACCTTTTTGAGTAACCGTTCTTTTGAAGAACACAGAATGGTCACTTAGGGAAACTTTAATTATGCTACAGCATTCTTAGTATATTTTAATACATAAAGCATTTCAAAGCGATTAATAAAAAAAATAAACATACAAATAATACACAAAAGTACTGCAGCGTTCAATAAACTTAGATTAAGCAAAAGAAGTTGAGTAAATAATGAATGTCAGCTTTGATAAAATATACTCTTCATTACTTAAGATTTTAACGAACTATATACAGAACATTTTATATATCTCTAATAAAATGATTAAATAATCATTTATCGATAAATTATCATTTTTTTTATTTTAATTAAAATATTTAATTTTAAATTGTTTTAGTTTAAAGCCCTTTAAAATTTTTAATTAAGTTGTTAGGGGTTTTTTTGTAATTTATTATGTGTGAGTATTTATGAAAAAAAAATGTATCTTTTTTTTTTTTTTTCAAAACTATTATCTTTAAATTATAGCGTTAACCATAGCAACCAAGTGAATTAATAGATAGGTTTCAAAATCTTCAACAGCCATTTCAATTTTCTGCAAATACATTAAAATTACATTAGTACTCTTTTCATTTTAATAGCACTATTCTATCCATCTCATGTAAAATAATGATGCCTATATACACAATGCTTTTGGTCGAAATGGTGATTTTAGCTTGGCTCTGTGACAGATAAATATAAAAAGTAAAAAAAAAAAAAAAGTTTTTACATAAATGTCACCCAGTTGGAACGATGCCATCGGGAACAAATATCAATCATAACATCCGAACAAACATATGTCTAGGGCTATGAATTGTTGATGATGTAACTTCAACAAAACTGGATTTTTTATTGTTCTTCGATCATTATAGTTTTTTCCCACTTGAGTATTATTGTGAATTTGTTAAAATTAATAGCCTTTTATATTTATATGCATATAACATTTATAGATTTGTTTATGTGCAACTGTTTACCTTTTTTATGTGATATGGAAACAATGTTTAAAAAAAATAAAACATTTTTATGTTTATATTAATGTTTTAATATGTATAAATGTATAAGGATTTCTTCTGTGATGGTATGTTAAAGGGTGAAAATTGTTTTGTATTCCCACTTACAGTTAGGGTTTTATATCATATTTATTTATTACTTTTTAGTCATAAATCTTCACGCACTCTAGATTTTTACTGTTACTGAATCTACTTACATAAAACATTAACGTATGCGGTACCAAAATCGATAATATTTCTATGATGGGAACAGCAACAACTAGATGCAAACATTAGCATAATAACAATAACACATGCTCAAAAATCCAAGTTAACAGTATAATGACGTCAAATCAAGTAAGCATGCTTGTTACTGGTTCATATGCTAGATTACAAAACAACAATGCACACGCGAAAATGCAAGATACTTCGGATCTTTTCACAGCTTTAAAATTTAGAATTTACATTATTTGGAGCGTTTATAGCACATAAAAAGAAAAAAGTCGGCATGCAGTGGGTTAAAGCATATTTTAACCATTTCCTGTTTTGTACCATTGTTATTTTTGTATCCAAGGGTACGTATTAAATAACGCAACCGTACTGTAAATCACCAGTTTGCTGCCTTTGGCACATTAACTCCACAACATCTGCAATTAAAAAGAATTTCTCTATTAATATGTAAAACACGTTATCACCCAATACAGCATTTTTTTTGGGGGGGGGGGAAGAGAATACTATTCCTTCCCCCAGGTGTATTTTAACAATAATTTTATGAATGGAAGTGTCACCAATTACGTCTTGCCATTCATTTTGATATGCTAGTACTTGGCATAGCCGCCATCGGCTTTTATCCTGATACTCCCAAAATTGGTAGCAATCCTAACCTAAATATATTTCTTGGCAAATACTATTAAAACAAAGAAACATGATTTTCGTTGATATGAGTCCAATAATTTGGCCAATACTGCACTGAATTTAAAGAACAGTAAGGTAAGGGGCGGTAGTTTCTTTAAAATTCCTTCAAAGTTGTATTTATACAGATTTCTCAATTAATGGTTGCTCAGTCCCTTATCTGGATTCTACAAAATCTTTCTATTTATTATTGTTTGTCTTTTTCTAATCATTCATTATTCTGTTTTTCAAGGATTGCTTTTATATATTTTATATTTTATATTTTACTTTTTTTTTTTTTACTTTTGTTCTTTTTTTTTTTTTTTTTTTTACTTTTGTTCTTTTTTTTTTTTTTTACGATTTCTGATCCGTTTTATTTTTACAATTTCCATTTTTTACCACTACACCATTTGTATCGCCAGCTTGTTCTAGTATTAAAAAAACTATCATGTCAGCAAATATTAATTATTTAGGGAATTTAATCGATATTCTAAAATGTTCTGATTATTTAACAATCAGTATTTATAAATTTTATGATTATGTAGTGCTTTTTTAACACTTTACCCAAGAAACCTTTTTCTGTGCATTTGATACGCTATACATGAATAGATACTCTAAATGCTTGGCAAAATAGGTAAAGTTATATTATTAATAAGTTACACACACATATATATATATATATATATCAAACATAATGTTGCATATACATGTTACATAATAAATTACATATACAGGGTGTATTCCTTCAAAGGTTTGGAAGGCTTATAATATATATATATATATATATATATATATATATATATATTTATTACTGCAACAAAGTTGGCTTTATTGGAGGAAGAAATGTTACAAGTCTTATTTTACAAAAGTCCAATATGTGAACTTTTCGTGACAGAGACGGATTAATGCAATTTTGTCGGGGGTGTGGGTGGAGGGAGGGTAGTTAGTTTGTAGGTGGGGGCGGTTAGTTTAAAGATTAACATATACATCCATTTTATAGAAGTAAAACAGAATCTTTTACATTAATTTCTTTTTTTCTCAATTAGGGCACTTACCCCTCTCCACCCCTATAATCCGTCCTTGTTTCATGTTGCTGATGATTCTACAAACTAACTGCCCTCCCTCCCACCCCCACCCCCGACAAAATTGCATTAATCCGTCGCTGTCAAGAAAGGACATATTGGACTTTTGTGAAATAAAACTTGTAATATTTCTTTCCTCAATAATGTCAACTTTGTTACTGTATTGGTAATATATATATTTTTTGTAAGCCTTCCAAACCCGGGAGGAATTGTGATATACCCTGTATTAAGTTATATACAAAGTATTCATCATTAAAATTCTCCTACTCAGAGCAATGTACAGTGAAAATTACTCGTCGAAATGGTATCAAACTGGCAGGAAACCTTCATGAGACCATGGAAAAGTGATTTTCGTGAAAACAAATGGCTAAAAAACTCAGCACCAGAGGGCGTTTTGCAATGTTAAAGTTGCTGATAATACAAATTTTCCCACCATGCAAAGGAAATAAATATTAATTCCACAACCTCTCCATTGTTTTATTCACTTGAGGATGTTTGTTTGTCTGTTTTATTCGTATGAAAACGTCGTGGAATACCATCTTGTGGTGATGTTTTGAACTATTTTTTTCCACAAAAATGTTTCTCCTAGCTTCTCGAGGATTCCTGCTAATTTGGTGACATTCTGAGCAGTTTTTGCTGTACACCGCTCTGAATAGAAGTTTGATTATGAACACCTTGCGTAAACACAAAAAATATGTACGCAACAACAACAAAAGCAGGGCAAAAAACTGTTTTATGTAATATCGTTTGTGAGAGTGCACTCTACGACGTGTGAATAACGATAACATAATACACTAAAATTCTGCAGGTTCGTTCAACAAATCAAAACTGCAACGAGAGAAGTTTTGATTTTTAAATCTCATCTAATCTTAAATGTTAAAAGCAAACTTTTTAGATTGTAATTACAAACCTGAAAAGCTAAGAGCACTTACTGCTAAAGAGTAAAGTTAATAACAAACAAAACTGGAAATTGGAAGAAATGAAATTTTTAGAAACTCAACACCAATGTCTGAGCGAGTTTTAAGACAAACTACTGATTGTTATAATTTTTAAAAAACTTGACAAAAAACAAAAAATTAATAAGCAGTAACTGTTTGTCTCAAGATTGTTTCGTAGGCAATTCATGAGTCTTTTTCAAAAGAATATAGCACAAGCAAATCTGGAAATGTCAAGTAATACTTTGAATGACACACTTTTGGGAAATATAATCATAAAACCAAAGTCTGAAAATTTACTCACGTTCAAACTTTTCTCACGTTTCGTTTTTCCGATACGAGTATTAAGTGATTGGGAAACTACATATTTAAAGCAATCTTACATTAATAGAACAAGAAATTATGATATAAGCTGATTACATGAAGTATTTGGTGGTGATCTTTGAAACAAATGGTTGCAATGAATTAATGAATTTGTTTTTAAAACAATTTTATTTTTAGGGTATGGTCATTTTAAGTACCGTCAGTAAATAAAGTATTAAAGAAAACAAGTTTCATAATTTTGAGTGTAATATTTTTATATTATTTAGAAAAAAATTGAGCTATGCTCATATCATTATATTTTTCATCAATATTGAATGTCTACTTAGAGGAGTTCATTAGCAAATGACAAAAGAATGTAAGTTGGAGGAACATTCGCAACCTCTTCATTACATTAATGTCCCAAGATAAACCAAAAATCAAGAAATAGAGACAGAGGTATACTATTCCTTTGTATGTCATTTGTAGTAATGGGAATTTGAAATCTAAAACTATCAGGATTTCTCCACATAAGATATTTTCCCTGGATATATTTCAAGGAATGATTACGACCATCAAACCTTAACCAATTCATGCGGATAGTTTCAACTAGCAGTAGAATAATATCTAGAATATTTCTTTTGTGAGTGTAATTTTTCATAAGAGAAAAAATGCTTTTCAACTATTGGGATTTCTTTCGGGGAACATTAAATCTAAAATTAGGAAATTCTTTCAAACTTTCCTTCTATAACATGTCTTATCTTATTAAATTCCTGTGATGCTTGATTCTATAATTTAAAAGTCTTCTCTTTACAGGATTAATTCAAATCGATACCGTTTCTACGTAAAGTCAATATGAACTGAATAAATACTGGCTGCCAAAATTTGTTTTCAATCAAGTCTTTTTCTGTCAAGTGTTTTACCAAACGGAACTGCATAAATCCTTATCTTCTGGAGCAAAAACAAAAAAAGTATGAAACTCTCTTGGAAGTCTTTTACATAACAGATCCTCCAGAAACTGGGCTATGCATAAAATATTCAAAGCATAAATATTTAATGATTCAATTTCTAAATTCAGCTCAAAGGAAAAGGGTTTATGAAGAAAAAGAGAAACGGCTCCAATTTTTAAAGCTTTTCAATCTAGAGAAAGGTTCTTTATTGAATTCTGTAAATGCTATTCGGAATCCCTAGTTACTTCTTATTGCTTTTGCAGAAGAGTAGAAACTGGACGTTAACATATTTTTTTCATTAACTATTTAAAATGGCAGTAAATTGAAGAAAACCATTGATTTAGTTTTTTAATGATTAATTCATTTCTTAATTATATTTATCTGTTGTGAACAGCTATACGGATTTCCCATAGAACTAATGATATCAATAAAGTTATATACTAGCTAGAGTACCCATTCTTTGCTAGGGAATTTAGATTGTTAAAGTAATTAATACGAGTGGAAAAAAAAGATATATATATATATATGTCTGGTTGTCTCAGTAAATTTTTAAATTTTTGTCTCGTAAGTAATTTATATCTTCGTTTCTGGTTCCATATTTCATGTTTGTGAAACTATCTTGATCGCGACTTTTTTTGTGAAAGTTTGTTAGCATTTACCTTACTAATACACTTTAGAACACATAACGTAAAAATAAAGTCAAAGAGTAATTATATTCATTTCTAATTTTAACATTATCATTTAGTTACTATAGAACAGTATCCATTGTTGTTACTGCAGTTGTTAAATTCTAGAATCAAACAAAAACAGAAGTAATTTTTAAAACTCATAAGATTCGAAAAAAATATATGAATATGAAACAATTAAAAGATTGACCTTTAAAAATACTCTGATTTAAAAGACTACTTATTCTATTTCGAATTTCATTTCCTTTGCATATGTGGCAGCAAATCTTCCGAATTACCTTATTCTTGGCTGCAGCATCAAAGCTGCACATTCGCTCGATGAGCTTTCCTCTTATTAGGTGGAGTGACATCTGGCACTGTCGACAGAATCCGTGACGTTTTGAACGTTTTCTGCTCGAAAAATGACGTACATCAATCTAATTTATTTCATGTTTACCTAATGTTACTTTTTACTTTCAACTTATAGTTATCATAGAAACAGCAGGTTTGTTGCCACTCAATAGTAAATTCAATAATTAAACGGGAAAAAAATTCAGGTAGTATCTTTTATTGAAACTAAAGCGGGATATATATTAACTTCGGATTACTTATTATTTAGTTAATTCTAAGGCGCAGGTTGAAAAATGTTGAATGTAATTATCACAAATTTCCTATTTTTAAAACTAGAACTTTAATTGAAAATCTTAGTAATCATTTGACGTCATCAAAATTTGCAGTAGCTTTGCAAAAATCTACTCAAAATTTTATGCATTTTCAACGATTATTATTTGAGTTACAATAAATATCACAATACTAAATTATATTTTCTTTCATCACAATCACGCTTTCATCGGAATGTCAAATTTCATTTCAAGTCAAGGCTTTAACTGTTGAAGAGCTAAACCAATTAAAAATTTCAAATTCTGAATAATCTTTGGGGCTGTTTCCAGCAAATCAGAATCTTTCTTGTGAGAACAATTCCCACAATCGCACTAGAGAAATTCCAAACAGTTTCAAAATGCTTATTCCAGCCATCGAAATTAAACTCTCTTCTAAAGAATCTCTCTGGGAATATGTTTGCGGAAACTTTTCGTATTCGAAAGATTTTTTTTTTCTGGGAACAACCCTTCTTATATTAATTCTCCATGCAGATCAGAGGAAATCATTTTATTTGTCGGAAAAATAAGTGGGTAATCTAGAGAAGCTATTTAAATGAACTGGATTAACAATTTTTTCTTCAAAGCCTAGCGTGACATCAAAACGACGTCATATCACATACAATATATAAGTTTGTGTCCCTCAAATGATTTACATTTTTTCTCTCGCTATTCAAAAGAGTTGAATGTAAGGAAAGATCGCTAAAAAATTGGAGAATTTGTAGATTTTCAGATTTTTAAAGTAGACTACAATTTGCCCTGTATTTTGTGACATACTTATACGAAATTTCAAGCCGATTGGTCGAACGGTGGTGGATTTGTATACTATGTAGACAAGCACACAAACAGATTTTCGTTTTTATTTATAAAAATAAGTAATAAATTAATTTTTCCAAATTTCCAAAATTGAACAAAAAATTTTAGTAATAAAATATAATTAACTAAAATTGTTCATAGCATGTATTCCTTCATTTAATATATGACAGAAATATCGATATCAGAATATAAGCACAGAACATTATCAGAATTACTGCAGAAATTATTAAAAAACACAACTAAAATTTTACTGACCAGTCTTTTTTTACCAGGTTCGATAAAGGCATATATAGGCAGTTAACTTTTTACTAAACATTTGTTGATACTGATTTGTGAAACATTTATCGAAATATTTAAGTGCCTCAAACCATCTTCTACATAAATGTTTTATAATTTCACGGAGTGTACTGAAACTTTCATATGAATCGTTTTACTGAACTACGCGATTTTGTTTACAATTTTTTAAGACCAGTACATGAACTGCCGCTATCATTATGAGTATTTACTGTCAGACTAATACTTCTACCTAATTGCGTTAATTAGGTAGAGTGTGTTTTTTGAATATTTGAGAAAAAGTTTCGACAATAGTTAGTTTACGTCATATTTATAGTCCGTAGTAGTAGGATGTGTTTGCCTTTGCATGTGTTGTTAAAAGTCTATGGCAGTTTTGTACCTATCTAGTAGCTCCAAAAAGCATACAGAACTACTCAAAACGTTCTTCAAAAGTATGTTTTTAACTTCATTTCACACATAATTAATTGTTCGAGAACATGCATCATCTATATAAATAAAACAGAGTGTAAACTGTCCATTTGTCTGTCTGTCTGTCTGTGTCTCGCGTAGCTCCGAAACGGGTGATCGTAGACCTACCAAATTTTGTACGGAAATTCTCCAAGATGGGTCTCGACACACCTCGAAGCGATTTTTTCGAAATTCGAATTAGAAAATGTTTTATTTTATGTTTTGTCCGATTTTTAGCGATTTTTCTTGCGTAATACATAATAACGCCGGTAATTGCACTCGCAAGAAAACGATATTTACATCATCGTATAGAAGAGAAAATTTTCTTTTAAAAACTGTTCGTTCGGACTGTGTAACATAATTTGCAGATTTTTGGGAATTTTTCAAATCAAATTAAATTTGACGCTGGCTTTCGTAAAATATTTTTAAAACTGCTGCATCTTGAATTCTATCTGTCGTAACTTTTTTATATTTAGGCAAAAGACGGAGCACACAATTCGCCCACTTTTAAAAGAAGAACGGAGGAAAAATATAAATTAGGAGAATTTTTACGAATTTTTAAGTGAAGAAGGATTTTCATTTCAATCGCAGCTGCTTAAATGCTTAAAAATTTCGGCATATCTTGCGGTTTGGTTGTCTTGGAAACAGTAACAATGATTAAAATTGCCAGCTGAAAAAAAATAAATAAAATTACTTTAAAATAACAGAGTTTTCACATGTGAAATGACGTCACGAATCATTTTGACGTCACGAGTTTAAAACCCCTTTCGAAACTCAATCAGAATAACGAACCCACAAGCAAAACATACACCACGCATGAAATAATTCCATATTTTATTTTACGTTGCTAGAAAAAGAATTGAATGCTGTTTTTTCACCAGTGAATTATCCAGCATTATTTTCAATTGAGATTTTAAACGGGACACGTTTTTGAATCGCAAGAAATATTTTGCGGTGCTAAACAGGGCCTGATTATACCAAACAGGGACCCCGGGCATTGATGAATTTTGGGGCCTCCATCTATGAAATTTGTTTTATTTTTCATAAAATATGTTTATAAAAAAGAATATTTCAGAACAACATTTGAAATTGAGGACCATTTCGAACCGGAGGCACTGGGCAAAGTCCCGATTTGCCAGTGAGATAATAGAGTCCTGGTGCTAAATAGGCCAATCTGACAATAATTAAGCATACAAATGTATGGAGAGCTGTTTTAGTGGCAATCATAAAGTGAAATGATTATCGTTTATACTAATGCGTAAATTGCAAAAGTCACCAAAGAATAAAAGACTACATTCGTGGCAAATATCTAAGCCGTTTCTTTAAATTAAGTATTAACGACTGGAAAACGAAAATATATTGTATTGGTATCAATAAAAGATAGTATAAGTAATAGTTAGTAGATATCTAGGGCAATAATTATCAAAGCACAATATAACGCATTAATAAATATTTCGTGAAACTAAGTGGTCTATTCCTCTTACAACAACCATCTTACTTCACAGCTAACTAAACATTAAGTAATTCTACGTCACGTTAATTTATTCCGCGGTAGTTCCAACAGAAAAGACTGTAACTGAACTTTTTTTTCTTGGAGATTCTATTTTGTCACAAGTAGTCATGATCACATTTTGGGAAAATGTTCTTTTCTTGCCTTGCGAAGAGCGGGTACACAACTATTTAACTATAAAATAAAACGGTTCGCCACATCATGTAGTATCTAAGGTGGTATAACTTAAATCTAAAAAAGAGTATGATGCAGAAATGAGACATTTTGAAAGTTAGTAATTTTCGCTGCAAACCGTCACGCTTTTCTTTTTCTGATCGGGAATGACACCGACATAGTTTTTGTCATAATATTAACAATGGTCTCAGGTCAGTACTTATACTAACTTTACGAATAACGAATGAGAAACTTTACGCCAAGTGTCAAATCATTTTGCTTATTTTGAGATTCCAAATCACTGGAATCAATTCAAATTATATATGTAAGAAAAAGTTTCGTTCCCTACCGGGCGGAGAACGGGTACGCAGCTAGTTCTTAATAAAATAATAACCTTCTTTTTTTCACTACTTTAATGTTGAAAGTGGGACCTAATTGTTTTTAGAAACCCAGATATCTTACTCTAGAAAAATTGGTAAACGACCTCCCATATCTTTAAGTTAATAAAAAATTTTCTTCGCAAACTCTTGCTTTTTAACAAAAATATTTATATATACTTAGTTGTTTTGTTAATATAATTCACATAAGAAAGAGGTTATAAATCATTCAGTAAAAATTGTAATTCACTAAAATGATTTCAATTTGGTTTTGTTTCCGCAATCGGTTCGAGAAATTTTTCATTTTTAATATTTTAAAACCTGCAGTAATAAATTTCTTTTGCAGGAACGATCTTGTAAGTTAAATGACACACTGCAGTGTAATGGCTTATTCAATCATATTCTATTAAGTCTTATATCGTTTCAATACGCTATGAAAAATATAATTTTTATAATAAAATATGTATGATGTAATACTAAAGAAAGACTTCCAAAAATAATTTCTCTTGAAAATAAGAAAGTTAACGATATGCTAGAAGAATTATCAATAATTTGTACCATTTGATCGTCACCTAAATAAGAGAGATTAATTTCGCCAACCAATGAAATAAAGACATTTTATTAGAAGTGTCAATACAATTTCAATATAGTATAGGAAATTTCTGTAAGAGTAAAATGACATTCAGAAGTTTCAAGAGACTAACAAAGGTCATGTACTGTTACTGTATCAGAGTGACATCAGCTGATTAATTGATACAGCAACAGCATTATTATTCAACCTCTTGTTAATATACAGGGTGACCAGTGCCTATTTCCTAAATCGTTAGTCAGAGATACATAGTTCCTATTGCAAAAATGCTCTAAATTATATAATCTATTATACCAGAAACAATCGAAGTCCATAAATCAATTCTTATAAAAATTACGAAACTTAAATTTTTATACGGTCCCCCAGTCCTATCAGTTCTATTTAGAAATTTTTTCTTTATGCAATTTCATGCACAAAAAAAAAAAAAAAAAAACCCTCCCTTCTACGACTAAATTCACCAAGTTATAAAGCAGTAAACATTTTGACTTAAGTCACTTTTCCATGTATAAAAATGTCCCGTTACGGTAAATCGTTAAGGGACCATATAAATATTGAAATTTTAAATTATAGGTTATAATATCATTTTCTGGCATAATTCGGAGAAAGATGCAAAACCAATTTTAGAATACTAATCTTTAAGCAAAGTTTTATAGTTAGGCTCTATAAAAATCTATCCGGGATCAGACTTACAAAATCATATATATGTGTAGCATGCAAATGTGTAACACCGAGTATGCTACGCAAACTACAGCAAGAGTTTTCTACACGGGGGTATATTTGCATTGCAGACGAAGGAAGCTATACTTTGAGCAAATGTAACACTAACAGGATTTGTAATATTATTTTAAGTTTCTAAAATGCATATATTCGTACTTTACAATGCTTCCTTTTCTAATTTAATGTTTAATGAAGTGTTTTATTCTCGTTTTTGTATTTTAAGTTATTTAACACCAGTTCATTTAAAAAACTCTTTTAAAAATTCTATTTTCAGTATAAGCTATATTTTTATGTTAATTTATTGGATACACATAGTTAAACGTTAATCTTTTTTATTGCAATCTACAATCGTAAAACAGGTGATGAAATTCCTAAGAAATATTACAAGGCTCAAAACCATGCATATTAATTTTTCTCAAATTCATTTTGTATACAACCCCTATTTTGCGTCGCGAAACGTTCTCAAACTTTAAGCAGCTGTAACTCTGTGAATTTTAGTCATAAAAGGATGATTTTTTTATTGTGCGCGAAATTATATAAGGAAAAATTTTCTAAATATAAATGATAGGACCGGGGGACCATTGAAGAACTTAAATTTCGCAATTTTTATATGAATTGATTTATTGACTTGGATTGTTTCTGATATAATAGATTGTGCAATTTAAAGCATTTTTGCAATTGGAACTATGTGTCTCTGACCAACAGTTTAGGAAATAGCCATTGAACACCGTTAGCACTGGACATCCTATATATTAATTTTCAATAGTGTGGGCTAAAATTTTCTTCATTAAGAGCTAGATAAACAGATTGTGAGAGGCAGAATGTAAGAAAATTTATAATGGATGCGCAGTGTCGTAAACTACGAAATTAGGGAAAAACTTTTTGAGTACTTCGTAGTTAAAAAACAAACAACCCCTTAAGCTATAACCTATTGAGGCTTCAAACAAACACGGTTAATTAAACACATATTGATTTTTCTGCATTTAATTCTGTTCTTCATATTTTCATGTTAATACGAGGATTTTTGTAAGTAAAAAAACTAGTTTATTTTCTTAGGAACGTATTTTTGTCTTTACTGTATATTAGGACACAGATGCGTCACAAATATAGTTTGGGATGATAAGTGAGAAAAAGAAAAATATTGATATTCTTATGTAACACCATGCAGTAATGGATTAAATTACATTAATATATTTAAATCTAAAAGCAGTTCAAAAATGGTAAAAAAATAGCCATTTTAAAATTTTCGCTTAAATATTAACTCCTCTTTATTCATATCTTAAAGCGTGCATAAGTTTTAGTACAAAACATTAGATTAAACCCGATTCTCCTTTTCAATCCTATAAAGCTTACTTTCATTCATTTTTATTTCAAGAATAATTTTTATAAGTTCCTATAATTAATTATTTGTAACTTAATCTAGGATATCAGGATCTAGAAATTTGATCCAATCCTTTTTTCCTTCTAAAAGAAATGTGTTCTTTTCTAGAAACTAGATTGTGATAAGAACTTTATATTGTTCTCATCATTCGTACGTTACCGCAACCAAGGGTCAATATGAACTCCTGTTCCAATCGAATGAAACTGTTCGAAATGATTACTTTTAAGGTTAATTTCTAATGTAGTAAAACATGGCACGTACAAAATGCTGAGACAATCCACTATCAGAAATGTATGTCTTGTGTAGATACTTGCAATATGGGCTTCAAAAATTACATTATTGAGTGTAATGTTAATATTATTTTTATTGTACAGAGTGGTTATTGTAATGAAGAAATTATTTGCAGATTTACGATTTAACGGCGTTGTGAATCACCGCAGGTTCATTAACCCATTAAGTGCCAAAGCTCCCGTTACGGGAACATCTATTATATACTTTTTTTCTTAAAATATTTTAATGCAATTTACGAAATACACATTTTATATAAGCATTTAATCTATATAACACACCCTATAGTGTAAATGTTTATATAAAATGTGTATTTCATAAATTGCGTTAAAATATTTTAAGAAAAAAAATATATAATAGATGTTCCCGTAACGGGAGCTTTGGCGCTTAATGGGTTAAATTAAATACTTCTGTTGTAATAAATTATAGACATGATATACTTAAAAAGCAGTTTATTTAAAAGACTATTATAGAATAAACATATTAGCAATAACGGCTTCTGATGGCCATATAAAAAAAATACGTGCTACAAGAGCAGTTGAGAAAAAATGCAGTGGCTTAAAAAAAGAATGCCAACACACAGAGCTTGACACTGGTGAGAACATAAACTTCTCTGAGATTACCAACGCCAATTGGACAGCTGCAATAATATGATTTCTCTACATCACATATATAATTAAACTTCCCCTATAAACATGGTTCTACAGTTAAAGCTTGTTAACGTATTGTAACCAATTTGGTACGTAGACTATACGTGCCATTCTCAAGGAGTTTTGAAAAAAAAATTAGGTAAAAACATATCCACTAGATGGTGCTTTGCATGAAAAACCTGCAAAATTAACAAGAGCAATGGCTATTTGGAAATGTACAAACAATTTCGACATTTATTGAATAAGTTCTGAGCATTTAGTAACTAATTTGGATTATATTTTGATCTGATTTATTCAAGAAAAGCACCTATTTGGGGGGCATTTTTAGAACTAAACATTTTTTTTAAAAAAACCTTCTTTGCGTGCATCTCCTGTATAATCCGTGTGCCAAACTTAGCGACAATCTGCTCACCTGCTTCAGCTGCATAATGCTGCTTACAGGGAAGTTTAATTATATCACCCTGTATAATGTCACTTCAAAGCTTATGAAAAAAATTCTATGGTTTGATATGAGCTTATAAACCATTGTTGTTAAAAATACTCTTAAAAAGATTATGTGTTATTCGTATAGTTTTCGAAAATGTCGTTTAGATTTCTTTTTTATTTCTATCTAATAATTTCAGAATCAAAAATATTTCTCTAAGTTTTAAATGCTAATATTATTGACATTAAGATTATTAAAGTAATTTCATTATAAACATAAAAGTGGCAGACTGTAATTTAGAATCACTTAGAGGAATCTGATAAAATTTCTCGTGAGTAAGATTTAAAGACCATAATATAAGTCAAATCCAAAATTAGCAAATAATTGTACCTGAAAAGCATTTTATTGTACTTAAAAATATATTTTTCATTTAGAACAAATGCATTGAAGGTCTGCACTAAGTGCTATTTAGTATGATTTTTAAGATCCTTTCAAAATAGGTTTTCTTAATGAGTCGTTATTTTTAAACCCACAACTAGTTATTGTAAGTTTTCTACATGTTGATTAAGAAAGTTTAAATAGTTTTCCCATTTCTTCTTTCTCATTTTTTCGTGCACACACTAATAACTCATCTATTCCTCTCTTTTATATTTATTAAACTTACAGAGATTTTTAATTAGTTTTTTACACGAAATTCTGTTTACCGATATTTCGTTCAGAAGATAATTACAATACAATTACCCTTATTAAATCACTTAATAAACTCTAAGGATTTTCACAAATCTCGTTTGAACACCAAATGCAGCAATTTAACGACATACATACATTATGTGTTTAAACATTCAAACAGAGGCTTTACGGTATTTGTTTGGACATATCATTTATTTAAATAAAGAGTTCTTTGTATTGTGAGTTGAGAAGTTAAAGTCGGATTGCTATATTTAGTTGTAAAACAAATCCATCTCTTACTTATGCCTTTTTAGCAAATGAGTAAAACTGATTATGTTTCATATCTTTTTCATATATGACATTTATCATTAAAGACATAATTGTTACCAAATAATTTGTACTAGGATGGTAAATATTACTACAATACGTTGAAAACTTTGAAGTTTTATTATGGAAGTAGGTAAAGGATAAAAATATAAAAAGTTTAAATGCAAAGAGTGAAAACAAATTCTTTCCAAAATATATAGTATGAATTTCTATAACAAACTGTCTTAAAAATTGTGAGATATACATCTAGTTCTTCAGTCACAGAGCCTAATTAAAGCGCTTAGATGCAGAGGTTTTCTTAATTATGAAATTTTGAAAAGTTATCTAATCATAGAGTATCCGACAAGTTTTCAAACTTAAAATTTGTTGATTATACTAATATGAAAACTACTTTATTCCTACAACTATTATTTTCGTTTATAAATATGTATTCAAATATATGCTGTATATGTGTATGTGTAAGATTTTGTAAATTGTTGCAGGGGATAATAATAGCAAATGGTCATCTCAAATTCTAATTATTTTCTAGACTTATTTTCTAACCACTTTCTTTTCTTTTTATCAAAACATTCTTTCTCATGCCAGGTGGAAGTGAATGTCTTACAGAATTTAGTAAAAACATGTGTCGAAGGTTGGTCTAAAACCACAGGAACGGATCCAGAAACATAAAGGAAGGTTTAATATCCTTTATGCTAAAAAATCATGAGAGACAACCTCACCACAGAGACCAACTATTAGACCAAGTTACACAAAATTATAAATGTTTCATGTATATGTTTCTATATATAGGATATCAACAAAATTTTAAGACCTTTTTTAATTGCAACATTTCACTACGGTATTTGAAGAATGCCTGTGATTATGCAACATTCACGCTTTACGAATCATTACAAAATAAAATACTTATCCACTTAATGTGACGTTATAATAGAATTTAAAATAAACAGCCAAAATTTTGTATTTTAGAAATAAAGCATTTTAAAGATGAATACATTTGCTTTCCATTCTTTTTGATCGCAAGTAACGATGACGTATTTTTTAGGTCATCATTTTGTGGTTGCGCAGTTGATTATACTTAAATGTAAATAATTATGTATCAATAAAAGTTAATGTTTCTAAAGCAAATTATATGTCTCGAATCAAATAACTTTGCAATTTTTGGGAGTTCGCAACAACGGAATTAATTTCCTTTATATGAGTTTAAAATATATACATATTTGATTCCTTCCTTGGAAAAAACGGATATGCAGGTAGCTTATGCATACATAGATATGAAAGTTGTCTCAGTACCTGGGTTCAAAACTTCTAGGAGGTGTAGGATACGCTTAGGAAGCTCTGAATCACTTAAAAATGTGAGATCGTCATTTTCATGAACCAATTAATAGTCACAGTGAAAATCGCGTTCACCAAATATTCAACATTCCGACTAAGTTCGGATAAGACAAATTGATCCTTACAAAAAATTTTTACTAAAATTTACATTTTTATAAATAGTTTATCATAAAAATGATGCAATAATACGTAAACAATGGGTTTACGTTCCCTAAACCCATTGTTTATGGAACGTAATTAAGAAATATTACTGATGCACTGTTTTTTAAAGTGATTACTAATATGTGCAGGAAGAGATGGGGTTTGAGACTCTACGTTTCTATTTTATTCCGTGCCATCTAGCTTCACTCTACCCCTGCCTGAAGTTTCGGACCTTGGTGTTAATGCATAATGCCTTGTATGGTAAAGTGTCCAGATAGGAACAACTTTTTGTTGGTTTAATTTTTTTAGAATGCTCTTTTACTACAAAAAAATTACCGTAATATTCTGTGATCAAGCTTGTTCAAAGATTAATACAGCTTGGGGGAAATGTGTGCGTGTGTGTGTGTGTGATCTGTCATTTGCAAGTTCCAATTAAAGGGGATCTTAATATGGTGCACTTTTTGTTCCTAATATAACAATTAGTGCCATATTAGCCAGCCTACCAGAAATATCCAAGTAAATCAGCGGTTCTCAACCTTTTAACGTCGCCCCCCCCCAACAAAGGCTAACTTACGGTAGCGTCCCCCATCCTCACATTTTTCAGCATACATTCAGTTTTTTAATCTTTAACAATGAACATTTAATCGAATTTTCTACAATATAAAGTTTGAATGAACATTTTAAGTGAAAATGGATATAGTTTTGAGTAAAAATGAGAATAAATAAGATGATTATTTTAAAAAAATGCATCCCTACTTGCTCTTTGGTTTTTCTCGCGCCTTCCTGCAAAAGCTCTGCGCCCCTCTTGGGGGTCGCGCCCCACAGGTTGAGAAACTCTGAAGTAAATGCGTATTAACCCTGTAACTGTATCGTTTCTTAATGCGACATATAAGTTTCAAATAAAAAAAATTACAGCAACGCCTCACATTTATGCAATTAAATTTTTGCTCTGTTATACTGATGATAAGATGAGATGTAACTGGCTATGACCCGTCAACGAAAGATATATATTTTTTGGCAACTAGATAAATGTGTCTGGGGTCCGTGTGGACCCCAGGTTACAGTCATAGGGTTAAAGGATGTTAAAATAAAAGGCAAGTCTCTTTCATAAAATAACTTTATGTGACTCGAATATATCATTACAAAATAAGTAGTTTTCTCAAACATAAAATAAAGCTCTTTTAAAGGAACATGTGAGCAATTTCCTAAAGTTAGCTAGGAATTTTGAGTCTGTCGTACTATAAAAAAAGGGTTCAGATCGTTGGTGGAAGGAGGATCTTGATCCGAAACGGTAAAAAAGGAACTGTTTTGCACTATACCCAAGTTTGGGAACACTTGAAAGTGCCATATCCTGAATTCTACATGAACTGATAGCTGAAAATGAATTTTAGCACAAATAAACTGTTGGTAAATACAAACATAAATAACTTGTGAGTACAGAATAATAAAATATTTAAAAATCATTTGGCTTCCCCCCCCCAAAAAAAGTAAGATCGAAAATTTGACCAAAAGTTTATCGCCATGTGAAAACACAACTGGCCGAAGATTGATTGTAAAATGCGAACGCACTGCACACTGTTGAGTAAACTCTGAAAATTATCTGTTGAGGAATTTTTTCGTAGGATACGATTTCTCCTGTATAAGATAGTTCCACACTAAGAGACTATACCATATTTGGGCATTTTACACTAATGTCTACCTCTGGTTGAGAGAAGATTATCACAATAGATCTTGTGCATGAATATATAAATATAATATGTAACATATATTGCGCATTTGATCAAAGAATACGATTTCAAATTTCAAGAACGGATATTTAATTATGTGGATTACATTATAATTCTACACACACAAATACATTAACTTCATAAACATTTATCATTACTTACCCAGGAATATTAGTTTACTATAGCTTACATATAATTAGAACTGTATAAGGTAGAAAAGTATTTAAAAAATCGTAAATAGTAATAAAAAAACTTGAAATCGCAAGCTAGTAGTCCTATTTCATTTTCTTGAAACATCTTAAGACACACAACGTGTTGGTGAGTAGAATGCCTTTCAAACTGCTTCCCCTTTAATTTTCCCACGAGGCCCACTGACTTCGTACTTTAATCACGTAAAGTACAAATGCGTGCAACGTCCCTAAAAACAGAAAATACTTTTCTCATCCGTTAGAAAAAAAAAATTATTCGGAAAGATAAAAAAAAAGTTGTGTATAGTGATAAATGAGTAAATATACACCGAGTTTCTTAAATGAAAACACTATCTCTTAAAATTAGATTTTTAACACGACAAAAGATAATACCAGTAATATTTTTTTTTCCTCATTCCACTTTCTATAAAATAAATTTACTTTGCATGCATTTGTTTCATTTGTAAGTGCGACACATCAAAAATACCACTCTGACTTTTCTGAAGTGGTGAACTAGAATCTACAAAATTTAAACTTCAAAATCAAACACATTTTATATAAAATTTGGAAAGTTGTGTTTTGCATAAGTTAGTAGATACAAATGTCTACTTGAATATTAAGAAGTTTGGAACATATCAAGGTATTCCTACTTTAAGAAGCCATGTATAATTTTCTACAATTCACTGGTTGATACAATAAAAGACGTTAAAATTAAGAATGTGAAATCATCAAATATGAAGGTATTGATAAATCAAATGAAGTTCAAGCAAAACTTTCATTTGTCATTTTTTAAATTGAAGGTTTGGTTTCAATAAAGGGTAGTTCCAACTACTTAAGTTTGCGGTAAACTCTAAATAATATTTGGGTATTCAACGCAAACTAGCAAAGCTAAACACAAAATAACGAATAACGTGAGAAATAAGGACTAGAAGCTATATTAATTTGGTATCAAATGAAAGAGGTACCTTTTTACTTCAAGATAGTACATGTAACTCCAAATTCCGTTGGATGGAGCTACCTACCTATTTCTTTTCCAGAAAACATTTCAATTGTAACTGACAGAGCTAAAAAGCGAAATAAAACTGATATAAAAACAAAAGAATCATAAAACGAAGTGATAAAGATACTTATTTCTTAAGCCTAAAGAATGATACTTTCAAAAGGTAAATTAAATATTTATAAAAACTTTATATATAATAAATTATTAATTATATATGGCATCTTTATTTCATATTTTTATTCATAGCCAAATAAAAATATTAACAGTTATCATGTTTTATATTATATTTGAAAGAAATATTCACAGCATTAAGTAAAATTACTTTCGATGAAAAATAAATATATAGTTTTAATATACAAGTAATACTGCCCTGTACCATTGTGCAGTTTTCTTGCAAAGAATGTAAGTTTTCTTCATACAAGAAAGAAAACATTATATCTAAAGTAAACAACACTTTATAAAACTATCCTTTAAGACGACGTTTGCGAGCGCAAATTGTAATGTAATGCCGAACTATCTTCATTCACTACACTTTTTCTGAAGTTTACGTATGACTTTCTGTGACAACCTGTATGCCTAATAATTTTCCTTGAATATTCAAGTATTTTTCCTTCAAATAAATGTTTCAATAATTTTTAGTTACTGAAAAAGGCATTGCGTAATAATTTCTTGTGATAAAAAAATTAATATATATTGTTTTTTAAAAATGCATTATCTCTTTTTAAAGTGGAAACACATTTAGAAAATGTTTTGCATTTCATATTTATGTCGTTTTTTAACGCACTTTTAATGTAATGTCTTCTACAGAAACATTTAGATGTAGCAAAATACCATTCTACAAATGTCTGCAATAAAAGTTGAACATAAAACTCTTTTAAATGGGCTCACATCGTAAAGATGCTACCATTTCACTTCTTTTGCTTAGCATTGCTACGCAGAGGAAAATTAAATTTATGACTCAATTTATCTCAAATTCGTTTTCATCACGTTTCATATTTTTTTTATCTTTTATAAACTCTTGGGTTGTTTATTAATTGTGATAAGAAAAAGTATATTAGAAGATGGATTGACAAAATATTCACAAATTTCAGTAATAAAAGTATTGTTTTTACTGAAATATCAGAAATGCCATTTAATCAACTCATCTTTAATTAGGTGGTATTGTTTTAACCTTCTCAAAGACACTAGCACGCGTGTTTACATATGCATTACATATGCTTCTATTTTTATAAGAATTTTTAAAAAGCACAAACTTTGGAAAACTGCATGACAAAGATTTGTTTAATCTTGAAGATAAATAAAAATTATTCTTATGACAACATTTATCAAAAATTTTGCCATTATAAAATTTATTTATTTGTCAATATGATAAAAATACGATTTTTAATACTTAAGTATATCACTGAATTACCGAAAGATTACGGGCACTTCAAATTGTAGACGTTTCATTTCGTAAGAAATACTTCTTTTTATAACTGCAAGCTTAAAATATTTCTGCACACAAAAATGCAATTATTCTTGATAATGTTGGTTGGTTGGTTGTAGTTAAAAGGCACATGAACCAAATTGGATTATGTGTCATTAACTACAATCAGACCTGCGCCAGACGATGTGCAACGTACCAAAGTTGCGTTTCCAAGTTAAAAAATTATATAAAGATAGGTGAATGCTGAAAGAATATAAAAAAGCACAAAAAGTAGATCAGTATAAGGAAAAGAATTTATTTGAATGGAACCTTCCATCCAGGTACCAAAAAGAATAAACAACTCTCTTTATATCTGAAAATTATGATTAACGAGTCGAAGGATCTGGAAGAAATTGGGGTGTGGGATTTCACCCAAAACGTCTTCAAGTTGGGGAGGAGAACAATAAAATAAGTTAAAATGATTAAAATCTGTACAAGAGATTAAAACGTGGTAAATGGTGAAGTGTTTGTGGAAATGAGGACGCTGGTTTCAAGCTCACCAAGGAGTATATGTTTATGAGTGATAGTGGTGTGGCCTTTATGAAGACATATCAGAACAGCATTTATCTTACGGTAGGGATGAGAATACCAATAGGTGATAGTGGGTTTTACGGCATGAAAATTATTATGTGCTTCACTGTTCCATTCACTGAGACAACTGTCTTTTAATATGTAAGAAACACCAGATTTTATATCACCGAATGGTAGAACAGTGTAATGCAGCGTAGTGTTTCTAGCTGGTGCATCTGCTTTTTCGTTGCCAGGAATTCAAGTATGTCTGGGCACCCAAGAGAAGATGATTTTGCAGCCACGATTTATGAGTTGTTTTTACGTACTCAAGACTATGGCAATACAGCCATGTGTAAGAGGAACCGATCTAAGATTTTATTATGAAAACACTTGAGTTTGAATAAATGATATAATATTTTCATTGTAGAAATACAAACTAGACTTTCAATTATGGCCAGTAGTTTGACTGTAAAGACAGAGGATACGTCTACAAATTTGCGGATTCTAAAATTGACCAAGCAGGTATATTCTGAAGAGAATGCCACCATTTAACATACTTTTATCCTTTTAATGATGTCCTCAGAAATTAACTAATAAGCGAAATATTACTAGCAAACAATAACAGCGTGAGTCTTTTGCTTAGAAGACCTCTGTTGTTGTTGTTGGAGTTGTTTCTGATGCCCTCTGGCAACGGAAGAGCGATGCCAGATCCTCCATATAAGTTGGTGGTGGGCAGAAAGAGACGGCTTCCATTTGAATGAGCCCCAGTGGGAGGAAGTCCGACTTCGATCGGGATCCCCTAATTTATAACCAATTTCAGATGTGGGACGAACCACCTGAAATCGGCAATCCCATAGTCATCGTTAAGGGTGTATGTCGAAGAAAAAAATGTTTTTAGTCTTGGTACACAAACTAAAATAAACTAATAGCACCATGGTCTCCAAAAAATTCCAGATGGTTCTTCATAAGCTGCTTTACACATTGCAATAAGCGAAAAAACTGTGGCTTTTGTGAAATTTTCAGAAAAAAATCTTAAACATGGATCTGAGCTGCAAGATTTTTCGAGGAGTGACACGTATTGCAAAAATTTCCGATTTTTAAGATCTTTTTCTAAAAGTTTTGAAACTGATACAAATTTATCGTTTATTTCAGTATGTAGTACAGCTTGCAAAGAGACAGCTTCAAAATTTTGAAGTACCTGGCATAATTAGTTTATTTGTACTTATGTACCAAAATGACATGATTTTTTCGAGCAACATCGTTAAGTTTGGGGGCCATTAGAACCACGACGTATTTTACGTGCACCAGCTCCGATTAGGGTACATGGTCCCACAGTAGTCCAGCCGAGAGAGGAGCTCACCCTCAAAAATACTGTCCAAGCCAGATGCTTCTTCACTTGCCGTGTTCCAGTAGGTACGGAGGCTAACGCTCAGACCACTGCGATACCACTTCTTGAACCATATAATTATTATTTTCTTGGGTGAGTATTCAAGAATATCACGATCGTTAAACTTCTCATTTTATAATAAATATTGAATTTATTGATCAAAAAGAATACCATATTTTAAACAATAACACCATTTGTCATCAAAAGTTAACAAAAATAATGCAGTAGAAGTCCAGGTTAATTTCATTAACGAAAATGCTTTTTTTTCTTATTAATCCTTTATGTTTGAAAAATTCATTACGAATTCTCGCTCTTGCTATTACTGGATGCTATCTGGTAAACACATATTTGAGCTCCTCGAGAACAGAGCTAATGCATATGTGCCAAGGATATTCTAAAGAATTAATATTGAAAGTTCTTTATTCTTCTCCATTCTTTTGAAAAATGCTTTAGAAAGATTTAATTGAAAATAAACACGAGTTTATGTTTGCCTATATAATGGATATTTCAAGATTCGAGATAAAGCAGAGCCCAAGTATACCCTCTGCGCATAAATTTTCATTTCCTTAGCTATCTGTTATATTTAATTTATGGCTAAAGTAATACGCGAATGTTTTGCATGTTTTCCACAGAAAATTAAAAGCAAATATAGAGATATGTGTGGATATTTATTCAATAAGAGATTTGGCATTAATAACTAATAAAACTTCTTTGCAGTACAACTATACTTTCATGAAATAATTTTATGATACTGCTTTATGGGATAATTTTAAATTCATTTCATAGAAGCTGAATTTAATCTGTTTAAAAGATGCATTATATTAAACGAATTAAAACTATCCTATGTGCAAAGCGTAAGAATACCTGATTACTTACTCAAACTGTAAAATTGAAAATATTTATGCTGCCTCAGTAGCACAAGAATGGATCAAAAGATTACAAGAATGTTTATTTCATTTTTCCAGTATACGCACAATATTGGAAGAATAGTGGGAATAAATTCAAAGCATTGCAAAATTTCTTTAATAATGTCATACCCTACTGGATGCAAACCTCAAATTGTCAACATTCAAAACGTACGTAATACTGTAAATTAGTGAGAGTTTTTTTAGACAAGGCATATAGATATTTGGTTAATTTCCATTCTCTTTCGTTTTAATATTTCAGCATTGATTAAAAATATTGATGTCATATGAGAAATATTCCAGATGTTTATCTAATGTCAAGTAAATAATTGGAAAAAAAGGGCCAGGATCTTAATATTTGCATAATACTGTTAAGAAATATTCCCTCGAGATTCATAAAAGGCATAATAGTACTGGTCTAGTTATTCTTTGTTCTTCGGGAGAAAACTGAAATTATACACTTCTTACTTCATTTTCAATGCTTATTCTACTACACTTATATCACAGAGTCCACAAATATTAAAATATTGTTGTTGTTTCATTTGTACCTATGTAATTCAAAGAAATTCCCAATTTTAGTATAAAAAGTTAATCTCAGTTTCTTTCTCATAACAAACAAGAATACTTTGGATTTCTCTATTTTCAAAGATTTTAATTTGAGAGCCTTGCATGTTTTTGTTTTTTTGTTGTTGTTGTTTTTTACTCACTCAAAAATATGTCGAGTGAAAAGTTTTCCGACAAAGAAAGTTCTGTTGTAGAGTGATCAATACAGAGAAAAACACCAAAGTTAATGAGGATAGTAATCTCCGTTCAAGTCTACTAACGTCTTTCAACCTTTTGACAACTTTTTATTACCTTCTTCGAAGAACTATGGCATGCACGAGACGAGAAAGTGGTCGACATTTTCTATGACCTCCTTATTTCAATTGAGGATAGTGCCATCAAGACGCAACTCCAGATGTGAAAACAGATAGAAATCCGAAGTCTGGGTTCAGTGGTGAATGTTGGATAAAATCCCCCTCCAGCTTGTATAACGTCCAGACCGTCATCATCCTAATATGTGGCCGAGCATTATCTTAAGAGAACCGTTTTCTTTCGGAACATATTTCTCCGTTTTTTGCGAATAGCATCTTGAACGTTGAACAGCATGTTGCTGTGTATTACACTATTGATACTCTCCACCTTTCAGGTACTCTTCGTCGAAAATTCTGCAATAATCCTACCAGACAACAATTCAGAGAAGTTCCTCGGTTAATTAGGGCTCGTCTTACATTCGAGATTACTGATAACCCAGGTGCTCATCCCCTCCTTTATGGTTTGCATTATTGTTCTACACACATTTTTCATCACAGGTCACAAAATTCTCTCCATCATGTTCTTTTCCTTTGATCTCTAAACAGAGCTAAACAGGCCACTTTTCTGAGACATTTTTCTACAGCAGTCAATTATGAGGCAACCAGCTGTTGAACTTGAGCATTAGATTTATGCATTTCAGAGCGTTAACTGTTGCTTTTTGGCAAACTTCCAGCTTAACGCAAAAGTTCGTGTTGAAAAATTTCTGTCTTAATCAAAGATTTCATTTTACTCACAATCAATTTCAGTAGGGCAGCCAAAACGTAGTTTATATTCACTATCGAAATTTTCAACTTCCAACTTTCGGAAATAAATAGACTGACTCATTAGAAACGGTATTGATGCCTAAACTTTTACATACTTTTTTGCGACATTCAGTTCCACTGAGTTTGTTACAGACCTCATATTACATAATTCATTCTCATCTGTTGGCGGGATAACTCCAATTTAAATATTCTTTTTGGCACACAAGATAACAAATTTTTAACAAATTACACAGTCACGTAGTTCAAATTTTTGGTTTCCGAATGCAAAAACCAGTTTTGTTGAAAGGATAACAATCACTGAAATGACAGCTAGTGGCACGAAGGTATCTCTCATTGGCAGAAAAATTTTTACTCAACACGATTTAAACTCAAATGTTCATTGCAATTTATGAGAAATCATCAATCTGATCAATTTATGAAAAATCATCAGTCTTACCACAGTGACTTGTCAATTATAAATTTGAACGAAAATTATGGAACTAACTAGGTGAAAAAAATATATTTAATCATCATACATATAGAATTCATTTGTGGCATGATTAGGAACCAAATATCTCGAAACAAACGATTAATATGGAAGTAAAATTCACTCATTTGTAAAAAAAAATCTACAACAAAATTTCTCTACCAAGCATTCATTGCTCTTCAAATGTCAAAAATATTAGTTGTTTTGCTGCAATCACTTGTGAATTGAGAGAAAAAAACCTCAAACACATTACGTAGTCCTTTAAAAGAACATCATGAGAAATATATTCTTTATTAATTATGCACTTGCGTAACATCACTTCATGTCTCGCGAGAATAAGTTAATTACGTTATGCATTCGCATTTTTAAAAATGTCCTCTCGATTTTAGCGTAGATGTCTGCAGGGACTAACACTGTTAAATTCGAAACATTTGCAGTAGTGTTAACATGAACGTAAATGCTTTGCTTTTCAAGCAAGTTTCTTTCAAATATTTGTAGTGAAACGCGTACGAAAAAGGTTTCCTCATTATCATATGTTTGAAAGATAAACATGGTATTATCTCAAATATTATTTAATTATAGAAATTTAAAAAAAAAAACTTTAAGTTCATCATTTCTGCTTCATTGCATTCTACAAAATTTCTACAAAATCTGCTATTCTACAAAAAATGTGCTTTATAATTAAAGTAATTTCTTTTGGCGTATCAAATGAAGGGAAGGTTTTAATTTAAAAAATGAATTGGTTTACTTTTTAATATATACAGCGTATCTACGTATAAATTGGCCCGTCTTTATTTTCACAACGAATCATGTGTGCATAATTCATTTAATGATTCATTCCGTTGTTCTGGTTCTATGTATATTAACTGATTCCATCCAAATGTTTTTATCGCAGTCAAAGAATCAAGATGTTTTGTAAAATGCTAGGCAAATTGCTGCTTAAGCAAGTTTGACCGATCGCAAAGTCTAAAATTTAATACTTAATCGTGTAAACTATATCCGAAACAAAATTAATTCTGATCTATCTGAAGGCTGTTTGGCTTACTAAAATGCTCTTGTAAAATTTTCGTTGTTGTGATTGGGCTTTAATATCAACTTTAAAAGAGCAAACTCAAAATTGAGGTTATAATTACAGCTATATATATCATCGTTTTAGGGCATCTAAAAGGTGTTTTGCTTGCGTAAGGTAAGAGAAAAAAAAATTACGTGCAAGATAATTCTTTTTATTTCTTGGGCTATAATTCACATTTTCCTTTATTTTTAAATTTTTATACTTTTTCATGACAGCTTTAAAAATACTAATTTTACCACTTTTATTCAATTTGTTTAGCCTACTGCATTCCAACCTTAGTTCTTCACTATCATTTTTCAACATATTACTCAGTTTAAACTATTATCCATATCCAGCATTTTGAATTTTACAAGGTTTACCGCACAACTATCATCTTCTTTTTGCATTCACTCAACGTATATTCCGTTTCTCTGTGTATATAATGCTAGTTCTAATGCTTTCTGATGTGAATAAATAAGATCAAAAATAAACCCATCAAGATATCTTCGATGAAAACTGCACACCTTCCTAGACTTATTTCAACACGCAAAACAAACTTCATGTGCTATTTCTGAAATGCACTGTAAAAGATTTTTTTATCTTTTTTTTATGAAGTTCCGAAATTTTTTCTAATAAAACTAAACAAATATTTTACGCAGAAACAAATCTTTCTTCTCAACTCGACTCAACGATAAAATAAAACAAAAGCGGACTGAATTCTAATCTATTTATTCCCTAATGTTTTTCCCATGTTTCAAATTTCTTTTGAAATCGTACGAATCTTATTTACAGATAAAACATGTTGCTTTTGGGAATAAAATGTGTTTTCATTGTTTGAGAAAATATGCGATAGTTTTTTGTCTGACTTTCTTTACAGCTAAAAGTTTTCATTTACTCTTCATTTTACAAAAGCATGAGCTATTTTGAGGATTTTTTTTTCTTTAAATATCCGGGTATTCTGTTTAAATGAAAATACATGGATGAGTTCATTTTTTTTTTTAACTTTTACTTCGAAAAGAAAATTCAATCATAAAACCTTGTAATTCAATTCATCTTTCGAGAGATTAAAATATATCTTTTTTTTTTTCGACCTTATTGTAATTTTTTGTTGAAAGCTTAAATGCTGTTTGATGCATCAAGCAAAACTTAAATGTTGTAAGATAAGACTGAAGTGCGGCATTTTATTTTTCAGCATGAACGATACAACTTAATTTCTTCAAATCCCAATCTAGGACTACTTTTCTAAGACTTGTCTTCTATTAATTTATAAATTTGTTGAAAAATTAAATGTGCTTTTTAGAACTGCTTGCCAACAAATAAATACACTAAAATTTTTTTGTTTTTCTTTTCAATTTAATAATTTTGCAATAATTGAATAATTTATTTAAATCAAAAAAGTCAAAATTAATTGAAAACTTTGTTAAATGCTGTACATAAATAAAATATAAACCACACAACCATAATTTTGGTCGATACAAAAGGTCCACTCTTCCTCAGTTGCAAAATATTCCACCAATGTTTGAGCACATTTCTAACTTTCCTGCCTTTGCGAATAATGAATATTTTTGTGTGTTCTCGTACAAATTTCTTAATTAATTTCATCAGTCTTCTTTTATATTTTGATGAATGTTATTTTTGTTGTTGTTTTTAATTATTTTATTGGCCAAAGGAAACATTTCGTTGGTCAAACAAAATTATTCGGTTAAAATAATACAAATTAATATTTTTCTGAATCAATAAAATTCCTTTCCGTTTAACAAACTTAAATATTATTTAAAAAATCGCAATCTTTCTCATTTTCTGTCAGTTTGTTTTGTGTTATGGCAAGCCTGCACTAGGGGCATCTACCAACGAGGATATGTGACTTGGTCGGATGACTGTTATGGGTATTTTCCTCTCAGATACAGTAATTAGAAAAAATATTATGGACTTTCACAAAATATGATAGTTCTGTTACGTTAGTTAAAAAAAAGTAACAAAAACGCTGTTTGTATATAACAAATGATTTCGTTTTCATTTATCGTACATTCCTTCATTATTCTCAGCTAGTGAAATATAAAATTAATTTAGGTTATCTAAAAAATAGGAGAGAAAAGAATGTCCCTAATTACTTAATGAAAATTCTTTTGGATTCTATACGCTTCGGCAAATTTCGTAGATTTTTTTACTTTTTTTATAGAGAATTATGTTTGGATCAGTAGTATTTAATAAATATTACTATGAACTTTTTTACCATACTAAATAGCTCTTGCCAACACACCAGATTACGATCTTACAGCGTCTTTATAACTGTGCAGCTCTTTTATAATTAAAATATTTGAAAACATAAAATCAGTCAAAACTTTTGTCGATCTCTTAATATTTGATGCATGCAGACACATGCCACATATGAAATTGGACGTATGCGTAGTATTTTAAAGTCATACCCATAAAGAAGGAATATAGGTGGAGGGAGCAATTGTAACCCTAAACTGAAGCGTGCACACGAGTCAACGTGACTTGTGGTCAAGTGGGGTGGAATTTCTCCATTTCCTTTGCTGTTCTCCATAGCTTTGTGTGAGGTCGATGGTTCTAATCCAAAAAAAGGGTGCATTATTTCTCTGCATATGGATGCAATGAAAAATGCTTGAAAGGAGGACAACTGGCATTTCACAGGAAAGCTATGTTTTGCAATTTTAGCCGTTTAAAATGTATGAATGTTCTTTAAAACACTAGATTGACAATTTGGCGATTATATTAACTCGCCAAGTATTGCAGATCTGAAAGTCACGTAATTTAACTTTTAATTTCAAATTAAAATTAAAAATCAGATCAAAATAAAATTTACTATTTATTTTCTCAGTTAATATAACAGGTTATTTTTTTAGAATGTCTATTGGCGCTGTAGTGCCTCACTCCTGTTTCTTTTTTAAACATTCTATTTTTTCAAAATGTCCTTATTGTTAAGGTAATTTTTTCAGACTATTAGTAACAAATTGAACTTTTTAAGCTGATCCACTGAAGCTATATTCCTCTGTTTTTGGACAAAGAATATCACAAATCATGGGGGGAGGGGGAAATACCATCTCATTAGGTTAACAGAAACATGAATTTCAATTAACGAATTCACTATATATGTGTATATAAATGTAAAGATATTGCTAAAAAATCAGTTTAAAACGTTCATATTAACTCTAGTAACAATATGGTTTAAAATACTATATCGCACCCCGCCTCCCGAAATGGAAACCTATATGTGCTACTGAATACAAGCTTTGAATTTTAAATTGCTTAATATTCTTCTTAATATTCTGAAAAAAAAGGTTGTCTATGTATGCATTATTTTATTCTGCATAAATAAGTTTCTAGTCCTTTTTGCGTGACCAGCATTAAAAAAAAGAAGTTTATTGAAATTTCGAACCTTTTTTTAAAAATAAAAGTTGCTATTTTGATAAATTATAACAATTGTGAAAAAAGTAGTGTCTTGTTATACGACATGCAAAGCGATGCTGTATCCTACAACTTTTTTTTTAAGCTTTCCTAAAGATCTACAGAGAAGACTTCTTTGGGAAACACAGTTAAAAAGAGGAGGATTTAAAGCTTTAGATTATTTGAAGCCGCGTTCGAAGCATTTTACAGAAGATTGCTTTGAGAAAGCAAAATTTGGAGGAACGTGGTTAAAGAAGGATGCAATACCAACCATCTACAATTTTCGTCATCATCTCCAACGAAAAAATATTCTCATGAAGCTTGATAATGTACATTACTAGATTAACTCATTTGATAATGTACATTACTAGATTTCATAACAAAATCAAAATAATACAAAAAATACAACAAAATAAAATGTTTCAAAAGCCAAAACTTCGAAGTAATTCTGCAAAACAAAATTTAAGACTAAATAATTTCAAAATAACTAGAGAGGGAGAAAAAAAATAATGCTGCAAAAACCATTTCCCCCCATTCCCTTTCTAGAAAAATAAAATGCTTGAGTTTGCGAACCAAAGGGCGATAAGCAGCCAAATCCGCTTCTTCTTCTTCTCCTACGACACTCTTATCTTAGCTTCAACTTTCCCGGGGAAATACAATAGGAGGCTCCCTCCACCTATATCCCTTCTCTATGGTCATACCTGCAACTCTATACCACTTCAAATTACAGTCAAGTGCCGCCGAACTAATTGAAAAATATGTAGATATTTCATACATAAAAATATGTAGATATAATTTGGTAGCCCACTGTATTTCTTAATCAATGTTGCAAAGTAAAATCAATGACATAACACTCATTGTGAAATCAACTTAAAAGTTTGTAAGAAATGTTCAAAAAAAATTTCGGCTTTAATAACTCAAACAGTATTTTCCATAAAATATTTCAATAAACTAGGATAATCCTATTTTATGAAGCCAGGCTACACTGTAATTAAACTAATATGTCCATGAACCTCCTTTAAGATAACCACAAATATTTTGATTAAAAATCTTCCCGAAAATATAAACTCAGTAGTTCCGGCTACGGTCGTAAAAGTTGAAAGAAACTTTTCGTTCATTAAAGCCATAAAACTGCTTCAGAGAACCGCATCATTCATTCGGAGAAGCTGAATGAAAGTTCGGTCATGATCTTTAAGATAGCATTAATTCAGAAGTAAGATAAAATGAAACAATAAAATTTGTTTCAACGAAAGTTTTATCGTCTCTTTTTTTCTTTCTTCATTCCTTTTCATGCGAAACACAGAGCAATTGTCAATGCATATGACAAACTATGTGTCAAACTAAGGTATTTGCTCTAAATCTCCTTAATTAATTAGAATTAATTAGTTTCAGTTGGTTGGTAACAAATGTTCTGGCATAAAACTTTTCAATGGAGTGTAATTAACAGATGTGCGCTCTTAAAATACAATATTTTAACCAACTTTAAATTTTACATTCTTCTGTCGTGCATTGAATATCAGCATAGTGGCGTTGCAGGTAAATTAGTGTTATAATTTCAATGCAAATGATAGTAAAACCCTTTTTTTAACCAAAATACATCATTTACAGTAAGATGCACAGTACATAAGCTAAAGTGCTCAAATACCGTAGCTTCCTCACTTGTAAATACTTGATTTTGATTCTCTGATAAGTCTCGTGGATACCATTATGAAAGATAATGCTGGTCTGCCTTGTACTGAACCTATTATAAAAAAAGTTAATAACAAGTACCAGTACCTAACAGAGCAAAAAGTATCGTTCAGAATAATGATACGTGAAACTATAAACAAACGCGTTGGTTCACTTATTTACCTGGTTAAATCAAATCATATTAGAAATTTTAATAAATAATAACTTTTTTGAAGTAGGTATTTTAAAGGATCCTGGCATCCATTTAAATGTACACAAAAGAAATTATTCAAAACCTTTTACACCTAGTTCATCCGTGTGAAAAAGTCAGTCGAAATCTGTCATGTGTTTTGGATCAATCTTCTTTAGCCCTTTAACGCGCAGTGTTCTCGCTCTGGGAACACCAAACTCTGACGTTTTGACTGCTGCAAGTCACGAAGAATAGATTTGATTTCTATAAAAGTAGTTGCGGGTGACATAGCTTCACGAGAATCCTTTACTTTTTAGCACGTCATTTCCCGTAAAAAAAATTGTCACGATTATTTTTAACAGCACTGACATCTGCTGAAAAATGGAAGAATGCAAGAACAGCTGGATAGATTGCCCAATGCTGAAAAAAGGGCAGCCTTTGCCATCGCTCGACTTAACTAACAGCAAGATGGCGGACGATCGAAACGTTCATCGCATGCCACAGATCTAGAGACCCTTTTTGCGGCTGTGCGGCAGAGCCAGCTGCGTCAAAAAAGGATCTCTAGATCTGTGGCACGCGATGAACGTTTCGATCATCCGCCATCTTGTTGGTAGTTAAGTCGAGCGATGGCAACGGTTGCCCTTTTTTCAGCATTAGGAAAGGGTTGTGCCTCAAAGGGTTAAAGTTACAAATTGCAATGGGTAAGATTTACTAACAGAGTCAGAAAGATAATCAAGTACTTTATATATCATGTGGATGCATTAATAATTGTAATTAGGAAACAGCTCGAGTATACTTCATATTGTTTTGAAATATTTTCATTGCTTTGAAGAAAGCAATACCTTAAAACAAATTTTGAGATACTTTATGTTCCTTTTTCCGATTCTTATGCTCTTTTCTCCGACTACAAAAATAAGAATTTAAAAGGGTATATTTCTCGTTGCATTCATAAATTCGTATAACTTTCCAAGTGGATTGCCTCTGACTGCAGATGATATTAATTCATCTCATCTCATTCTGCATAAACTCCTTTTCATTAGTTAGTTCGCGAATAAACAATTCAAAACTCGTGTATTTTCTCTCACAAAAGTTTATTAGATATTTTCTCTTCCGACAAAGGCATTTATTTTGGTCCCCGTGCAGCCAAGAAGTTTTAAAAAGAGAAAACAATACCATTGGCTTCAGGCTAAATGAAAGACAAATCTTCCACAGCTGGACACTATTGAATACGGGAAATCTAATTAAGAACGGCAAATGGTATTCATATCCTTTCTTTACATATTTTTCAGTGGAAATATCTCAGAAGGTAGAATATTTGTGATTACAATAGTCTATACATCTAAGCTTCTGCCCATTTGATTGTAAATCACATATTTTTACATTATTAATTCTTTTATTAATTACTTTATTTTTATTCATTTTAATTTGTAGAGATAAGTTTTTATTTTTATCTTAAGTGTCTCAATTACTGTATATTTCAAACTTATTTTTCTAGTTAACAAATCTTAAAATGAATGTCTTGAGATGATTGTAATATTATTAAAATTCTCATTTTCGCCTACAAAGTTTAATGATTCTTTGTTCATACAAAAGCAGGAATGAATTATGCATATTAATTTCGCTTCATTGTAATAAGTTTACTGATTCTGTATAATCTTTCAAAGTAAGCTGCATGTAGACTTTTAACTCTGAATATATCGCTCATTTGCTGCAGCAACGTCATAACTCAAAAATCGTGATTTTTGAATTAATGCCAGAGGGACAATTCCAATTATGTGAACTTTTAGCAAGTAGAGTATCACGTAAGAGCTATTAAAACTGACCCGCTAAATGGCAGCAGTATCGTTTTTTCAGGGTACGTTTCTTTACTTTCATGGAATTTCGAATGCATTTTCGGAAAAACTGTGATTTTTTAATTATGACGCTGTTGCAGCAAATGAGCGAATATATAATTCGTAATAATAAAATATAAAACATCCTAGAACACAACTAATTACACCTACCGATAAATATATGAAAACAAAGAATAAATTTAAAGTGCCAACACTGTTGTTCCAGCTTTTCATCCGGATGCTATCAGGCAAACGGTGGGTATGTAATGGATGTGAATGCGATGAGAACTCAAAATGCTCAGGAAGTTCATCAAAATACAAAGCAATTGCCAAACGGTAATTCAGTGACAATTAGTCAAACGAACAGCTTCTTTCGAAACTACAGTTTGTATACGAAAAAAACCTCCACAAACATATACTCAATGGATTATACGAGTAAAACCCATTACTGCTTCAAGGCGTACTTTTGATTCACAAGCAACATTCCAATACTGTTTCTTTCAAACGGCCAAAATCCACGGTGCTTTATCAGCACAATTAACACAGAGCTGTTATCACTAACAACTGATTCAAACCGGGCCGACCTGCTCTCCTTTGGTAGGTTTCAATACCTTTGTTGGAATATACTCAGCTGCCCTAGCTTTTGACACATTTCTGGAACTTTCCACACATTTCCTGTTAATCGATTGTGTAATAATACGTGCAAGCGGAAAAGCTAACCAAACAGAAGTCATGCCTAAGAATTGTTCCAAGTGTCCCTTAGATTGGCGACTTTTAATGGAATATTGTTGAATATTTGAAGCAAAAATACAGGTGTTTAAAAAGTCCCTGGCACATTTCAAAATTAAATATAAAATCAACTAATTGGGTTACGAGATTGCGGTTTGTACCAAAATGTTTCCTATGATGAAAAGTTTTGTTTATGCAAATAAAAACTAGTTCCAAATTACATCCATAGATGGCGCTGTACAAACAGTAAAAACAAAACTCACCATTAACAGCATTTTTAACACTTTCCAACAAGGTTGAAAAGTGTTTATGATTTCGGTTTGTGTGTGTGCCCGTCTGTCCATCCCTCTTTCCGCCCGTCCGTGCTCTAACTTCCGTAAATATGCATCGATTTCTAAGAAATTTAAATATGTTATTCTTATTTACTGTACCATGCACCCTATTGAAAATGGTATATGTAGCATTTATAGTTTTTCTACAGGAGCACTCAAAATATTACAAATGCATTGCGTTCTATGGGAAGTTTTGCTTTAAAGCGTATCATCCTACTATACAGTTACGCTGATCCCTGACTTCAAGATAAAACTTTTTCCGCCATTACTGCAAAAACATTACAAAGTTAATACAAAAAACCTGATAACTTCTTCATCGTTTGTACGATCCATTTGAAATTTTCATAATTATGTACAAAAATATAGTAAACAATCTGCGCTACTTTAAAAATCTGAAAATCCACCTGGTCCCTCACTTTTAAGCGATCTTTCGCTATTTTCAGAACCGTTTTATTTCCGAGAGTAAAAAAAGTGAGTCATTTGTGTGACAAAATTACCTATTTCAAGTAAATATGACGTCATACAATTGGGATTCCAATACGTTTAAAATAGTTTTTCCAGATTACACAGTTTATTAATTTTTTTTTTCCCCAAATAAATTGTCTGCATGGTTATGAGAATAGCTGCGTACACAAAACGAAATCTTTCGACTGCGTAAAGATTCGGCGAGTTTCCAGAAGAGCATGAAATTCGATTTGGATATATAATAAAAATTGAATATGAGCTTATTTATTTTAGATGGATGAAAATTAAATATATTAAATGTAGACAAATTTTCGTCAAATGTTTTTTCTAGCGCCCGTTGTAATTCCCTTTACAACGGGCTTCTTAGAGATATTCTGCTATTTGAAATGAAACAAAATTGATATATGTTATTAAGGATTACAAGATGAAGCTGTCCATTGAAAATAATGGCTGTATAGTTAATAGTTTTTCTACAGAAGCGCACAAAATAATTTCAATACAATACGGTCAGTGGCAGTTTAGAGACAGGCACCTATTTAAAGCATATAATATTATCCTACAATATGATTTGCTAATAATCCGACGACGATCGTGTGCCTCCATCAAAAGTTGCGCCAAAAGTCACCAATGTTGGCGACTTTTGTGATAAGTTGACAAATAGGGTGCGAAAAGAGCGCTTTGAAAAATGAACCGAAATTGGGGATATTTTCATTATTATTTTGTGAAGCAGATACAAGCATAACCAGCTACCATACTTCCATATGTGCACCTGATGTAGCTCTAACCACATCCAAACGTTACTCAATTTCACTCCCCGCATTTCTTAGCATTGTTTGTAGTGTTGGTTGAATTACCTGTATGATTCGCCTCTTCATTTCTTCGATATCAGCCACATTAGAGGAGTAAACTTTATCCTTCGCATACCCCCACAGGAAGAAATCAAGAAGGGTTAAGTCTGGGAAACAAGGTGGCCATCACAATGGTCCATATCGACCAAGCCAGCGGCCAGGAAACTCCTCATTCAAATAGTCTCGTACAATTTTACCCCAGTAGGGAGGTGCACCATCTTGCTGCCAAAAAACTTTCGGATGCAAGTGACAAATTTGAGGGATGGCGAAAATATGCATCTCATCTAGATAACTTTCTTTCGACACTGTAGGCTCAACGAAAAAGAATCGACCAACGATGTGATCACACATCTAACCACACCAAACGTTCACTTTTGGATTATCGCGGATAGTTTCAACAACGTGATGCGGGTTTTCTGTCCCCCCATATTCTCAAGTTTTGCCTGTTAACTTTTCCAGACATATGAAATATTGCTAAAGATTATTTGTCGCAAGAAATTGGCTTTTGCATCTCTGCGTTCCAGCATTTCGACAGCAAAATTGAAACGACGCGGCTTATCATCTTTGTGCAAAGCTTGCAGTAGCTGCACTTTGTATGGTTGAAAATATAGTCTTTTATGCAGAACTCCAACTATCGTCGTATGCGGAATACCTAATTGTGGCGATGCATTTCTCGTTAATAATGTTGGACTGAAGAAAAGGTTTGTTGAATTCGTGCAACATTTTCTCACTGCAAAAAAGTCTGTTAAACTGACAGAAAAAATCTGTCAGCCAGGACGCCAGTTTATTTCCGTATATTTTACAGAATTCTTCCGTATTTCTTTCCTTATACGGACGATTTCTGTAAAATAAACAGAGAATCTGTAAAATTTATGGAAGACTTCTGTAAAAAAAAAAAACGGAAATAAACTGGAGTCCTGGCTGACAGTTTTTTCTGTAAATCTGACAGACTTTTTTTGCAGTGTAGGGATGTGCTAGGTCTGCCACTTCTTACTCTATCCAAAACACTTCCAGTTTCTAAAAACTTGCGATGCCAATCCGCAATGCTATTTCTAGAGGGAGGCTTTTTGTTATACTGGATACGAAACTTCCTTTGCACAGTAATGATTTTTGTTTCAAAGTACCATCCTACACAATTAACTTTTTCACCGGGAGTCGTCATTTCGGATTTATAGCGTTCAAACTAATGTTTTCAAATGAAATGCGCCCTTCAACTTGATGCGAGGTCAAGCAGCGCCATCTATGGGTGAAATTTGGAACATTTTTATTTGCTTAAACAAAACTTTTCATCATAGGAAGCATTTTGGTACAGACCGCAATCTCATAACCCAATTAGTTGATTTCATATTTAATTTTGAAATGTGTCAGGAACTTTTTGTACACCCTGTATTTCCCAAAACTGACGTCTAATTGACGATATCTCATATATTTGGCAAGATTTCGTCAAACCGTAATGTATTACAAAAATTTTTTTCTAATCTATAATTCGTGCTCTAACCAATTCATATGCAGTAAAATGCAAAATTTGATTATGACCCTTAGAGCATGACTTTAGACTTCGGTACTTAAATCCATTTACACTGGCCTCTAAAAGTTAAGGAACAACATGTTTTTTGAAGCTCAACATAAAAAATGACACTAACAATTAAATGGATAGTTTATATAAATGACAAAAATTGAACTTTATGCAAATTTATGCAAAAACGATAGCTATCACTATTTTATACAAAAGAACAGGCATATATGCGTGAAGGAAAAATAAGCAAATATCAGGCTTTCGTAATCACGCGTGACAGATTTGTTGACAATAGGCAGTATGGTCCACAATGTCTGAGAGATACCGTTTCTCCGATTCGTTAAGGTTTCGGTCGGTCGGATGGATGGAATTGGGGTTGTCACAGGCTAATGCTGCTAGGCGTCTTAATGTGTCTCGCTGTGTGGTCCACCGTCTCTGGAATCAATATCAGACGAAAGCTGCTGTGCTCAGATATGTTCCAGGCCGAAATCGAGCTACAACTCCTGCAGAAGACTGTTTTATAGCTCTTTCGGCCAGAAGAAGCAGAAACATTTTTGCGCCACAATTTGTTGCAGACCAATCTGTAGCATCAGGGAGAAGAATATCCCCTAGTATGGTGCGATGGCGTCTTCACAGTACAGGTCTCTATGCAAGGCGAGCAGTTGTGTGTGACCCCCTCAACGGACGACAGAGAAGGGCCCGCTTATCTTGGACAACAGAACACCTTTAATTGACCAGATAGCGATGGGTTCTGTACTCTTAATAGACGAGTCCAAATTCACACTGGAAATCCGTTTTTCACGTCTGCTGATCTGGTCGGGAGAAATCACGCGATACCATCAAACCAACACTGTTGAAAGACACAGTTACCGAGGGTGTGGAGTAATGATTTGGGCAGGGATCTCACTCGGTAGTCACACTGACCTGCATGCGTTACAGGGAGGAACGCATTGGTTTAGATATCGGGATGAGATCCTTGATCCATACGTCCGCCCATATGCCGGTACAATTGGCAGTGATTTCATTCTGACGGATGATAATGCACTTCGTCTCCGAGTTGTAGTTGTTGAGGATTATCTTGAGGGTCTTGGTTTAAAGCGAATGGAATGGCCATCTCACTCTCCAGACCTAAATCCTATAGAGCATCTTTGGGATTATCTTGGTAGATATGTTGCTGCTTTAAGTCCACTTCCAAGGTCTTTAGAAAGCTGGAACAAAGCTTACTCCGTATAGGGTCTTTGCAACCCATTTCTGTAACCGGCATCTTAATTCACAGCACGGAAAGTGGATGCCGCCAATGCATTCAAGCTAGGGGTAAAAGTTCTAATTAAAAGTCATTTTTATTATGTTTCTGTGACATTTTAGGACATGAAACTGTGCTATGTTATTTTTTCCAAGAATGGACTTTTCAGGAGAGTTTTTTTTTTTTTTTTTTTTTTTTTTTTTTTTTTTTTTTTTTTTTTGTTTGTTGTAAATCATTTTTTTTTCGTTTTTCTTGTGTAAACTTCTATGTTGTAGTCAATACATAACTGTTTTGTCCACATGTTATCCAAATTTGTGTTTCTACATTCATTCATTTGCAAATTAGGCGCAAAAAAACGGTTGTCCCTTAACTTTTAGAGTCCAGTGTATTTATTTTACACGTTTCCTCACTATCAGAATAAAATTCAATTAAAGATGATTTTATGCAAAATAACCACTGTTGTATAAGTAACAAACTGCTCCAGAGAGATAAAAACGATAATAAAATTATAAAAAAATAATTCAAAATATACCCCAATTGTATTATATGTAGAAGTAGATGTAGCTTTCACAGAAATATAAAAAATTCTTCTAGCAAAATAGAATTTTCTAAGTTACCTATACTATTTTTAAAAATTAGCGAAAATTTACTTGAGGCATTAATACTTTTTATAAACTGTAACTGAACACTGCAACCAGTTTAGCGTCTCCCGTATACATGACAAGAATGATCTAAATGATCTATCTCTCAGGTTTTAGCCAACTAGAAAGCTTAGATAGACACCACAGACTTTGATTCAAGAATCGGCCATGGCCATATGTATATCTGAAATTTTGAGTGATTTTTGTTGATTGTCATGGGGACATTAAATAATCCCACACGCACTGAATATTTAACTTAAGCAAATTTCTCTCACATTCGACGAAATTTCTTGAATTCTGCTAAACATTAGTTTCGGAACGCACAAAACTCTTTACATTAACAAACCCACGTTAATATTTAAGTTATTTTAATAGTTACCCAAATGTCATCCTTTAAAAACAAATATCATTTATAATCGTTTGGATTTTTATGCGCTAGACTCTGATTTAATCACACTTTCAGCGATATTCCTTCTTCGTTTTCATTAGTCCCTTATCTATTACTCACATTAGTCACTTTTCGTTTTATGCCAGGGAATCCCAAATTAAGAGCAATCGATAATTACATTAACAGATAATTGAATAGAATCCTGTAAGGATCCCATTAATTTTTAGCGAGGAACCCCCGCAACGAGTCTTCTTCCCGCTTATCGCATTAAATGGAAATGAAAAGTTTTCTGAGGTGTAATAACAAATGTACTTAGGGTTATAAGTCACAAAAACAAATTAGCAAAGATTTTTTTTTCCTTCCTGTAATCACATAAGAGCATGAGAAGAGAGATAAAAAAAATCTGGCCTTGTTGGGAATACTCTAGGTATGTGTTTGGTAGAGCGAGAGAATTGACACCGTCGTCCGAAACTCTGAGGAAACTCATCAGCTTTTGCAGACGAATTACCCCCAACTTTGTGGTAAATTATGGAATGCCTAATAAAGATCTTCTCAATATGCAGGCCACGGTCTTATTTTTTTATATTGCAGTATTTATTGTACTGACGAAAAGGCATTGATTTTGTAGCACTTTAGTTCTTCGTTTTTCGTATTCTTAGTGAAATAAGTATATATTTGAAAGGATCTGAAGTTAGGTTTGAAAAAAGTAGATTAAATTGTAAGTTTCTTAATTTGAACATATTCAAAGCAGAAAATATAAAGAGTTTTTAAAAGTGCTTGGTCTTTCTACGGTATTATAACAAATATCTTTAGAAGTTAGTAAAAAACTTCAAAAAGCTAAAACTTCAAAAGTGATCAGAAGACTTCATTAACCCTTACACAAAAATTGTACAAAATGTCTTCGAAATAAACAAGAAATGTAAATAAAATTCACAAAGGCTTGCCATAAGTTTATGGTTCTTACATGAAATATTTAATGCCCCAATAAAAAGAAGCATGTAAAAGAGGTGAAAATTCAATTTACACGTTATGTGAACTAACTATACTGTAGAGTAAAATGGCCAGATTTTTTACCAAATAATTGGGGACAAATCGCCATGGTGTCCTAATTCTGAAACAAAAGTTGGGGACATTTCATAAACTCACTGCTCATCACAAAAGAGCTTACATTTATTCAACAAAATCATTATTAGCATTCATAAAATAAAATAAGCATGATTGATGTTTTTAAAAATTGTTGAAAAATAATTATTATAGTTAAAATTTTGTTTCCATCTACTGTTTAACATTTTGAGAACAAACTAAAAAGTCCTGAAATTGGAGATGTTTGCTCACCTTCTATAGACGCATACTAATTTCTCAAGATCTTAGCTATAGTAACTCAGGATATCATGAAATATTGAAGCTCAGGAAGCAATCATCTGAGCTACATTCATAGAACAACACATTTCAGGTATAGCCACATAAACAAACAACACTTTTTCAGCAACGCTTTCACATTCACAGGCGTCCACCCCCACCAAAATTATGTTTTTAAGTGACTCTTCGTGTACTCTTTTAATTTACATGGGACCTTAAAAATATTTCTTCGTGCTACACTATTCAGCAAACAAAATACTTTTCTAACATCAAATATGAAAAGTGACACTGGAAATTTTGGCGAAAGAAACGCACGAATCAGCCCAAACATTTTTTTTTTTTTTTCAAGGAAGAAAGTTTTTTTTCAGATTGGAGGTGCAAAATACCTTAGATAAGCCTAACACTAAAATCTAACCTAACTTAGTGTTAGGTGATAACCTAACACTAAAATCTCAAATTGAAAGATGAAGAAATTGCACAAAATTGCATTTTTTAAATTTTTAACAGCTTTATTTCCAGTATTTAATTAAATCATCATTCATAAATTTTGATCTTATACAAATAATCTGAGAATATCTTTTGAAATCCTGCCTTTTTGAGTTACATTCGATTCCAGCATATAATCCAAGTCTTAAACTAATTTAGTTCCCCAGCTTAAATGATCTAAACGTCTGATTATGAAAAGGAAACGGCTAAAAATTCAAAATATAATTCCCTAAGTATGTGACAGGTGTTCATGAATTACGCATTTTGAACTTTGAGACATTGTTGTGAATTACAAACTCCTACACAAATAGAAAAGGGGCGTAAGCTTACGAACGTAAAACGTGACAACACAACCTTTTAAATCTTTTACAAACGGAAATTTGCACAAACGCTTGTAATTTTTCAAGAACACTAACAAACTTATTAGATTTGATTAATCTGTAAATTTGATTTCGCGTAAATATATTTTAATGTGAACTAAAGACAGTGAAAGAACTTTCCAAAACGTTATTCATATGAAATAATTAAGATTTATAAACACAGTATTTTCTAAATATTTTTATTTCAAATCTTCCGTAATTTCACGGATATACAAAATAAATTGCGAATAATTATTCAGCTGTACACTCTGTAACAGTAATCTGTAGTTTCATCCAATATTTGTTTTCCTGTTTGTTTATTTTTTAAACTGGAAAACAACTTTTTCAATACATGTTTCCTATATGTTTACTGCCTTTTTTGTATAAAATACGCAGTTCGATTTCAATTTAACGAATCTCTTGGAAAAGATCACTACTTAAATAGGAATTATATATTAAACAGTTTAGTCTCTTAGAATTTCTAGGTAGTAAAAAAAAGTGTACCACATTTACATATATAATAAAAAATTCTCGTAGAATGGAAAGTATGGAATATTTATTCGTTTTACGTTTTTTATGAACTATTGAACATTTAGCACTAGGAGAAGAAAGAATATTTTTTCTGTTTATGTTTGAACTCTTATATCTCTATTGTCATTTTTTATAACTCTAACAGGTTTTCATGCAAAGTTATTTTATCTAAATAGGATGCACGTTATTTATAAATGAAAAATTTATAAAAAAAAAACAATTGCCGAAAATATATATATATGTAGACATAGACATAAAAGAAGAACTTTTAGTAAAAAATAAACAATATATGTGATTGTGTAGTTAAAAACAAAATGCTTTTAATCAAAAACGAGTACTTACATTTAATACAAAACTAATTACACATTATATTTTGCGCGTAGGTCGATAGCAATCCACAAATAATGCCTTGTAAATTATAATCATTGGCAATAAATGTCACGGGATAATTTTTTTTCACTATATCCGAAATATTTTCCTTTCAACATTTCCGTTAAGAAATCCAGGTAATTGGTATCGATAGTTACGCCAACCGATAATTGAACAGAATCTGGAAAGAATTCCATTCGGTTGTGCAAGGACCGTGATGAGTTCTTTCTAATCGCATTAGCAGAAAATGAAAAGTTTTCTGACGTGTAATAACACAAAGGTATTTCCGGTTATAAGTCGCAGAAATAAATTAATGTTTTCTCTAGACGACGGAAGAAAAATATCTTGGTGATTCTCTTTGAGTGCTTAGTTAAGTGGAAGAATTTTGACACAAGGGAAACGTTTGAAAAAGAAAAACAGCTGGAGGATTTAGTGTACAAAAACTAGAAGAATCTTCGCAAATATTTTGAGAAGTTATATAAAACCACATTTTTTTAATTCACACGAATGTTAGTTTAATATACTAGCATTTAATTTAAGGTAAGAATTCTTTAATTATAATAAAATATTTTCAAGCTGTCAAAAAGCATAAATTAAAGGATCTTTAGGAAAGCCGTATGACTTCTTTGTACGTCCGTTAAGTTCTATAAATGTTTATACACATTATTCAAATTCATATACAACAGAATGGATCACACATGATACTCATATGTGCATAAGTACGTAAAATCAATGCATGCGTAATACGATACACACATTATACGATGCATACGTAATCCTTTACTATCAATACATACGAAAGTAGAAGTTCAAGCAAAAACTTGTCAAAATAAATTTAGGCATGTTCAAAACAGATTTTCTCCCTCAGAATCTCAATACCAACATTTTTTTTACAATTACAATACTTCGTTTTCTTCATACAAAAAGTAAAAAGTGTATCACAATGGAAAAATGCAAAAGACATTGCTAAAGCATGTATGAACATGTGTTCGCCAAATTCTTTGTATAGTTTCCAAGATGGCTAACATAGAAAACTTTTGCTAACTTCCATATGTTCTTGAGAAATTGGATGGGTATTCCTGTATTGTCTTAGCCTTCATTGCATTATTTGATTTACCTATGAAAAGAAAGACATATTTAAATATCCTCAGTATACTAAATGGCATATAAAAATAAGCAGGACTCTAGTCCCCACGTAATAAATGGTTTTAATAATAAATATCTTATCTAGGGAACCTCAGGAAAGCATATAAACACAGGGTATCTAAATGAGGTCCGATTGAGTTTTCATATGTAAATGATTTCATTAAATTTTCATACTTCAAATTATGTTCTTATTCATCTACATTGATAAACTATTGTTTAAGAACCTTTGCAACTAGAAATCTAAAACTTGAATCGCGCTTCCTCCCAATAATAAAAGGGATTACCCTCTACTGTTAGATATTTTATCCTGAAGGTATTTTTTAATGTTATCAATTAAACACTCGATTTTTTGTTGGTCAATTAATGAGAAATACTCAATAAACTTAATCATCCTGTTTACTAATTACTAAATTAATTCGATGAATTAAGGTTACTTAAGTAAAATTTTTCCTTAACACCTTCATATCAGTAATTTCAGTTGATTGAAACATCATTTGATTAAAATAAGGCAATAAAATTTTACACTTTTTTAATTTTAGTAAGGATTTAAATTTTTCTTTAACATTTAAACTGTATTCTCTTTGCCACTTTTACTCGTCCTAAAAAAAGTTAATTATACGCAATTTAAACTAAAGTTTATATCAAATCATGATCGAGTAAAATAACAGATAATTTTTCTGTATCAAAATGCCGGTACCTTTTCTCATAACCACATTTAAAATAAGTCGCAGTTTCTCCTAAGTGTAATAACATAGGTTGGATTTGCGGCTATAACTTTCAGGGACAAATTAATGAGCTTTTTCCCTTCCATTCACCAAAGCAAAAAAGTTTAAAAAAATGAAAAACTGTAAAAAATTTAAGTGTGCTTCCATGAGCGAGACAATTGACACCGTATTTCTTGATAACAGCCCAGTAAGGGAACACTTCAACTCGCACTAGCAAATTAGTTGACGCTTGGGAGGAATAATAAATAGCTTTTCAATATTCTAAGGAAATCTGGTCTGATTTCTGCTTACCACTTTATCGAATAAAAATATCTTTGGAAGGCAGGAGTATTGATACATTTGAATTCTTTTTTAACTTGTGCTATAATGATTTAGAAATTATGTCTGCTTAAAATGTTCATGATGGACTTTTTTGTAAATATTTAATCGTAGTATAATAATACGATAATTTCATTAATAAATTTCATATTTGAAAATTCAATAATAAAATGTTACAAAACAAACAGCATATGTAATAATCAACTTGCATAAATCTACTGTAAACGTGTGAGATGTGTTGAAGTGATAAACCATTGTTAAAATCAATAAAAGCAGTTTTATTCGCATTCTTTCATCAGTTTTATTCATCATTTTTGCCCAAATATTGTGAAGCATATAAACCATTTTAAAATAGAAGCTTGGAAAACGTTAATCGTTTAACTGGATTCAGTCAGATGCCACTACAGCCATTGAGACAAAAAATGCGCAGGTAGAGAATTAAAGTCATTGAATTGAAGGAAAGCTGTAGAAAAGTGTGCCAAAAGCACCAAAGTGTGCCAAAAGTTAGATCGTGTGATTTCAAAGCAGAGAGAGGCATCTGTCAAACAGTCAGGTTTCTCCCAGGCCTCAAAGACCTGCGCAAAACAGAATGCAAACAATCAAATGCCATGCCTCTGTTCAATTTTGGCAAAAACCGTTACGTTCGGCTGCAACAGATTTTCTACCCTTTATCATTATTCGTGATTCTGTCTCAGATTGTCAAACAGTTTGGCAGTTGTATGAAGTTTTCTAAAACTAATTTGACGGACGTCCGAAGTGCTTTAGTTTCTTTTTCTTTCTTTCTTTTTTTTTTTCGCGTATATAATTACAAAACTGTACGAATTAATATGAACACAAATGATGATTTCAATCAATCATTTATTGGATACAAGCAATAAGCAAACAATTAAAAAGAAAGGAAGAAAGAAAGAAAATCCGAAACACTCTCATATTTCAAATACGCACTAAAGTGTTACATATTGAAAGCGTATCATAATCTATGTGTCGGCCTTATTTGTCTTCATTCTTCTATTAAGTTGGAAAGGGTACCGTAATCCATGGGTGTGCCGTATTTGTCTTTCTTGTTTCACAAAACTCTCCTTCAGAATTGAAATCTGTATTAAGAACTCCTACTAAAACTTTTTACAATATTCGGCTTATATATTTCAACTATGTTTTGCTTATTCCAACTATACCTCAATATAGAAAGAAGCCTTTATAGATGCTAATTAATATTCCCGTAAAAATAAGCAATAACGTTAGGCAATTTCTCGCCAAATATAGAATATGTCACCAAGGTGAGTTCAGTTTAGGCGAATTTTTGGCGCTAAAAGGAGTGATCAGTCACCGAAAATTGCAAAGACTTTTGACATTTTACTAAACCCCTCACTATCTGTCAAACCTTGAAAAGTGAAACGCTATTTCTAGGGTAGGCAAAAGCAAACATCATTGTCTGAAATTAATAGCACTCAAGTGCTAGTAAGAAATATAAAACATGTCAAACGCGCACAACAGTCCGTTTTGAGCCAAATTTGGCGAGATTTAGGGGTTAACCTTAAAGCTGTACATCAGTATTAATGCAATTTTGCGGAGACCCTGTAAAAGAACTTTAAATGTTGTCCTTGAAATGTTATTTTTTTAATGAACAGTAAGCTATTGTAAAGTTTATATATGTACTTTGTAAACTATTATAAAATCTATAAAGTTTCTATACTGTACAGATGGTAGTGAGCTTGAAATGGATTAATTTTTCTAAACTGCCACAGACCATAGTGTACTGTAATGCTTATGAGTGATCCTGTAGAAGAACTATAAATGCTACATCCACTATTTTCGATGGAGATCATTATTTTGTATAATCTCAATTAACATAGATCAATTTATCATTCTTGTTTCTTCTTGTTTGCTTATTATTTATAAACAATAAATGATTTCTTGAAATTATCACTTGTGTTCACATTGATTCACACAAATCAGAAATTGGGCCCCAAAACAAGCAGTAAATTTTGCATTATTACCTTATTGTCAGGTTCAAAACCGAAAGGCAACACAGTGGAGCAGTTTAGCAAGTCTGCAGGGATTCTAATGAGTAAACCTAAAATAGGTACCTGTAAACTAACTAAAATTATTATTTACTTGTTACTTATTGCGACCACAGGGCCCAAAAATACAACCCGTCACTAAAAGCTCATGCTTCATCGAATTGATTCTGTTTGGCAGAATATTTTTTTTTTTCCTTTTAAGGGCCATAATTTTATAGTATGATTTCTATACACTCTGTAAGAAATACCAGTAATTTTACCACGCATATTGCTAGAGAACAACAGCACTGTGTGATAAAACTCCACTCACGAAAAGACGTAATGACGTTGATGAAGCAATCACGAAAAACCTTGTGCAAGAAATTGGCACACTCTTTACATCACAACGTGTTGGCATCACGTTTACCCACACGTTGTGCTGTGATCTAGGTAAATATTTTTTTCACTGCAATCTAGTGTTATTGTACTGTCTTAAAAAATTAGTCTGATAACTAATTTTTTAAGTTGGACAAGTTCAGTAACTTTAGTCCTAACATGCGCATGGAAAATGGATTTTTTTTTTAATTTTTTAGAATTAGTTTTAAAAACTGACAAAAATGGTACTACTAATTAATGTAAATATTTAGATTTGTCCTAATTTTAAATATTTAATAATAATTTAACGCGTGCAAGAAATGAAAATGTAAGAACAGGAAACGGTTGTACTTTTTAAAAATATGATATGCTACTTCTATTATATTTCTTGCTAGCAGAACAGTCAAAATATTTCATTATTACAAAATATATTAAAAACAAAATACTGAAACTGTAACTACAATTGAAATGATTTCGAAGAGAAACAATGCACCCCCAACTTTTCACCATGTATTAGTAAAAAATCGACACCTTGAATACAATTAACTAATGAAAAGAGTTAATATTTACTTTGAATCTTGAGTTTAATTGAAAATTCTTTTTAAATATTGGTGTAATGTAATTTGTATTTGTTGCTCGCTGATCGGTAAAAATATATTAAGTAAACAAAAAAGTGATCGGCCATTTATAACGCCTTCTTGGTTAAATTTCAGGATAAATGTTCTGAAAAAAAGAAATTCTTATCGCACAAAATTTTGCAATTAATTTAAAAGCTCTATCAATTGTTTTAAATTAATACGCTATATTTTCTAATGTATTTTTCCCGTTGTAACAACTTTTCAGAAACTTGTAAATAGTTCATGAAGAAAGAATAACTCTGCTCTCTCATTATCAGCTGTTTAATTTTTTTTCTTTAGTTGAATTGATTTCATTTGAATGTGATCGGCTGCATTGCTTTTAATTTGTTGAATTGCATTTCCTGAAGAAATTAAAATACATTTTCTTTGCTAAATTAATTTATAAAATATACATTTTGTGAATTTGTTGAGCATTCTTTTATTATTGTTTTAAGGGAAATATTACATGCACTTTATTGATATTATTGTATTTTATTTTATGGCACTAAATTTAGAACTGTAACTGTTTTCTTAAAACCATGAACTTCTGTTATTTTTTGCTAAAGTAAAAGTACATAGGTTGTAATAGTGCTAGTTTTAATTTACTTCCTTTATATGATGTACATATTTTATGTATTGTTAATTTTAATTTATGCTAACGAATTATAATTTTCTTTATTTATGCTATCAGAATTTCCTTTACATAACATACATAACTTAGCAACTATGAACTTAAATTTAAAGGACATGGTATAAAATTCCTGCTTTCTACTATTGTGATACTATTTTTATCTTATACTTGCACCGAGTTTTGCGTTGTGATGCAATTTTGGACAAGTTTTCCAGCTTTGTAAACATACTGCTACGTAGGTAGCAATTGAACAAAAAATCTAAAATTATAATGATCATTTAAATGTTTTGAAATTAAAAAATTAAAAAGAGGAGAACACTGATTTGCAATACATAATCTAGTTTAGGGGAAAGGCATTTTGCTGGGAAAAAAATAGTTTTTCGGGATATTTAAGAATTTCAGAAATTTAGTTTTTTTCACTCAAACATTTTCCCAAGACCCCGAGTTTACTGGATTGCTAAGATTGTCAAATTTTACTTCTTTTTTAAGCTTTTTTCACACTTTGAAGGTTATCCACGACATAAAGACATAAATATATTTTTTTTATTATTTCCAAATTAAGGATGCTAAAGTACAAATTATTTTTGCTATTATAGAAGTGGCTTATCTAAAATATCCAATTTTCAATCGAATCTAAAACATCCAGTATCCAAATATCCAATACCCTATTATAAGGTTAATGCAGATTTTTAATATTGGGTTGGCAACAAAGTAATTGCGTTTTTCCGTATGTCAATATTTCGCCTGGCCAAAACTAGTGAAGTTAATTATGCGAAATTTGGCACGTACGTGAGTTCTTCAACATAAGTGCTAGATCAGAGAGCATTTTCCAAAATTCGTAATCTTAGGGGGGTAAGGGGCCAAAAAGTTTTTTTCACATATCCCGCGTGATCTCAAATAAAAATAGAGATATCCGTGAAATTCTTTCTGTAAAATACAGCAGTCACGAATACCTAAAAATTAATTTCAGGACATTTTTAATATTGTCCTCTAAGGAGGATAGAAGCGAAAAAAGGGGGAGGGTGGCCATCTTTTATGGACGAAAAAAAATACTGCCACTGAAATTCTTACTTTAAAATGTAACAAATATGAATCGTATGTTCAGGCACAGCTTACCTGTAATTAAAAACTTGTTGAAAACTTATTTTCTTGAATTTTATACAAGAAAACGCAATTACTTTGTTGCCAACCCAATAGCATACATCTGTTTAACATATCTCTCCATGTTTCAGAGAAGGAAAATGTTAAATATTTTACATTCACGAACTGTATAATCTTAAGGTGCTTACAAAGTTTGAAAACTGCCGAGTTAGGGAAATGAAGTTTTAAGTTCTATGAGTGAGAGAAAGCTATAAGTTTAGAAGAAGTTTAAAATTTCTAATAGAAAATTTTCGAGTTAAAATATTACGCATAATTTGAATAGTAGATAGAATACACATTTTTTATTTCTTTGTGAGATAAAAATTCACATGCGCTATTAATTTTTTCCAATTAAAATAATTTTTAATGCGTTTATTATTTTACATTGTATTGGACAAAAGTTTAATTGTTTCTTTGCTTCGGAGAGGTAGTATCGCTTTTAATAAAAAATTAACAACAAATAAATATTTTAAAACTTTTTTCTTATTGAAACTAAATTATAAAGCAGTTATGCTTAAAAGATATTCCCGTTAAACTTCTTTAATTCTGGGAATGTGGAAAAATGATTTTAAGTTTCAAGATTATATCAGGCGTACGTCAAAGTCAAATAGAAACATAATATAAATCTAGTTCAATAAAAATCTTCTTAAGTATTTATTCATTCATTTATTTGCAATTTTACCTTTTAAATTATTTATTCGTTTTTATGAGCAATATGTTTTATCTATAATAAGAATACACAAAATAAATGGTAGTTAAATGTTAAAACTAATAAAAGATTGTGTTAAAAATACATGTGAAAAATATCATATAATGATTGTCTCGGGTTGTAGAAATGATTCGCCCTTCATCAGAAGCTAAAAGTTCCATCATTTACACGTTAGAATTCTTATTTACTTCTTATTTACTTTTTTTATACATGGTATTTTATAAAATCCTTCATTAGTTTCAATAGGTTTTACTTTTTTTCTGTTGTGTACTCATACATAATGATTTGAAAGGAAATTAAATCATTGAAATTAATATAAGAATGGTTCAATAAGCAAGGTAACAAGTCTAACCAAAAGTTTATTCACGAAGTCCAAGAGATACACATATATTGCATAGCATTTGGTGCATATTATTTTTTAACATCGTCACCATGGGCCTCAAAGCATTTGTTTTACCTGTATAGCAATCAGTCGAAACCTACGTTGAAAAAAAATCAAGTCCTTGGTGTATCAGTTTGGATATGCTGTCCTGCTAGGTGTTTCTTCAACGGCCAGAAGAGGTGGAAATCTCTGAGTGCGAGTTTAAGGCTGTAGGAACGTAGTTATACGTTCCATTGGAAGTGCCACCATAGGTAAAGCTAACCACATGTTCAGCGCAGATCCATCTAGTGGCATTTGATTGCGGTGATCGTCTTGGTGTTCGATAGTTGGACATAGAATTTTATTCGCTCGGGGAATATGTTCACCTGTGAGAGCTCTTGTTACCTTACTTTTAGAACCACCCACGTTACAAATAGAGGGTATATACGTATTTTTTTTTTTACAATTTATATTTTAATGGGATTTCGTATCTCAAAACTTCCACATTAGAAAAAAATTCTTTTCTCGGTTAATCTTTATAAATACCTAGCAAACCGATATTACATTCTGCAATTAGAATAATATATTAGGCTCAATAAAATTATTTTTAAACACAATATATAGCAGAAACACGCATTTTAAAAATAATTGCTCAATATTCCGAAACATACTTTAAATAACTTCTAAATGCTACAACTGTTTCTTTACAAATATAAATTTTTTATTATACATATTAATAATAATCTTGTATTTCCTTTAATCAATTCGCTTTAAATAACCTTAATTATGCTATGGATTAATTTGCTTAAATTTTCGCTTGATTCTTGGTTTTCTATAATCAAATTTTACTATTTTCCTTTGGAACAGATTTATAACGAATAAAAAAACAGTTGTAATCGATGTCCAGAATATACTTCCATCGTACACAGCTCTAAAATCAAGATTTTGCATTAACGCTATCTATTGAAAACTTCGACCTCAGTGCTTTCGCTTTCTATATATAAATTATCTTTCGAAGAAAAATAAAGTTAAATAGTGTTCCATCCAGGAGTAAATTCTACTTTTATACTTCTTCCTGCGACAAAGATAGAGATAAAACCTGTCCAAATAACTCAGTTTTATCCCTTGAAGTTCTTATCCCTGATAGAAATCCTGGACTTAGTCTCAGGTGCTTTGATTCAACTTGTTTAGCAATACCCTCGGCTATCACAGCACAAAGGATGGCAGCCACGGCTGTAAAATTTCCCATCAGCCTCCGGACACTGTCTGTAAGGACCACTAAAAAACACAATTTCGCGTCTTTTCCCCAGTAACGCACATGCATCGTAACTTTAAAGTGTCTAATTCGTTTGGGACGAAGTATTGTTTTTTCTTTTTCTTTTTTTAAACGCTCGAGTAAAAAGCCTACAATAAATAACGACGTGTTGTGCTTGATTAAATTTTATTTTATGTGCGCATACATTTTTTTTACTATTTGTTTATAGATGACTCTCGCTTGTTTAACTTTTTTTAAACCGAAAGGATTATTATTTTTTTAATTCAAAAAAAGATTACTGTTCTTGATTAAACCATGTCCAATACTGAAAGTGGTATTTAAATGAAATAGATAGTTTTACCTTTATAATGATAAATATTCAACATTCTACTTGCTTAAAATTAATTAAAACCCGAAACCATCATTTACCTAAATATCTTTTTTTTTTTTTTTTTGCATGTGTCATTTTCCAACTAACACTTTTCTAATAACTATATATTTCTTCATCTAATGACTCATAAATAAATAACGTTTTCAAACTAATGACTATTATCTTAGCGAAATTTATATATTCGCTCCAAAATTCGATTTTATGTTTGCCATAATAAATAACAATCATGCTGAAATAATACTTATTTAAAAATTCATCCAATGAATCAAAATTTACATGAATATAAAATTTTAAATTAGTAATGCGTTTAGTTATTGAAATCACCGTGAGAGCTTAAAATTTACGAACCTTTATTGAATAACTAAAACACCATTTTTAAAAACACAGGTTAACTGTTGGGCTACGCTAATAAAAATTACGTAATTTTTAGTGTCCTGCCATCCACATGATTGCGCTCTTCTGCTAGAATCTCTCATAAAAAAATACCTTCTAAGTTTCTCTTCTTTAAAATTTTCGCTATTTTTTTAACTCAGTAAAATTACGTAACACCCTATAGGCTACAAAAACTATGAATAATGATGTAAAAACGGAAGAGACTAAAAGAAGAACTTCTTATTTCTAAACTGATACTGAACTGTGGTAGATTATTTTCCTAAAAAGTGCTAGAAGGAATATAATTTAAAAGGTGTTTTTTGTCAAGAATTATTTTTAAAATATTCAATAGTTTAAAAATTGCCAAACAACGAATAATTTACTGGATACTGGATCTTATGAATTGGAAAATAATGCATAACTATTTCCCATATACTTTACTATTGTTTATTTCTCATATAACTCGTCTTTGAAAAGAACTTGGTACATTTTGGCAACACACTTGTCTACCATACATTGTCCTGGGGGAAAACATTGCACCACAATCGGAATGGAATTTCAAACATTAACTTCTTTCTGACAGTTTTGAAAAATAGTATGTAATTTCGTCTTTGTTACTTTCTGTTAATCTTTGTTAATTAGTTAAGTGTAGTTTCTATTAATCAAGGGACTACATCTCAATTCACCTGATAGAACAGCGTAATGTGTAGAGCGTACCACAGTACAATTTTTTTTAATAAGTGCTTTATTTGTAAAAAAAAATTATACTTTTGTCTATTTATACAACTAAGAATCCTTATGAACTCATTAACAAAGCACACTTTACTTAGTGAACTTTATTCTTAACTGTATTTATACAGTAATTAGCCTCACCAGGTCCGATGAATAACACACTAAAGGTGGTAGACGGCTTAAGTGTGAATGTCCAGGGTTTTGGTGTCCTGTACGGCTGTCAAACTAGCAGTCTGTACTTTTAAAACGCCTTAAAAAGTCGACCGTTCAAGACACCCTCTCAAGTTGATACCCCTCGTGTAGACTTGCTTTAGCACAATACACAGTTATACAGTAATTCAAAAATAAAAATCTTCTAAGGAATTTTACCAATGTCATTTTCATTTACTATTGATCGTAATGACATTAAAAACAGGTCAACCAGGTTATTTGAAGTCAAATTAAAAGTGAACTATTTCTAAATTATTTATAATATTAATAATTTTAATTCCTTTTAGATAGCAAAACGTGTAAAAAATTCGCAAATATTTTTAATACAATTCCACATTGGCTGCAATATAAAAATAATTCTTAAAAGAGAATTAAATTTTTATTTAAAGGAAAATGAAAATCACAAAACAAAACATTTATTTATTTATTCAATAGTTTGCAATGCCATTTTTCAAATACTTATCATAGAATATTGCATTTTTTTAACATTAAGTGTGGAATGAATCATGTACATCTAGTTTATTTTTTATTACTACCTCATATTTAAGTCTTTAAATACCTAACTTAAAATACATATAAGACACTTTTGTAAAAGAATAACCCCTTTCACAATAGTATGTGCAGTTATATTCTAGGCATTCGCAAAATAGAAGCATACACATTATAATTTAGTTTAGAAATATGCAAACAATATTACATTGAATAAATTTCATACAGAATAAGTAGTTCTATCTGTTGCATCAGGAGACAATTTTATCTAATTCTTCTGTATTTCAAATGCAAATTCAAAACTTGAAATACCAAATTTGATAATTACGTTATAGTTACATATGATTTTTTGCATTTCTAACTTACGAAGCTTTCATGTTCTTCGTTTATAGTGCACTCATAAAAAAAATTCGACTATTTTTTTTCATATAATGTTGAGGAATAAATCAGCTTCCATTTTAGGAAGATTTCATTCCCTAAAAATTGGAATTTTCTCTTAAAGTTTTAAAAAATTGTTTTAAAAAATTATTACGTAGCTGAAATAGAGCTCATTTGCGAAAAAATTCTCTAGACTTTTCACTGACAAAAGATTTATAGTTGCCGGATGAAAATTAAGCTCACACAAAATGCGCGGAAAAGGGTGTAAAAAAGAAAACAGAACACAAAATAACTTTTTTTTAATGTTCAGCAATAGATGTCTCTTGTGCATCTATTGCTGAACATTAAAAATACTATTTAGTCAGAATTTCTGAATGCTGAATTTGATTCAGCTACGACAAACGATGTGAACGAATGTAGCAGATACAGAGGCGCCAAACCTCTTTTATGTACATTGATGCGTATCCCAGCTTTCAAAATTGTTTAAATGATGTAGAGTTCTAGACAGGGCTCGTAAGTTTCTAATGCATGACGGTGTGATGAAGATCACATATCTAATTTAATAGTCATTTAATTTGGCTTTCTTTAATTTAATCTATTCAAAATCAGGTATTCTAAATCTTTTCTGTTCTCATTTTCTGCCATTTCGGCTTTTAAATCTGTATATATTCGCTTTTTCCCGTATGCATTATTCTTGATTGTTTATTTGTCTCATCAAGGTTGCACTGGGATTGGTGTTATTTATCTCAGCCAAGTTGTTGTTCTCGCCAATGTGTAATTCTCTGCTAGCGTAATTTTTAATTCATTCCATCTTAATTCCGCTGTCCATATAGGACGTATTTTTTATTTCGCTGAGCCACCGCCAGCCGTTGTAATAAGTTTATGTTTCAATAGTTTCTTTTAAATAAAATAGTTTTAAGTATTTTAACGTCTTCTTCTTATATTTGAAACTAAGTGCATCGAACCTGCATCATCGCACAACGCATTTTAATCTTAAATATAAGTCTGCAATTAATAACAACGTCATAGGAGCTTTTAACTAGGTTTAACCATCACTTTAAAAACCTAAATCTCTAAAAGTCTGAAACTGTCAAAAACCTCTTTCTCAAAAAAAAAACTTGAAAATGAAAATATCAAGACTTAATTAACAAATTTTAATATTTCAAAACCCATTTAAAATTAATTTAAAGCCTAGATTAAGAATACAATAACCAATCATTAGAAAAAAGACACCTTTAAATTAGCTTGTTCAAAAAATATATCTTAAATTGATTTAAACATTACAATTACTGATTTTTCAATAAAATATTCATAATAATAAACATATTTAATGAAACCTTTGTTTCCAGGGGGAAAAAAAGAAAAGAAAGACGAATAGTGTACAAAAATGTTATTATTGCTTTTGTCATTTTATATTTTAAACTTTTTCCACTATAAATGTGACATTTGGGTTTAATTCTCGTTTTTTTAATTAGAAGTAATATTTCATAAAATCATTACAAGCTAATTTTATATACCTATTAATATAAACTCTTTCATTCCATGGAATTATTCCGTATATATTGTTAAGTGATCTGCATTATTTTAACTGAATTCGATGTTATTTCATCTAAATGTTCGATTTTTTTCAAACTTTTGCAGCGATGTCCTTAATTTTGACCAAAAAAATGTGGAGTTATACCTCAAAATCCGGAATAGTTGCTAGCTTTGAGTGTGCATTTGAATTACTTTCATAATTAGGTTATTCATTAATTAATGAATAACCCTCAACTCATCTTCTTCTTCTTCTTTTCTACATCCTTGAATATCACGTCTTCTAAAAAAGAACTGCCTACACAGATTATTTTAATTATTCAATTAAAATAATAAGAGTAATTTTAATGTTATTAAAGTTTTTTAATTAATTAAGAAGTGTTTATTTTAAATCTCAATAATTAATAAATTGATTAATATTTATCCTTTATTTAAATATACATTTAAATAACTTTAAAGGCACGTAACTTGGTAAATGTAACTGGTAAGACAAATGTAACCGGTAAGAAATTGTTTTAACCTCTGTCGTCTCAGAAACCCGTTTCAGCCGTCAAAAAGCAATTCCTGGTTTTATATAGAGCTATGTTTTACAATGCAATCTCCTTGACTGATTAGTAAAACTAAGATCAATTAATGCAACAAATTAATAATGTTACGCTTATATTTTTCTCGAAATTCATTTTACTTGAGTAGTAATTTTTGGAAATATTTATTGCTTAAACCCCCAAACTTACGTACTGAACTTTTTCAATTTTCTCTAGTACATTGCTCTTGATTTAAAAAATAAGTTGATGATTCCAATTTTTTTAACAAAGCATCGCTATCTTTTAATATTTAATATCATTTTACTTATTTTTTTACAGTCAAAGTCATACATAAATTCAGAAAACCTCAAAACTATTACCAAAATACTAAGCATGCACAAATGCCTTTCCAAAAAGGTATCAAGAACTCCCTCGAAAAAGTTTATTCTGCAACTCCTTATAAAAACTTTCTTTTAAAAGGCTTTTCATGCTGATAAAAAGGAAGAAAGAAGGGAAAAAACTCTTAAAATCAGTCCCGTTTCGAGCAAAATCGACGTATGTATTTTGTTGATGGACCATTCTGTGACACAAATAGCTGCAGTTCGAGTGTTATGACAGTTTACAGGAAAGACTCCCTCGGCATGTGTACCCTATCTAACGTAGAAAAACTTGGCTTGAAAACGGATGGAAATAGCTGAGTGTACGATTCAGTTTTAGGACGCTAAAGAATAGAATTTTATTTTATGTCTCAACAAAATATCTGTAGAATTCATTCTTTTTTTAAAAATGCATTTTTTCCCCAAGATCCAGAACTCAGCCTTTGCAGTAAAAGTCTATTGTGGTATTACAGACAAATTTTATTGTAGAGCAAGGAAAATAATTTAAAAATTTGTTCTGCTTAGAGCAATTAAAATATAGTGTATCAATATTTTAATTTAAAGGTACATTGTTTGAAATGTAGTTGAAAACACGGAAACTACTAGAATGAGATTTTTTTAAAATATGCACGCTTATAATAATAATATATTAATCAAGCAAGAAAACACTTAATCATTTTCAAATTAAGAAGAAAAAATGACGAAAAAAATTATTGAAATGGAAAAAACGCCTAGAATTAAAATTTATTTGAACAGTTTAAAACTTTAGTAACTCAAAGCTTCTCTTTCGTTGTAAACGTTTTATAGGTACATATAGATTCAATTAATTATTTCATATCATACTAATTTCTTTTGGAATACCTTAATTATATATTTTAAGAACACTTTTTTATGTTAAATTCTCTTACTCTACAACTACAAAAAATGCTCCTTTCTATTCAAAATGAATAAGACATCGCTAACTCTGGTGAACAAAAATGCCAACTAAACTATTGTAAAAAATTGGAAGGAGACTTAATACATTTATAAAGTTAATAGTCACGAAAACTTTTGAAATTATTATTATTATGCTTTTACAGTCACTTAGATATTTTGTATTTTTCACCCCTTTTTTTATCTAATCGACATGTTTTCAATTAACTTAATTGACAGTAAGAAAGTTACTAAGATGGCACGATGTAAGAATGAATTTGTAGATATCTGTACATTTCAGTGTTCTTGAAAAAAAAATATTTCGATCGTAAAAACATTCCTTCAATTTTTTAATCACAAACAGAACTTAGCACGTAACATGTACTATACAACTGTAAGAGCTACGTAGATACGTATGTCTCGTCTTAAGACTCTGTAATCACAAGGACTACATGATTTATTGAAATAGTGTGACAGCATTTGTTCAAACTGCATTCAAAGATTATTCCAAACAACGCATAAAGAAAGTAAGTATGTTTATACACCCTACATATATGAGAGATATGCGCATTAAAAACAGACAGGTACACATAAAAAAGATTGATACTGTTCTTCTGTACATTATCAAGCTATAATTCACATTTATGCGTTAACAAAAGAGAAGATATAGAAAAGCTTTGTATCAAATGCATCTTAGAAAAAAAAAACACTAGAAATTTTATTTCAAAATGATTTCATTCAAGAAGTGATAAAACAACGCGATGGCTTTTTATGCAGACGTGTAATATGAGCACAGTATGATTGTAAGTAAAAAAAATAAAGAAAGTTAGTTTGAAATTCACATGATACAAAAGCTAAACAAGGCATGTATTTCTCCATTACAGTAAACATTTGTAATTGTTTAAATAGATATAAATATTTACATTTAAAAAGAACTGGAAATTAAACCTTTGGTGCAGTAACAAAGAAAAAAGCTTTTCTTATGTAAATTAAAATAACTTCTGTTTCATTACTTATGTCAAAATTTACTAACCTAATTTCACATGCTGATGTAGCTTTCGATAGATAGAACTTATTCTCCGTTGGTAAACTAACTTACAGCATCTTAATAAAACTTTTTTTTAACTCCCAGTTCAAAATGCTGGCAAAAGAAGTTTGACATATGATAGTAGTACATTATAACATTTTTCTCAGTATTTAAATTCATGACACTACATCAATTTGAAATGATTTGAAGAGAAGTCTCTTATTACATTATCCTTCTGATGAATTCATTCAGCTTATGGGGATCCTGGCGAATTCAAATTTCAAAAATCTGTATTATTTCGCTAGTGATATATTCTTACGTCAGAGCTTGTTTAGCGAGAGTAATTTTTGATTTGTTTTTTGTAAATCGTGACACAAAAATGACGTGGATTAAAGGATAAACTGAGAAAAATAACTCTCTGTCAGTACTAAAAATATTTACTATCCTAATGTTATTCAAAGATAAATTCATAAGGTTACAACTTATTTTATTTCTCAACTTACTTAAATCCTTTTACATATTGTGTTTAATGCTAAACATTTACAAAATTTTTAATATTGAAGTAAAGTACATTTCTCGACATAATATTACTATAAAATTTCACTTTATTTAAGTCCAGTTAAGTCTTATTTTCCACAAAAAAGAAGTAAAATATTTTATTTTCGAAAATAGATTCGCATTTATGCATTTTGTTTTCGAATGAAAGGAAGCAAATTCTGAGATTGTGATTGTTTACAATGATTAAGGTTTTTTGTTGTTGTTGTTGAATGCTATTTTGTTTTGTTTCCTCATTTTCTTTTTAGGAATTTTTTTTCTTTTTCCTTTGATGTTTAAAATTCCCCATAAGCAGCTCAGAAATCCCTAAAAATTGTCAAACAAGGGATATTATTATTATTATCTGAGAAATTGAAATTTTCAAGCGTTTTTTTTTTCTTTATTTCTTTTCGGTCTGTGCAAAATTTCAATCTGATAGACCTAACGTAGTAGATTTCACTCAAAACAACGAAATTAACAATTTTTGTTTGTTTGTTTCTATGAATATTAATATTTATTATTACCTTTAACATCGTTTTAATTTTTTGCATGCCAAACTGCTTTTTTATTCTTTTTTTATTTACAAAACATTTATTATAGGCAAAAGAAAGATGGCTTTTATTTGAAATTCGACGCATTTTCTTATATCTATTCCTAAAAAAATGAACAGCAAAATAGAAGGTTTTTTTGCATTTTTATGTACGCAAATAAAATTCCAACTAATCTCTAAATAGTTCTTTGAACATTCAAAGAATGAAGCATTTATCAGGTAACTTCGAAGCAACAACAATAATGTATTCTTAAGTTTCATAATTAATCCATTTTATTTAAAAAATGTGTAAAATATTTTGTAAGTCAAATATTTCCCAATGAGCGTGATATAAAGATTTTCTGAATACCTTGTCCTGCTATGTAATTACTTTCGTTCAGAAATAGTTCAGTTCTTTCTCAAAAGCAGAAGAATGATAAAAATGCAATTTGAGCTTTCCTCATCATAATTACATATTAGTGTATTATGAGCCTACATGTATGTATTAGAATTTTAAATAACGGTTCAATTTTTATTATTGTTAACTTCCCTCACTTTAAATATAACAATAATTAGAAATCTTAAATTACATACTTTTGTTTTAGAGATAATAAATGGTTTTTTAGACTAATATTTTAACATTACTTAATAAGCTTGTGAAAATTTAAAGCAGAATATTTCCTTCTGGGGTTTTAGTTTACAAAAATTGACTGCAGTTTATTTCAACTTTATTGAAAGAATACCCGATAAATTACCGTTAAAATTTCTCAGTCAGTTGAGGTTTTAGGAAATAATTCGACTGCAATGTACAGTTTACTTTTCATGATTATCGGGCAATTTAACCTTTCATGACGAATTAAATTGAGTTTTTAATATACGGGTGCTTCAAAACAAGTAATATGTTCTGAAATTCAGACTTATTTGTATTAAATTGTGTAATATATATATTTCTAAATAAGCTTTTATCTAACAGCTGATTATTCACTAATTTATTACTTTATTACCTTTAAAAAAATTGGATTTTTTTATAATGGGGAAGGGGGTTACATTTATTAATTTTATCGAATGTTAAAATAATAAGCAATCAAAAAAAAACTGCATAGTACTTTCCAAATATCATTCTAACATGTACATACATGTACATACATGATTTTACTATACATGTCTTGAAATTCCTAGCTGAAATCTCTAAAGTATTGTATATTTTTAAAAAAATTAAAATAAATATTTGAGCTTATGTTTATTATTCAAATTTTTGTGTTACTTTTATTGAAATATTGAACCCAGATTTTTCCATCCCAAGCCTTCGACAATTTAGACAGCTCTAGGCAATAATCCTGTCTCCTTGAAAATGCGTATAGAAAAGTTACGTTATTCAAGCTGTAAAACGGCATAACATTCAGCGCATTTAACATACAACGGCTACTTATATCGATGCATGTGGTTACGAGTGTAAAAATTTTGTCTAAATAATTATCTTTAATCTAAAACGATAGAAAGAGTTATTTTCAACAAGTGTAATTTACATTAAAACGCTAAAACACCTGTATAAAACAGTAAATAATTAACACTACAGTAAGACTTTTTGTTAATGACTTAGTTTTTAAATTGAAACTTAAAAACTCTTTAAAAAATGTTACAAAAGAAACTCTTCAAAGGAAATTTTCAAAACTTAAGAATAAAATCTCTATTAATAATATTTAAAACTATGGTAAAAGAAATTCTAATAAATTAAAAACTGAAAACTATTTTAATAATTAACTTTCTAAGTAGTTAAGGTTTCTGAAGTTTTCAACGTATAAATGATAAGTATCTCTCTTCAAACGTTGTTGAAGTCATTAGAGACTGAGAAAGAATGGGACAATTCGCATTAGAAGAAATTTGCTTTTGGATTTCACAAAGGAAAAATGTCTTAGCTTACGTATGAAAAAATATCGATTAGAAAAATATTTAACTTAGTACATAAGTATATACAGCTAAAGGGGGGGGGGGGGGGGGAAGGCCCATTTATTAATCTTTATTCGTCCTTCGTTCGTCGTATATTGAAGTAATATATACCATTCGTTTACAAATGCTGCAAGCTTTATTCTGCTATTCTTAAAATTTAGATAAGGGGCAGGCTTCAGGTTTAATTGTGCAACAACTTCGTTTTTTTTTTAAGTGACACCTTATTTTGATTTTTTTAAACCAAAGAAAACCTTTTTCTTTTGATTATTTATTCACATTTCCTGAAGGTATTTATCGTCTTCTGTTGTGACATTTATTGGTTTGGAATCCTTTTTCTGCTTATTTTCGACTGATAAATTGATACTTTTATAAATTCCACTAAACGCCTGGAGGTAAAGCGATTTCAAAAGAGGAGATCTTCAAAGATTTGGATTTAAAACTTAAAAGGAAACATCCGAAAGTGATATCCAAGATTTTAAAGATATCTTTTTAAAATGTTTATAGAATGCTACGTAATAGTGACAAGTGGTCTAGTATGAAAAGACCTGATCGACAAAAAATTACTTTCATGAGCGATGGCAGAATAATTTTAAGCATGGCGTCTACAAAAATTTCATTTCAAAAAATTGTATCCCAATTTGAAGTGTCAAAATATACTATTTACAAAAGAATACTGGAATAAAAGCGATTGATTTTCAAGAAAATGTTGAAAAAACAATACTTAAAAGTAAACCACAAAACTGTACGTTTAAATTAGACAAAGAAAATTATGTTTCTTAGTGATAAATAACTGTCAACAGCATTTAGTGACAAGGAAAATTGTAACTTTAATGGACCAGATGGATATGAATTTTAAGAGTGAGCCAGACAATTTTTTAGTGGACAGTAAAATGGAGAATCAGTAATTAGGGGTTGGTTTTGTAATTAATGGACAAACATTCTTGGCAATTTTTAGCAAGAAAATTAACTCCCCAGACTACCAGCAAATCTTGAGGACTATTTTATTCAGTGAGAGAGTTTGCTAAGACGATTAAGTTGTGTATTTCAACAATACAGGGAGCTTATTAATGCTTCTAACTCGACAAACATGCGGTTTAATATGAATAATATCAATGTCATGAACTGTTCATTGCATAGTCCAAAGGCATTACTACAGAGAGCCTTACAACGGACAAACATGGTATGAACTGTCCCCAGAGGTTATGCAAAATTTAGTGTGTTCTGCGGAAAACAAATTTGATGTGATTAAGAGTAATGGAAACACGATTAAATACGAAAATAATTTTAAACACAGTTTTTCAAATTTAAATATAATCCATAAAATAAATATTGTATGAGACACTCTAATTTCTGTTTTTTTTTAATAAATTCACCATATTTTGTGTTTCTGATACAAATTAATCCTAACTTGTACACCATGCAGAGTTTGTAGAGTTTATAACTATACACATGTAAAAACATTCTTCCAATTAGTTAAAAGTTTTTAGTTGGGAATACCTTATTCCCCCGTACACGATATATATTTCGGTTACACACATAACCATCTTCAGTCGTTTCTGGATCTCTCACTAATGGCGGCTTCTTTTTATATCTTCTTCGTTCTTCTTCTTGAAAGTTCGATGCATGACGTCATCCCATGATTGGTCGATTGTATGAAGCGTATCGTTGATGCTGCCCTCTGTCGTCAATATTTCTAAGCTCTCACGAATGTAGGCATATATACTATTTTTAAAGTTGGCTATTTTTTTAATATTTTTAAAATCAATGGTAATGGGCTCTTTCAAAGCAAGGCGGGCTAGAGCGGTACTTTGTTTCTGGAGGTTAATGTCTTTAAAATGTTCGTTTTTTCGTTCTTTAATTTTCCTTTTTGTAACGCCGATGTAGCAATTTTCTTTATTAGTATCGTTTGACATAAAATTAATTTTATAGATCCCTGCGGTTTCGATGGGGTTGATTGGGTCTTTTTCCGATCTAATGCGCTGAAAGATTGTTTTATTAGGTTTAATTGGAATACGGAAGTTCTTGAATTAAGTTCGGAATTAAAGAACGAAAAAGAACTTCCGTATTCCAATTAAACCTAATAAAACAATCTTTCAGCGCATTAGATCGGAAAAAGACCCAATCAACCCCATCGAAACCGCAGGGATCTATAAAATTAATTTTATGTCGAACGATACTAATAAAGAAAATTGCTACATCGGCGTTACAAAAAGGAAAATTAAAGAACGAAAAAACGAACATTTTAAAGACATTAACCTCCAGAAACAAAGTACCGCTCTAGCCCGCCTTGCTTTGAAAGAGCCCATTACCATTGATTTTAAAAATATTTAAAAAAAAAAAAATAGCCAACTTTAAAAATAGTATATATGCCTACATTCGTGAGAGCTTAGAAATATTGACGACAGAGGGCAGCATCAACGATACGCTTCATACAATCGACCAATCATGGGATGACGTCATGCATCGAACTTTCAAGAAGAAGAACGAAGAAGATATAAAAAGAAGCCGCCATTAGTGAGAGATCCAGAAACGACTGAAGATGGTTATGTGTGTAACCGAAATATATATGGTGTACGGGGGAATAAGGTATTCCCAAATAAAAACTTTTAACTAATTAATCCGCCGTATTAAATAATGTTTTATGTGTTTTTATTACATTCTTCCAATTTTTATTTTTACTGTGAATTGTATTTCATACTTTTGTCTATAATTTTGGGACTGGCTGTAATTATATGAATAAAATACTTTCCAAAACATTATACGTTAATCATGTTAGATGGCGTTCAAAACCATAAATAGTGATTCTACATATCAAAAAACATTAACTATCTTAAATAAGGAAGTTATTACAAATTTTAGTATGTATTTCCCTAAAAAGATTATGAAATATAGTAAGTTGTTCTAAATTTACTTCTCTTAAAAACCAGTGTCCTACTATTAGCGCACATGTCCAATTATTCCTATATCATAAACTACAATCACTTTTAGGGAAAAAACTGCATCACGCATTTGTTAAAGTAGCTTTATTAAAAAAGATAAATTCAGATGGTATTAAATATGATTATAATAATAATCCCTTGCGCACCAGGTTTATTTTAGCATTAAAGGCACTTAAAACCAGCAGATTCCTCATGATTTCGATTCGACATCTATTGAGCTAAAGAGAACAGATAAATTAACATATTATACAGCTCACATTAGTAAACCACGATTTTCACGCATAGTACAATAAGCAAGCAACAATTTGCAGCTAATGTACTAAAGTAGAATCACGATGTACTCATGTACGTCATGATTTTGGGACACGTACACATGCGCATCATGATTTTAGGTCACGAGAGTTTCATTACGTGCACATGTACGTCATGGTGCGCAAGAAGTTAATAAGAAGAGTAAACAAAATTGGCTCACCTAAAACATGTGAATTGCTATAGGCATTCATTTTAAGTGATTATTTATTGGTAAGAATAGCTTCTTTTGCTTAAAAAAATGAAATACATATTTAAAACAGAAGTCATTTTAATAGAGCACGGGTCTTTCGGAGAACATTTTACTAATATCAGTCAATAGAACCAGTTCAAAGACTTATACTATCAGTAAAATGCCAAAGCCGAAAGGGTTGATATGACTAAAGAACCATCTAAATTTAAATTCTGTAACTTTTTTGCTTTAATATTTGCTGTTTTTTAATACCATTAGCATTTACATTAATAATTAATAATTTTGTAAATCTAATTTAGACTTTGTATACATAAATATTTAAAAAAGTTTTAGTGAAATTGTTAATTTATCAATTGTATTTAGCTAGGGTAATATTCATTTTTTCGAATATTAATATAGAATAATTCATAATTTATATTAATATTTTATTAAAAAATTATAATGATAATAAATAATTTTCGAGCCGTTTAGTTTGAGGATAAAAATCAGCTCCTTAATATCAATAGCAACTGAGATATAAATTGAAGTATGAAAAAAAATAATATAAGGAAAAGGAATTTTGAAAGTTCATAACTCATCAATATTTAGTTAAAACTTATTGAAAGTTGCCATTTGGGGCTAAAGTTAGCTAAATTTTTTAGATATGCAGTGAAATCTGGGTGTTTCCATTGGGGGGAAATAGAGATGCCTATTTAAATATAAAGGTGGTCCTTATTATGCAAATTTTATGGATAGCAAATAACAATGTAGGTTTATTATTGAACGATTGGTACTTCTAACTTCGAAGTACAACGAACGACGGCTATGTAAAAGTCAAGTAGGCCCTTTATTCTCAGTAGCTGTACAGCTATCTTAAATAGATATTTCAGATTATGTATATACACAAAAAAAAAAAAAAAAAAAAAAAAAAAAAAAAAAAAAAAAAGTTGTATTTATTAATTCAAATAACGCAGTAACACATGAATAAAACTGACGAATTCTAGTATTAAAGAAGATAAAAGCAAGTTGAATGTTTTCTGTATTGATACTTTATTAGCATTGTTCAAGAGATTTTTGTTTTGCATAGTTCTGTTTACTAATACAACTTGCTTTTTTTTTCAAATGCACAATGCTAAATTTGCACAATGAAATCTTTCTTGATTTCAAACAATTCGCAAAGTCTGCTACAGTATTGTGTAGCCTTTTATTCAAAAAAAAACCCATTTATTTCTAACAAAAATCTTTGAAAAGTGTATTAGCAAAGAGGTAAAAAAAAAACTATTGTATAATTAAATTTCTCCCCTTTTCCTACTCACACTCCTAATTTAAAAGCGTAACATTTTCGCAATCCAAACACTGTCACTACTCAGTCAATATGTTAAACGAACTCCAAGTGTTCGCTGCCGTAAACCAAGCTTTCTAATTCCATTAAGACGAAGAAACGGAGAGGAGGCTTAGGTTTAAACCTTATTAAGTATATACTCCTGCGAATAAAGAATTCAAAGATAGGTAAGAAGAATGCTTGCACCCTGAAAGAATACAGAAAAAATAAAATAAATAAATAAATAGAGAAATGAAGAATTTTACAGCTGTCAAATAAATTTCGAAATTACTGAGTCTCTAGATGTTCTTATCGCATGTGAATAAAATTGTTACTTTGTTTTCAGGATTCATAAGTGCTTCAGTCGTTCAGAAACGGAAAAATTCTCTAAATTGTATAAACGAAGTTTTTTGATCGAATATTTCTGGCACAGTACAGGTAAAACTTATGTATCTAAAAAAGACGTATAGTTCTTTTTAAAAATGTACACAAAAACAAGAGATAAAATAACAACGTTTTAAAATGTTCAGATGTGCTTTTAAACTTTCATATTGAAGTGGTTGTTTCTTAGTCAAATTTAATTATTTTCTACAAAACTTTAAATCCTCACCCATAGAATTCTTAGCTTGGATCGTTCAAAAGGTATTGCTAAAAAATTTGACAAATATTGGCAGGATATCACACAAATGATTGTATTAATTTCTATCATAATTTGACTATATGTCTTTTGATAAATAATTGATAATTTTAAAACTAGCATCACATCCGGGGTAAAGTGGGTAAAATCGGTATATTTCTTTTTTTTTTTTCATTTACTAGACAACTTTTTTAATGAAAAATAGTGATTAAAATGTTGACATATCTGGCAAAATTTTAACTTTGTAAATATATATATATCAACACTTTTACTACTCTTATCAGAGATAGTGTTTTTCAGAGGATAGAACACCGTGTTTTTAGTGGCTGACAAACTTCTTTCCATAAACATTTACAGTAAGATTTTTAGAACCCTGAGAGAAAATATAAAAGAAAGTAAATTTTCTTACTCAGAAAAAATTTATAGCATGCTTTGTTGCAAGGGGTAAAATAGGTATATCCAATATTTTTGAGTTCAAGATGTGAATGTATAATGAATGATTACAAAGATGAAAGAGCTTTGGTTGCAAATTTATGTTTAAGGAGAGTTATGTTATGCATTTAACTTTGATGCATTACATGTTGTTGTGTTTGGGGCCTTGAAACTGCAATGGAAAAGAATCCTTAAAAAGACGGTTCAGAGAGAGTTGATTAAAGAAAGTGGATAAGGTTATTTTTCCTTCTCTCGCAAAACAGCTATTTGAAAGTGTGTCCGAGAAAAGTGCAATGGCAGGTTTGAGAGGAACTGGGCTTTTTCCATTCAACAGAGAAGCTGGTCAAAATAGGATTTTTGTTCATTCAAACCCATCCCATAGTTATTCAACTACTACAGAACACTGGTGCTCCATAATAAAATTTAACTGAGACAACTAATTCTCCTGCTAATCCTCTTTGAAACAGCTAAAACAAGCAATCGTAACTACCCTTTCTCCTCAACCCTTTCTCCTATCTTCTGGAATTGGTGAGTCTGTGAAAAATTTGCAAAGAAACCTAAGAAAGTTCAAGCAAAGAAGAGAGAAATTTTAACTACAGAAGAGATGGCTGCAAAACTTTACATTGAAGAACAGCCAGGAACTCAAATAAGGTAAATAAACTTAACTATAATGAAATATAAATTAATCCAGTAACTCTCCCTGTGGTGTATCCAGTGATTGGTGACTGAGTTGTTGTGAAATTTGAGGTAAAGAAGGTCTATCCAATTATTTATAGGTCTTATTATTGAAACCCGTGATGAAAGTGAATACACTTCCTCGAGAGAGAAGGCATAACTCATGTTCGGGCATCACAAATTGTCAGAAAGTTACCTCAATCAAGCTGCAACCATCGTTACCAGTATAACTTTTGTTCATAAAGTTTGATTCAGCAGTTAACAATATAATTGCTTTTAATAAAAATTGATTTTCAAATCTAACTTTAAGCTACTTAATTTCACATTTTCTCCGTTATTTATAATGTAATTCAATTTTAACCAGCATATACCTATTTCACCCCGGTGAGTACCCATTTTACCCTAAACCACGGGGTACATTAGATATATACCGCAGTAAAATAGGTGTATCCTTTTGCACAAAAATCAATGCAAAAAGAAAAACAAACTATATTCAATTTAGACCTAAGATACACAATGCTAAGAGTATTGAAGAAAAGCACTATGTTTCATGTTTCTGCTATGGAACATTAAAAATAATAAAGATTATTTTGTTACCCGTTTTATCCCGTGTGACCCTATCAAATTAATAATTGAATGCTTTAACGTCTACGCATATTTATTACATCAAAATAAAATCTATTAATGCAGCTTATTGAATTTTAATATGTTTAGTACATTTTATATTTTTTATAAAGATAAATAGATTTATAAAGATTTATAATTTTTTCCTCATAAATGCTTTAAGTAGAAAAAAAATGTATTATAATTTTTTAGTATTATGTTCTGAAATCACAATTCAATCGCTACAAAAAAAGCAGCTTGAGGGAAAAACGAACTGTTCTCTGTGTAATTAAAAAATAATAATATAAGAACCACGAGAGCAATTTAGCAATAATTATGAAATTTAAAAAAGTACTTTAACTATTTCACCCTGAAGCTGTTGTTTTTTACCCGAAACATTGCCTATAAATCCCTTATTCCTCATACCTAGAGTTTCATCACTAATCTGACAATACTTTGAATACATTTTTCATTGCAGTATTAGCATGTTTTCAGTTCCATCCAGAGAACCATTTGTGAGAATAATTCTTTTAGGCCATTATCACGCACACACACTCACAAATGCCAAATTGCACTTTGCTGTCTTTTGTATCGCATGTAAAAACAAAAATAGCTTTTACTTTAACTGATATTGATTAATTGAAATTTTTAATAAATTAATTTTCATTCCTGAGAAAATTATAAGTCACTAAATTTTTTTTTCCATCAGGTTGTAGAATTATTATTAAACTACAGATCTCCATTTTATGTTTGTTTACATTCACTCAAAAATTCAGTCGAATGTTCTCTTACATTTTGGTTTCGTGAATAATTTATTTAGAATTTTCCAATTATGAAAAAAGGATTTTGACCCATATAATTTCATCTTAAATTATGTAGTTTATCAAGAATCGAACATTCGATAAATCACCACGAACAACTTGCCTTGCACTCGATTAGTTTTTCAAAGCAATTTTAGAATTATCTCATCCATTTTTAGATGAGGCTAAAATCGTCATATAAACCTGTCTTAAAAATATAAGTAACTATATTTTAATTCTATTATCAGTAATTTCAGCCCAGTACTCAATTTAAACAAAGTAAATTTCTCTCTGTAATCAGCATACCTTTCTCCAGTATGTCTTCAATATATCATGAATTATTTGAACGTCTATCATTATAATTGTCGTAGAATGGAAATATTGTTGGACTCCTTTTAAATTAAATGGCATTAAGTTTTGCTCTACTCTTTAAAGAGGCACTGAACTTCTGTGTGTCCCCTTCCAATTTAGATATGGATGCTGTTAAATCAGTGTATGAAGCGAGTGTCGCTTACACGGGGCGCACCATGAACTGAATTTCCTGTTCCATTCTAAAGATTTAAAAATATCCAAGTATTCTCCTATTACATCTAATGAATTCTACTCTGATGAAACATTTTGCAAAACTAAAAACAAAAGTTTTTGCACAAAGCAAGTATTTACCATTAGAAAATAGTCTTATTACAGACTTAATGACTAATTACGAACATTTTAAAGACAATTTAGTATGTATTTGGCAGCTAAGGGCTAACCAGACGTCTGTGGTGATAGCAGCATTGTTCAATAAAGTTCTTAGAATGAATTATTATTTTAATAAACGGTCTAAATAGTCGACCTGGGATACTTCTGTTAATGATTGATGCAATCCAAACTCGTGTGTTTCATAATATCTCATTTTGCGCGAGGCCATAAAAGAAAATATTCTGTTAATTGTATTATCACTGGAGGGGAATCTTCCTGGAATTGCGTAATGTCCCAACTTTACTAATGGGGAAATGTCTTTTTTTTGTAATATCTTCTCTGTATAGGCAGATAAAGGACATTTTGTCCCTTAATATCATCCAACTGTTGCCCCGATAATGAAATTTCTGCACTGCGAAGAATGTCTTTACCACTAAGGAGAGGAGTATCTGTATTTTGATGAATGCCATCCTGCGAACATCAGAAGACTACCCCTTTCCGGATATTGCATCCATTTAGCACTAACGTAATGTATTATTTTTAGGCGTACTTTTGCCAACTATAGAAATAGTACGTTTCCTCACATACCATGAAAATATTAATCATCTAAAAGCTCGTAAGTATTAGTTTCTTAAGTGATGCATTAAAATATTTGGACTCGTGTGTTTTTCTAAAATAATAGCTAAATGCTCTGCTCCAGTGAAAAATAAATATATGTAGGGTAGCTTTTAAGGTTCTCTGTAAAGCAAATTTAATAATATTTACCATACAAATAAAGAAAATAGTTCAATCGAAAAGTATCCCCTGACAATATTTTGGAAGAAAGTTGTAGATAAAAAAGTATACTTTTTTATGTATGTACATGTGTGTTTCAAACTGTTCCATTGCGGCACTTTTCATAGTTTTGAAAAAGTATTTAGCACAAGATTCCCAATCCGAAAAAGTTGTCTACTGGCATGCAGTTACTTTTTATGCCATAAATTTTAAGTGGGCGTTTATTTAAAAAAATAGAAAACATAATTTTTAGAGTGACTCCGTATACAAAAATATCTTTTGAGCCCTCCATCTAAGGCATCCCCCCCCCTTTGGCAGATAGCCCTCGTGTAGCTTTGCCTTAACCTCAAACAGAAATGCCCTATCAGAAGGAAGAAATCTTATCTTTAAAATGCCATTCACAAAAACATTTGCACATGTATGAATCTAAAATTAAGCACAAAATGAATGAAATAATTCCACGATTCAAAACTGTACAGAAAAATGAGTGAAGATCTGTACCATTATGTAATTTGAATGTTAATATTATACTTTGTGTGGAGTTAAAAAATGTCCAGCAGTTGGACTAAAATGTTTGTTTTAGTTTCAATTTTTCATAGTTTCACAGACAAAAAGTAAGTTTTTAGGTAGGTTTTACTACCATTTCCTTTCTATAATTAAAATGAAAACAAGTAAGAATATGGGGTCAATGCTTTTTAAAATTTTATGAATACAAAACAACTGATTATGTTCGAATGGTTTTTGTTAGATATGTTTCATTATCAGCTCTATGACAGAAATACTTTTAATTAACAAATTAACAATAACTAAACTAAACTAAGTATTTATCGAACCAACCTAGTAATTAAGGAATTGGGTGATTAAAAGGATCGAACAGAAAAAACACGCATACAAAAAAAAAAAAAAAATATTCAAATTGTGAAATCAACAACAATAACTTGCCAAATAATGTTTTTAAATTTACAATATCTCATTAAATATTAATCGGAGGAAATCGCTAAATATAAAGATGTTTTGTTCAGAAGAGCCAAAATTTGAAATAATAAGATAATGAAAAAAACACCATGCTCTTCTATCTTTAATTGGTTAAATATACTTATTAATTCCTATTAAATTTGTACATGATTGAGAAATTTAATGTTAAATAAACTTATGTAATTGTGGCACATTCCCCTTATATATGGGAATATGCCGCATGTTATGCGTTAAGATGCAAAACCAGAGTACACCTACATGCCACCAAGCTTAAAAAGCCTGCTCTTCTGTACTTTTTCTGTTTATATGTTAAACTCATAATTTTCGATGTTCCAGAGTTAACTGTGGTGAAAAGGTACTTTACTAGCCAGATTGGTATTTTTCTCATTGCGAAACTCAGAAAGTCATAAAATCTCAAATGTTGGCACAATCCTGTTTCTATAAATATATGAACTATAAATGTGTATGAGAATGTATGAGTCTTCTGCGTGTCGCTGTAATGGACTTGGAGAAGAAAATTTTAACAAAGGTTGTTATTTCGTGTGTGCCAGTGGCTTACACGAAAAATCACACTCGTGTGTGCCCGTGGCTTACAGTGGCTTAGCTACGGGGAAGGTTAGAGGTTACCCAACACCCATGAGGAATTTTTTTGTCATACAAAATGTATTTTCTTCACTCAATCACACACACGTATACATATATATATGAGATGCAACAGTCGTAACCACACCCATGAAAACTTCTCTGTAGGCCACTAGTGTGTACTATGGATAAGAAGCACAGGTACCAACTAGAACACTGCTAACAAAAAAGTATCGCCGTACTAACATTTCTACAGCTCTAAGAAAAAATGTTTCAATAGCTTCAAAAGCGTAACAGGTCGGTAGGTTGGAAATTATGTATCAAGTTAAAAGTTTTCTGTTCATACATTTTCATAAAATAATAAGCTGCGGCGGAAGGACTCTTCACGATATTAGTCACATACAGTCATAATAGTACGTACTGCTATGGGAATTTTTTTAAACAATAACTTTACAAACTACTGAAAAAAGAACTTTCAATAACGGACGTTCCAATGTAGCAAACGCTACACTGTACCTTCTCTGTCAACTGTTTCATAAATAGAGCTTGGTATAATCTAATCTAATATATAAAATTCTCCTGTCACAGTGTTAGTCACCTAACTCCTCCGAAACCACTCGACCAATTTTAATGAAATTTTCTATGTATATTCGTTAAGTCTGAGAATAATGAAATTTTCTATGTATATTCGTTAGGTCTGAGAATAGGTTTTTAACTATGTCTCATACCCCTAAGTCATAAGGGCGGTCCACCCCAAAATGTTTAGCCCCAGAGTGCTGTTAATTTCAATCAGGATTTCTGAGTAGACATTAGCGTGTCGAGTCACTTTTCAAATGTGTTTGCCAGATGATGTGGAGAAGGGGGGCGTTAATAAAAGGTTGAAAGTCGCACAAGGTTTGCAATTTTTGATAATGGATCGCTAAATGTGGTGCCAAAACGTGACAATTTATTATAAATATATTTCGCGTATAGTTAGAAAACGCCTGGCATATATTGTAAAAGAGTTTTATTACGCGATTTTAATATAGATTTCTATTCCGAAGAAGTGCTCTGTGGAACATGAAAGGAAAACACGGTACACTCGTGGATTATGATGCCCATTCCAAACAGCATTTAAAATGTATTTGCGGTATAGCTGGAATATGTCTACAGGAAGAATATGCCTGGCGAAGATTGTAACAGTTTCAGTAGGCGATTTTAAGATAGATTTCGATTCCAAAGATGTGTTTTATGGTACAAGAAAAAGTTGATTCCTATTTTAACGCCCCCACTCTCGCTAACCTAAAAAAAATCACCGTACTTTGGCGAGCTTTGCAGTCATGGGTCTCTGGGAGTTATGCACAAATTTCAACGGTACTTACGTATTATCCCGGCGGTCCGCTAAGACAAGCACCCAACGCACGCAACGCAACCCAGACAACGCACCCAAAAGAACTAGGTGATAACTAAAGTAAACAAACTAGCGATAAACGCGCCAGTTAAGGAATTTGAAGACATTTAATTATTAAAACTACATTAATTGGTAAATCAAAATAAATAAAAATGTAACGGCATGCTGTACTTACATGTTGCTCCAAATCGCCATTTTAATTCTAAATTACGATTTCTACATAAATGCAAAAAATCGTCATGGTAACTGCATATGTTTAATCATCGCCTCCTTGGCGAGAGTCGAGGCGTTAAAGTAGGAAACAATATGTAAAACGGTGAAGTATAGTTGTGATATACTTGGCGAAGATTGTAAAATAGTTTTAGTAGGCGATTTTAAGATAGATTTCGATTCCAAAGATGTGTTTTATAAAATGAGGAAGGAAAATACAGCACAGTCATGAATAATGATAACACTTTCCAACTTAATGGAATAAGGACGAAAAATAGGGACGACGCATAAATTATGATACGATTTTAATATATAGCACTATAGTGCGTATTTAAAATCTGAAAGTGTTTCAGATTTTCATCCTCTTTTTTTTAGGGGGGGGGTCAAAATTTTTTATGGAATGACTATCAATAAGTCTCAAGGCCAAACTATGTCTGTTTGTGTATTAGATTTGAGCACACCATGTTTTTCACACGGACAGTTATACGTGGCATGCTCTCGAGTGGGCATCCAGTTTGTTTGTATTATCTAAAGATGGGATAACAAAAAATATTGTACACTCTATTGCGTTAAGAGACTGATATTATTTTTTAGTAAAATTATTGTAATTAGCGATATATATAAATTTAAAGAATAAATTACAATGAATTAAAAATATAAATGTTTGGTATTGTGTTATTTTTATATTCCAGCATCGTTCACAGCGCTCCATGCCTCTTCCACTCATATGCCACATCCTCACAAACTTACAGTAAGTTAGTCATTTCTTTCTACTAAAGTAATCCTAGGAATAATTTATATGGCAAAACAACGTTTGCCGGGTCAGCTAGTATTTTTATGTAATTATATTGTCAGCTCATAAAACATGCTTTCAACTTAATACTTGATATGCAATTTTATGTTCATTAGTGAAAAAAACCGCTTCAACAGATTAATATCATTAAATCAGAACATCATCAACGCTCCTCCAAGAAGGGTGGACACGATTGTCCTGATAAAAAACACTTATTAATTTTGTTGCTGATGCAATAAAAATTATTATATTTTCCAGAGACATGAAAATGTTGATCACGTTTTATTTGTCATCCGATATGAACTCCGAGAGTCACACGGAAAAATGTCAAACCTGTATAATTTATATCTTGCTGGTGGTAGCTGCTATCCCTATTGGATTTTGGGAATGCGTTAACGATAAGTAAATGAAAAACACGTTGCAAACCTCAGCAAAAAAGAATCAAAGATTCAGACTAGCAATTCTCAGTGTGACTTTGACTTTCCAAATGATACAAAATGTCTGACAAAAGATAGACAGTAGACAACGGGTTCGATATTTTGCGCTTGACTTGCGAGGCTCATATTGTTTATCTTAAATTGAACTTAATCAAATTTTGCTAAATCTCGGCAAAATACGATACTTTTAAGCATATTAGTAAATAAATTAGTATAATTTTAAACCAATCATTTCTATTCACCCTGCATATTATGTGTTTAATTCATTTTTATCAAAACTTTCACGAAAGTGTCTAGAACTAAATAATCTCCTATTAGGCACATTAGTACAGGATGAATATTTTGCTTTCGGCAAATAGAATACTTTTGTATATCTTGTAACATAAGTAGAAATATATTTCACTTTACGTTTTGCACATCTACTACTTTTACTGATTTTATTGTTGTTTATGCTGTATGGAAGGTTAATTGTTTTATTTTAACTACAACAAAATATAAAATGCTTTTAATCATGTTCGAAAACGTTAATGCAGAATGAACTGTGTTCGCAAATCTTTTAATCACCATTAAAAATAAAGGCTTATCATATATTTCAATATAAACGCTTCCTTAGTAAAGCCTCAAGCAAAAATGATCGCCTTAAAAAATATTTTCCATTGAGATAACACTTCTTTATTCATGAAAGAAAGAGAGAAAGGTGTTTCCTGTAGCAGGCGCGTTTATCAGTATTCAGAACAAACTCGATTCTAAAATCAGCCATCAATTATCACCCCTGACTTAAGAAAGGCTGATTAGGTGCGACAGTTTATCAATCTATCTTTAAAAGGGATTAAACTTCTAAAATAACTTTTCTTCAATGAAGTGCTATGGAAAAAAAGAAAAATTTGCATAATTAAATGTTTTGACTTGCAAACATACCGAATTTTAAAGATTACCTTTAGCAATCAAGATACAGTCAGTGTTAAGTCAATATAATAAACAAACTTTCCTACGCCTTGGACTGTGAATTAAGCGGGTGTTTTTTTTTTTCTTTTTTAATTCGGTTCTTCAATAAAATCTTATTATATATGCTTCGTCAAGCAAAAGGACGCGCAGGAGAAAAAAAAATATATATAAGACTGCATGCATTGGAAATCGGCCTGATTCTTGAATAAATAATTGCGGTAGAGTTTAGAACCTTCGGATGTGATATCTTTAGAGTTGGAAATGGTTTTGTGGTTTTTTTCTCTTGTGGAATGAGACATTTTAATTCTTAAATATCATAGAATTATTCCTGGGGTTCGGAATTAAGTTTTCTTCTTTTTTTTTTCTTCCATACAATGAAGTCACTAGATTTGTTTTACAATGAGTTATTTTATCTTAAATATTAACTGCAGCTGTAAAAACTTCTTTCTTTTATTAGTATGTTTGTTTTAAAAAGGTACTCTCGACTTCGAAATAGCAAATACATCTTTTATGCTGATAATTCTTTAACGCATTCCAATGTAGTTGTAGAGCTTTTACGATTTCGGTTTGAAATAAAAAAGAACTTTGTACACACCATTCATAAATATATAATAAAACAGTACGGACAATTTGGGTGGTACGAAAGGTTCACCCTTTTTCAGCGCTGTAACATATTTCTCCTTCTACAAAGCAGAGAGTAAGAAATGTGTGTTACATACAAATTTATTTAAAAACATATAATACATACAAATTTCTTTATTTAACCATTTAACACCAATGCTTATACCATGATTTCAGTTTATTTGTCTGTTTATCCGCCCGTATGTCTACGTTGTAACAACAATAAATATGCATAAAATCCCTGTAAGTTTAAATATTTCATTGACATGATCTGCATAATAATCCTGTGTTATACATAATACCATATAATGTTATATATACCATATGTATCCTACAAAAAGCAGCATTCAAGAGAATTCCAGTGCACTACGATTTACGGGAAATAACTATTTAAAGTGCATTTTAAAGCTATTTGGATATTTTTTAAATAAAATTACCGTATGAGCGCGAATATAACGCGGTCTCGAATATAGCGCGACCCCGGGATGTTTCATCAAGATAATTCGAAAAATACTATACTTAGGCCTAAAATTTAGAGTGATTCAGTTTTTCTTACGGGAAATAATAGATCAAAAAATATCGGGTCACTGCGGTAGTATATAGTGTGAATACCTTAATATGCTCTCTAATGAATATGACCTTTGTGACATTTATAGCTCTTTTAAATGACTATCTTTTCTGTCTGTAAACTAACAGAAAAGACAAAGTTGACATTAAATGATTGCTTATCTCTTAATTTTTTGTGAGAGAAGTAATACACGCTTAATAAAATAATATTTAAACTATGCTCAGCAAATATTGAAACCGAAATCTTGTACCACAACAGTTACTTTTTCTTTGCTTATAACTGAAAGTAATTTACTTGTATTATCAGAATAATTGTGGAACTATACGATTAAAAATACCTACTTAAATATAGGTACTTTAATGTACTCATATTTTTTAAGTATAATTGTGTAATAAACAAGTAGATAATGTGTTTAACCTACCAAGCGTCTGAGACGCAAAATTCCGCTCATTTAATTCCAGTTTTCACTGCAATGCTGAAATTCAGTGAACGGAATTTACATTTATCCAAAACTCACGGGTGTCACAAAATATGAGTTACTTTTTAAAGCTTGTATATAACATTAATAGATTACTTTTCTAATTACAAACCTTCCTAGCATTTTTCTTCACTTTTATCATGTAAATTGTATCGTGTAACAATATTTACAGTATTTGCCCAAGACTCCCGAATGTTAAATACAGTATTAATTTGCCCTCTAACTTATGCTTCTCGTATCATTGAAAAGAATTATCACATGTGTGTGTGTGTGTGTTTATACAATTTAAGCTATAAATACCCCGAACTGTGTTATAAGATGGGGAAGTATACAACAATGAGTACGTTATGCTTATTCCTAAGTAACAAGATTTACATTGTATTTTTAAGCAAATTTTGCGTTTACTTTATTAAGAGATTTCATACATGCAAATTAACAAGCATTTTTTTAATTGAAAATTATTTTTAAAGCCTGAAATAATTATTCTAATTCCATGTTACATAGTTACATATTTGTTTCAATATTTAACATATTTCTTAAAATATCTATTTAGTTTTATTTATATGCATATTCTTTGGGCGTTTCAATGAAAACATCATAACGGATGCTTGTTAATACACTACTTTGCTTGACCTAAAGCATGTAAAGCCAAGCATAACATCGAAAAGTTGTTGAAAGCTTAGAATCATCAAACTTGCATTAATGAAAGAAACTAACAATGCAGATTTTATTAGAGCTTAAAGATGTAAATTTTAATTAAAACTATTAACCCATAGCATTAAAACTATGGTTAGAGCAATGGTTATCATATTATTTTTAGTTAATATAAAAAGAATTTATCGTTCTTATAAGAAATTATTGAAATAAAATTTTTATGTTTAGTTTTTTAAATTAACGTTTTTCTTAATGTACTACATTTATATAATGAAAACTAAATTCATACTATAGTATTTTAGTGTACAATCTTACAATTTTGCAGTATGATTATACTAAAATGAATTTTTATATGAATCTTTAGTTATTTCAGATTTTTTAGTTTTCCTTACCTTAAATTACAAAAAAAATTATATACTCTCAAGAAATTTAATCGAAAAATAACTTATCTCCTCCTTTAATCGAGCTGATATAATTGAAATTATGCGAACTTTTTTAATCAGTTCTGTTTAAAACAATAACAAATAAATTCCCCTTTATTAGAAATGACAGGTAATTTACGTGAAATGTTTTAATACTGTGTTTTATAAAAAATAAATAAATGAAAACATACTTTTTTTGTTAAACTTCCAGTCATTCTATTAAAAACAGCGTAGGAAATAACTATACTAATTCTTTTATCTTTTTAAAAATACTGTAAAATTTTGCTCTGCACGAATACACAAAAATTCACACATTTATACGAATATAATTATATACCTTTAAACTCTTATACTTGAAAAACACTCTCAGAAATTAAATAATTACTTTTAAAAAAATTAGTAAATACTTAAAATTCTTACAAATTTCTCAAAAGATCAGAGCAAGATTTTTACACGAAGTGAAGTATAAATGCAATTTCTACTCTATAATTTTCCAATGATTCCAATGATGATGAATTTATTCTGAAATGATTTTTGGAAAAAAAAATGACTGCGAAGGCAAAGTAAATATCAAGATCAAATCTGAAGCTGCTATTTCTCATTAGACTGTAAACAAAACATGTGTTCCTTTTTGTTTGTTTTAGCTGTACATAGCAAATTTAAATTAAATCTGTGTCTCAGGCAAAAAAATTAAACATCGTAATTCGATGGCAGGGTTGTTTTTTTTTCTAATATGTTTCCACGGTTCCTATACTGTGCAATCTCCAATCTCTGATATTATATTTTTTATTTATTACTTTTCTTCCTGGTTCTCAGCATTTTAATTACTGCTTATGTACAAAATATTTTCATTGTTCTTTTTCCTTTAAATTACTTTTATTTTTAGCTGATTTTTACTATAAACTGTCAGTCATGATATAAATATTGAAAACTTTTATATTTCCTATTGAAATCAGTCTACTTAAAGATACGTTATGGAAAATGTTATGTCCCGGTAAGTGTATGAATTATACATGCGTTATTACACTTAACATTCAAATTATTTTTCTTGGAGTACTTAATTCTTCGTGTTTTAATGCTAGTCGTTAGTGTAATTAAAGTGATTATAATCCGACTCGTGGTCAAAAAAGAAGAAAAAAAAAGCATTCCCGGATTGGGACAAGGAAAACGTATATTTTTTCACAAGATTAGTCTTTATAATTTTATCAACAAAAATGCTAATTCTGATGATGCCAGTCACAAGTTTCTCTGCTGATCTTTATATATTAGCTTTTATCAGAATGCCATAATAAATGTACATGCAATGTAGTAGGCAGTACATTTCACAAGTAATATAAAATGCAAGGGAAAAGTGACTCTTAGATCCAATATAATCATAATACACTGTTTGAGAAAAAAATGTCTCAATCTAAAAACAGGAAATCATTGCAATAGATATATAGGGTAGTTCCGGGAAATACGCGGAATATTATTATTATTATTATTACTTTGAATTTGAATATAAAATCCCATGTTGCACATAAAATAAAATAAATCGTGCTGTGATATTTAACGTTAAACATACAACATGCGTACTGTGTAGAAAATGTATAAAAAAGAACAATCAATACTTTTTGACGATCTTCTCAAAAACACTGCACTGTAGCGAGTGCCTGTCGTAAGAAGACTACGATCTATACACAAAAAGTGCCGAAAATAGCACAGTTTTTAAGTATCCACATGTGACACATGATGCAAAAAGCGAATCACACTTCCTCTGTTAGTTTTGGATTCTCCTCTTAGTTTTCTAAACATTCCTTGCAAAGAATGTCGGCATCATATGTGATCCAATTTTTTACTGTTATCGTCTGGACTTTTATCTCTCTTCGTCTTCTTTCATTTTATTTTTTTTTCCTTTTTTGTCTCCGATACAGTAAAATTTCCTTCAATATTCATCTATGTCTGACAAACGGCCGTGGGATCCTCCAGTTGATTCAAAATTAAATTTTCTTTTGGCACTTCTGTCATCTTTTTCATTAGTTTTCTACCAGTTTTGGAATATTTTCTATAGATTTACTTGCCTCGTAAAGGAAAATGACGTAATCATACACACAGTACTCTATACAAATCATACACTTAGTTTTGACTTCGAAATGATGCAGTAGTAATTAGAATATAAAAAGTACTTAAGCGTAACGTGTTTGAAAGTTCGGATAGGGAAATAATGTTCTTACCTCAAAGTAAGGATTGTGTATGTAGCTGCAAGTAAACATCTAAAAATAGGCAAGTAATCATCTAAATGGGATACACTGGCTAATGAAATCTCATTGTGCATCCATACTGCGCGTCCGACTTCCATCTGCAGATAGTTAAAAGAAATACAAAGGGTGCGGCATCAATATCGGATATGCGGCTACTCTCCCAAAGTTACTATATATTTTTATTTATTTATTTATTTACTTACAAATTACATAAAAGATCATACAAAAAACGGACATAAATTAGTAATCATAGATGATATGTGAACCTACTATTCTACAGCGGCGGATCCAGAAAAAAAATTCTGGAGGGGGCACAAGACAATTCAAGACAAGCTTCATTTGTCTAGGGGGGCACACGTGCCCCTGTGCCCCACCCCTCTGGATCCGCCAGTGCTATTCTATGATATTGAAGATAGATGATTCTTCCACTTCAACATCTCATACGACCTCTCTGTGTGATGCGAATAAAAGTCTGAGATTCTCCCGACAGATCAGCAGAGAGAATTAAAGAGACATTTACGGAACACCAAAATGTTTTTAGTTTCTTTCCTTATTTTTTAAAACTTATTAGAGGAAAGGGGCTCAAAATGATTTTCTTAAGGGGTAAACTTCCATAAAATAGCATAAACGTTAAATAAAACTTAGGCCCTTTGCCACAATATTTTACACTATATTTTACATCATAAACATATTTTAATAATATTTTAAACCCAAACTGAGTACCGAAAAAAATACAATTTTGAAAATGAGTCCCAAGGATCATTTTACCCTCACCCAAGGGCAAAATGATCCTTTATTTGAAAATAATGGTAAATTGTTTTTTATCGGCAAAATTAAATATGTAAAAGTAACTATGGCTGTACATAATGAAATAAAATGAGTTTTATAATCATATAGTATGAATAATTTATTTTATGGAAATTTTAAAATAAAAAAGTCTTACAAGCAATAAAATGGAATATTTCAAAAGTATACAAAAAAAAACTTTGGCATAGAATAAATGCAGAAGTAAATCAAATAATATAATGGGGAGTCACGCATTTTGAGAACGTCTGAAAGGCTGCCATGATGACTAGGACCTGGTACTGGAGTTTCTTCAGTCGGCGGACCATTTTACCCGGCAGTATGGTTGCCCACTTTAGGTCATATTACAGGAACAAGCCAAGAAACATAATAAACAAAACAAGTGTAATTCACATCTAAAAGCATACTCTATTCAGTAAACCAAGTCATATTCCTGTACATTAAAGGCTGTATTTCTAAATGAATAGGAAAGTTAGTGCTTACCTTATAAAAGATGTGATAAAACCCAGTTTTTGAAAAATTCTACTCAGACACGCAATACACCGATCGTTTAAATATCGCCTTGCTTCTTCCTGACTTGGCACAAGTACTTTGTGTGTTACCTCGATAATAGAGCTGCCTGTCTGTTAGAAAACGTGGATCGTTTTGCCCGGTAGGATCATTTTGGGCCACCTCCAGTTACATTAGTTTTCAAAAAGATAAACTACGACTACGTGTTTCTCAGCTTATTCTGAATGCACTGTAGTGTCTGTGGTATACTTCTCGGCCCAATTCCTAAGTTAATCAAGCCTTTGCTGCAAATGATTGCGCATCACACTAAGAACTCTCTTTTTCCGTGGATCAAATAATTGCTGTGAAATCACACTAACACTGTTTAGTGCATACTATCACAGAGGGAAAATTGCAGACTTGCTGAATGTTTTGTTCGACTGAATTTTTCGAATAGAGAAATTAACACCTAAATGATGGGCAGTATCAATTTCTTATTGCTGAACTATACATATTTGGAAAGTAAAGCATCTCTTAAGAGCTTCATTGTCAATTTATGTGAAAATTTCTTAATGTCGCTAATCATTCATTCATTTTGTACCAGCCATTTTTTAAAGATCAAGCTACGAGGTAATAAATAAACTATAAAATATATACATGGTCGCCGGCAGAATATTTTCCGGGGGGGGGGGGCAAAGACAACTTCAACGTATGGTTACCATGTTGGAAAGAGCAAAAAAGCAAGGGAAAACACTGCATACAAAAATCCAGGGGGGCATTGCCCCCCCTTGCCCTATGCTGCCGGCGCCCATGAATATATACACTAAAAGTTTTCAGTAGTTCATTTAATTTTCTAAAGTCCTTTTAATTTCAGTTATTCAAACAAAGCATTTAATACTAAATTACAATGCCTGAAGCCTCCGAAACCCATTTTCTCAACTCAACAACACATGCGCCGATAAAGACATATTCCATTATCACATTTCCTGACACCAAGAAAAATTCAATCACGCTTTATTTAGCTGTTTGTGCAACAGTTCCAAACTTGATTATCTAAGAGTAATCGATCCACGCCAAGTTTAATATCGCTTCATACGCTGTTACCTGAATTCACAAAATGATCCAGTGTGTTTTCCTCTCTCCGTTCTCCTCGTGCATTACGAAATTAATCTCGACGCAGGCTACTGCATCCTTTGTCAGGGAATGTGTTTGCCTGTCTGTAAACTGCTACAATGAACCGCGCGCGCTCTGTTGAGAACTTTATTAAAACTGGAGGAATTCTTTTCCTAGCATTGGAAAAGTGTTCATAGCCGTTGTACTTGGAGAATAGCGATATTTATTGTCATAGAAATTAAAGTGATGACTCAAATTAAATTTCATAATTCGTAAAGGTGGTTATTAAAGAGATTATTTTAAGACTTTCATTGTTTGCTTAGGGCTTTATTGATAGAAATATCTTAATTCAATTCATGATATGGGTGCAGTGTCTGTAAAGAGTTTCCAAAGTAATATGGTTGCGTACGTTTAAAGGGTATTTTAAATTAAGATTTTTGTTTGTATTTTAAAGAAAAATTGCATTGATTGTAAGCCATCTGCTTCATGTGATGTGTGACTAAAAATAGCGTGTTCGCAAGATGTTTCTAGGGATTTATGAACATAAAGTAGTACGCATTCTATTCAGTTATGAATGCTCAAATGCATTCTATTCAATTAGAATACAATATTATCGTTGCCACAATAACATTTGAAAATGAAAATTATTATATTACCGTTGCCACAATAACATGTGAAAATAAACGTAACGTTTACATTTCGTACAAAAATAATATTTCAAAGAGCTATTTTACTATATTATTATATTTTATATGTGAATGTCTCCTGGCGAGGTAAATAATAATAAAAAAACATTCAACAGAAACCTGGTGTTTAAGAGATAAAATAATTTAAACTTTGTAAAATAACAAACATAAAAAGATACTTACCGTTACAGAACGAACGCTTCGGGTGATGCAAAGGGATTCACTCTCTATCAGCTGCTTTTGCATCCCGGCTACAAAAATGTTTTACCATCCCCATTAGCAAAAGAGTAGGAACTCTTGTGCAAAAAGTAAAAATTCCCAGTCAGCACAATGTGCGCTATACATTAGTGAGATGCTGTACAAAACTTGAGCATTTTATTCTAAAGAGTGTCGGAGATATGAAACTATATATATAGTGACTTGAACCATTTTTAATGGTTCTCGGAGGGGATAAATCACATCCGACGATGACATTTCAGGGGTCGTACACAAATTATGAAAGAAAACAATGACACATAACTACATAATACTTCAACTATTACTGGTACGGCATAGCCCCTGACCATTTTTGTTTAAATTAATCTCTGAACTTTTCTAAGATGAAAGGCTGAAACTTTGTACATCACCTCATTAACAATTATGGGTTATCCTTTACTTATTGGCATTACAGTTTTTACAGGGCTATAAAAAAGTATTCGCGGCTTATGCACTCAAATCATTTTAAGTGCACTAGTGCCTGAACACTAAATCCGGTTGAGTTGAATGAAATTTATTTAAACGCTTGGTATCAAGTGTTCGGAAAGTCGAGTGGAGTCACTCCAGATTTCTTTTTTAGCCCTAAACCAATTTTTCATTATTTTGGAGATGTGCTTTGGATCATTATCCTGCTGAAACATCCATCCACGAGGCATCTTTTCCCGAGCATAACGCAGAATGTGATCTACTAAAATGTTCTTATAAACATCGCCATCATCATGGAAAGCTACCGATATTATTATTGATCCGTTTCTAGCTTTACTGGTGGACTTTGGTACCGAAGATCCATTCTGATGACTTTTGGACAACGAATATAACATCGGCCACCATTTCCAAACAAATTAAATTTCGATTCACTGCTCCAAAAAAGTTTCTTACAATCTTTGGTTGTCGACATTTTATGCTCCTTCGCAAATTTAAATCGGATCTTCCGATTCTTTGCCCACAGAAGAGATTTTTTTGCATGGATCCTTGCTCACTATCTATAAGTATCCATGCTGCCTTATACGAGCAAAAAAAAGTGCCTAGCAAATGGATGTTTCAGCAGAAGAGTGATTTAAAGCATACCTCCAAAACAGTGGAATTTTAATTTACAGCTAAGAATATTAAAATTTTGTTCTGGACGAGTCAGTTACCGGATCTCAATCCAATTGAACACCTTTGGGAAAACACTGGAAGAAAAATTGTGACGCAGAAACATTCTTCAAATGAATACCGTTAGATCAGGCTGAATACCGTTAGATCTTTAATCAGAATCGGCAAAACTCCCTGAGTCCACCTTAGAAACCCTTGTAAATTTTATGCCTAGACGATACAGCTACTGTCCTCAAAGCAAAAGGATATGCAACTACATACTAAATTTTGCTGTTTCGTTATATTAAGACGGTTAATTTCAACAAAAGTTTAGAAAAACAGAATCCTCTCAAAGATTCTGCTTACAACTTTTCGAAAACGCTAGGTATTTTTTAATTAATAAATTTCACATACATTATTAGTTGCACACCCTGTAGGTGGACTAAAGCTACAAATTACTAATTTACGTCATTTAGAAATTTTGCTTACACAAAAAGTTAAGACAGAAAAACATATCGTCTCAAAATTTCAGCGCCCTGCTTTAAATGACCAGATTCCTCATCAGCTTACTGTTTATTGCGACAGTTCAGGTTGGCAACACAATATGATTTTCGCTGAGGATCTTATGAAGGTTTAAACCTAAATCAATTTTTCAATCAGTTTTGCTCTTTACGCTTATACATTTTACCAACATACTTCATAGAATCACACTTCAATATAACCTATATATCTCTTTAATCATACATTGCTATATTTACATTATTGTGTTGATTTTTTTTCAGTTCTAGAATAAACTTTCAATTAACTCTAGAATAATTACTCTAAGTATTGCCAATTCTTAATATTCTTCAATTTATTAAACATAATTGTTTTGAAAGGAACTTTCTTTTGTTGGAAAGTTTTCGATTATTATGATAAGGTTTTATGAAAATTAAAATTATTTTTAGAGTTAGTCAGTTAAAAAGAAAAATCTGTTGTCGTAAGCTTGCTCTACTTTCTTAATTAGCAAACGCAACGCTGGAATGTGCAAAGTTCTTAAAGATGATTTCTTAAAGAGCTGCTTATTTCATTTTGCTAAGTAAGGCAATTCCATTAGCTTAATGCAAAACTTCCCTAAATTAATCTCCCATGATAATCATAGCATTGATTAAAATTTAAAAATCAAAAAATCAAATCTTCGAATGGATCCACAATGTGGTTTTCTTTGTTGACAAATTCGATGCTCTTAAAAAAATAAAAAATATTATTTGAAATTTCATTTCGTAGGAGATCATTCGTGGTTAGCAAATGCTTGAAGTTTTAAACCAAAACATTCATAGAAATTCGGTGTAATAAATGGGGAAAATATCTTCAAAAGTATTATTTACGAAGTAGGCAAGTAAAATCCAATACGCTTAAGAGATATTTTCTAGACTTTACTCATTGTTTTTTTCCCAAACAAGTAAACAAAGAAACGTGTTTCATTTTTGAGCCTTTTTGATCAGCGAAGTATACTTAACTATATTTTGTTATGCAAGCTCTTGTCTTTTGACATCTTTTAAAGTGATAAAGAACGTTGGTTTATGCTCTCTTGGAGGACATAAACATGATAAAAGCCAACGAGACATTTTTATGAGCGGATAAAAGTTTGTTAAGAAGATGGAATATTAGAGAGAAAGGTTTCTGTTTTATAACTAAAGATATTTCTTCAGTTTTTCTTTCTCGTTATATACTTTCCAGGAAAGTAATAAGACGTGAAGCGAGCTGCTCATAAATTTTTCTCGTCTAATCTTACTTTTTTATAGCTATCAAAGCTATTTGGTTATTAAAATACAGTCATGTAAAATAAAAAGTTATGAAATAAGTTTGTTAACGGTTATATACATGATATATTTAGTAATTTAAAATAGCTGCTCTGATTATAAAATGTTAAAAAGAACAATAATAAAAAATAACATTTACTCGGAGTTACAGAGGGCAGTCTCAAAATTTGTTTTTCATGCGTAACAGGTTAGTAGTAGGAAAGAAGGAAAAATATAAAGACATCTTTATATTTTTTCCTCCTTTACTGAGACAAGTTATTCAAATACTCTTCAATCTTGAAAAATTCTTGAACCCAGGATGCAGGGTAGGAAACCATACTTGCACTTTTGCAATTATGAAAGCATACAAATTAAATAAGATTTTAAGAAGGGTGATTAAACACCGTAGCCCCTTTAAGTACACCTTTGTCACATGTGTTCTACATGATACTAGCATTCGACTCACAGATGATGTACATTCAGTAGTCCTCTTTCAATTATGAAATATGGCAGAAGTTATCCAAACTATTACATTCGAAAGAGCCGTTTTGAGATCTTCAATAATTTTTGTCTCAAGAATCACAAACGGAAGGAATTTATCAAACTTCAACACAAAGAACACCTTATGGAGCAGCCATTTTCATCTGAGGCACCATGTGTACGCAGCTCATTGCGTTTGCTCTACGATGAACAAAACTTTTAACGTTCACAATTCTATATGAACCTTATATTTGTATGATGTTCACAAAAAAGCTCTAGTCGATTTAAATGGGATCATCTTTTCGAAATACTCTGTATAGTACTGAAGTATCAAAAACTAAATATATTTTACTTTTCTTGATGTTGAACATACAATGAAATTAAAGACTTAGACATTAAAAGCAGCTTACAGTATTCAAATTAAAATGTTTCTTGATAGAAGATTCTATAACTGTGTTCAACATCCACTGCAATATTGAAAGTCTTATCTGGAAGCAAAACTCATGACAACACATGCTTTTTCTCATGTTACGTTTCCGGAGTATTGTAAGTAACCACGTAGTTCAAAATACTATTTCTAGCTGCAGAAGTTTATAATTTTTACCTTTATCTACACGCTTAAATCTATTGATTAAAACTAACAGTCATTTATTGATTAAATTTCTTATCGGCCGATTTAAATCCTTTTACGCCAAAAAATACTCATTCAAGACGATAATTTGTGAATGCCTCAATTCGCCCCAGCTCTCCCCATCCGCTATATTCTATTTAACTCATTTTCCGCAAAAATCTTGTCTATTGGAGGATTCTGACTTCTTCCTCACGACCCATATCCTATTACTATCACGTGACCAACACTCTTAACGGATAACGGTTCATAGTAAAAAAACGCGGGCATAGTTGTGTGAGTGTGTGTATTCGCTGCTGATAGTTTTATGTTATATCCGAATACCAAATGCATCTTTTTCATATTCAGAGTTGTGAAATAAATTCAGCCTAGATATGGAGGACATGCTTTAGGTAAAGATTTCGCTTTAATGACATAGTTTCTTACGATTGGATTATGAAAAGCTGTTGTAAAGCACAAATGAAGTTATGATATCTCCACCCAAAGTGAGTAAGTAGAATTTTACCTTTTTCATGTCAATAAATTGGGTTGCTGCTTTAATTAAATCTCACAGCTGGTTTAACCATGATTGCATTTCTGTATTCTGACTGTACTGTGAATTCATTTTATAACGAGAGACTATAGTGAAATTATATTCTATTTATTAAAAAAATACTTTTTATAGTGTATTAAGATATATGTAATGTATTTTTGCCTTGATTTAAAATTTATTTTCTCGGGCTTATAATCATAGATTACAGCTCTGATAATAAAAAATGAAGCAAACGAATAATTCAATATATTAATCAAAAACAACAAATTTTAATAAAACACCATTTTTATAGCTTAAAATAATAATCTTAATTGAGTACAGATATGTTAATTAAAAAAAGGCTGATTTTGCAAAAACGCTCATTCTATAGCTTAAATAATAATCATAATTGAGTACAGTTATATTAATCAAATATCCATTCTCCCGATTGAGCAAATTTTACTCAATCGGGAGAATGGCTGTTTGAAGTCAAAAATTGAGTAAAAATATACTCCGTTTGATTATTATTTTACTCGATAGATTTAAGCGTGTAGTAGTTCCAATATGTAGCTAACATATCTCAGAACATTCAAACTTTTGCTCATGTATTTTGTTGGAAATTTCTATTCTAACTATCCTAAAGTGTCTTTTAATACATTAATAAATTGCTTTTCCATGTTTCAAATCTCGTAAAATTTGTCTTTCAGTTCAAAAGTTTCCATGTAGTAAACAGATTTGTGTATTCAAGATACTTGCTATTACCAAATCATTCTAAATATATAAAAAATATAAAACAACGGTAGATAAAAGTTCTTTGCTGGGAACAGTACTCTCAAATTAGCATATCCCTAACTACCATCATGTAGAATATAAATTAATTTCCTTAATAATTAATACTACGGTTTCAGAAATGACTGCTCTGATTAATATAATTTTTGAAGATTTCCAAGAGAGAATTCACCGCACGTAAATGTAACGCAAATTAGGAAAGCAATATTTTTTAACAAAGCGTTCGAATGAGTGAACATTGTTTAATAAGCTTAACAAATCTTTTGTCGCTTACGCACAATTATGCTTGTTTTAAGAATATTATATTCATTACACGATAACTCACAGCTTTCAAAAAGGAACACACGAAACAAACTCCATTTTAATTCATTAGCAGCTCATTTAAGGGTTTGCTTGAGTGCATTTTCGGAAACTATTATGACAAATATAGCTTTTGTGTTAATTGTACATCATTTTCTATTATTCTTTTAAGTGGTTTTCTCTCTTCTCTACAACTATTTAGCTATTCATTTCAGTATCAGAAAATAATTAGAGGAGGGAAATAAAGGAAACCACACCAAAAAACTTTTGAGTCCAATAATTATTAAAATGGAATAACGCATTACAAGAGTTTAATGCGATTTATTCCATGTTATTTCAGTATACTATGTTTTTGAAACTATCCAGAATCAAAATTTTTGGAAATTATCACTAAATAAAATCTATCGTTATTCAAAACTAGACTGTGATGACGATTTATTGATAGGTGATTTACAAAACGCAAATAAAATAGTTATGAAGACACTGTTAAACTGTTACGCATATAGCCTCCTCTTAATATAATTCTAGGGTTATAATTTCGTAAAAATTTGCTTAAAAAATTTACCCTACTAATATAGCAAATCTATAACATTATACAAAACTCTGAAAAGCTCGAAAAGGAAGGAGGAATGTAAAATTGTTTTCACTTTACTAGAAGTTCAATCACATATGCGAGTAAAAGAAGGGTTATGAGTTTTAAATTCATCCTCTTGAACCTATGTTTCACCTCTTTACTCCTAAATCTGATTTCTAGAGGTCATTCAGGGGCCACTGCGATGGAGCAACACAGAAGGACTTCATTTCTGCGTCCTTGCAATGATGAATGCGAAAATTTTCAATTTCAATCGGGAAACAAAATAAGGTTAATCCGTATATTTGAAACACTTAAGGTACGCTGCTGTGCTTAGGAGTCTTAGCAATGTAAAAAATGATAAATTCCTATAAAAGCAAAAAAAAAATGCAGGTGAGTTCCAGTGAAAAGCATTTTATCTCAACTACTCATGGCACGCATTTCACCAGTTTCAAATGTTTCATTTACAAAATTTGGTAATTTGGTACCAAAGTGAGACAAATTTTGGTAAAATTTGTCTCACTGGTAAAGTCATTTGTGACAATCGTCCGAAAGAAATGCAAAATCCTTCTCAACAACATTAAATGTGATTAACATTTTTGTAGGAAAGGAAAAAAAAATTCTTGCAAACATGTAACTTTGTTTTGAGGATTTAAATAAAAATTTTCAATTTGCGGTAATTTTACGTAAGTCAACTTTTTGAGACATAATCGCCCCACTTCTGCCTTGTTGTTTTCTTTGCAAATTTGAAACATAATAATACTTTTAACAAAAGTTGAAAATGTGTGGAGATGAATAGTTTTCTGCAATGGGTGACTTATTGTTTTATAACATGAAACAAATTTTAAAATATTTCTAGAAAATTATAATACTTGATAATATTCAGTCACATTCTCGTTGCTATTTCGTGACTTATTTAATCACATACATTTTTACATGTTAACTATTCAACGAACAATTCACATATTGTGCAATTACCTACTTTCGAAAGATTAAATGCATTTTAATGTGTTTACGGTCTTGTATGCTTTTAAAGTAAATAAACCAATTCAAAAAACTAAATGTTTAGAAGCAACAGAGTTAATTCAATTTCCAAAATTGTAATATCCTATATCTATTTGTAATTTATTTGGGAGCTTCTCGTGGAAAATCTTGCGTAATACGTTTAGGTGTGCGTTTTTAATTCGTTTATAATTTGCAGATGAAATTTAATGCTAATTGTCTGTTATTATGTTTCATCAATGTGGTTATTGTGATGATTGCTGGAGTTTTATTTTAGAGGAAGCTGTAAAAAGAAGCGATACACAAAATAGGATTCAATAATCTCGTTTCAAGTTAGACTATTTTAAATATTAATGTTTGTTTATATTTCATCTTATTATTACAAACAAGATTCTTTTTAAAAGCTATATTATGTTTGATAAATGTAATAAAAGTACATTTTAGTAAAATTACTGCAAAATACATTGTGGTATTTAGCAAATAAAAAAGTAATTTGTTAGTCAATCAGGTACTGTCAAATATCCGACTACCTATTATAAATAGCCACATTATCATTACAACTTAATGCTATTAATCATATGCTACTTTGCTCTTCCGTGTAGGGATATGTATACTCAGATTAAAAATTTGCCTTTGACATGTTTCAACAGTAAGGTTGTGGTAAAATGAATTTTTTTCACTCATAGAGTGATGATAAAGATTTTTCGGAACAGTTTAAATAATTGTCATCAATAAGCGACTTCTCTGTTCATTCGTTGGCAATTTCCGCATGCGCATAGTAGATAGTCCTTTCTCATTATAGTTGTTATTGAAACATTTCTTCACATATTCTTATGCATTGGTGTATTGATGTATTTAGCTCCGTGAAATACTTCATCTCGCCGCTGTGTCCAATATCCAGTCTGTTTTATTATTATCACTAATTATTGCTAAAACCACTCAAATGAATTCTCCGGATTGTCTACCACTTCAAGACGTATTCAAACTAAAACCGAAGCAAAGTATCCTTTTTATATCACTGACATTAGAACCTAGAGAATTATTGAAAAAAGATCTGTTAGAATTTATGAGAGATTTTGTTCGACCCTGTAAAAAAGCTAAGAACGTTACATGTACTTTGTTGCTGGAAAGCATAGTCTTATAAACCTCATTAGCATACAATCAGGGGCGTAGCCAGAAATTTTTCATGGGGGGGGGGGGGTTACGACTACTGCAACTCGCATATATGCATACATGTGTGTGATAAGGGAGTGAAGAATATACATTTTGTATGGCAAAAAATTCCTCATGGGGGTGGTTATGACCCCCCTAACCCCCCCGTGGCTACGCCTCTGGCATACATGAATTATACTTAATACAGGTTAACATTTCTAAAATACTCTTCAGAAATATTTACTTCCCATACACCGGAATGTGTTGAATTTCTTAGCGTGCTTGCTTAATACGCATAATGTGTCTTCCTGTAACAAATATGAATGTACATAAAATGCATGGCAATTGATGAATATTTTCAGTAGCTCGAACAAGACTGATATACAAACTGAAATCCGATACACAGCTTTTAACACTTTCCTACTGTACTGTATATTATAATAAAGTAATCAAAAAAATATTTCATTTTTTTAATTATTCTTAATGTCAAAATTTTTTATTTATATATTTCATTTATTTTATTTAGTTTTAATTGTTGTGTATGATTTTAGCTAGAAGAAATTGTTCCTTTCAGTCTCTACATTGTTAGTGATAATACTGACTTTTGAGTTGCTCATCACTTCTGTCCATTATATAAATCCTATTATGTTAACATAAATAAAATAGTAGTATTGGAATTGTAAGGCAACCATTATACACTGCTTATCTATTAAGACTCGTATAGAAATGTAAAAACTTATTAGCAAATTAAAAAAAAATGTTTTATGCTAACTAATCAATACATTCTATGATTTATTTTTAACTATTCACTGGTGTTTCCATTCGGACTATAAACTAAACTGTTTACAACTGAACAGAACTATTCACCTAATCAATAACATACTATCCAGAAAGGGCATCTTTTTAACCTTTTAATCTTAACACATTCCCATTCTTAAAAAAATTATGCATCAGAGTGTTTTACACACATATCAGAATTTTCATCTCTTTCTTTTTAATATTTTATGTCATTATAATTTAGCTAAGCAAAGAGAATAAAAGTAAATAACAAAATTCCTTAAAGAAATATTTATGAGTAGTAAACAGTCTTTGACATTATTACAGATTTTATCACTTTCCTAAATTATACTACTTCTGAAACTTTTATAATAATAAACAATGACGTCGTCTTTCTCAAAAAAAAAAAGTAAACTAGAACTTCATATAAATTCATTAGAAGCTCCTTTTAAAGTTTACAAGACTGCAAGCAGCAAATTTTACTCAACAAATTATTTTATAAATTACTTCATAATGTATTCAGTTCTCTTTTACTTAGTCTCTTTATGTGAGTACATATAAAATTTTAATTATTTAAACCGTTGTTGCTATTATAACTCTGCAAAGAATGAAAACTCATCAAAAATACGTTTATTTCTGTACATTTTCACACGTCCTAGAGATTAAATTTAGCTTTTGTTTTAAGCTAATGGCGTAAATTAATTGCAATTACTATACTGTTTATATGTGCGCCAAAATAGACTATGAAATATGATGACGCTTTAATTTTTTTCCAATAAGGATGAGGATTTTAATTTTCAAAAATATTAAATACAAATTATGTTCTTTCATTTTTTTAGGGTTTCTTATTTTTCTTTCAATATCATGTATATTACTCTTACTAGAATCAAAGTTTTCTAGATGAAAAGGCTGTTTTACATTGTCATTCAGTTTAACACACCAAGAATTATTATTGCACCAACAGAACTGAAAATTTTGCAATAATTTTATTTCAAAAATAGCTTAAAAATTAATCTTTCACGCAAACCGATACTCTTTAAATTATACATTCAGTAAAGCAAGCACATTTATGAAAAACAACATTTTTATTTAAGTAGGTGCACTTCGTTGGGAAGTTTTGACTTTATCCAGAGGTTCAAAGTTAGTAAGCAAAAGCTGTAATCATACATGATTAAAACAGTAGAAAGATCGCACAGTTACTCCTGTTTAAACATTAGAAATCAAAATTTTCTTCTTTGTATGCGTCTGGAAACTTGTAATGTTAAAGAAGCCCTCTTTCATTTTTACATTTTTACATTAGCTATTCTGACAATCATACCTAGTTTGTCAGCCTGCTACAGTTTTTACGGTACATATAAATAGCATTTTTATCTGCCCTTCACATCGCAAATAAAGCACGAAAAATGAAACTGAAAAACATACTAACATTAAATTAGAAATCATTGCTTTATGAGAGTAGAGGCCTTAGCTCTCAAAGATTCAACTAATTTAATATAAAATCTTGATCATAGAGTCACTTTTCGTATGCCTGAAATTTTGCAATTTTGTTTTTTGGAAGTCATATTCTCTGACATTGTTTGATTTTAGCCTATTCGCGCTCATCATTTTTTATCAATCGGTTCCTAAAGTTTGCTTACTGTAAATTTTCCAGTCTTTCAGTAGTAAGATTGCCACACTAAACAGATTTTTAATGGTCGCTCCAGAGACACTGTTAGGGAGTTTGTGCATACCGATTTAATTCACGGTAAAGTTAACGTTAAACAGCATAGGACAGTCAAATATAGACAAAGACAGTCAAAGACAGTCAAATTCACAGAGGATTTATTTGAAATCTCTATCAGCAGGTATGAGTTCCGAAGAGTTTGGTGATAGCGTTTTATATGAATTATTAATTCCTCGAGAAGATAATTACTAATTAATTAGAGCCTCATAAAATATTATTAAAAAATTAAACCCACTAAGATCATTACATGTAAACAAAACTGGATTTTTTAATTCTTCTATAATTATATTATTAAAACTTCAGGTTTGTTTACAAACCTGCGTTTTTACTAGAATAATCATAAAAATCTATTTCTAATTCACCTATAATTATTTTAATTTTTATTTACTGTATGTATATGTATGCTTAAGGATTTAATTTTTATTTACTGCATGTATATGTATGCCTACGGATTTGTGTCCAGTGGTTCTTACTGCATTTGAAATTAAAAAAAAAATAATTAGTTTAAGGGATTTTGTTATTTCTAAAAATTGATTCCGTTAAAAATTTAAACGTATTTTCCGAAAGCTATTCAAATACGGGAAAAAATCAAATAGAAAAAAAGTAAAAATAAAAATAAACAAAGAATAATAATAATAAATTTATGTTTTAATTTTTAACTTGTTTGAAATTTAAAATTATATCTTAATTTGTTTAAAACTATTTTCTGGGAATTTTATTAATTCTATAAATTCATTTTTAAGATTTTATACGTTTAATAGAATAATCATAAAAATCTGTATTTTATACGTTGTGTTTATTCTAAAAGCAATGAACTGCAAATACGGGGGGAAAATAGAAGGGGGATGAAGTTTATTTTCCTGCCACCAGAAAGAATAATGAATTCAATCCAAGAACTTGAGATGTCTGTGCGAAATTCAATAAATAAAGGCATCCAATACTATTTTCGTCAAGATTTCGGGTAAAAAACTCCTGTAGCATTAATAAGTTAACTTGTATAGTAAATCTTGTTCCTTTGTCGGTTATATTTATTCACATTATATTACGAATGTTAAATTGCACTCGGTTGTCTGTCATCTTGTTCATGAATAAGGTTTACCGTAATCAAGCTCGCTAAAATCACTAACCGAACATTTGACGTTACCTTCCGATTATTCGTACGCATGCGCAGTTTGCGTGGAGTTTCGTTTAACAGTTAGCGTTAACGTTTCCGTAAGCGCAACTGCTCTGCGCAAACTCCTTATTAACTATTAAAGGATGGAGGAGTACTCAATTACGTCTTATCTCACTCACAAGCAGCTCTGTAGTTTTATAATACACAAAATATCAAACACTGTAATACCCTTCTCTTTCAGAGGATGAACATTGCAACAGGACAGTGGACATTTACCAAGCTGTGTCGAGTCCTCCTGTCACAGACGAAAACAGAAATCGTCCCTTGCACTGCTCCTACAGGATCCGTGTTCGTCCAGCCAGAAACGACTGGGTCGTATTCGTTCGATTCACTCGATTCAGGGTAGGAGAGCCGGATGAAAGCAGGCGCAAGTGTTTCGGAGACTACGTTCAAATCATCGACGGTTATCGGGACTCGAACCACAGCAACAAGGAGGAACCGGGTTTCTACTGTGGTGAGATTGACTCGCCGAAAACATTTGTTTCTGAAACGCCCCATGTAAAAATAGTCCTGCATGTCGACCGATACAGTCACGACACTTTTTTGCAGTTTGATGCTAACGTGGAACAGCAGCAGGAGGTAAGAACACTTAACGGAATAGTCTTATAAATAAGAGTATTGAATTAAACTTATTGAAAAGGGACTGTTTCTGAGAGAAACATCGTTAAATTAGGCGATTCCCATGAAAAGCGCCACCTAGCAAAACTTTTTGAACTTTCTTAATTCTTTGAGAGGATTGTTTTGTCTATGTAGCCTTAGGATGCTGTTTACAGAGAAACTTTAACCGTGATGTAATTAATTACAAATCTTCAGTAAGATTACGCGTCTGACTCTCACAAGATTACGTTGTTCACTTCCTGTTTCGGAAGATCATTGAATCCATATTTGTAGTAAGAATCGTTTATAAGCAAATCAAATATCCATCTGTCTGTCTGTCTTGTTTTCATGGATTGTGGGGGCTCTTACAGCATTTTGTACCAACTCAAAATCCAGATTAGATCGAAAGCAGCAATACTTGTCAAGGGAAAATATAAATCAGTTTTATGCCGTTTCAATATATTTGATATTTCCATTTTTACTCTAAAGAATAAATATTCCTCTGAGTTTGCTTCAATCTGTTTGAAATATCGCCCTTCAGGCAACAAATAAGCTATAAAAATGCTTGATTCATTTACTTACAGTTGAGTTCAATCGGTGCACTTTCTTTCGGAAAAAATAATTAGAATCTGCAATAAATAAATATTTCGTTGTAAATACGCAAATAAATCGAATTCAACTTTCAATCAAAAGATTCGTTCTGTTCCCTATAATATAAGATAAAATCAACAAATAATTTGATTAAAAATGTCTGCCAGTTTGAATTTCTTACGTGCAGGTGATTTTAAAGTGCCAAAGTTTATTGAAGTCACTAATTTTGTTTCCCTCCCTTTTTCCAATTTTTAATCAAATATCAAAAGTTATTTTTATCTTGAAATTTTTCGAATATAATCTTATCTCAATGTTGAATATAAAACAGGTTTACTTTAAATATTTAAAGGCTGTGAAAAGAATTTTTTTGCTTGTTTTTGTGAACAAAAATTTCTAATAATCATGTTACTATGTTATATGTAAGCATAGTTATATACTTTTACCATTACAGTTAGTATATATTTATGTAATTTTAGCATTACAATTAGTTTATATTTATATATTTTTAATAATACAAATAGTTAAAAAATAGTTTTAAGAAAATCCCTTTAATGGAATAAGCACAATTAGAAGGGAATGAATAAGATTATTTTAAAATGATTAAACAATTTCTAAGTAATTTGAAGAATCATTATTTTTTTCATTTTACGTCAATGAAAGTTTTTAAAAAACTGTATTTTCTAGTGGTAATTGCAATCTCTCTTTTGCTTTAGTTCATTCTTAAAAGGCCTTAAAAATCATCAAACATCCTCTGTTTCATTACTTCAGAAGCTTATTTCAAATTGTTTTAACAAATCATTAACATTTTACATTCTTTTGTTAAAAATATAAAAATAATAAAAGTTCATTAAAATAAGTCGTTTTTAAGTAGTATCATTTAAATGATACTTTATATAAATGTACTTTTCGAATATCTTTAGAAAGTTCATAAAGGAGAATTTAAAAATTTACTACTGTATTACTTATTGTTGAAACAGTTTCAAGGTACATTTTTTAACTAAACCTTTGTGATTTTTTTTAAATACTTATACACTGGTCTTGTTTTTTCTGCTCATCAAAACAAGTAAGTGCAATTATTTAAAAAACTTTCTTTGGATGAGAAATAAAGTCCTTATTTTTTATGAAATAAAGTTAATTTAAAGAAACATTTTCATATAGAAAAATAACAGCTTTAATTTCACATACAGGCTCAAATATAAGAATCAATTGTATTGAGATAAGAATCAATTGAGATAAAAATCAATTGTAAAGTTCAGTTATTTCTTTGCTTCAGGAATATAAGCTTAGGCAATTGGTTATTTCAAGGATAAATTTTAAGTGGAATCTGTAGAACGCTCACATTCCATTTAAATAAAGACACTAAAAGTCCAAATAGTTGGAATCGGCTGGAGTGAACAGAATTCCTCGCCGAACGTTGTTCCTTCTTGGATAAAATTTCTCAACATTTGATAAATAAAATAATATCAGTGAACAACCATGTTACTTGAAATTGTACTTGCATACATACAACAAGGTATGTTTAGAACTCTACTACCTATTCTTGTCATAAAGATGAAAATTATCCTTCATTTTATTAAAATAATTTAGTGTGAAACATTCGCTTACAATACCTGTGTTAAAAACTCATAGAAACTTTAAAAATAATTTTAGTAGGTATACTAGTAGGCATAATGGTAGGCATAATTCAAAGTTGAAAGAGGTAATGTATGCGCACATTAAACATCTTTCATACTTGCAAGTATACGTAAATTCGACAAAAATAAAATTATTTATATCCAGTATCAAGACTATGCTGAGCCGATCAAATGCACACTACTGCATTATTTGAAATACAATTTCTTTTCCGATAACAAGTTTGCCTGGGCGATTTTTTTAATTGTTTTGCATACAATTAACAATTTTTAATTACTGCCTTGACTTAATTATAGGAAGCAGACGAATAAATTGTAATGAAATAGCGGATGTTAGAAACGTAGAGAAATGCAGCACTTCACAAGATAGGATCTGTGAAAACACCATGGGACGCAGGTGGTTTTAAACACTTTGTAGAATATTCGTGTCTACGTCGAAGCTTCCAAAACTAGCATTAGAATGCATAACGTAAGTGTACTTTATGGAAATCTAAAGCATATATATATGCATTTATATCCAACTATGTGATGCAAAGTGACTGGCATTCCATAAGGAACGAAAATGCTGATGGGAAAAGAACTGTCAAAAGAGGAGTAAAGAAATAGTAATTTTTAAAATAAGATTATTATATTATAATAAGGTATCATATATAGTTTAGTCTTACGTTAATTAATTATTTTAGACATGAAATCTGGAGATTACAGAAATTCGCATTAATTAGTCTTTATTTTTTTTAACCCATTTGTGCCTGGATATTTTTGCGACTTTCTTCAATTTTTAATGATAACAGAAATAATAGATAAATTTCTGATGTCAACTTCTTGAACAAGGGATGATTTCTTTTAAAATCATTATGCATAAAAATCGAAATATCAACATCCTACTGGGTCATGTTAAAATATTTTGTAGAGTTTAGGCTCAATACTCATGATTAAAGACTAGGAAAAATAAATAACGTTTTCGACTAATAGCGAAAATGCCGTCCCAAAAAAGGGACACTAGGCATAAATGGGTTAAAATAATTTTAACATGCAAATTTAAAACATGCTCAAGAATTTAAAACATGCAAATCATGTGAAGCTGTAAAGCTAAGAAGACAAATGGAAAGCAATTTCTTTTCAATGAAACCAAAGACAGCCATGAGAAGACTTGTGGCGAGTTTATTAAAAAATTCCTGAAATTGATTATTTGCATGAAACAGCAAATTTAACATTTAAAAAATAAAAAATGCTTACTATTCTCATTGCTTTAGATGAAAAGGTCTATTTTATTCAAGCAATCGATGTAGTGATGTACAGTGTTCTGTAGGAATGGAAGTTTGGGTGCCTTTGTGGTAAACATTTTCTCACTACTGTTGTTAGTTTCCCTGATGCTCTCCTGAAAAATATTTCTAATGGCACACTTCCAGGGACTACATCATTTACGAGGCTGCAGCTCAGAAAGCGTCAGTTTTTAGCCGATTTCAGCAGATGTCGCTGCAATCAAGTCATATGCGTATACTCAGAGGCTCCTGATGCATTAGAGAGATTAAGTTACACAAGCAAGATAGTAAAGCTTCATTAAGTGTTCTATGCACCCTTTCGATATGTGTCTAGCCCTTCCTTTCTCGTTCATTAAGACTCTTGTGTAATGCTCGCAGTACTGCATGTACACACAGGAGATTTATTTTCTTTGCCTTTTCTCTATCAAACACAGGCTATTGTAATTTCCTATAAGGTTCCATATTGAATTATGTGAAACGTATTTTGACGTATTTTTGTAAAGACCACATTATAATATGTATGTATCATTTCGAGCATTAGCATTATCTTGATTCATTTTTTTAATAAAATAAACTATCAAATTATTTTTAAGTTATCTGCAATTACTAAAATTAAAGCCAGGCTTTCGTGTTATTAAAAGCGAAAGTAATTCTCAGTTATAAATATCAAAATTAAAAACGTACGTAGTTCTTGATTTAAATTTCATGGTTCAATGAAATATTTTATTAAAATATTTCATTGGAAGCACATTCCCTAATTTCATATAATTTAAGTCTTAAAAGTTTCTCTGTGAAAGGATAGTACACTAGTTTTGATTAAATTATAATTCTAGAAGAATGAAATTGAGATTTTTATTCTTCTAAAATTAATACGAATCGAATAAAGTAAAAATACATTTTTCCGCAGTCTTAAAATTTTCCATCAAGATAAAAAAAAACTGATTAAAATATTATAACTAGTACAAAAACGACGTCAAATATTTTAAATTAGAAGAAAGCAAAAATAAAAAATAAAAGTGTGAAATTATAGTTGGATTTTTTCCTTTTTTTCTTTTCTTTAATAATGCATACTTGTTTTCTAAAGAAATTAAAATTTCATCCTAGTTTTAAATAATTCTTATTTTATAAAAATATTATTTTTTAGTTCTCATAAACTCGTTTAATACATATTTTCAACGCAACTTTTTTTTCCATCTACTAAATTTTAAAAAATTAAAATTAATGATAATTATTCAAGTATATATGATAGTTAAAAATTATTTTAAAACTTTTAGAAGTATTTTATTCAAAAAATATGTCTTAACGCAAATTAATATACAGATCTGTCTTTTTTAATAAGTTTTTTTTTTTATTACTTGCATAAATTTTTACTAATGAAAGAATTTCTTGTTTCAATGTATAAATACAAGTAAAACTATTTAAAACAATTTTTGAATACATTCGCTTTGCTTTAGGTGCATGCAAGATATGGTCAATATGCTCAGTTGTATCCACACAGGCGGGGCACCCCTGTACCTGGCTCCTACTGCGAGAGGACATTTCATGGGTGTGCTCCAACAAGGTGTTTTGTGCAGTCCCCAGGATTCCCAGGCATATATCCCAGGTACATATATACAAATACATGCATACATTACACACATACATGTATAGAAAAATTTCATCCAGAAAACATTGGCCCACCATCGCCGAACGGTTGAGGCACTGAACATGGTTAACGGCTGAAGTATGAAGGTTCAACGTTCTGGCCTACCGCGCGGCAATCCATCTGACGGTTTGGAGTTTTGGTAAATTTTCTCCAGATGTAAAGTGAAACTCGTTAGAACCCCTTAAAAAGTCCTCCGACCAAGGCATCTTTTTTTAGGCAGATAGCCCTTGCGTATCTTTGCCTCAATACGAAAACAACATCAAGAAAGCGAGTACCGTTTGGGTATTTAAAAAAGATCAGCAATTCGTTTACATTTATATTTTATTAAAGAAAACCTTGCATACCTTAAACTACTTTCCACGCATTCACCTTGCGAATTAAGGCATATGTCTTATCTTATCACTAATTGCAGCATACCAACTTCATAGAATTCGGCCGCCTGTGATCTGAACTAATTCAGGGCGTTTACCTTGACCTCATCATTACTGGGAAATTTTTTACCCGTAAGAATAATTTTTTAATGAGTAAATAAATGGAAATCAGGTATTTAATCTCAGATTAGTACAGTTTGATGAAGGTTAATTTGAAAACATTGGGAATTATTTATTTAGATTTATTTTTCATAATTTTATTTTTCATTGCTTCCTTGATAAATAAAGCACTATTTTGAAACACAAATATTGTTTAAAACATCAAAAGAATGTTATTTACTCAACGCTGATTTAGAGGTACGAAATTTGTTTTTTCTCAAAAAGTAATTCAACCTCATGAAAATATTTGCGAGGTGATTAAACCTACAGGTGGTTATTAAAATAATAGTAATACAAGAAAATTTTTACTACTATGCCTTAGGGGCACTTTTGGCATGTAGTACAGCTTGGACTCGTTCGGGAATCGAATCATACACGTTCTGATTAGTGTTTAGAGGAATACTAATCAGAACGTGTATCTACGTATGTGTCAGAACGTAATACTATTCTTTGGAGAATTTGTGAAAGTTCCATTAGAGATACTAGTGGAAGATATCGTTTCCGAATTGAAAGTTCTAAAATATAGCTAAAATATAGAATAATGGTTCCATTATATCGAGGTCGGTGGATTGTACGGACCAAGCTAGATGTTTCTTTTTATCTCTGTGTTCACCAAACTATGATTGGTCAACTCCCGCTGCATGATTTATGGGATTATCATCCTTTAAAGTTCCATCTCAGCAAGAAACAAAGAAGCATAGCTAAAACTTATTCCTATACTTCTGCCTAGTTATCCTTCTTTTCAGTCTATGATTGGACCAGCTGGAAATGCGAGACATGAGTACATATAAATTTAAGAGAGCCATCTGCATGCTTGACAAATGGAAGGTTTGTTTGTGGATTAAGGCCGATTGACTTCACTAGGGTCCTAGACGTATTGGGGGAATGCCCTCCTTGGGGGACTTTCCAAGGGATCCTAGCCCGTATTTTCGCGAGGTTTCGGAGAAAAACAGTGAAAACTCCAAACGGCTAGGTCGACAGGCGCGACCAGGGTTTCAACCTGCCATATCCCGCCTTCCAGTTTCGAGAGCAGAATCTCTCAGCCACTGGTGGGGCGACAGTTTGAAGGAGACAATCATGATTATACGCTTGCGCAGATGTCCTCCAAACTTGCACCCTTCCTAATGTGGGGGAAAATGTGTAACATGATTCGTCTGACCATATAACTGCCTTCCACTTACTAATCGACCAGGATTTGGGGTTATGGCACCACGTTACACGACGATTGGCATCAGCATGACAAATGGCTTGGTAAGTCCCGCTTTGTCGTAAATTATGTTTATGAAGTTACCTCCTAACTGTAAATATTGACATTGGAGTAATACTCTGAAGTCACTTTAGCTGCAGTTCTTTTCTTTTCAGGCATTGCAATCTGCTTCAATACCCGTCGGTCTCAATCATTCCCCTAGTAGCACAATTAGTCCAAAAGACATTTAAAACACGTTTTTCAACGTCAGAAAACGTGTTTCCAACGTAATTTGAACGTTTTTTGAACTAGTTGTGCTACTAGGGTCATCTTTACTTTCTGCGTACTTAATTTTGCTTTATAGAGCTAGTTTGGAAACATTCACTTTCACCAGCAAGTCCGGCTCCTTCAATTTGGCATCTTTGAACGTCTATACGATTTAACATTTTATGCTTTTGATAAAAATTCAAGACGTTTACCACCGTATTACTAAATCTCCTCATACTACCCTGAAATAAGATGCTTTGTATTTACAATTAAAACTGGTGGCTAGTATTATATTTTAATGCTTACGAACAGCATTAAATGTAACTTTTATTCTTAGGTGTTTCATTATTTTGATAGCCATCTGTAATATATAACACTTACATAATACGTTAGCATACATTATTAATAGTTTAATTATGCTATCAACACCAATCCTGTGAGAGATTTTCTCTGATTCAGTTTTCTTTGCAAGAAGAAACTGCAAATCGAGCCTAAAGTATAAGCATCTTCTTTTGTCCCAGGCAGCACATAACCTTAAATCAAGCTTGGCATTTCTTTTAATTTGAGGTATTATTGCAAGCTTGACAGTTCAATTCATTTTAAGATTGCAGCAAGCTTGGAGATTACTAAGAAATGAGTCAGCAAATATTTTCCCGTCGAATTTAAGTCATTTGAACTGTCTATCTTGAATACAACTTGATTACTGCTTTATTTGGAAAGTTACATAACAAATAATTTATCATCAATCATAAATGTGCTTGACCATAGAATTAAAAAAAAGATTCTACATTTCCAAATATTGAAATTCTTCAAAATAAAATACAAATATACTACAAAATTGATTTCATAAGACAATTCTAAAATCCAGATTTGTTTTGGTGTGTATGAAAAAATATGATTTTGAACATTTTAAATGGCTTACACTCTAAAAAATACCCATTAATTTTACGGTAAAAACTACTGCAAAACACGACAGTATTCTACCGCATGCCATTTAACGCTAAGGGCAGTAAAATTAAGTACATAGCAAGTTGCTCCGCATGCGCGTCCCAATATAACAGTAATAAATAAAGAAAACCTTTATAAACTAAGTGAAAAAATTTTACGAACTATTTTTTTTAAATTTTCCGCTTATGAAAATCTACTCTCTCTCCGAATCTACCCCAGTAGCACAGCAATTTTGGCCAATATCGCCTCGATATTGACCAAAATTGATGAATCAAGCTTACTGTAAGTTTGATGCAAACTTTCTGCGAAATTCGCCAAAATTGATGAATCGAGCTTACTGCAAGTTTGATGCAAACTTTCTGTGCTGTCTAGGGTTGGTAGCTTTCATATTTATTTCTTGTTGAAAAAGGCCATGAACGCCTTCTCGTATAAGTTCTCAGCAAAACTATAGTTAAAATGTCTTTTATTTCCAGTAAGTGTATTTTTTTTCCGTGGTCCTAGGAACCTTAGGTGTCGTTACTCTTTAGTGGTAACGCGCAGCGTCGTAGCACTGGACCTTAATTCGTTTGATGTTGATGGACTAAGGTGCGACAATTTGTTGCTGTGCTTTCCCAGGCCTCTCACCAAAGATGCTGCAGATTGTCCGTATGATCGTGTAAAAGTATACGATGGCCCAACAGAAGACAGTCCTCTTATAGTCACATTGTGCGGTAAGACAACTTATAATCCCATCTATTCGGTATTTGCCTAATTAATTGACTTAAGCATACAGCGTGCTCCAATGAGTACAGAACGTCAGATTGCTAGAGGTTTCCTAGGCTCAAGCATTTTCATATATGTAGTAATTGTATTAATTTGTACAAGGACGAAATTATTAAACCGCTGAAAGATTCTAACATTACACAGAAGTAATTTTAAGGGGTTTTTTTAATGCACAGTAGTATATTAAACTTGTTTTGAATTTCTAAAATAAGTCTAAAAAATCTATTCTCTGTATGGTCGAAAGAATCAAGAAAAGATCTGTCGTTAGTGATATAATTTAGTAGTGTTATTGTACAGTCAGTACAGTTCCATTCTTGCAATGCGTTATACACTATGTTCGTAGTGTTACTGCATAATACATACGTAAATTATATTTTTAAAAGTAAGTGTCTAATGTAAACAGCACTCTAGAAAAACATTAATATAAAAACTGAATATTATACAAAATAGCTGTACCGTGAAACGTACTACAAGAATGTTGAAAATCTAGCTTTAACCGGATTTTTTGATATATAGTTTGAAACAGTGAGGAAAAAATTACTTTGTTTCTATAAATAAAAAAGTCGCGTCGCATGTTCAAATTATAAAATGTTTTCGATTAAGTACATCTTTAATGCATTTTAATGTAGCACTTTGTCGTTGTTGAACTGTTTATACCACCAAGAATCTAATCTTAATATCAATAATTTAAAGCTAAAACAAAAGAAACCCTTTAATTTTTTTAAACAAATAAATACATTTTGAAGCACATATTATACTAAAATCTTAAGTTATGAAGCTTCAAGTATTTCTTCCTTTCCCCTTTTAGAGTATATATGCATATACACTGATTGGTCATTTTTTTAATTATTTTTTACATTCTTAAAATGTCTAGATTCTTAAGTATTCTTACAATGTCGAATAAATCATTTTTATACATTTGAGCTTCTAAAATCAAAACATTCAGCAGTTTTGTAGTGCTAAACTGATTTTAAAGTGTAACACATTAGACTTCCAGTTAAATAACAGTATGCGATTTCAAACACACTTTTTTTAGCTTTTCCACAGTAAAAGGAATTTAGAAAAAGTATTAATGGGACCGTGAAGTAATGTTGTTGTTTCATATGTCAGTATTTAGCCTATTCGAAATTTCAAAAGCTAATAATACAAGTGGTATGTATGAGACGTTTCTTAAGTAAATGCTCGATGGGACAGGATTTTCCATAATTCTTAACCTATATTTGTAGATGATCAAAATGCTCTTTCCGCATCCTCTTTATCTTAAAGAAGCAAAAAGATAACTATAAAATTCTTACTCTAAAACGAGTGCACAAGAATACCTAAAAATTATTTTGAAATTTTTTCTCCCATCAAGGTGAGCGATCAACCATTCTCTTTTATCATAAGCCTTTCTTAATAAAAAAGCGTTATCTGTGTTATCCTTCCTTTAAAATGTTACAAATATGAATGCGTTGTTTAGAAACACTCTATTCATATTTGTTCACAAATGAGTCACAACTGTTTTGCCATTAAAAATTTGTTAAAAATTTACTTGTTTGAGTTTAAAGTAAAAAGGCAGCATTACTTTCCGGTACATCAACTATCTAAAACCAAATGCGAAAGTAATTCACTTCATTCAGATATAGAGCTTCTTAACTTTAGACTGTTCTTGAAAATTTACAGAAAGTATTGGTACAAACATATTGGAAAATTAGATAAATATACACAAGCTAATGATATGTTTTATAATATGTCAAACAGGAAGGGGCCGCCTCAAATCGCAGATAGTCGCATCGGGCCCGGAAATGCTTGTTGAATTCGTCAGTTCACCCGCAGGACCCCTGTTGAACACTGGCTTCCATTTCAAGGCAGAAAGTGTGCACAGCGAGGCTGAGACCGAACATGAGTATCCACGACTTGATAGCAATGGCACGTGTGCCATCGATAGAAAAATGAGACCGGGAGATGTTCTCACATTTGGCCACTTGAGATCGTGGTATCCACCCAACACCACCTGTACTTACAGGTAATCTATAACTTTTACATCTAAAGCATTTATAACGTTGTTTTGCCAAATATGCATTTAGAATATTGAGCTTGCCTTTAATTTACTAGCAGTTTACTTGTTAATAAAAATAAATAACTGCTCCCGAAATTAAAGAATTGCTTTATGAAAACTTCCATCTTGATGCCAATCTTGTTCAGTTTTGTCAAATTTTTATAACTGTTTAGTTTATCTTTACATTTAAGATTCTATGTTAACAGTAATTAAAAACTCAAATAAATAAATAACGAGACACGTAAGTGAAAAACATATTTATTTATGTGTGTGCCATTTTTCAAAATTCTTTTTTTTCAACCCTTAAGTACCAGTTTTCTCAATGTTCTTATTGTACTATGTTAGTATTTCAGAACTGAAGTGAGCAATCCTTAAATTCAATGAGACAGAGTTTTTTTATCAATGCAAATAGTAGTTACATATTATTAAATGGTAAATTTAAGTAATGTGACAACATAGTCTAGCATGAATCTATCCAAAGCTTGGAGTGCTAACATAAAGTTTAATATATTAGAAAACATAAAGCGTAAGAAAATATAAAATAATTATTTTTAAAATATTTGAATAGGGGAAGGCCGGGTAAGATGACGAATTCAGTTTTGCTCTCAGGTAATCACTCATGGCAGCACGTCTCGGCCAGCATAGTAAACCCCTGGTGGTGAACTAAGACTAGCACTAAGATAATCACCTGTACTTGTCGTTCAGGGGAAGTCATAAACACATGTTCATTTTCCGAGGGTGTTCCTCTAATATTTGACCATCTCAATGTAAGAAATCCAGATTCTACGGTACATCTTTTTACGCTCTCACTAAAATATTCTAAATGAGAAGCTTATTGCGTACAAATTCATAGTAGATGTATGTTTAAAGATATTTTTTTAGTTATTGTTTTTAAACATTGGTTTCGTAAAAAGGTCGTGAAGGGGAAAGATGACGAATTTCCGACGGAGAAAGATGAAGAATGATTTTCAGTTCGTCATTTTATCCCACACATTTTTTTTATACATTCTCCACATTTTTTCAGTTCTAATCTGTTCTTAAGGACAAATTAGACATAACAAAAACCATTAAATGCAGGTAGTTGAAATTTTGAGATAAGAGAGAGGGAAAGCCGAGGGAGAAATTGCCGTCGATTCTGTTACGAGGAACTCTCGTATAGCAGGCTTTGGAACAGAAAAAATAAAAGAACAAGAAGGAAAAGAGCTAAAAAGACTAAAAAGATTGACTAAAAAGACAAACAAAAGGAAGGAGCAAAGAAGAAACCACGACGTCATTTAAAATTTTCTTCATTCTCATCATTATACCGCACATCGACATTGAAGATACTATGGACTTGGAAGATTTTGAAACTGATAAACTCTGCATCATATGCGCTGAAGAAGGCAGGGATGAAGTTTGGTATCAGTGCTTACTGCGGGCTTACGCTGAGTGTTCCGGATAGGATCGTAGAAAATCCAACCAAAGATCTTAATGTATGACCTGTCTGCGATTCATAATGTATTTTTTTCTGTTTCTTATTAAAATTATTTGCTAATACTGTTCATGAATGTTAATTCACATTCCGGTGTAACAGTTCGTCATCTTACCCCATAGCTGGGGAAAGATGACGAAAATTACCTTTCTTGGGAGAACCGTTGTTTCGCCTCTTAAAAGTTAAAACAGACAAGTGAAAAAATTCGTAGTATAAGACAAGATATGAAAGTTCTCACCAAGATCTCAGTTATCAGACTCATTCACAGTGATCAGTAAAATCACAGTTGCTTAAGTTCGTCATCTTACCCCGCCTTCCCCTACATACATAAAAATGTGTACTATTCAACAATAGCATTTCGTAAAGTCTTTGAAATTCGATATGAAATTTGCATTCCAATGAAGTGATGTTAGAACTCTATTTCCATCTCACGAATTCTATTGTGGCGTGCCGATTCATTGAAATAAGTCTCATCAAACTTTGAAATAAGCCTTAAAATAGTTGGTGGAATAGTTAGTTCTGCAATCTATATTATTTCATACAAATGATAACATGCTTTTCGTATGTGCTATATGTTTCTAGGTTTGTTGCTTCAGAAGATGAAGTGCTCAAACTGTCCTTTGACTTCTTTCGAATGGAACGAGTTACTCGCTGTGAGGAGTCTCTGAAGCTATACGACAGTGCCTCGGCCGATCCCTCCAAGATCATATCCAAGCTGTGCGATATCAACAAACCACGAACCGATCATCCAAAATCTGTTTATGAAACCACGGGACCAGGGCTTTTCTTGGAATTCGTCAGTAAAATAGGGTGAGTTGAAAGCTTTAGCAAAGCATTTCTCTATTTTCAACGTTTCTGAAACAGGAAATAGGGTCATGAAATTGATTTGAAAAGGTGGGAACTAGTCTTAATACGTTTGCCTGTGTTTTTTTTTCTCTTCCGATGAATTGAGAAAATATGGAAAGGTACTTTTCAGGAAACAGACATTTTTTCTTTTAGTGTAATATTTGCTTTTTACCGTAATACAGCGGTCGTTCATAAAGGAAGTAGTAAATAACGTATCTACAATTTCCTTTATAAAAGAAGAATGTTTATTGATTGTTTATTAAATTTTCTGGATCTTCAAGAATACCAAGTTTATGCTGTAATACGTTAAGATATCACTTCGTATTGGCTGGCTATCACACCTATTAAACCATACAATAGAACATCGGAAAAGAATGACCATGCAATAAATGTTCCATAGGAGCGTCCCGGGTAGCAGTTAGGCCACTGTATTTAAATTTCCAAGAAATTAATCGGAATGGACACTTCATACAACCAGCCTTCAAATAGCACCATCCAACTCAAGTGTAAACGTTTCATGTTCGTCATTAAAGACGTACATTTGTTTGCATTTTCACAAAGAAAGCCATTAAGTACTTTTCTTTTTCATATAGAGTGATACGTATTTACACATTATTTTCCTCTATTGAGATTAAATTAACATTAGTTATACGGAAAAACTGGAACCTGATGAAAAAAGTACAAAATGTGGATATAAACGCAGATTCTGGGGACATAAAATCGAGTTTTCACTGCATTTCATTAATAGCAGCCAACAGCATTTTCATGAGTGGTTCATTCTCATCTGAAAAAAATCATTGCGTGATTACCACAGCTATTACAATTGCATTATGAATCATCTCAGATTTCTTTTCTCAAACCTAAGAATAATTCGTTAAGGAATCAATCCTTCTAAGTTTTTACGACAGTTACGAAAGTGTATTTTGTAAATGGAACAATTTTCTGCTATCCAGTGTTTGCAACTAGTCTTCATTACATCATTTTCATAAACTCCTCTTTTTAATTCGCTGAACGAAGTAAAGACCTAATATTTTTGACATTTTGACGAAAATATAGATTTTTAACCATACTTGATCAATTTTAACGAGTTTCGGTTCGATATCTGTAAGTACGCTCCATTTTTTGAGCATAGTTTTACTAGTTTTGTCTTGAAGTCTGTATCTACTTGAATGTGTCGCTAAAATGATTTGCCGTAGAATGTTCAAATTTTGTTCTTAAGACAGTTGCAATAACTAGCTGTGCACCTCCTTTTTGATTACAATCTACTGGGTAGTGTATTTACAGGGTCATCCAAAAGCTTTAAATATATTAAAGTCCTAAAAAAATCACACCAACTGTCAGCAAGACTTTTTTGCAAAATATCGCCAAATTCGGTGTCAAAAATAAGTCACCATAAATGAGCCCGGTTTGCCTATATCTCCTACACTGCCGAGAAATCGCTAAACCTTAATAATATTGAACCGTTTTCTATCTCACTTTCAAATTAAATAAGCTTAGAAATGGGCCTTAATGATGTTGAAACAAAGGATGTGATATCCAAATCTGATCTATTAGATACCAAGAACAGATTCTAAATTGAAGCAAAAATATGACTAATATTTTGGCGGGACACCAACCATATACACTGCTCAAAACAGTTAAAGGTTATTGAGGTTATAGGTGGATCTTGCGGCTGGGCAGTTGTTTCGATTATTGATATATAATCTACAGACGTGGTAGTTTGCATGAGAACAAAAAATACATATGCCTAGCAGAAAAAAATGCATTTTATTGAGCATTTGGGTACGAAAGGAAAAAAACACAATTTGTGCATATGAGAAAAAACGAATAAAAAAGGGTTTTACCTTGAAAGAAAATGTTCTTAATAGGGGATATGATTTCCTGGATTCCCAACATGTTGAACACCTTTAAGGCATGGAGTCAATGAAACTATTAATGAGGAGATGGGGTACTCTGTCCCACTCTCCAGAAGAGGTATTTCCAGTACTCGGAGAGTATGTGGGGGTGGTAGGCGGCCAGCAGCTCATCTGCCTAGATTACCCCAAACATGTTCTGTTGGGTTCATGCCCGGAGAATACGCTGGCCATTCCATTCCCTTTGTACGATTCCTTCCTCGAAAAGGAAGTCATGACAAGCATGCACGATGTGGCCTGCGTTTGTCGTCCATTAGATGAAGTTATCTCCAGTTGCTGCTGCTTAAGGGACTACAAAATGTCTGAGAATCTCATCACTATATCAACGATCAGTCAGAGGTCAATTCCGAATGATGTGGAGATCGGTGCGCCCATCAATGGAGATACCAGCATAAACCATCACTCCCCAACCGCCAAATCTGACATTTTCCATCACGAACGCACTGGTGTTTCTAGGGCCACGTTCCCTCCAGATGAAAGTAAGCCTATTATCAGGATGAACAGAAAAGCGGGACTCGTCAGAGAAAAGAATATTGCGCCATTCGTTTCTAATCCAGTTGGCATGCTCACGCTCAGCGTTACGTCAGCGAACTAGACGTCAGTTACTAGACGTCAGCGTTAAATATCGATCTTTATTGGGCGCTGTTGCAAATCTACGACCTTGCCCTGGTCTTGCATTTCCAGTCTCTATGAAACGGCTCCAGATCCTTGATATCGTACTTTGTGCGACTCCAAAGGCTTCTGCTACTTCGACTTGTGTTTGGGCCCCTTTTAACCGACCAACAACTCTCCAAGCTCCTGATTCAGTTAAAATCCTTCGTTGATACATCGCACTCATCAAAACAAAACACTAACGGAATGTCGATCATTCTTTACTACATTATCATTTATTAAGTTGAATGCCAAATTCCATTCGCTGCCACTAAAGTGTCGTTTTAGGCCTCAAGCTAAGAATTTGCGTACTCCGAAGTTTGAAAATGTGAAAAATTTGCATTTTTGACTGTCTTCTTCCATTTTCCGCAAAAAAATGATCTTATGCCATTGTTTTATATAAAACTTACAATACCCTTTAATTCTTTTAAGCAGTGTATTTTTTTGATGAGGGTTAAAGGATTTCTTGAGGGAAAGTGGGTGGGTTTTAGCTTCACCCCTTCCTAAAGTTGTAATGAAAGACAATATTTTATATGAGTACCATTCATGCCAATCAGAACACAATTTCATACTGAAAATATTAATTATATTGTATTGGTGCTTTTTAAATCATGTCACGTTTTCTCATTTACCAGATCCCTGGAAGGCTCCTCTTTGAGCTACGCATTCGAAGTGAAGCCTGTGAACGTGGTGATCCGTAGGAACACGCTCAATCCCTGCAGCCGGACATTCACCCCGGAGTCAGGACTGACGGGCCTGCTCTCCGCCCATTCGCTTCCCGACCTGAGCAACGTCACCTCCCTTACTTGCAACTACAGCTTCGACGCGACCAAGATGCAGCAAGGGCGGGTGAGACTCAAGATATTCACGTCGCTCAGGCAGGCCAAGGAATGTTCGGAGTGCAGGCAGGAACCCCTCTTCGCCGAAGTGAAGCTTGGGCTGGAAGAGAGGATATGCTTTTGCAAGGTGATCTGATTTTAAGGCATTTGATGAGGGACATCGCACGCGAGTGTAAAATGTAATTTTAATCCTCTAAGCAAGATGCTCAAAAATCAAAAAAATAATTTTTTTGGCGTGTTTCCAGTCCACAAGAAGTTAAGCTGATGTGTACGTAAGATGGAAGGGGTCTCTAGGAGGTTTATCCCTTCCTTCCATTCAATCTAGGTTTGATCTGCTTATTTTCAAAGTTATAAAGATGCGATGTTGGAGTTCACTTCTGTGCCCAACGTTGCTTCCTAGATTGACCTTTAAAAATCCTCATTTAACATTACCTTTGCGGAAGCTCTTCAAAAGCATTTTTTATTTTGTACAGAAAAACTTTGACATAACCACCGTTCTATTTTAACTCTTATATTCAATCAAGTTGTATAGCCTAGATAATATATAGTGTCTTCATTAGTCTTGCTTATTGCATTAATATAACTATTAGATATCTTTTTTTACACTTAGCAATTACATTTTCTTATTAAAATGTTTCATAAATGATCGCTGCACATAACATATATTTATAATACTCTTATCTACCAATAAGTCTTTGGACCCCCATGCAATTAAAGATATTTGCCGTCCTAATCTACGTCACGCCTTCTATACTTAAATATCGTGTAGCAAACAGCATTGGAATCAGTCGCATGCAGGATGTTCTCGAAATTCAGAGTTGTTCTACTCCGAAAAAGGCATACTTGTCGGATATCATAGAATGGCCGATCCTTAAGGGACACATCCAGTGAGTTGAACTTTCCAAAATCCACAGTGGTTTTTGTGATTAAGAAGTGGAAGGTGATTGGTGAATGTGGGAATGCGCCTCGACCCGTCAGACCCACTAAACTAAGAGATAGAGACCGAATACTGCTGTCTAAAGAAATTCGGAAAAACCGCACCAAACCAATGACCCACATATCCAGGAGTTCCAACAAGCATGTGGAACTGTTGTTTCGATAAATTTCACTCTCAAGGAAGCACATTTATTTGTTTTCCATGGTCGTGCATCCCCCACATCTCCCCATAAGCCTTTGATTAAAAAATCAAATCGCGCTGCTCGGTTGAGGTGGTGGCAAGGCACCTCGAAATTGGATCGTAGATAAGTGGAAACAGGTTTTCTGGAGTGATGAATCAAGGTTCAATCTCCACCAATCAAATGGCAGAGTCTGGTTTTGGTGTATGCCTGGAGAACGCCTATTGCCAGAATGCATTGTCCTACAGTAAAGTTTGGTGAATGCGGGAATGTTTCCCGTGGTATGGACTGAGACCCTTGATCTCAATTCATGGTAATTTCAACACCGACTCCTATTCCACTGTTCTAGATAAGTATGTGCTTCCTATGCAGTGGCAGTTTTACGGGTTGGACAATTGTTACTTCCAGGATGACAGCACCACATTCATGTTGCGAGGTCCACCATGGATTAATATGATGACAATATGAGTAAAACCGGTGAACCGACTGGACTAGCATGTCTAGAGACCAGACTTGAAAGCCTTTGGGACGAGTTGGATCGCCGAATTAAGGGGTGCAGCAACTGCCCAAAATTGGTGAAATAACTTACATGTCTTCTCCAAAACGAGTGGAAGAAAATGCCACTGTCCATTATCCAAACACATATGGAAAGCATTCCCCGGAGGGTTAAGGCTGTAATTGCCTCAGTTGGAGGTTCTACCAGTTATTGAATATGAATTAATTGTGTTTATCTCTTTTATCACAGGTGTCCATTTAATTATTGGTAGATAGTGTATAATATAATGTAACATCATACATATATATATGATCTATGTCATCTATTCTTGTTAATACTATTCAGTACACGTAAAAATTTTTCTACGGCCAGCACTTTTGCAGCACCAGAATTTTGCGATAAATACTGTAAACGTACTAAACCCATTTATAGCGTAAAAGATCGTGTGAGCAGAAAAAAAAATTATAATATTTTCTGTAATATTTTTTAAGACTTAAATGCTTTAAATTAGGAAAATATATAGCAAGGCAATCACCACCAGGAGGACAATATTGTATATAACATTTTATAACAAATAACAGTCAAAACATTAATTAAATTATGATGCAAAAAATACGTATACAATATTGATAAAACTGTTCTTTTCTGACATCATTTATTTTTCACAGGTATCTACACATCGTAGTCACACTTTAATTTCCTTGGGACCACGCATGCAGTTCTCTCTACATGCCGAGTCATCATGGGACAAAAAACTTCCACAAAAGCATGTTGTAAATGGAAGTTACGTCTTTTACACAGAGTCCAGATGTGGGCCTGAAAAACTCGAGCTTGATCTCCAGGGTCAATTAACATTTCCTCCTTTAATTCCTGCGCCAATCACTTGTCCTGATGGACAATGCTCAGATAGTTCCATATTTTGCTTGTGGAAAATACCAGTCTTCTACAGAATGGACCTGTTGTTGAAAGTTGATGGTTTGCCAGAACAAGGTAACTGTAGTACAGACCATGCCATGGTCAACAACATCGTTCTTTGTCCAACGGGCGAAGAGCAGGAAGTTCTGTTGCACAAAGAAGACATATACGATTCACACGTCATCATCAGCTTGAGACTGACAGAGAAATCCCTGAATTTCACTGTGAAATGGACGCAGTTACGAATGCTGCCTACCAGAGGTAGCTCAGAAACCCTCGTTTCACTGGGAAAAGACTGCGACTTTTTATGCACTACTTCTATGGCTTGTCTCACCAGAGAACTTGTGTGCAACGGTGTTAATAACTGCCCAGGTCCAGGCAATTCTGCAGACGAGGAAATCAGTCTGTGCATGCTGCCCAGAAACAGCTTCAAGCTCTACTGGTGGATAATAGGCTTTGGACTAGGGATATGTGTATGTTTAACATTCTGTTTGGTGTTCACTATATGTCGAAAGTGTCAAGTACGTCGTCACAGAATATGAAAACCTGATCGTTCAAATATATCATTTTTTGTTGCGTTTTATATTCTTTCTGTAAATATTTCTAACTTTTTTAATATGTAGGGGAAGACACTCTTACACTCAGGGTACAATGAAACAAAATTTACTACTTTTTTTTCCTGGTAACAAATTTGCGTGTACAAAAATAAAATTAATGTACACTTTTAACCTACTATTTTTCCAATCTAAATGAATTTTTAAATAATTTTTATGATTTTGTAAATAGCGCTTTCATATTTTAAAAATTGCAAAAGGTAAATGTCTGTTGTCTTTCGCTGTACCCCATAAACCGGGGTACAATAAAACACTTAATAACACTTCACAAACACTCAAGTAATGGGAGTCATAATTCAAATTTCAGCATATATGTTTTATGTACATGTATAATAAACATTAATAGACGTAAATATGAAATTTAAATGGAAAAAATAAATTTAATGAACTGCTATAGCTTGAGATGAAAACATAACACTTTTATTAGTGGTTAGTCTAGTTTTTCACTTTTATTAAATTTACTTATATCAATCTCGAAAATTAACATTTCTGCTTCCCTTTCTGTACTACATGAAGGAACAGAAAGTTCTAGTTTTGATACTATTTGAGTTTTTTCAAAAATATATAATTCCGAAGAACGCAGAAATTTGAAGCTTGGACTTAGTCGTTTTAAGTACAGAACTTCGCAATCTGTTTGATTTAAGTTTATTATATACCCAACAGAGTACAATTTTTTTTTTTTTTTTTTTTACATTTAAGTTCACCTTCCTTGATTAAAACATAATCATTTAGAGAGAAACTCCTCGTATCATACATGTTATGTGAGAATAGCTCATAATCTGTACTATTTGGATTGTTAGTTAAAAGACAATCTGGATTGTCGACATCTTCAGAGTCTGAAGGATATAGAGTACGATTTAAAAACTATTCTTTATTAACTTTATGTGCTCTATGAGCACTCTTATGCAATCTAAATATTTAATAGTAACATATTTATTTTAAGTGAATGCATTCACTTGGGGTACAATGAAACATGTTTCATTGTACCCCAAATTGAGGCTACAAACAAAATAAACTTTTACTAATTTCTAATATTTAGTTTTTTAATTCTAGCTTTGAAAATATGAAGAACACCCTATATAGACTACAATATTTGAAAAATAAGTAATTTTACATATGAAAACATGGAGGTAAAGCAAAATTACTTTTAGTAACAAAAATTACTTTCAACGGTGAATATCCAATAATTTTTCATATCTCTTGAAGTAAAAATGCGATTTTCTCCAAATCACATCAGTAACTGGAACATAAAATTGTATAATAAGTGTGTGAATTTCAACTTTCTGTGACAAATCATATTGATTTTAGATAGCATGTTTCATTGTGCCCGTGTTTCATCGTACCCCAACTTCCCCCATACACTCTAAAACACTGATATTTTCAACAATCATATCACTCTTACATAAACTGTTTCTTATACTTAACGGAAATGTTCGTTTCTGAAGTTCGTAGTGTACAATGATAATCATTACTGAAGTTTTCTCTTAAATGAAAACCACTGTTTTCCTTTTTCATTTAACAGAGATAAATCATAACTTCACTATAAGCTCGTAGTCTAAGTAGCGACAAGCCATAAATTACTTTTTTTCAGCAATTTTCTGGAGTATCGAAATACGATAAAGTTAAATACTCGCATGTAAGAAAAGTAATAGGAACGGTCAAAGGAAAACATTTTCCAATAACATTCGAATTTATTTAAGGAAATCACTTGGAAAGATCTACGCGAAACGAAATAGATATTTCAAATGCCGAAAAAATTGTTTTTATAGTTCTTTCAATAGAAGAAAAAAAAATTATGGAAATATTGATCTTACAGTAACAGAGATCTTAATAAAAGAGTTTCTGAAATCAATTCGAGGAATTTTGGAAATTCATTAATTTATCTTAATAACTTTTGTAAGCAGCTATTAAAAACCACTTTCAAGCGATGGTTAAATTTTAAAGTTTTCTGTTGTTCATCTAGAACTATATTAGAGAGTTTTACTTTTCTAAGTATTAAAAATCAAAATTGAAAATTCCTATCATTTTAAAAATACACAGTATGAAAGAAAAATTCATAGTTATCAAAATTAATGTATTGTTATTTGTGTAAGTGCTTGTGTGTGTGTTAATATATAACTTAACCGCGCTGTAAAAAACACTAAATTGCTTTTAAAGAGAAAGGTTATGCTTTTCTGTAAACTTTTTTTCTCATTAAGTTCTTATCGGCAGTGTATTATCTACATCTCCAGAAACTTTTTTCTTGCATATAAAAGTACAATAAAATAAAACTTTTAAGTACATTAGATAAAATACATTTAAAACATCTGTCATATAATATTACAAACCAGTATAGAGAATTTTCGAGAATATTTTGAGCAATGAATTTTCTTATCTTTCATATATTTTTCGCAATATATATATATATATATATATGTTTAATACCAATATATATATATATATGGCATAATCATTGAAGATATACAACTATTAATAATAATATTGAGGATATACAACTATTTTGAAGTTATCCCTAAAATCTCGCCAAGTTTGATGGCGATATATCGCCAATTTTGGCGCAAGAAAGACTATTGTGTTGGAAAGTGTTTTATAATCGATGCATTTGACATAATTTATCTTTCTTGTTACATTAAAAGTTACTTTTCGTAAAGAAATTGTTCTTTGTTTAAAAAAAATCTAGTTTTAACTATAAGATCATTTACGAAACGTTTTACTTGTACAGATATGTTTACCTTAAGATATAAGAGTTATTTATAAAGAAACCTTCGAATTCATAAAAATGTGAGGTATTCGGATAGTTGAAAATTTACCTTTGATTTTTAAAGAATTGATTATTGAAGTATATTTGAATTGAGATTTTAATTTGAGGACTATTAATTTTTCTTTGAGTTACAATCTTTATTTTATTTTTTAATTTTAAGAAAACTTATATTTATTATTTAGAAACTCTTAAATTATTCGTAAAACATAATTTGTTCCAGATTTTCAATTAATAGCTACTAGACACATCAAAAAACTGATAACTTTTTTTTTCAAATTTCTATGGAATTTTAGTCCGGTGTACTATTTTCTTCTAACAGATTGTTCAATGAAATTAACTATCTGTCTTTCCATCTAATCGTAATGAAACCAGTATCAAAATCAAATACTATATCGAGTAAAAATGTGTCGGTTAAATGGAATTAATCATCACGCATTAGAACATGTACACTAAACATGAATTTTATCAGGCAGCCGTGGCTCACACTGCAAAAAATATTTTCCTAGATTTCATCGCAACGTGTGGATAAACGTAACGCTAACACGTCGTGATGTAAAGACTGCGGCAATTTGTTGTACAAGGCTCTTCGTGATTGGCTTATCAGTGTCGTTACGCCATGCCATGTGTGGATTTACAACACACAGTGCTGTATTCCAAAGCTGCCGCCCTTGTGCTGTATTATTTTACAGCAATATATGTGGTAAGATATCAGGTATTTCTTACAGTGCACTCCAACGTCTTAGTAACTAGATTTTCGTTGGCGACAAAACTAGTATCTCTATCATGCACCATCTAAAGCTAATTTCACTGCACCATTATATCCAAAGCCAGTGGATCCCATCTTATGTTGGAACGTACTGCAATCTATAGAAAGACAAACTAGCAAAAGAGATCTTAACTCCCTCCTTTACCGTCCTTAACTTTCTGGAATTGTACTCCTTAAAAATATAGTTATTGAGCAACCTCACTCATTACTGGTATTAAAATATCAGGTCGGGATCGGCTCGATCCCTTGCATGTGGCAGACTCCCAGACTGAGTTGACACGACTTGAAATTAGCTGCATCAAAAGTTTCTCGTTCAGAAAGCGCAAATCGAGAAAGGACAATTCAGAAAAGACCAACTGCAGTAAGGGCCAAAGTTCTCCGGCTATTTCTGCAAATGTTGATTTGTTTGGGTCTCTTTACTGAACATAATTATTATGATATATTTCTCACACTCTATTTTCAAATTGTTAGTAGTCTTATGAGCCTAATCTAACTTCGTCATACTCCGAGGATAAACATTTGCAACACACTGATCAACGAAGTGTTCAGAAGTTATAGAAGACACTCGATCAATTCTTAATTTAGGTACAGTATAATGACACCAAAAGAAAGCATTGGGAATGGACGTGAGACGACTTTTTTGCAAGACAAGACAGAGATTTACAGCTTTTTTGCGAGACGAGACATACATTTTTAACATTACGATATAGGGATTTTTGCGAGACGAGACAAAGCTTTTAGGCTATTTTGTGAGACGCGAGACGCTTATTTTTCGTCTCCCGTCCATCCCTAGAAAGCATTGAAGTTTAACCACGAAAAACTACCCAAGTTGATTAAAACTTTCCTTGGTAATCATAATATTACAGAGAGAAAAAACTTCATGAACATTTCATCTTACGTGCATGACCTTTTGAAATAATTCGGCGGAATATCTGTTGTGGTTCCTACTTTCTGCTTCTTATTTGGACGCTTTTCGAAGTTCAGTTTTTTTTTTTTTTTAACTTCCAGTAAACAGTCAAATAATAGGAAAGAACGAAAAATGGCCTATTTAATGTTAAAGAAATATTTTGAACTCTGCATCATAAAGCAAAATATTAGATATAGCTCACTGAATTTGTTTGGAAAAATAATTCGTTAAAGCCCAAAGATAACGATAATATTTTCTTTTTTCCCGAGTGAGAGCATGTGTGATTTGATTTTTAAGAATAATTTTGTATACTTCAAAACGACAGACTATAAATTTTCACTCCTTTCGGACCAGTTGTTCAAAAACATCAATTAATATACTTAAAACCAATCTTAAAAAACCCTTACTATAAAATCTGCCATTATCACAGTGTCTGATTTACAAGTACCACACCCTCTAATGATATAATCCCCAATAACTCGCTTGAAGAACAAAGAAATTTAATATTTAAGGTCAACGATGCTAAAGAAATCGATACAGTAACTAAAAACAATAGAAGTTTTTAATGGAAATTTCAATGTTAAGTAATAGAAACTTTTAAGAGGTTTTTATTTATATTTATTTTTTTATTTGTTATTGTTTGTTTGTTTTTTTCATATATGAAGATTAAAAATCTTTAAACCGCAAACGTTAGTTTAAGCAACTTTTTTTTTTTTCAATGACAAGTAAAACTCAAAAAACTGCTTGGATTTTTTTAAGGGGGTAAGGGTTTATTGAACGTCATAAGAAAAAAAAAAAAAAAAAAAAGAAAAGAAAAGAAAAGAAAGAGAAAAAGGGAGGAAGGAAGAAAAGAAAGGGAACACTATAGATGGATAGAAATACTGAAACGGTGACAAATATTTTCTACTAACTTTCACTCCAAAATACTTTACCGATAAATCAACTAAGAGTTATGTAACTCCGCTCATTGAAATGACAGATACGAGTCAGAAGAATGTATTCAATAAAATATGAGAGAAAAGAAAGCTTTTTTTTTTCTTCTTTCTTTCACAGAATACGCACGAGTAAAGTTTGAAAAGAAAAATAACATTAAAATAAGTGAACCTTGCTACACTTCTTTTGACATCAGGAAACATTCATATGGTTTTGCTTTTCTTTCCGCACGACCCGAGACTAGTGGAAAAACAGGCTTCATAAATCATAGGACAATTTTTTTCCTTGTGAAAGTCTGGGAGGTTCTAATTTTAGTTATGTATTTCAGTTAGGTTAAATGATAGTTTACTTTGATAAATGGTATTTGCTGATAATCGGAGGATAAAATATAGAGCTTAATGGACGTTCCAAATGACCAACAATTGGGGAGGGGGGGGGTGGTTACTGAAGTCTCAAATTATCAGTCTTATAACTATACCATTTATGGTGGGGGGACTGTCGCAATAAGCGAAAAGTGGAGTAAAACTTATTTAATATTCTTTATATGTTTTTCTTTTTAATATTAAGGATGACTTTAGTCAAATCGTACTTAAGAAATCTACTATATAACCAAATTATATTACATTAGTCTAAAATACAAGATATATAAGAATGCTTGTTTCGCACTCGTTAATTTTTTTATTGTTTTCTTCAATTCGCTTAAAATTCATAGCTGATAGTTGACATTAATCCATTTCATTCATTTATGTTCCATTTCCCACTCAGCAAAAAAGAGCAAATCCTCAGTGCTTTATATCCATAGAAAGCCACCTTCAAACCATAAAATCTGTATAAGTATCATAATCCATTAAACTGAAAATTATTTAAATAATCGTATCTGGTTTGGTGGTGGTTAGTCACTAGTGATAAGAATACCATTGCAATACTGAATTGGCTAGTGCAATGTGTGCTTTTCAAGACAGCTCAAAGATTCCTTCAGCTTTCTATTGCTATCATTACCACCAATATTTTCTGAAAAATAATATTACATCTTATTCTAGCGCGCGATACATTTTTGATATTGTTCCTGCAGGGGCGTAGCCAAAAATTTTTCATGGGGGGGGGGGGGGTTACGACTACTGCAACTCACATATATGCATACATGTGTGTGATAAGTGAGTGAAGAATATACATTTTGTATAGCAAAAAAATTCCTCGTGAGGGGGGGGGTATGACCCCCCTAACCCCCCCCTTGGCTACGCCCCAGTATTCCTGTTTATACACGCTGGAAAACAGTACTACACACGGTGAGCAAATCCTGTTAATCCCTGCGGCCCAAGGAAACCTATTTTTAAAACACATCTTCAAACTATTTTAAGTAACTCTACGCTCCTTGTTCCTCGGAATTTCAGCTTCAAAACCCTGCATCCTATTAATAACAGTAATACAATCTACCTGAATATCTAAGAATTGAAATATAGTACTGTGCATGGTCTAGACTATCAAACTGATAGATTCGTAACTGCTCTGTTACTAATTCATGACCAAAGCAAGGGCGGATTGAAAGGGGGCGGAAGGGGCGACCGCACCCGCCCGTGAAAAAGAAATTAATGTAAAAGATCCTATTTTACTTCCATAAAATAATTGCATATGTCAATGTTCTAACTAGCCGCCCCCCCCCCGACAAAATTGCATTAATCCGCCACTGGACCAAAGGGATGTATAATATAGGGGGTTCACTAATACCAATATTTTCTAAAACAATATTACATTTAAACAAGAAATATAAACCATGCCTTTATAAAACACTTTCCAAAAGATTTTTATTTGCTCATGTACTACAGTGAGAGAACTGGTCATAAATCAAAAGCACTTTTAAACTTTCCTGGAATGGGCTAAAAGTCGCTACAGAAAAAGATGCATCAAAAAGAATGCTGTCGCAATACTTAACCCATTAAGAGCCAGCAGGGGCGTAGCCAGACATTTTTCATGGGGGGGGGGGGAGTTACGACAACTGCAACTCATATATATGCATACATGTGTGTGATAATGTAGTAAAGAATATACATTTTGTATGGTAAAAAATTTCTCATGGGGGGGTTATGACCCCCCTAACCCCCCCTTAGATACGCCCCTGAGAGCCAGTGTTCCTCTTATGAGAGAGGGCGCCTAGACATAATATTTTTACTGTCGATTGCAAAAATGCATAAGCGTTATTATATTTTCCTATTCCGCGAACAGTGAAAGCGATTTCTACAAAATTCTTAGGGGTGGCATAAAATGTAGCATGCTTATCTTTCACTTTTTTTAGTATATTTTTCAGACGGGAGCGGGGATGTTTATTCTTCATGAAATTTATGCCAGAAATTTAATTTGTCTTTGCAAGCTCCAACATCGAATGGGGGGATTGTAATAGCAATGGACAAGTAATACAGTATTTTGGGAATCTGAAGTAGTATGGTAGGCCGTATTTTCTGAGTTGCATGATACACAATACATGTTTTCGTTTATAAAGATAGTGCTAAAGTACTTACATTTTTAAATGGGGGTATCAATAAATAATGCACGATTTTTAAGTTAAAGAAAATAGTAAAAATGACGTTACTTCCTAAAAGAGGAACTACAGAGGGTGTTTACACATTTTTAGAACGATTTCGATAAAGAATTTTAAAAAAGTAAATGTTTCAGAATAAAAATTTTTGGCAAAAGATTATTATTTGAAATGAGAAATACATTCTGCTACTTTTAAATTTATTTTTCTTTCAAAATGTCATATGTAAACAAGCTGTTGATTGAAGGATATGTTTTCGCGCTTTCCGAAGAGAAATATTCGTATTCCATAATTCAAAAACGTTCTGAAATGCATGGTATTAAAATTTCTAAGTGCAAAATAAGCAACATTATTAATCGGCAAGGTAAAAACCGTCAAACATCGTTTCTACATACAAAGAAGACTCCAAACGAATATCCGAGAAAGGTACGTACTGTTTCAAACGTTTCTAAAGTAAAATCGCTGGTAACAAAAGAAAATCCACCAACACAGAGATCAATTGTAAAGTCTTTAGATACATCTGTAGCAACAATAAATAAAATAATAAACCAAGATTTACAACTTAACCCTCTGGCTGATCATCCCGCGATTTCCACGGGCAACTCAAATGTAGCAAAATTTGCTCATCCCGCGATTTTCGCGGGCAGGTGTTTTTCTTCCTGTATTGAGGAGAGATTCCCGCCGTTTTCACCGTTTAACCAGTGAAATAAATTAGATACAGTTTTAGACGTTTAATTTAGGTTTTGACCAGCACTTGCCGTTAGTCGTCTACTAAACTGAGGCATTTGAAGGTAATACTCGGTATGTAATGCTCTAACTTCACTTGTTTGCCGCCTTGTCTAATCAGAAATGGCTGGTAGAAATCGTTCAGCAATTGACAGAGTGTATATTACGGATGATTTGTGAGATTCTGAAAGAGATTTTAGTTTTGATAGTGATAGTGATTTAGATTCAAAAACCTGCAAAGATTTAGGCGGTGGTGCATTTTCTTATATTATATAATAAACGGGAATTAACTGTAATTCAATTGAAATTTATTTAAAACAATTTTTTTTTATGTAATAACATCTGAAATTGGTTTTTCTGAAGCTTAGTTTCTCATGATAAAAATCTATATAAAAAATCTTTTCTAGAAAGAAAGAATGCATATTTCAATTCTCCAATGTATATAGATTTGAAATATGAAAAAAAAAAATTACACAATTTTTGAAACGACTTTGGTCCAAAAATTGAGCAGTCAGAGGGTTAAAAAACTAAAAAACATAATTTTCACCAGCTTTTGCCGAGACATGTGGCTCAACACAAGTCATATTTCGAAAACTACCACTGCATTCCTTGAAAAAATGAAGACTGATACAAGTATTGCCTATATACCTTTTCAACATATTCCTGCGAAGTCCCCTGACGTTTCACCTATGGACTATTGTGCCTTTGTTCTGTTAAAAAGAGCGCTTTCTAAACGCAAACCCACCACGATAGATGGACTCTAGAAAGTAGTGGAAGAGGAATGGAAAGCAATACCCCTGGAAATTTTACGTAAAGCTCTTCTATCATGGAAATCACGATGCAGACTTATAGTCCAGAAAAAAGGCTATCAGATCGAACATTTAAAAAATAGTCGTTACATTTTTAAACATTAATTAAACGGCCCCGAAATCGTTCTAAAAATGTGTAAACACCCTCTGTAGAGGGCGCTACTGACTGGATGCAATCCAAGATCTCGTAATTCCATGTGCCCAAGTTCCTCGCCCAAGGCACCCCTCCTTAGGCAGCCCTCGAGCAGTTTTGTCGTAATACACAATACAATACAATTGCACGTACTCATAGCGTTCGTCGATCACCAGTAAAATTGCGTTAGTGATTACACATCAACTGTAATGGAGCAAAAATCTGTAATAACATTTCTTTTTGGGCAAGGAATAGAAGTAGGCACATTCGACTGCTGCACGACAGTACCCGTTCACATGTACTTCGACCAGTTCATGAAAAATTGCAAGGATATGGTTGAGAAGTTTTGAAGCACCCCTCCTTACAGCCCAGACCTGGCACCTTCTATTTTCCATCTCTCTGAAACCATGCTGAAGTTCCTAAGCGGTAAGACGTTTGACTCAAACGGCGAACTCAAATAGTCCACGTGAAAATGGCTCTTCTCACAGCTGAGAGAGTTGCATGAGACTATTTTTCAAATTTACCCATCGTTTGGTAAAATGACTCAACAAATCTGCATAGAAGTTATATGGTAAAGGTAATAAATGAGCAGTACTTTCATTTATGTTTCTTATTGTCATTATTTGCTTTTTCTCTTATTTATTTCTTTATTCATTCTGGTATTATGTGCGTTACTTATTGATATGTCCACGTATTAATACGAAATTATTAGTTCAAAGAACGGTAGATTTCATTAACTATATTTTTTGATAACTATAAAGTCTGCATTATAAATCTTTTTTGTTTAAATTGCTGACTCGCGTTTTAAACAAAAACTCACTTGTTAATCTTTAATTCTCATACATAAAACAGTAAACTTCAGCTCATATTCATTCATCAATCGTTTATAATATTTGTTTTACAATCATTTCATCGTTTGTAATATAACTGTCGTATAAGAACTGTGCTATAGTGACTTTATAATAGAAAAAAAACGGGCATATATTTCGTTCAGAAAGCACTCTGGTTTATTCCGAACACTCGTATTTCAATATTATTTATAAATTGTACGTTTTCAGCAAAATTCATGAATTATTACGTGTAATTTTATTGATATGATGATTTTTTTTTTTCAATTAGAGGTTGCGATGGAGCTACACATCTTTTAAGTACAGAAAACAAAGAATTTGTCTTTTAGTCAAATCTTATTACGGCTTTATGCTTTTCGTGTCTATGTTTTTAAATATTCCAGTCATTGAAATTTATAGCTTATATTTCACAGTTACATGCTATATTATCTTTTTTTATTAATCAAAACTAAAAATATGTTTTAACTTGCATATGAGGTACATAGAAAACTATTTTTATTTAAGTTACCCTTAAGCAATAGTCTTAAGTAATCTTGTGTGACTTGCCCATGAGACATATTCGAAATTATTGTCTTCAGCTTGTGCATAAGGAATGCTCAAAATTATTTTTCTGTAGTTTTCCCATAAGTATTATTTAAATTATTTCTAAGAAAACATCATAGTTCACATCGGAAGTATTTTCTACCCCTCTAGAAGCCTTTTCATGCATTAAAATAACAAAAAGCACTCCTTAACATTTTAAATAAACGTATTTTCCCTTCTTCACTTTTTTCTAATAAGTTATAACGTATATTTATATTTTAAATTGCACCGCAAGTCTTTGATGAGATGTTAGTCTAAAATGGGCTTTAAATAATTTTTTAAAAGCATTAAACTACATCTTTTTTACCAATTAACTTCAATTTAGTTGTTTTTTTTTTTCATGGTCACTTTTATGCTTATCTTTCTATTCATTAAACCGCTAAATTTATACTCCTCTGAAATTAAATTCACTATTTCAAAATAAGTCAAGGGGTATTTTTACTCCTTGAAAAATTTCTTAGCAATATCTTTGATTTATAACCATTCTCAAAAATAAAAATTCACTACTTTTACCTGAACTTTCTTAACATGCCGAAATGTAATTTACTTATCTCCCTTTTTATGCCAACCACCTTTTAAGTCTTAGAATCAGAAATAAGCTTAACATTTAACAACTTAAAATATTGATTACTAATCACGGTTTAATCATTAGCCGCAACGTGTAACCCGAATAACTCAATAACCAATAGAATGCAATTAAGTCTTCACACAGTCCCTGTTAGTAGATCGAACGGACTTGCAGCTGCTGTGCAAGATGATTGTTCATGTGCTTTTCAATAATCTAGTAATTAACGTTAAATCCTTAACCACGGTGTAAGGGGATTAAAAGCATTTGATATTACAAAATGAAGGCATTATCTTCTACAGTTATAAGTAATTGATTATTGTATAAGTTTTAAAGATGTGTTACTTTGAAAATAAATAATTTTCTTACACAAAAACACATAGTTCCATTTTATAACTATTCATAAAATAAGGAGGATTAGAAAAAAAAGAAGCTTTATGGGAATACTTATGAATTTGTATTTAAAATATCAGTGGAGGGGGGAGGGGGGATTAACCTAAGCAATTGCTTCTTGACTAATGTATTAAGAGAAAAAAGACAGAAATACTGAATGATTGCAATAAAACTATAAATACTGATTTTAGTAAAATTCCTATGCATATGCAAGGATCAACATGCAAAGCATTTATTGTTATTAGAATTATCTTTAGGTTTTTTTGAATTGTATATTAAAAGATAGTAAAGCAAAAATATTACCGCAAATTTGACATCTTATTTTTTCACTAGCGTTTGAAAAAAGAATAGTCATTTTTTATTTACACATCTGTTTTACCTACCTATTACAATTTGATGAATGGGAAAAAATTACCAACAATGTTGTACACGAATACTTGCATAAATAAACAATTTTAAAATTTTAAAAATATCCCGAAAGTTAATTAATTTTCCCAAAAAATCAAGGAATGTTATGTCAAAGATAGCACAAATATGTTAACGCATTAAATTGCCATATGCAGAAAATGTGACTTCATATTGGAATTAAATAATTATGTGAAACGCAGCTTAATACACGAATTTGTCAAATTTCCAAACCAAATTTCAAGAATAATGTATTTGTTGTCATAAATATTTCAAATTTAAAATAAGGTAAATATTTCTATCGAATTAAAATATTTTAAAGCACTCAAATTTATCGCAGATGAAATAATGATCGAAATTGCTTGCATATCTGCAGATTACACTATATTAATATGTAATTTCCTGATTTTTTTTTTCAGTGTATTCATGAATTCGAACTGTGTAGGGAAGACGCAGGCAACACGGGGTACCTAACGCTAGTAACAAAAATAAAACTATTTCACTTGCATAATCGCTTTTATTTTTGCAATCTTTGGAAATCAGCCATTCAAATTTCTTTCATTTTAGTAGCAATTAGACTTAGCATTATTTTTAGAAATATAAAAGTCCCACCCCCATGTTGCTCCCTAAGTGGAGCAACATGGGGAATCCTAAGAGGGCAAGATGGGACATAGTCTTTTCACCACTGATGTATACAAAATTCGCTGATGACTGCCCAGGTGAATCTGCTGATGTGAAAGCAGTCAAGTTTTTACGAACTGCCTTGTCTGTTCTTTCTAAAGTTGTTTGAGGCACTGAAAATGTCTTCACTTCTAGCATGTACCCCATTTTTCCTTCTATAACAGCATCCACAGCTCTTTAAATACTTTCTTGCGATCAATCCTATGCTGTCTTTCTCCTGTACGTCTTCACCAACTTAGAACAATGTAAAAGCATAATCTTGACACTAGTCCCCATTCTACTAATTGTATATTTAAAAACACTCATCAAAAAGAATATACAATACAGAAATTTACAAGTTTTTACCTGAAAACATTATCGTTGATGTAAACTTGGTCGCAAGAAAGTACATATAATATATAGAACTATTATTGGCGTTGTAATCACGTACCAAATAATTTTTATAAAAGTACAACACCAAAAAATGATTTTTACGCAGTAAACACAAAGAACACATGGGACAGCAGAAGAATAAACGTGCGCATAAGGTTAGGTAGGTAACCCATCTTGCCCCGCAACTCGCCTTGCCCGAGTTTCCCTTATTCATGATACTGCAGAAAATATTGATATTAAAGAAAATTCTAAATAAATCGCATCTTTTACATTAATCTGAGAATAATCAATTTTGAGTCTGAGTGGTAAAAATGCCATGTGCACTAGGGTGGGCCGAAGGAAGGACATTTTAGGTCAGTGACTTCTAAAAGAAAAAAAAAATGTACTTTGCCGCCCTTAATTTTTGAAAAATAATTTAAAAAAAATAAATAATTCTATCTTTAGGTCAGACAAAGACCTTCAAAGTTTGAAAAAAAAGGTGTAAATTTAAAAAACTCTGTTGAAATACAAACATTATTAGTTTTTGTTCTGATACCATTTACGTGCTTCATTTTAATACTTTTTTCATATAGTTTTAAAAATATTTATATTCTTTTGCAGCTTTTAGGTCGCTCATAAGCCCTAAAGTTACGTAAAATTAACCAAAATTTGACTTTTCTTAGATTTTTTTACATGTTGCAGTATTTCTGCTTTCATAGTCCAGTTTTACAATTTTCTGAATAAATCTGCACTGTACAGCTCTACGCTTGTTATTTAATCGTAATTTATTGCATTAACAAACCAGAACTCACCACGAGAAGGTGGCTATACTTCGAGTACCAACCAGCCCTTCCCATTCACGCAGCCATGAAGAACAGTTATTTACATATTTACAATATATTTACATTTTCAATTACGATATGATTTTAAATAAGTCCCTACCTTTGGATTAATGTTTGAAGTTGGACTTATGACTCAGTTTTGACATAGATGATCGCCAGTATAAAGTTGTTCTTATAAATACATCTGTTATGTCTTCTCCAATTACCTTTTCTGCAAAATGAATCACTGACCAGTTTCACAATCCTTTCAACAGCTTGAGTGTGATATGGGAATTTTAAGAATTCAAACTTTGGCAATTGTTTAGTTTATAGAAATGACAAAATATCCTTGTTTGTCACATTTTTCATCAGTGGAGAAAGCGAACACGTTGACCAGTCGCCAACCTAGATTCAAGAACCTGGTGAAGTATATCTAGGACACGTGACATTTAACAAGGTACAGGATCCAAAATAGCTGAAATTTTTTTTTTCAGTATTTGGAAAAAAGCTTTGTTAACATAAGACAATTAGTCGCGATTGGCTGTGATGGCACAGCTATAAGTATGGGCCAAAAAAATTGCGTAATTCGCAACATTGAAATGAAACTTCAACGAGCATTACGGTGGTTCATCTGCCTCCTCTATTTCGATGAGCTTTCTCTTAGGATTATTTTTCAACATTTAGATGGTCCAACTACAGGTCCTGCTAAGTTTTCGTAAATTATTGGAAAAACCTTAACTGACTGAGAAAAAATAACTGCTATAACTTTGAAAGAATTCAATCGGAAGAAATCGAACTTTCAGAGAGTGACTTAAGTAACAACCAAGAATATTTATTGGATATTGTCAGAGCAATACAGAAAAGAAAATGTGACCCCGATCTCGCTCTCAGAAATTCAGGACATTTAAGTCATTCAAGTGGGTTAACGTGTGCTGCGGCTGTATATTTCCCAAACTAAACCTACTAATGAGATGAAGATACTTGTAAATTATATCTTAAAAACTTATGCCCTAGTATGGTTCGATATACAGACTACAAAACATCTGACAGCTGATCTCTAAAAATCGCGGATCCGGTGATTCAAATAAATGCCTACATTGCTAACCCTGAGAACTTGCTATTGGCCATGTCAGTAGACGACAGACCACATATAAGGTAGCTGACCTACAGAAGAATACTCAAGACAAGAGATCAACCATCAGGAAACACTTCTGTATCTAAAAGAGAATTTCTTCCTCTAATATTAAAATTTGAAGCTTCGAACTATGGTGGATTGATCGACTGGTCAACGTGTTCATTTTCCCCAGTGATGAAAAATGTGACAAACAAGGATATTTTTTAATTTCCAGAAAGTAAACAATTGCCAAAGTTTGAATTCGTAAAATTACCATGTCACACTCCAGCTGTTGGAAGGATTGTGAAACAGTTCAGCGGAAATCGTCAGAAAAGGTACTTAGGGAAGACACAATAGATGGATTTATAAAAACAACTTTATACTCGCAATCATTAATTCCAAAACTGGGTCATAAGTCCAACTTCAAACCTTAATCCAAATGTAGAAACCTGTTTAAAATTATATAGTAATTGTAAAAGTAAATAGCATATTGTAAATATTTAAATAACTGTTTTTCATGACTTGGTGGATGGGTAGCATGGAAATTGAAGTACAGCCATTTCCTCGTGGTGAGTTCATTACAATTAAATAGCAAGCGCAGATCTATACAGTGTACATTTATTCAGAACAGTGTAAAACTGGACAATAAAAGCAGAAATAATGCAACGTATAGAAATCTTAAAAGTCAAATTTTATTTAATTTTAGGAAACTTTAGAGCTTATGCGCGACCTAAAAACTGCAAAAGAATATAAATATTTCAAGATAATATGAAAAGATTATTGAAATGAAGCACGTTAATATTATTAGAACAAAAATTAATAATGTTTGTATTTCAATGTATTTTTTTTTTTACTTTTTTTACCAATTTTTTTCAAACTTTGAAGGTCATGCGCGCGACCTAAAGATATAAATATTTTTTTAATTATTTATTTTTCCCCAAATTAAGGATGCCAAAGCACACACAACCTTTTTTTTTTTTTTTTTTTTAATCAGAAGTCACTTACCTAAAGTATCTATTTTTCAGCCCACCGTAATGAGCACTCCCATGTGCTGTCCGTTCTTCCAGTCATCTAACATCACATGCATCTCACACCTTCCTCAGTTTTTAAAACACCTGCTTTAAATTTCATATGCTTCATCATTCCCGCTTAATCTAGCTGCGGAACAGCTCCCGAACTTCAAACGTGTCATTGGTCACACATGGAAACATGGCGCTCTCGAAAACCCTCGCATACTCCAAGAAGAAAATGTGAAAGCGATTGCCTCGATATTTTTCCCCTCTCTAAAATATGTAAATGCTTCGCGTCACACCCAGGCAATGCATCTTATAAGTAAACAAGACAATGTGGAAAAATGCCTAGAAAATAAAGTGGGTTTGGAAGAATATTTCGCACTTACCGTAGAGATTCCATGTCATATATTGCGAGAGTCTACCTTCCGATGCTTAAATTTCTGTTCTCAAAAGTGATATATATATATATATATATATATGCGTAGCAGCTTCCTATCTAATAAATATCCAGAGGTTGTAAAGTAACGTACAGGTATGTTCTTTTTTCTCTTTTATGGGATTGTAAAATATTTCTTCATATTTATCAAATGTGTAAAAAAGAGAAGGTTTCTGGATTATATATATACATGTGGTGGTGGGGGGGATAAATTTAAATCCACTCTGATTGGGTTGTTAGATGAACAAGTATATTTACTACTTACAAACTTACATTACTTAAGTTAGCACATTTCTTTTTCAAATAGGACACACTATTTATTTTATGAGCTAATGAATCTTAATAGTTATACCTATCTCGAAGCAAAATAAAAGGATATTTGAATATGGGGTGTTATCATACAGGATGTTTAAAAAATGGCCAAAACTTTAAGAATTAATAGCACACATCTAGAAAAGCAGCTTTTATCAAACTACGAAGGGAACATGTTTTACTAGCGGCCGCATTCACCAAGTACTTGACACCCGTGTTAACCCTTTCAGACGTTAAATAGACATCAAAAATACATTCATTCGACATCTGACCCTGGTTTCGGTGTTTTAACACGGGTGTCAAGTACTTGGTGAATACGGCCGTACGTGTACACCGAAACCAGGGTCAGATGTCGAATGAATGTATTTTTTATGTCTATTTAACATCTGAAAGGGTTAACACGGGTGTCACACATAAAAAATGCATTCATCCGACATCTGACCCTGGTTTCGGTGTACACTTACGGCCGTATTCACCAAGTACTTGACTCCCGTGTTAAAACACCGAAACCAGGGTCAGATGTCGAATGAATGTATTTTTGATGTCTATTTAACGTCTGAAAAGGTTAACACGGGTGTCAAGTACTTGGTGAATACGGCCGTAAGTGCATTATAGACACTTTAACAAAAATGTAATCCTCTATAGGTTGTGGTGGTGCCCTCGAAATTCGTCATGAGTGGTCCTTTTTAACTTAAAGGAATTGTGCGTTGCCAGATATAGGACTATATTGGCCCTCGAAAAAAAATTCCCAGTGAGAACTCAGCTCAGCTTTTGTTACATTTTAAAGTCGCTGCTTTAAACTACCGCCAATTTTAATGTTAGTTACAAATGGATAAGCATTTTGATTAGAGCAAATAACCCTAATTATCTTACATAAAGCAAGAACGTCATCGATACAGTTATCATTCAAAATAAAAAAGATATGTACGCGAAAAGAGATTTTTTATCGCCAACTAATCCTATCCACGACGAATTTCAAAAAATCCTGAAGATGAAATTTAAGTACTTATGTTTGTAACATTTTTTTAAGCAAGAATTTTATTTTTACCTCATTTTCTCGTAGGGATAAGTAGGTGTAGGACTATGTCTAAACAACGTTTTGGTCCCTTACTCCTGTTTGAGTGCCAATTCTACATTCCCAAAAAATTATTTTTAGGTACTTGAGTTTTAAAGCAAGCATTTTTACGCCATGTTATTTCCTATGAGACAGGAAGAAAAATATAAACATAACGTTTTGGCTCGCCACCCATGTTTGGGCACGAGCTCTAAAAAACCCTGCTTTGTATGTTTGTGTAGTTATGGCAAAGCCACTCATGGGCTATCTGCCTAGGATTAGGGGGGGGGGGGTGGAGCCTTGGTACTTGAGGACGTTGTAAGGGATTCTAACGCGTATTCACGTTACACTGGAGAAAACCGACCAAACTGCAGACCATTAGATCGTCAGCCGCGCGATAGTCCAGGCCAGAACGCTGGGCCTTCACACTTCAGCCGTATACCATTTCTAAAAAAACCCTTAAATTAATTGGTAGGTACTTATGTTGATTACATTTCGGTTATCTCTATTTTCCTTTAAAACATGAAAGAAAATGTGGAAAAAATATTTTGGTCCTTTACCCTCGTTTCGTTGAGAATTTTTAAAAATCGCTTCTTAAATGACTCCTTTGGCACAAAAGAAATAATTTCCAAAAACTTAAGGTCTGTTTCTCCAATATATATTAATGGGAACAATCAGTCAGTCAACCATTTAGTCAGTCAAGACATCTTCCTTCATATAGAGAGATATAAATTTTGTATACTCCGATAACGGAAAGCAAATTAGTTTCGCATCACATACTTCAATTTGTAAATGAAGGAAAAAAGAACTGGACGTGTGTGAACAAATAGTGTTTTGAGAAAAGAATTTTCAAACTGTAACTTTCTCGAATCTTTTCGTGAAAGCTTTTGTCTAAGATACACAAATTACGACATACCCAGGACCTATCCTAGCTGGGAGAAGATGGTGCGTGGGATGTGGGCAGCTAAATATAAATACGACGAAAAACAAATTTAAAGCATGAGGTTTGTGAAGAAAGGCGGCCAATTTTAATTTGCAAGTGGGCGGCAGAAGATCTATGATTGGTTCTGCATGAAGTAGTTGTCTACATTTCGAAATGTCATATGCTGAAAGGCTTTAAGACAGCTTATGTAAGAACTGAGGAATCTTTTCTACATATAAATTTCTCTTTGGATATATGTTTTGAGAATATATGTCTAGACACATGCCCTTGATTAAAAGAGAGAGAGAGAGAATACATTTAATAGCATTTTTTTAAACAGAATATGATAAACAGTTTCATGAATATCTTAAAAGATTAGGAATATAATGCGGAATATATTAGGAATATAATTTATTTTCATCTTTTATATAATGTAAAATAAGACTCCTAGACATTAATATTGTGTAACCGCTAATTAAATGCTTCAAACGATCATGCAAGTAGGCTTGAAAAGTCTTAGAGAAAACGCTTTTGTAAAAAAAGAAAGTGCTTTTGTAAACAGAGATAGTGCTTTTAAAAATGTTTCTTGAAAAAACTGTCAGCAAAGCGGAAACAATCTCTGTCAAAATAATAAAGAAAAATGAAATCTGGTTTTCATGCGAAAAGGATTATTAATTTTATGCATAACGCAATTCTTGTGTCCTCATAAAATGTTGCCTATAGACTCCTTCTCATTTATAGCCGAAGATTGACAGCTTTGGACAGTTAAGAAGCTATTAACCTTCAGCGGTTCTCCAGCATAAACGTTTGTTGTTCCCCTCAGTTTAAAGCATTGGTTCCCAACCGGTAAGTCACGACGCATAAAAAGGTCGCAGTGGCTTTTCTGGGAGGTAGACGGTTATTAAATTTAAAAACCAAAATTTTAAAATTTTTATGTAATTAAGTTTAAAATAAAGTATTTAATGCTGATAATTTCTTTATGGTATCACCTTGAAAATACTTACCGAACTATTTTACCTTTTAGATTTATATCCCAAGCTGTTATGGTGAATCAATAGCATGAAAGGATATGGAGGTTGAGGGACGGAAAGGAAAATTTTACAGTGATAATTAAGTAACTAAAATCTGACATTCAACAAAGCAGATGAATGTCAGTGCCTAAAAAAAGATCCCCTTACATCCTTGTTTTACAAAGAAGTATAGTAGTAAAGAGGGAAAGACGTGAAAACCGAAAATGTAATTTCAAACATGTCGCTAAAATCAAGTGGCAAAAAATAGCATTGAAGTCTGGACAAGATGAAATATTTTGGCATTTTAAGTAACTTTTCCGTATGAAGGACGTCATTATATAAAAATACAAGAAACAAAAGCCAGCAATAACTTGGATGTCCAAGATAGCATTAAACTGGAAAAAAGCTATGTCAAGAATGATATTGCTTGTTCAGCAGATACAGTCTTAATGCCATATTAATCTTGCAAACTAGCGGGAGACATCAATCATTATATATCTCAAAACAGTATTTCTATATTCATCATTTGGTTATCTCTGATTGTTTCTAAGGGATTAAAGACGAAGTTACCAAATTAGTTGCCAGCCCTTCAGGAGAACATTATGCTGCATCGAAATGGGAGAAATTAAGAGCGAATATATTTTTATGGTTTGTCTCCGTTAGATAACGCTGGGTGATGAGGGTTTCTCGCCACCGGAAAAGATGAACAATTCCTTTAAAAAAAGGTAGACAACCAATGTCTTTTTTTTTTTTTTTTTTCAGGTCGCTACTACATCACTCATTGTTGATGAGACCGAATGACTATTTCCGGCGTATTTAAGTGTATCCGTCAATACCTCACAATAGTTCGCTTGGAAAGTGTAGTGATGCATCCATCCTCCCTGGTGCAGTTCCATAAACGGCGCGAAAATCGCCACTTTCAGAGCACTTCAATGCAGTGGCGGATCCAGAAAAAAAATGGGGGGGGGGGCTAAATTTTTAAAAAAGCTTATTTCACCCAATTAAATTGTACTATAAATCAAAATTTTAGTCTAAACCAATGTACACGCTTTTGGGAGGGGCTAAGCTATAAAATATGATCATTTTAGCTAGATAAAGTAATAAAGCAGAATGTTACCCTGTAGCAATCTCTTTTGGAGGGCTGAAGCCCCCTAGCCCCTCCCCTGGATCCGCTACTGCCAAAATGAACGGTCTCGCCTCCCCAGTTAGTTTCAGGTTTCAAAAACATTTTTCTCCCATTATTCGAATTCTTACTAAAAAATAATCTGTAATTAGTTTCATTTCCTTTGCCCATTCACGTTTTCGTTGTTAATAAGCAGTATTTTAGGTTAATGGAACGTTCATTTTGTTATATAAGAAAAATAAAAATAAAAGTTTCATTGGATTTAATATGATTCCAACTTCCGAACGTGACATTTCTGCAAATCTGGTAATCGTAATGAAAGGGGAAAATAGGCCGAAGAGTTTTTTTTTTTTTTTTTTAAGTATAAACCTACACAGTTTAGAGGCGAAATTATTATTATTATTATTTTCTTAATGTGTAGCTTTATACTTCAGAAAAGATGGTTTGTTAGCACAACCGCCTCTTCCATTGATTAACTACCCATATTGTCAGAAGGATTTCTTCCCCCGCGAAAAAAAATGATTTATCTGCCATTCAATTACTATAAAAAGTTGAGTATCTCATTTGTTTCGTCTTCCTTTTCTAATCCTTGGAGTAACTATAAATGGTTATATGCAAAAAGAGCTATTGTGGATGTGTGATTTTGTTATAACCTATTCTATTCAATGTACAATGATATACCTATCGCTGTGCACTGATTTCTTTTTAATGTAACAATAATATCATTTTTTTGACGATTAACTTTAATTCAAATTAAACTATTGACAAAACATTTCAGGAAACAGTAGGCTCCAAATTTTTTCGGACTCTTAAATGTAGTTTTTACATTATAGAAATATATTCTATTAAAAATATTACTAAAGTTATTAGTAAAATCAGGTTTTCTGACCCTCCATAGCTTTTTTTTTTTTTTTTTTTTTTTTAGAGGAAGATTTCCAACTGTATGAAGTAGAAGTTTTGAAAAGCTGTTAAGCAGGTTTCATCCAGGACTGCCAAAACCTTAAGCACACTCAGATTTACTCTTATTGGGCATAGAAGCCCAATAAGAGTAAATCTGCATTTTGTGCAACGAAATGTAAGCTGATTTTTTGCTAGTAGGTCAAACTGATATATTTTCAGAAAAAGCACTCAAAATACTGATGTTAAAAGATAAAATAAATAAAAACTTTGTCTAATGTGTGTTTTTTACACACAGTTTTTATTTATTTTAAACTGATATATTGATTCATAAGTTTATAAAGAGGCTTGTCCTTCAACGATCACAGTTATTGTTCTGACCTCTGAGCGTTGCCCGGACTCCACAGTCACCCCGTACCCTTTAGCACATGATTGAAATATTGTTGCAATCCCAAAAATGGGATAGATTAGGTTTGATCTTTCTGATCTTCAAACATACTACTATCGTCGCAATCCTTATGTTGGAGCTAATGGGGCCTTGTGTGTTATCGGATTTATGCGCACCATCTGTCCTTATCATTAAGATCCCAATTTCCCATTACTGCTGTTGACTATAGCAGAGAGTGCCCATGGATTCTGGAGGCACTTCTTTCAATACACACTATTATCATTTAGGGAATGCAATCCCGCACTGTTTTTTGTCCTGCGGGATTTCGGGATTGAGATTCATTGATCCCGCGAGATCCCGTAATCCCGCGGGATTGACATTTCATTTAGCTAGGACTTCATTTCAACAGAGAAAAGTAGAAAACAGTAAGATTTTAAGCACTATGAAGTCTAACTTTAATAATAATAATTCATCTTATGAGGTAATTAATACAATAACTATATGAAAATTATAATCATGATATTCAGAATTGTCTTATGCTAGTTGCTAAAAATGAGGAATATACAATTTATAGATATGTTAACATACTTACGTTATTTTCTTAGTTGCAGAAAAAAGAACGTACAAAATCGAACAAATCCAATGAATCATTACAGTCTAGCAGGGGCGTAACCAGACATTTTTCATGGGGGGGGGGGGGGGGGGGTTACGACTACTACAACTCATACATATGTATACGTGTGTGTGATAATGTAGTGAAGAATATGCATTTTGTATGGCAAAAAATTCCTCATGAAGGGGGGGGGTTATGACCCCCCTAACCCCCTCCCTTGGCTACCCCCCTGCAGTCTAGATTTAATTTTAGTAAAATAATTAAAAGTGGGAATTATATAAAAAAAATTAAAAACTAAAATGAAAACTTTTTATAATTAATTCGTGATTGTTTGCAAAGAGATAAATAGTATGAAATATTTCAGTTCATTTGGAGATTGGGAACTTTACAAAAAATTTATATTACATAGATTTAGGTGTTCGATCCAGACTCTCATTGGAAGATAATTAAAATAAAACTTTAAATTAAAATTTGTAAATATTGATTCGTTTATTGATTCGTATTCGTTATTGTTAGATGAGAGACATAAATATGCAAAATTTTTCGGTCTATTGATTGGGAAAGCACCGTGAAATTGTAATGAAAAATAATTTTTTTCTCAGTGTCAATCCCGCGGGATTAGGATCGTAATCCCGCGGGGATCCCCGCAGGATCCCGTTCCCGCGGGATCGGGATTGCATTCCCTATTATCATTATGATCCCTATGTTTTAATAAATGGGGTTTAAATCGCTGCCCAAATCAATTTTTCAGCACACTATTTATCGTATCTACAATATCGTATACTATGCTAATGTTTCTAAGGGCAGAGGTGCTTATAGATTCTGGGGACACTTGAAGTGTACCCACTCAATAGTCTTGGCTATTTTGTGGTTTTGTCCGTATTCATGAACTTCCCTGTTCTTCATAAAACACATTTTACACGATATATTACACAAAAATTGGTTGATGGTGTATCAACAAATTTTTCGATATATTCTGGGTTTTGAAAACGGGGGGGGGGGGGCAAAAAGTACACTTTGATCCCCCTCACTACAAAATCTATGACTCAAGTGCCCCCCTGCAAGGCCTCCGAGAGAAATTTTATAAGGCGGGGCAGAAATGTGTTCCCGGGCCCCCCTCCTCAACTTGCTCTTGTCTCAGATATATTTTAAACTAGCCGCCTCTGGCGACCAGTTGGTTCGCCATCTTAATAAATCTTGTTCGGAGAGAATCCTGTTCCACACCGGCTTCCTTGGCAACTGAAATCTCTCAGATTCTGAATGAAATTAAGACGGTTACAAACAGGAGCGGCCCTAGGGTAAGTGGGCGCCCCCTGCTAATGTAAAAAAGACGCCCCCTTTTATGCTCTACTTAGTTTTTGAGTTCGAAATGATGCCCCTTCGAATCCGGCGCCCAGATACGATGCTTACCGTGTCGGGCTGCCCCTGTTTACAAAATTAAGATGGCTAAATGATAAAAACTTACAAAAAGGTACAAATCATTTTCGTCCATATTGATTCTGAAGAGCTTCTGGATATATTGGCTTTTATCAAAAAACGGAAAGGAAAAAAAAAAGTAAGGAAATCTGAAAAACTTTCAGATTTTAAATACGCACTATATATTAAAAGCGTATTATAATACATGGGTCTTCCCTACTTTCTTTCCTTATTCCATTAAGTTTGAAAGTATATCATTATTCATGAATGTAATTAAACACAATTAAAATTGATATTTCTAACATCCTTTTTCTGGATGTGTAGCAGGCGATAAGTTGCTCCAAGTGGTAGAATCACATCTTCTCAAAATCGCATGTCAACCATTTTATTTTTCGCCAAATTAAAAAGTTGCACATGTTAGTCTCGGAAAATTTCGAAATCCTATTTTTCTTTTGAGTATAAAACATTTCATTCCTGCTCTGATTTCACATGCACACGATATTTTAATTAAAAAATAACCTTACAACTAATTTAATCTAAAAAACATCGTTATTCTTTTATTTTTACTTGAAGAGTGTGAATCATTTAATAAACTTGCCAAATATGGCAACCTAGATATGTTAAATTCTCCCTTTTTCCACTGCAGGGTTACAATTGCGAAATGGTGAGAGCAAAATTAGCCTTCTTTTGCGATAGGTTTTTTATCGATATCTCCTAAAATAATTCGAATTTTGAAAAAATCGCTTCGAGGTATGTCAGGACCCGTCCTGGAGAATTTCCATACAAAATTTGGTAGGTCTAGGATCCCCGTCTAGGAGCTAGGCGAGACACAGCGAACTAACTAACTAACTAACTACGGACATTTTACACTCTGTTTTATTTATATCGATTCTGCTCAATTTTACTTTAAAAGTAGTTATTAAAAATAAAAAGTTAATATTCTGGGGTTATTTTTATTCTTACCTAAATTATAATTTTAATAATAGTATTTACAATCTTTAATAATGTTTTATAAAAAATATAAAAAAAAGTAAGTATCATTACGGTATTTTAATAACCAGATTCCAAAATCTTCCTTTGCCTTACCATCCTCGCTGTCTAACATGTGTTGCAAATCACCATCACCATTAGTGTGTTATTTATCTGTAAATGCATCAGTTCATATTTTGCTATAGTTAAACAAATTATGTTTCGAAAATTAATTATTTTTTTCTTTTAGCGATTTTTATATAGAATGCTAAAAGAAAAGAATGAGTAAGAATATTCATATTTAGCGATTTTTTATTTATGCTTGAAGGTCAAAAATATATATAAATGGTAGAATTAGCATATTTATTATTTAATTTTAATAATGGCTTTTCACGCCTTTTTACTACCAAAATTTCGTATAACATCATCAAAATTAATACTTCTGGCATCGTCATATTCGATGCTTAGTCTTGCTAAGTCTACAAGTCGTTCTTGAGACATGGTTGATCTTAAGAAATTTTTTATGAGTTTCAATTTGCTGAATGATCGTTCAGCAAGCTACCATTGCTGGAATGGTAAAAATACTCTAAGAGCAATGCAAACATTTGGAAATAGATCGTTCAGTTTATATTCTGTTAGTATGTTCAATAAATCCAGAGGCTTTAATTGATTAATTCCAAAATTAGCTTTGTGGACGGATGGTAAGTGAATTATTTCTGAAAGAAAAGCTTCACTATTCAGATCATCTTGGTACTGTTCCGATAGAAATAATGCCTTTTCTTTCAAACTGCTTTCAGGTATTGTTAAATACTGCCATAATATTTCAAATTTACTTGACAAGTTTTTGACAGCATCAAATCGTATACAGTACTATGACACTATCTACCAAAGGATAAAATACGTAAGAGACATTCCATCTCATTTCAGGCAGGCAAAGCCAAAAGCATGTCAGGTCACCATCATAGATTTCTTTGAAAAAATTATGGTAGTTACAACTGTTGGAGACATGAAATATGCCAAAAGGATTTTTTCCAAAAAAATTTTTTTCTTCTGCTACAGCAGTTTCAAATTTGGCTTAAATATCGGGTATTTTTAGAAGATACGGAGATCATGCAACACTTAAACTGCTGTAAACTTCAAAGTTATTTCATCTATTCACTTAATTTTTGTTTATCTTTTAGCTATTGAGTTCACCCTTTACTATTTTGTATTTAAAAAAAATACCTGATTGCAAATCTTATATGAAAAAAAATGTTTATTTACCCTACAAAACTGACATTTTTCAATTTTTAAGATTTTTTTTTTTCCTATTAATTTTTTTTCTTTTTTACAAAAATAAAGGTGCCAATCAAAACTACTCTTAAGACACTATTAAAGTAATTTTTTTTTTAATTTTAGACTGCCCACATTTTGGACATTCAGCTTTGAAAAGTCCAAATTTTCAAAAAATTCAAACTTCTGGTGGCAACAGCACAAAAACCCCATTTTTTAAAAATCTCGAAATTGTACACATTTGATGTCTCATGCATGCTTAACAAATTAAACATAATTAGATGTTGTATTTTTGCCTCACTAAATTTATATTTGATTTTTGAGAAATGGCTCATTTCAACCATTAAGAAGTCTTGTCCTGAATGTCGTTTCTGTTTACACTCTCACCATAAATGTTTCATATAAATTCAACTAGAAATTTTTATTTTCCTATAGCTAAAGGAAATTTATTATTTTGCTTAAATTTAAAGCAATAAAATTTTATTGATATGTACATATGTGTGTAGATAGATAGACAGATTAAGCTTTCCAAGAATAGCAGTACAGATCAATAGTAACTTGAAATTCAGTAATAAAATGTTTAACAAACTCAAGTATTGTAAAATTAATATGTATATATATTTACTTACTCTTAGCTTAAAAGAAATGTTGACTTCTGATTTAAAAATTTATTCTTTTAGAGTTTTCCACCCCTCCTGCCAAATAATTTCACTGTACAGTTAATTTGCTGCACTAGATTGTTTTCTGCATTTTTAATTTTTCTTTTTACTTACTGTTGTAACATTTATAAAATGTAATTCTTTATATAACTATAGTTCTTAGGGAAATAATAAAAGCATAATTTTTTTCATTAATTAAAAGGCATGTAAAGAGAAAATGTGTTCAATTCGTTTTAATTCCATTACATCAAAAGAATGAAGCCGTGCAGAGTGCCCTTGTGGAGTTGGATGTGTTACTTTGAGAAGAACATTCTCTAATGGCACAGAGCATTCGTCCTTCCTTTTTCTGGATTCTTCTGGCCACTGAAATCCTTTCGCTGGGCCATGGGGATGCATGAATGATACATTTGCATCCATTAGTTCTTGTCATATTCCAGTAATTTGTCCCATCCACCAATTATCTTCATAGATGCATCCAACAGTCTCCCATTTTGAAGTCATCAATAGAGTAGTGCTTTTTCACTTGGAAGGATGTTTCAACTTTTTTAACCTCATGCTTTACTGTACGTCCTAGATATACGTCATTGCCTTTAAATAGCCAATAATGTTTTGACTGAATTCCAACAACCGGTTTTACATTTGCCCAAGCTTTTTTGCTTGATCTGCAAGCTGCAATTGTTTCCTTTTTGAGATCTAAAAGCATGATATTGTTTACAGTATTAGATAGCACAACAAATGAAGTTGCATCTCTAATTGCTTGCACGCCCCTTTTGTACTTTCCTGACATCATTAATTGATAGGCTTCTTTTATGCTTCTGGTCATGAATCTCTTTACTTTTTTAATTTTTTCACCATTTTCATCTTTAACAAAAATGACATCCTTTTTGTTAGGACTGTGTTTTGTGCAATCCTTACTGTCATCCAAATAATATGACAGTGCAATGCTAGTGGCTTCTTCTGATAAAGGGTGTCCATTGTAAGGATCGGCATGCATATAAATATCTTTCTCTTTCCTTAATTTCCTTGATTTATCTATAAGGTATTTAGATACCGTGGGTAATTTTGCTTTTATTTCTGTTTTACTCAGAGATTTTGGTAGCAAGGTAAGTAGTTGTAATTTTTCAGTATAATTGCATGCTTGTAGCGCAGTATTGAAGCTATCAAACCACTCGTTGCACAAACAATTTGGTTTTTCTACAGGGCTATCTTTCAAGTCATTAACTCCATACATATCTTCTAATTTACTCACTGCTGAAACACCCAGTGTTTCTTCTAATTCTATCTTTTTCCTTTTCATCTAACTTGCCCTTCTCTCTGGTCTGACATGTGAAGGAGTTTTAAATGGTGATATATTAGCATCAAAGGTCTGAATATTTTTGTTTATAGTATCTATAAACTCATCAGCAGGGATGAAAGAATGCTCAGATGCTTCTTCATTTTTTTCATGTTCTTCAGAAATGTGCAGACATTGTCTTTTATAAAATGCTACACAGCTATAACACAAATTATCTTTCTTATTTGCAGAAATATTTGGGCCTACAATCTTTTGAATATTATCAACTAAATCTTAAACATTAGAAAATATTCTAGTATTAGTTTTATACACTGCTTTCTTATGTCTTTTAAAGTAGTCAACACATTTAATTCTTTCAGAACTGTGATACTCTGACATTATTAGATATTAAAATAATTATATGACACTAAATAATATTTACAAGAATAGTAATCAATATATTTAGAGATATATACTACAAAAACACACTAAATGAACTGCAGAATTGCTAATGAAAAAAAAAAAAAAAAAAAAAAAAAAACTGTAATCTATAAATGAGAGATAATCTTACTCATCCTTACAAAAAAAAAAAAAAAAAGAACTGATATCTTATAAAACTGCAAAGTTGTTCTCAGAAAATTAACAGTTTTGCAAAACAGTGTTCAAAATTGATACTATATTTGAAAGTTATTTACAAAGCAAATATCTACATTGTATATGCATGTTTATATTTTAGAGAGCATGTGTTAGGGTTTTAGATTGAATTCTATCTGCTTAGCGTATAGGGCTTACATAATGTTTAAACTATAAATTAAAATTGATTTTGATTATTTTGCTAATAATTTAATTTTCAACATTTTCACCAGCGCAACTACTGGAAACATATAATAATATGAAGGGTCCACAGGAAGAACGATGAGAGTCCACTTTTCATCAATGTTGAGGTTTCTACTGCATTCTGTTGTTCATGAGTGGCACTATTAATATCCGAACCCATAAGGGGAAAGAACGATGAGAATACACTGAAAAAATAGCCCAAAAATACAGTTTACATGGGGAAGAATGGTGAAAGTCCCATTCGCCTTTCGATTTTTGGAAAATAAGCTGTATTGGACTCTCATCTTTCTTCCCGTGGACCCTTCATATATTAATGAATAAAAATTTATTGCCTTAATTTCTAAGCAAAATTAAATAAATAAAATAAAATAAAGATTTTCCTTTAGCTATAGAAAAATCGAAATTTCTAGTTGAATTCATATGAAACATTTACGGTGAGATGTAACAGAAACGACATTCAGGACAAGACTTCTTAATGGTTGAAATGAGCCATTTTCAAAAAATCATATAAAATTAATGAGGCAAAAATACAACATCTAATTATGTTTAATTTGTTAAGCATGCATGAGACATCAAATGTGTAAATTTCGAGATTTTTAAAAAATGGGGTTTTTGTGCTGTTGCCACCCGAAGTTTGAATTTTTTGAAAATTTGGACTTTTCAAAGCTGAATGTCCCAAAATGTGGGCAGTCTAAAATTTAAAAAAAAATTACTTTAATAGTGTCTTAAGAGTAGTTTTGATTGGCACCTTTACTTTTGTAAAAAAGAAAAAAATTAATAGGAAAAAAAAATCTTAAAAATTGAAAAATTGCAGTTTTGTAGGGTAAATAAACATTTTTTTTCATATAAAATTTGCAATCAGGTATTTTTTTAAAATATAAAATAGTAAAGGGTAACTCAATAGCTAAAAGATAAAAAAAAATTAAGTGAATAGATGAAATAACTTTGAAGTTACAGCAGTTTAAGTGTTGCATGATCTCCGTATCTTCTAAAAATACCCGATTTTAAGCCAAATTTGAAACTGCTGTAGCAGAAGAAAAAAATTTTTTTGGAAAAAATCCTTTTGGCATATTTCATGTCTCCAACAGTCGTAACTACTATAATTTTTTCAAAGAAATCTATGATGGTGACCTGACATACCCTGCCTGACTTGAGATGGTAAATGATGATGATGATGACTCGTAATTTTAAAATATTTTTCTTCATTATCTAGCTGTTTATCAGTTTCTTCACTATCCAGATGATGCAGCTTTTGTTTTTTGCGTCTCTCATCATATACACGGAAAAATGTTTTCTCGATCTCCATATTTAAAGCTACAGTTTTAGCTTCAGACCAGACTAAATTCCAATCATTTCGAAGTGTTTTCAGATCCGAGAGTAATGCTCCTATATTTTCAGCTTCGACATCAATTGTTGTATTTCTGGCTTCGATGACTTTATTGCACATATCGATTCGAAGCAATATTTTGAAGCAAGATGTAGAAAGGAAATTTGTAGTACATTTTTAAAATTCACGGGCCCCCTCTAGTTCGACGGGCCCCGGGGCAGTTTCCAGGCTGCCCCCCCTCTCGCTGGTCCTGCCCCCCTGCCCCCCCCGGTTCCAGCGCCAATGTCAAATACCATTAACCGCAGAACCTAAGAGTAAACCAAAACCTGCGCTAACCTAGACAAAGTGTGCTTCAAATTGTCTCGAAGAACAAAAATAACATTTTCAATAGCGTTTGTACGGTTTGGATTTCTTTTATTCAATAAACTCTTTTTCTTGGTAATCGTTTTCTTGGAATCCAAAATAAAAGCGACGTTATGTAGTTGTTTGAAAGAAATCGCGAAACTATAACTCAACTTGCCAACTTAATTCATTTTCTTAAACTCTCATGCAATATAAAAATTGAAATAATAACTCATAAATGACAAAAGCGCAGCGCTGGCTTTTAGGTGTTCGATGTTCACATATTAGCCATGTCGCAGGCTTTATTTCAAACAATGGGAAGCGCTTGCATAACTTCCCAGTTTAGAGAAAATTCTTCTCATCGATTGCGTATATTTTTCTGTACTGAACGGAACGTTAAATGCTTCAGTAAATCCTACAAAATAACTCAGAGGCGCATAAATTCTTTTCCTAACGTAAAGACAATATATTCATGCGGGGAGGGGAGTGGCAGAACGTTAAGTTCCAGTATATTTCCTCCTGGCAATGGACGTTCGATATGTTTTCAAGCTTCTGAAACAACAATAAGCCTTTTAAAAGAAAGTAGAAATAGAACTTTTTTTCCCCTTTTCCTTCCTACTTGTAGTCAAACTCACATTTGAAGAATTTCAGATAAAACACTGCTCGAGAAGATTTAAAAATGAAAGAGCACAGATAATTTTTACAAAACAACGCCTCTAAAATCCCAGAACGCATTATCTTGTTGAATGTTTTGCAAGTATTTCTAAAAATATCGTACAAAAAGAAAATATTTAAATACATGTATGGAAGACTGCTAAATAGTGACTAGAAGAGGGGTTTTTTTTTCCCTACATTGCTAAAGTAATAAATTAAAGTTTTATTTTCAACAGTTAAAATTCCTTAACTTTTTTTCTGCTGAGTATTTGTTTATAGTTTTAAATATCAATTCATTATTTCGGAGTTAAAAAGAAACGAAAAAAGATGGTTTACGAATAGCGTACGTGTGTGTGTTATGCATTTATGTTAAGGGGTGATAGGGGCTGAGGCTTTTTAATCCACACTATTCTTAGAGTTAATGCGACCACTCTCGTAAATTAAGCCCACTGGTAAACATATATAAAAAATTGGTTACTTTTGTTTTACAGAAATAAATATTTGTTACGTAATGAATAACGGGCATACTGAAAGTTCCTATTCAGATATTTCAGAGCACTGTTTGAATCTTTATTCGCACTTTTAATTAGCTGTTTGCTTTAACTCAAGACCAGGCTGGATTACTCATTAAACTCAATATGCTTCAAAGTATGGGCCAAAACCATTTCAGGGGCCTCGCAGCAGAAATCAAGAGAAAAAGAAATTATAATCGGACATTTAAAGTTATTACAGTATTTATCAACTTGCGTAAGTCTTCTTGTGTGAAAAAACTTGCGTGCATTGTTAGCCATTTTCTAAAATTTGAATTAGTATGTATGTGCTGGAAATTTTGGGGTTGATAGCACAGAAGTTTCATGCGCACTTTTATGATGTGCATTTGCAGGCATCTGGCGGACTGTGATAAATTTTGAATATTCAATAAAGTAATCGGCATATTCATAACATGTATCTGCCTAGGGGGAAGGGTGCATTGAGCGGAGGACTTTTTAAAGGGTTCTTACGAATCACGTTACATCTAGAGAAAACTGCCCTAAACTCCTGACCGTTAGATCGAAAGCCGCGCTACAAACCCGAACCCGGGATCTACACACTTCAGCCATCATATCCACTCGTCCATGATGGGGCCCAGTACGGAGATTAGAAGAAAAATTCGCAACTGCACTAACTCTGCTAAAAAGTTCCTGTTATTAAATTGCTGCAAAACTCGTGACATTGAAGCGATAATAGTGATCCTGTTCGAATAGTTAATTAGCTCTGGCATGGCCGTATGAGAGCGTATACAAATAGAAGTTTGAAAATAATGTTGTAGGACATTCCTTATAAAATTTAATCGCCCAACAACACTAGCCAAAAATTAAATCCAAGTTAGTATGATTATTTGTTCGAGCGACAATGTGTCAGAACTAATTTTTCCTCCTCATCTAACATGGCATTTTTCTCAGTAACCCAAACTAATGTGATCAAGGGAACTGCCTCGGGTCCTGCACTCTCGATTGTTTCATTTCGCGTGAAACTATTTTCTCATTAACTAGTATTGGAGGAGAAAAATAACTTTCTCCGAGTTCAGTCAAGCAAAAAACTTTTAAAGTCTTTCGGTTAATTGATTAATCTTTCTAATGGTGGTTTGGTTTAGTCTCTCCACATACCGGGATCAGCTTAGGTACTCGGAGGAAGATTAGACTAGTTTAAAGACTGAGTCGAAAATCGCTCCTCTTTATTATTTATGTAAGTAGAAAAAAAAAGAGTTGTTTCTATTCACTCAGAATTTAAAGATCATGAATACTTGAGAGAAGTTGTGTTTATGCGCATTATATATACCAGCTAAAATTCATATTGATTTCCTTGTGTATGTGTTGAACTTACTTTTCCCAAATGTATTTGTAACTGAAATTTTTTGCAATTTTATCATTTTCTAAATAGTGGAACCCCGATCTATTCCCGCATTAATCGTTTTCCCGTATTGATTGTTTTATTTCTATGGTTCCTGCACTAACAGTATTGAAATAACGTTAACAAAACCCGGCATGTATCGTTTATCAAAAATTCGCTTTTTCGCGTTCATCGTTGTAAAAAGTTTCTTCTGACCGAAATGAAATTGAAGATCAAGTAGATCAATATGTACAAATCTAATTACTTCCTGGTGTGATATCTTGGATTGATGATGGTATAGGTGAAGAGTTCTTACATTTAGAAGGGATGAGTATGGTGCGAAATGTAATAATTATATTTCCATTGATTTAGAAGTAGCAACGTGCGGTATCCTAAGAATGGAAGAAATATGATGCTAAAAATGAAAATAATCGCGAAGAAGCTGAGAATAATATTCATGCCGATGAGACTGAGCCAACACTAGTGCCTAGTTCATCCTACGCAATAACGGTATTTGAAATTGTATGACTTTTATATACAAACATGAATACACATAAAAAGACAAAAAAAAAATATTGTAAATCTTGAAAATTTTGTTTAATTAAAAGATTAATGAAAAACCCAGTGTAAAATTACTGATTAATTTAAAAAATAAGTATCACTTAATTTCTACACAACTTCAATTTGTTTCTTTTACAGTTTGGTAACAAATTTAGTATTTTTGGTATACTGTATACATTCTGTGTATTCATAAAAACTGATTTCTTCGTATTTTGACTTTAACCCGTATTCGACGTTTTCCCGCATGCATCGTTTTTTACTACGCACCCCTTGAAAAACTATAGATCGAGGTTCTACTGTATCCTATTTTTCGTTGTACCTGTGAAAACAGAAATATTAAAAAAGTCACATAATTGTTATTATTGTTAATTGTTCATTATTATTATTATTTAGGCAAAACCTAAGTATCAGAAGAAGCAAGCTGGCAGGAAATTAAGCTTCATTGGCAGGAACCCAAGTTTGAATCCAATAATAATTACATGCTAACTTTTGAAAGAGAAAATTTGCAGAACTACACGAACTGAGATAGAATGCGCTCTTAATTTCAGTTGTCTATAGCTACCATAGAAAATCCTAGAGGCTTGAGAGATAACAGTACGTACTGTGGAGGGGGGGGGGATTAATAAAAATACCTTTTGTCCTATTAAACTTTCAGCAAGGTATGGGAAATTAAATATGTATATGAATAACAGAACATGTGTCACGGAGCATGCAGATAATATGAACAGCCTTTTTGACAGGCAATTTTACTATCCGAAGTTTAAAAGCATAAATGAAAATAAAGGTCCCGCAGTGGGCTGGACGCTGAACTGCGTTCCCATAAGAACACGGCAAGTGAAGCAGCATCCGGCTTGGCCAGTGCTTGGGAGGGTCAACTCCCTCTCGGCTCGACTACTGTGGGACCGTATACGCTAATGGTAGCTGATGCACGTAAAATCCGTCGTGGCTCCAATGTCCTCTAAGTTATTAAACGCTACCTTGAAGGTACCGATTTCAGGGGGTTGGTCCCACCTCTGGAATTGGTTCAAAATTAGAGTGACACCGAACTAAAGTCGGACATCCTCTCACTGGGGTCCACTAAAAATGGAAGACGCCCCTCTCTGCCCATTGCCGCCCTATTAGAGGGGATCTGGCACCGCATGCAGATGCCAGGGGGCATAAGCAACAAAAAGAACAACAACAATGAAAATAAAGTTCGAATTTATTGATTAACTAAGACAGTGCCCGTTCTTCGGCCGGGAGGAAGCAGACATTTTAACAAAATTAATTGGAGTTGATTCGAGCGCAACAGAATTTCCAAACCTGCTTAAACAGACAAACGAACGATTGAACAATAACACTTTCACATTTATATATTATGTCTTAATACACCTGTTATTTTACTGGTTTTTTTTTTTTTTTTTTTTTCAGTTTTAACGTTTTCTAACTGGATTTCCTGCTGCTCTCCTTTTTCTGCCCAGCTTGTGAAATTGATTGTAATCGTTCTTCTGGAAATCTCTTTCTTTGTAAACCCTTTCTCTACTCTCACAATAGTGCTTAAACTGACTTGGGCTTAAAAGCCGTTCCGCGGAAACTATCGACACAGAAAATTCCCGAAATCCGGGCGTTCGAATGTCTCGAGTTTTACGGGAAAGTAAATCCAGGCGAGTAAATCCAATGCTGCATCGCCGTTATTAAAATTTTCCCTGAATTAAAACTAAGTCGTGACTTCTGGGGAAAGCTACTCAAACAGACCCGCACAGCTGCAATCAGCTCACGAGATAGTAAGTTCTCCCTTCTGATTCAAGAGTGATAATGAATTTTAATCATCTCGCGAGCTGTACACGTACCGGCTAAAGTTTATACTCGGCAACTCGGTTTCCACAAACTCCCCAGCCAGCTGTCAGTCTCGGGATAAAGTTTATTGAGTTGTTGTGTTAGAGTAACGGACGGTGCACTTCTTCATGACTTAGCACTAGTGATGTGCCATGCGAATGATTTTTAAAATTGATTAATCGATTTCGAATAGTATCAGCAGTCGATTAATCGAATAGTGGATATTCGCGATTTTCCTATTCGAATAGTGTTCGCAATTAATCGTTTCACAATTTGAATAGTATTCGCGATGGATCGTTTCACAATTCGAATTGCATTCACGATTAATCGCATTTTCACAATTGCATTCACGATTAATCGCGATTAATCGTTTCCACTATTCGAATTGTAATCGCGATTAATCGTTTCACTATTCGAATGTTCGAATGACGTGTGCTATTCGAATGCTATGTGCTGAGCTAACTTTACGGTATTTTCTCTGAAACTTTGTGTCAATACGGGTTAGGATCCCTTAGAAAGACCCCCACAGACCCCCACTTGTGTTGTCCATTTGACGTGGATTTATAAGCGGACTCTTCAGGCCGATCACAGAAATCCAAAATACATGTTACAAAACAAAACAAAAGCCTCACCATGGCACAGTGGTTATGCCACTGGAAATGGCAGACGGGCGAAGTATGAAGATCCTAGGTTCGGGTCCCATCGCGCGTTTGTTGACCTAATCATTCGGAGTTTTCAGTGGTTTTCTCCGAAACTTAGCGTAAATACGGTTTAGGACCCCCATAGAAAGACCTCTAAGGAGGGCACCCCTCTTGTGTTGTCCTTCTGACGTGGATTTATTAGCGGGTTTCGGGCCAAGCACACAAATCCGAAATACATGTTACAAAAAAAAAAAAAAAAAAAAAATGTGTTGAGCGTTCGAATGGATTTTAAAAATCGATTGGCTCGATTGGATTTATAACAATCGATTAATCCCTATAGTTTCATTCATTCATGCCCATCCCTGCTTAGCACTTGCGCACAGGTTTTGACTATCTGCTTCTTCGATAAGGACAACAATATAAAATTGTTTGCACTCCACTAAGAATTCAGTAATGTACGCAGTGGAGGTAGTTAGCATATAACACGCGAGTATTCACAGAACCACCTTTAAGCTGTCCCCTTTTAACGTTGCAAAGATGCGAGGGCAGAAATGGTCCTTCGGTCACCACAATAGTGTTTGAATTCCTGACGTCCAGCCTGATTTCAAATTTAAAATAAATTAAGAAATAAATAAATCCCTCTAGGGACGTAGTTGGAGGCTTGCTAGTCCCGGTCGGCAAATCATTATGGGGGATTATCTTTATCGGTCCCTTACCTCTAGTCTACTTTCATTTATTTAGTAATCCATATTTCTAATGTGCCATTTAATACATATCTTTAAATAAAATATTTTTAATTTGGTTTTGCACACACACACATACATAAAATCTCTCCTTGTTCGCCACCGCCCCCCCCCCCACTTCTTGGAACCCCGGTGGAAGCTACGGCCCTGAATGCTTCACTTCCTCCCCGGAAAAATTATGGGTAAGTCACCGAGGTCAAGCACTTTACATATTACGAAAATGATATTTTTTTATATAATTTAGAGGAGGGGGGGGGAAGAGAAAAAAAAACGAAACTACCGTGATTAAAGAAAATCAGATTTAAATATTACTTTTAAGCGTTTAAGTTGAAAAATAGCTAATGGTAATCGTGTGATTTAATTTTTAAAATTGCAGATTTTCCAGTAAAACAACAGTGAAGGACTCAAAAACACAGAAAATTTAAAAGCAGAAAAACCACATTGTTAAGTTAGTCTAATTTTTTACTGTGCTAGTACTAGATATCCTCACCTTTCCAACTCGTTGCGTGAGATAACGAAAAGAATTAAATATATATATATATATCCTCAATCTTTGATACTGTCAAATGAAATGTCTGCCGTAATATTTTTTTTTTCGCCATAAAAGTTGTACTTAAAATAAATTCGGAAAAACACTAAGAATAAATATAGCTCTTATACCATCAGTCTATTTGAACTAAAAAAAGTAGCCACAATTTCGGCTCGAGATTATTAGTATTCAAAAATATGTTTGTTCGCTTGCCAGGTGTTAACAGGCGTTCACTCTCTAGAAGAGTAAATACAGCCAGGTGTAAATATAGGGCTAAATGATTCCTTCTGACAGTTTATTTTGAATAAATATTCGGTCAATATTTACTTTATCTATCAGTAAATTTTCACACCCCCCCCCCCCACACACACACACCAAAATACTGAATATTTGTTCCTATATAGGCATTTCGTTCCTTAAGATTAAAAATGGTCTTTCGTTTCCTCGTTGAAAATTAAAGTTAGATTTTTTTTTTAAATCCTTTTCCATCAAAATTAAATTTTACGGCGACGTCGAAGCACACCGACCAAAAACGCGACGACGCGACGGTGGCTTGGCGCAGACGTCTAAATAAAACCAGCCGGTCGGGCAATTTAGAAAATCGCATCAAAATCAGACCAAATTCGAGCTTTCAGTAATAAATAATTCGAATTATAACAGTAACTAGCATACTGAAATAGGATTTTAAAACTGATTCTCCGAGTTTTACTTTAATACTTTTCCACAATATTTTTAAAGTATTATTTTAGAGTATTGATATACTTTTGTTATTGTTCTACTATTAAATCCTTATTCTTTGATCTTCCAAAATAATAATGGCATAAATATGTAAAATTTTCAGAGTTAACATTCATCATTAAAGAGATTTAGAGCTCAAACATATTTATTTACTTATTCTTAATTAATTGGTTGACGCAAGATATCATCTGTATAAATGAATTATGATTAATCTTAATTGGAATAATTTAAAAAAAAACACCTTCAAAAAATCATCAATCCAGTATACTGTTAAATTTACAGTAAACCCTCAACCTGTGAATCCCCTAAAATTTGGAGGCCCTGGACATTTCCTCTGAATGCTAGGCCAGAAATCAGTTCCTTTCCAAACAACTAAATATCAAAAAGGCAGACGGAATATGCCTGGTTCATTACCAGGTCACATTCGCCGACCTAACCGTTCGGAGTTTTCCGTGATTTTCTCCGAAACTTAGCGTAAATACGGGTTAGAACCCCTTAGAAAGTCCTCCAGGAAGGGCACCCTCCCCCTTGTGTTGTAAATCTGACGTGGGTTTATAAGCCGGTTTCGTGCCAATCACACAAATCCCTAAATAAATGTTACAAAAAAAAAAAAAAAAAAAAAACATAAACAAACATAACACAAGTAAACAAGCATAAGCACAACATAAATTTCCCGAATAACGAATTTTTTAAAACACATTATTGCAATTAAAAAACTTTATGATTTTTCTTTAAACAAAACTAACTTAAGGTTCCTAGTATATTTTTCTCCCAAGCGAAACCGTGTTTGTTTATATTGATTGATCTGTTCTACCTGTATCTTCTCGGCAAAAATCGGGAGCTGCTCTAACTTTATAACCCAAACAAAAAAAAAAAAATTATTATGAATAAACAATAGCGAAGTGAACCTAATTTAAAATTTAAAACACCTCTGTGGCTCTGAACATTCTGTTTAATCAATTATTTATTGTGCCTGCTGAGATATTCTTCTATTCCTCCTTGCGACCCCTCTTTCATTACCTCTCTGTATTGTTTAAAAAGTACTGTGTAAATGACAGAAGAAAAAAAGGTTTCGTAAATAATAAAAAAATAAGTGAAACAAAACATTGATGAAAATGTCATGAATAAATTAACTAATTCTGTTTCACTCCATTCTTAATCTCAGGGGAAAGCCGGAAATAAACAGGAACTATAGATAACCTCCATTACGAGCAGTTATGGTGGCGTCATCTAGTGTATTAAATACAAACGAAACTCCAAATTCAAACGTTTTTACATAAAATTAAATATATTTGAACTCGCAAATAGCTAATAATAAATAATTTTTTACATCGTTTCACAAAATTTCAAGCACTAAATTTCGCCTGAAAGTAGTTTGAAAGCTTTTTCTGTCATTCAATTATGCCCAGCAGAATAACAAAAGTCTTCACACGACACACGAGAAAATCTTACTTTTATTTTAAAACTAATGATTAAAGTTCCATTTTTGATGGATATAAAAATTAATAAAACTTTAGATAGTTTAATTTAACTAATCATATATAAATATTCTCAAAATTAATAGTTAGTAAAAATACAGCAAATCTTTTATGATGCAGACGCAGACTGTACTCCTAAATTTTGGCTAATCTAAATTGAGCCAAGGAGATAAATGCAATTTTGTATTTCTGAAAGTTTCATCTTAATTTTACTGTTATTTTTATTTTACTTCTAATGCCCGATTAATAATTAATTAGAAAGTGCCATTAAAAGGACGCAAATGTTTCATTTGAACCTGCAACCTTCCCTTCCTCATTCGTTTCCGAAATTTGAGGAACATCGAAATTTCATCTCTGCAAACATAAGGGACCAACTACAAGACCTAACAAATGCCAAAAGAGTATAATTAAGGCTCAGTGTACCACATATGAAACTGAAATAAAAAAGTGATTTTCTAGCAAAATATGCGGTTATTATTATTTATTACTAGCCGCCTCCGGCGACCCGTTGGTTCGCCATTTTTATAAATCTTGTTCGGAGAGAATCCTGTTTCTCACCGGCTTCCATGGTACTGAAATCTCTCAGATTCTGAGTGGGATGTAAAATTAAGATGGTTACAAACAGGGGCGGCCCTAGGGTAAGTGGCGGCCCCGGCTAACGTACAAAAGACGCCCACTTTTATGATCTACTTAGCTTTTGAGTTCGAAATGACGCCCCTTCGAAACCGGCGCCCCGATGCAATGCTTACCTTGCTTACCGTGTCGGGCCGCCCCTGGTTACAAAAATAAGATGGTTTAGTGATAAAAACCTGTAAAAAGATACTGATTATTTTCGTCCTATATTAATTCTGAAGAGCTTCTGGATAAATTGGCTGTTATCAAAAAACGGAAAGAAAAAAAAAGTAAGAAAATCTGAAACACTTTCAGATTTTAAGTACGCACTAAAATGTTATATATTAAAAGCGTATCATAATCCATGCGTCTTCCCTATTTTCTTTCCTTGTTCCATTAAGTTGCAAATTGTATCATTATTCATAAGTGTGATTAAACAAAATGAAAATTGATATTTCTAACATCCTTTTTCTGGATGTAATACAATGGAAATAAAATGTGGGGAATATGGGCCAAAAATGCACAATTCGAACTGAATGAAAGTTTTAAAAACTTGTTTTTTGTTTGTTTGTTTGTGTAACATGTATTTCGGATTTGTGTGCTTGGCCCGAAGTCCGCTTTTAAATCCACGTCAGAAGGAAAAACTTATTCAGGTGTATTCTTTATCCAGACATAGCAGACGATAAATGATTTATTTATTAAAAACTGCGTATTCTATAAGTTTGCGTCATCTGTCGACTGCTCTGTAAAATAAAACTCAGTTGTATTCTTTATTTTTTCTGATAAAATAGTTTTTTGAATGTTATAGTAACAGTGGTTCTTTTTTTCGAGGGATAAAAAAAAAAGCCTATATGTTAATCCAGGACTTTAGCTGTCTTTATTCCAAAATTCATCCAAATCCGTCAAATCGTTTCAGCGTGAAACAGTAATAATACATACAAACATTGACATTTATAATACTAGGATTATTTTTTTCCCTGACTACTATAATCACAAGCATCATCACATTTCACATACATTTATTTCAGACACAGAAAAAAATCAGGCCTTGTAGGGTTAATTGGTAATTTATAAAAGGGTTAGAAGTCCGATTTTTCTGTAATCCTGAGCCATCTGCAAAGCTTTAGATCCGCCTGAAAAAAATTCAGAATGAACAGACCCGGATAGATTTTTCGATACGTTCCTGCTGAATTTTAATTTATTCGAACCTATCTCTGAAAGAATGAACAAGAAATATAATCTTACAAGATGCGTCGATTATAAGACACTTTTGTAACACAATTATCTTACTAGCGATAATTAAAATGAATAAGACAACTCAATAAAGTATTTATCTCAAACACCGACATTAAAACATAATCCATAAATGTAATTTTGTGAGCTCCTGCAAATGTTCTTCAAATACCATATCCACTGTTTTCGATAAAGGACAAATTGTAAGAAACTTCAAAGGGGTAAATTAAATTTACAAAACGTCTCTTAAATGTTAAAACAAGTACTTCCTTTACACAAAACTTACTGGAATTCTTTTTCTTTTCAAAAATGAAATACTTATAAATAATGTGCAAACTATATTCGATGAAGAGTATTCTTTCATAAATACCTGTAATGTATACTGATTTTATTTTGTTTGAAATAGCTTAATGTTTCAAAATGAACTTTGGGGGGTGGGGGGATAGCTGCCAATAAAACATAATGCGTTAGAATTCTTCTGTGTACTCCTGTAATAGGCTTATTAAAGTCATGTTACACCAATTTAAAAAAATCCATGTTGTAGTGCGTATCAATAACATATAAATTTCGCAGCACTATGTGAATACTTACGGCTGTTCAAACACAGACTGAGAGGACAGAGAAACAAACAAACCAAAATTATAAACACTTTTCGGGATTTTTCGTAGTTAATAATTTAGAAATCCAAAAGTTCTCGGTAACTTTCTTATACAAATTTTCGAAATCATGGTCGTCATAGTCGAAATAAATTTCCAAATTTTGCAATTTATAAAAATGCTTTACTCAAATGTAATAAATTCACAGAATATGAACAATGGCTTGCATATTCGTAAAATAAAATAATAATAATCGGTATTTTAAAAATCCCCTCGTTTCCCGATTTTCGGTAATTTTTTTAACTTTAGAAAACTACTCTAACAGATTAAAATAGTTGACACCAGTTGGATATTCTACATCATAGTCCAAACAACTTTGCTATTTTTGTGATTTCAATTTCGTTCGAACTGTAAGCTTCTCATATTTATCTAGAATTTTTGTTTGTAATTGTTACTTCTGTAATTATAGCATTAAAATTAGAATATGAAAGTATTTATTTTAAGTGAACAAAGTGTAGAACGTGTTAGAAAACGATTTTTTCTTAAATGATTCTGTATTTGGATGATTTATGTGATACTATGTGGTTGAATTATCTCTCCTTTTTCAATGACATGACAGATTTAATTTTTGTCAAATATTTTTTCCTGGGGACCGTTCTAATTACCTCCATAACGGGCTTTATCTATTTGTCGTAAGTCCATGAAAGTTGCCTTGGTTAATGTTATTATTATTGTTGCACTAATTTCGCGCAATTTTTCGCCAAATGTGGCGTGACATTGAACGGAAGAGATAGCCAAATGATCTTAGTTCTTAAAAGCTTTTGTACGCGGCTCGATAAAAGCCTATAGTATTATCAGTACATCGTAATACTGTTGTGTAGTTGTTAAGGTGCCTTAACAGGTACCCCGATAACGGGATACCAGGGTCAGACCTGCTTTTGATCAACGAGTCCGTCAGCACATCTGCTTCACTCTGCAACTTCTTATGTCAGACAATTTTCTCGTCACGTCAAAATTGTTATCGCGGCGTTTAGGACCAGATGAAACTGATCACACCGGATCGGGAATATACGTTGTTGTGTTGTGTTATGGGAAAGTTACTCAAGGGCTATCTGCCAAGGATGGGAAGGTGACTTGAAAAAAGACTTTTTAAGAAATTCTAACAGGTATTCACGCTACATCTTGCGAAACCGACCAAAAATCCAGACCGTTAGATCTTCAGCCGCGCGACAGGCCAGGCCAGAAAGCTGGACCTTTACACTTCAGCCGTCAACTATTTTGAGTGCCTTATGGGAAATATATGTAAATAGCAAACCACCTACATTTTATAAAATAAATAAAAACTTTATGAAAAAAGCACACATAAAATGTTACATATAAGAAGAAACTTCTTATAAGTAACATTTTATGTGTGATTTTTTCACAAAGTTTATTTATTTTATAATTTAGCACCAGCATTTTGAGTGTTATTTTCACCTACATTTTATTCCGAATGCATATACACGTTATACATACGATATGTGTGTGAAAGTGACCGGTCCATTGGGAAATTTCTCGGCAACAGCGGTGGGGGTATCCGGGCCTGCTGGTGTTTCAATATCAAGTAAGTACTGCAATTTCTATTTTCAGCATGTCCTGAAATTAAGATTTTTTAAATGTTCCTGAATGGGACTGAAAAAAAATCTTTCAGGTAGTCTCTTTATTGGCAAACTACCGCGGAATATATATTAATGTAAACTTATATTTATTAACACAGGATTACTTATTGTTTTGTTAGTTGCAGGGCGCCGGTTAAAAAATTATGAATATAACAAAGAATTTAATGGGTTCCGTGCTCGTAGCGTACGTGCTCATAGCGTACACCCCATCAAGCGTGCTTGTAGCGTACATGTGGTGCTCGTAGCGTACATCCTCCCCGCCACCTGTTTTCACCACAATAATAATTGAAAAGAAGAAATAAAAAGGCAAATCCAGCTAAATATAGATCTACTTTAGTAGCGGCCATTTTAGTCCACAAAATTGTAGATTTCATTACTACTATTTATTTTGAACAAATAAGGTGAAGTTTAAATCAAGTCAAGAAAAAGTCATTGTATTTTATTTTTTTTTTTTTAAGGAACTGTTTTACGGCCGTTTCCCAATTATAATGAAGTGTTTAAAATAAAAAATTGTATCAAGCGGTGTATATTTCAGAATGTCTTTTAGCATGTTCGGATACTGGATAGAGCTTCAAATATTAAAAACAGTCCTGGCTATAAAACATTAAAGTAAAACAAAAGGTATCTCAGACGCAAAAAGAGGCATTTTTCTGTTTAGTAATATTTTTATTATAGTAATATTTTTTTATAGACATAAATGTCGAATACGTGACTGCGGCTTTTCTAGAGGAAAAATATTTTTAGAAATTTTGTCTGCTTCAAAACGGGGGTGAAACTATTATGCGAGGGCGACCATTACGCAAGTAAACACGTTATGTTTAATTATAAAAAAAATAAATAAATAATAACGAAATAATTATGTTTTCTTTCTTTCATTTATTCTGAAGTATCGTTAAAAGATCCGCTAAAAAAATGCGGATCCGGATATTTTTTTTCATCCGTGGATACGGATACGGATATCCGGAACACCTCTAAAAATAATCATATATCGATGTCTTTCAGTGTCCACAATCCCCCTCCTCCCCCCCCCCTCAAACCTACTGAATTTCTACGTGACTGAGCTCGATCGGATTGAGGGAGACCTAGTGTTGAGCTATGGATTATTATTACTGGTTCTCTTTTTATAAGTGCAAGAGTTTATTCTGATTCATGGTAATTTTTCTTGTTAGCTCTTTGTTTTTAAATAATAAATTTTAAAATAAGGAAGATTTATAAGTATATACATTTATATAATATTTTTATTTCTGAAAATAATCAATTTAAACATTGGTACTCTTATTTTAAAGATGCCTTTTTAAAAATTAAGTTATGGTATTAATAAGTCAAAAAAAACTTTTTAAAAATCTTTTTTAAATTAAATGTTAGTGTAATTGCAATGTTTTTAGACAACTTTTTAAATGCTGAAAAAAAACAGCAAGACTTTTTGAAGGAAACTGGCTTAAATTGATTTAAAATTCATTTCTAAAAATGTAAAATATTGGGTATATATAACTGTGATTAAAATTAATAGTTAATTAGCTTTGTTTGAATCGTTTTAATAATTATATGTTTACTAATTTTGATATTGAAAAGCTTATTGCCCCTCACAGACTTTGATTGAACATCTGTAAGCCTTATGATGAGAAAGCTTAAATTTTCTACATCACCTCATTAATGCAAGGGAGTATATTTTATTTATCGGGAATTTGGGTAAGAGGGCTGTATAAAAAGTAAAAGTTTGTATTTACTTACATTTAGTTTCCTGAAAATTTTATTCGACACCATAAAGTAACTTTGTAATTAATTATATATGTCTAAGATCAATATTTAAAGAAGAAAACCCTAGGTCAGTGCTTGTAAGACACCCTCTCTAATAGGGTATAGGGCTGGAAGAAATAATGATTTTTATTTAATATTAAAACTATAAAACTTTTTACTTTCAGTGTAAGTTATCATGTGAGTTATTTTGTTTGTGTTTAAGGCAGATCTACATGAGGGCTGCCTGCTTAATTAAGGCATGCCTTGAGCGGAGAACTTTTTGAGGGGTTCTAGCGCTTATTCAGGTTACAACTACTGAAAACAGTCGCGCTGTAGGCCAGAACCCTAGATTTACATACTTCAGCCCTTTACCAAATTGCCATTAAATTAGTAAAAAGTATACATATTATAATGTAAAAAGTTAAAAATAATTTTTTAAGCTTTATAAGATAAATTTATATCTTATAAAGATCTTATACAATATACAATCATATGTATTTTTGTTTGGCGTCCAATTATTTCTAGGAATCCTACGCATTCATTCCGCCCTTCTTTGTTCATCTTGCGGGAACCTGTATACAAGGGTGGTTCTACAGTTGCAGTCTGGGTGGGGGTTTATAATTTTATATAACCCTCCCCCTATTTATTTTATAATTTATATAAACTGAGTGCCTCAGAGAAGGAGTGACTACCGGGGGACATAGAGAGGAAAAGGGTCACCTGCACAATACACTTCACACTACACTTCACAATACACTTCACCTGCACAATGCAAAGGGTTTGACTGCACAATACACTTCATGTATGTGAATAAAATGTTTAATCAAACATCAAATGTGAAATAAGTATTCAATTAATCATATAATTGATGAAGTATGTAAATCCCAAAAGTAATAACCATGCATCTTCGACCCCATCGATCAAAATTGTTTCCCCCCCCTACTAAAATGAGACGGTCTCGGGCTCTGTAATTCGCGATTGTGAATTTCCTATGCAGAATTATTTTTTTCACTTTCGTTTTCAAAATCCTGGGAGGGGTAATTAACCCCCCCCCCGTAAAACCGCCTAATGCCTGTACACTTTTACATTTTCTTCTTTCTGATAGCTTGATTTTCAGCCGGGAACGCAGCAAGAAGGAATTTATACAGATAGAAAAATTAATAGTTTAAATAGCAATATATTTCTAAGTGATGGTTTTTTATCATTTTAAGAAGTTTCTAGTATAATACATTATGTACACAGATTGCTTGCACACCTTTAAACAAGAGAACAGCAATAGGATGACCAGCAACTCAATTTTCTTGCTAAAGAAGGTGGTTTTTCCCCCATATTTTATTGTTTTCTAAACTACGATTTTGTGGACTAAAATGGCCGCTACTAAAGTAGGTCTACATTTAGTCGGATTTGCTGTGGTGAGAACGGATACAGGTGGAGGGGGAGATGTACGCTACGAGCACCACATGTACGCTACAAGCACCCTTGATGGGGTGTACGCTATGAGCACATACGCTACGAGCACGGCACCCTTTAATGTGCTCGAAATGTTTATTAGCATGGTATATTGTGCTTTATATTAGTGACTAGCTGAAGTACCCGTTCTTCGCACGAGAATGAATGGACTTTTTGATATTACGATTTGTGGGGATTACTATTTATTGTAATAAAGAGATATAGCAAAATGGATATCGCTTTATATTGTGTTCGAATTTCAAGGCAATCGTTTGTACGGTGCAGAAGGCCAAGCGGCGTAGCACAATCTAGTGGAGAGTTTTAGCAAAACTGATACGGCGGAAATATTCTTCGCATTCAGATATCGATGAATACGAAATTTCAGGACGATCGGCTGGACAGCCCTGACGACGCGACATCTAGTGGCAAATTATATAGGAAAATGGATAGCGCCAAACTCTTCCCCGTGTTCAAATATCTATGTATACCTATTTTCATAGCGATCAGTTGCACAGTCAAGAAGTGATACACTGCAGCGCGATCTAGTGGTTAATTAAAGTAATGATTTGCTACAGTGCCGTCAAGTGGCGAGTTATAGCAAAATGGATAACGCCAAAATATTCTCATTGTTCAAATAGCTATGTATACTGATTTTCATAGCGACCGTTTGAATGGTCAAGAATTTGGCCTGCTGCAGCGTCATCTAGTGGCGAGTTAAAATAATAATGCATTGCAGTGCCATCTAGTGGTGAGTAACATCAAAAGGAACACAGTTAGAATATATTCTTCGTGCTGAAATGTGTAAGTATAAGAAATTTTATGCCGATCGGTCGAACGGTGTAGAAGTTGATGTGTTGCAGCGCCATTTAGCGGCAAGTTACAGCAAAATGGATACTGAAAAATATTCTCCATGTTCTAATATCCGCGTGTACCAAATTTCATCGAAATCGGTTGGACGATATTCGCATAGTGAACGACTAAACGGAATAGAATTCGACGTTCTGCTGCGCCACCTAGTGGCAAGTTAGAGGAAAACGGATAGCATAAAAAGCTTCTCAATGATAAAAGACTTAGGTGAACCAAATTTCATGGTGCAACGGTGCTGGAGTTTTTCAACCTCATACACACATACCAACATTCATTTTTATCTATAACCAGTATCATTATATATCCCAGTCTCAAATAAAATCCAGTTTCAAATCTAAGCCTCGCCAAAGTGCCAACATACGCCATTTTGCAAGAGTTTTTTCAGGAAATCATTCGAAGCATTGACTTAGCAGCAATCAATATGGGAAATGGTTCGACCGCCAAAAAGTAAAGCACACATTTATTTGAAAAGGGGAATCCCTTAATACAACCGAATTTTTTTAAATTATCAACTATAACGTGTTTTATTCATCGTTACTCCGATGTACTAAATGAGAAGATTTCAATTTTCTGAAATTTGGCGGAATTCCCCCAACTTAAATCAATGTACTCAATTGGCGAGAATTCTGAAGATAGATCGCTTGAAATCCCTTAATAACTGCATTATTTCTTCACGGATCATTAAAATTTAACGCTGTATTCTAATAAAACCTTTGCACTTGCTTTCAAAAATCTATTTCCTTAAGCTCTCAATAAATTGCGCCAAGCCGAAAACTGTGCAAACCGCTAGAACTCACTTTCTCAAAATCAGCATTTGAGCCATTTTATTTTTTCGCCAAACTAAAAAAAAATTACATATTAGCCTCGGAAATCTTCAATTCTTATTGTTTTGCGTATAAAACATTTCATTCCTGCTCCGATTTCCCATGCACACGATATTATAATAAAAAATTAATAATCTTACAAATATAAACTAACAAAAAAAATCATTATTATTCTTTTATTTTTACTTTGAGAATTTAAAACATCTTATTCGGCAAAATCGCCACACATGGCAACCACGATCCTTATTTCACACTTTTTTCATTACAGGGGTTACAATTACGGAAAGGTTTTTGCGTGGAGAGCATAAAAAATCTCTTAAATTCCGGGAACGGGTGGACTTTCAAAGTTTTAAAGTGGACTATGATTTATTCTGTATTATTTTACATATCTGTGCAAAATTTCAGGCTGATAGGTCCATGTTTGTGGATTTGTATACAACTCAAATCCACAAGCAAAGAAACAGAATTTCATTTTTATTTATAAGATAAATCGTTTCCTATTTAAATCCTGCATGGTTTACAAGAAGAAAATAGTTTGTTTATTTTAATTTCTGTCGACATTTGTCAACCTGTGCAATCTCGAGGAGCGAATTGCAAATTTATTTTTATATATGACATTAATTTTGTAGCAAAATTTATGAATCCCAAGCAATTTTCATATATGACGTCGCGTTTTGACTACCGTAACAGAAATACTGGGTAGTTCACTTAGTTCTATTGGCAAATCCACTGAGTTAGTTATATAATGGTATAATAATGAAGCTTGCAACGACGTTGACAAAAATATTTGTTTTCTTTACATAGGACCGTTATAGAGGAACATAATCATACGTTAAATATGCATAATAAATATTGTACGTGTCCCAAAAGTATATACTATTGTAAAATCCGTCACTTAAAAAAATACTCGAGCCTATTTAACATTTTTAAAATGTACCAAAAATGTTCTAAGTTTTATTTTTGATGCTCAAGATGCTCCAGTCAATCAGTCCAGGTAAATGAGTTCGTTTGTAAGAGATAGGCAAACAACACAGACAAAGTTTAGAAATATTTTTTTAAAGTAAAATTAACCCCCATCCTTAGAAGTATGTTTTTAATTTTGAAACACAGAATAAAAACTTCAAAATACACTTCACTTTAAAAAAGAAAAAAAAAAACTTTCAGCACGTTTTGCATGTAATAAACATGCATAAACTTTCGGGATTGGGAACCAGGTACAAAAGTTTTTCTGCCTGTTATTCTGTCCGTGAAGCGTTTTATGTGCGAGCATCATGCAAAATTAACTGAAGCGAATGAAATGAAATTTGGTCACTCAACTCGTCGTCGATTTTTTTTTTTTTTAATTAGGTTTTGAAATTTTGCGAAAATTGTTTCAAACGGCGTAATTTTTTGTTTACGCATCACGCAATAGCAATTTAAGTGAATAACTTAATTTAACTTAACATTGTAAGACTAATACAACTTGAGTTTTTGAAAATTTGGATTAGATTTTGAGAAAATATATTCAAAATGAGTAAATATTTGTTTGTCCATCACATACATATAAACCACTGCAGCGAATGAAATAAAATTTAGCATTATCATAGGTCAATTTCCTAGTCGCATAAACTATAGACGTCAAAGTACTTCGAAATTTTTTAATAGATTTTGAGATTTTATGAAAATTGAGTGAATGTTTGTTCCATTCCTGAAAAATGACAATGAAATAGAATGAAATTTAGAATTATATATGGCGGCAAGTTATTTTAAACTATAGATGCCAAAATTGTTACCCTATGCCCTATTTCATGGATTTTGAGGTTTTGGGAAAATCATATAAATGTTCCTTTAAAAACGACTTCATAAATATTAGAATGAAATTTAGTAACATGATCAGCAACGGCTAAAACAACTGAACTGGGGGGACTTATTTTACAAATTGTTCAATTTGCAATTTTCTTTTTCTTTTTTTTATTTTATTTATTTATTATTTACTTAGCAATACTTAGAAATTACTTAGCAATAACCAACTGAGGGGCAGGGGACTTACTTTCCTTAAGTCGTCTTGGGGGTGGCTATTCAATTTAAACAAATTTCGTCTTTTTTTTTTTTTTTTTCTTTTTCAGATTTTGTGAAAATCGTGCAAAAATGTTCTGGAAGCATGATGTTAAAATATTTACAGTGATCAAACAAAATTAAGTAAAGACGAGGAGTGACCTGTTGATTTTAAAAACTCAATCTACTAAAACTAAACCTTAATTCTGAAAGTCAAAGGTTTTCTCTATCGAAAATTTCACTCAGCACTTTATTGCTCCGTAATCTGCAATTTTTTTTACAACTAGGGGCCAAGGCCCCCAGACTCGCTACGCTCGCTTTTCAAATGACATTCGGCCCCTAATCGGGCTTATTCGTAAAAAAGACATAATTTCAACAGAGAAAACCCGAAGATTGGATCAGATAGAATGTTACTGATCTAAGCTACACATTGCTTAGTTCTTGCATCTTCATTGGTACATAAAAATTTAAACTTCACACTACAGTAGACCCCCTACCCCTCATAACACGGAAGATATTTTGTTATGGGAATCCGTGTTGTACGGGTCCTGAGCTATACTCCACCTGGAGTGCGGACTCCGCTTATAATCGCTGGAAAAATTATTTGTACTCCTCAGAAACACAATGATATTTAATGTTGCCATTCAAAGGTTATACTAATTAGGAGCTAAAGCGTAATAAAATAAGAACATATGTTTCAGCTGTATTTTTAATAATGTAAAACCTATTGGACACCTTGCGAATTTGCCACCCATGGCGATTTTTCATTATTTGGCGACTTGCGTACATGTAAAGTTAATAAAAGCTACGGAACAGATAGAATAGCCTGCCACCAATGGCGACTCTTCATTATTTGGCGATTTACACATACTCACAACCTATATTTACTGTTCATTTAAGGTTACCGGAAAACCGTTATCCATACTTTCATTTACATAATCGTTTGCAGATTGGCGTACTTAACACCACGAATTATACCATCTCGTCGCGCTATCAAATATCCAAAGTGTACTATAACTGCTATAATGGCATAGTTAACGCCAAATATTTCTACTGGTAGCAAATAATCCAGCTGGACGAGAACCGGCTTTAAAATAATCTGCATTTTAATTATTTTTCATTTTCAAGATATTAGTTATCCTGCTTTGGAAAAACGAATAATCGCTAATTCTAAACTCCTGTTGTCTAAGCGAACTTACTATTTGAAAATTGTCAACTTTGTGTAACACATTTTGAGTTACTTATTTCATATAGTTTTTATTTTGGCATAAAATGGGCGTAATTCTAACTCATGTTTGTAAATTTCACGCGATTCTAGATACTTGGAAACGCTTTGTTGCAAAGGAATGAATGATTTTATGCCAAATCTGGCAACCATTCTGTTTATTTTTTCAGTTTTTTATTAATATCTTCTAAAATAATTCGATTTTCGAAATTTAACTTAGCTCATCAGGTTCCTCGGAATTTTTCGAATCTGTGGGCACCTTAGTTGAAACTTAAATCCCCACGGTTTAGGAGGAAATAGGCCAACAAGCTTTGACGGCGACAGCGGCCTTTACTTTTTTTAGAATAGAGAGATACCCAAATTAAATTTCATGCTGTTCTGGAAACTCGCGGAATCTTTTCGCAATCGAAAGATTTCGTTTTGTGTACACAGCTATTCTCATGTCCATGCAAACGATTTATTTGTGAAAAAAATGATAATAAACTGTGTAATCTGGAAAATCTCTTGTAAACGAATTTGAATCCCAATTGTATGACGTCATATTCACTTGAAAAGGGTAATTTTGTCACGCAAATGATTTACTTTTTTGACTCTCGGAAATAAAATGGTGCTGAAAATAGCAAAAAATCGCTTAAAAAGGAGGGAGCGGGTAGATTTTCAGATTTTTAAAGAAGCGCAGATTGTTTTCTATATTTTTATACATGATCATGAAAATTTTCAAGCGGATCGTGCAAACGGTGAAGAAGTTATTAGGCTTTTTGTGTTAACTTTGTAAATTTCACGCGATTCTAGATACTTGGAAACGCTTTGTTGCAAAGGAATGAATGATTTTATGCCAAATCTGGCAACCATTCTGTTTATTTTTTCAGTTTTTTATTAATATCTTCTAAAATAATTCGATTTTCGAAATTTAACTTAGCTCATCAGGTTCCTCGGAATTTTTCGAATCTGTGGGCACCTTAGTTGAAACTTAAATCCCCACGGTTTAGGAGGAGATAGGTCCAGAGGCTTTGACAGCGCCAGCGGCGGCGACAGCGGCCTTTACTTTTTCTTAGAATAGAGAGATACGCAGAAGTTATAACATTGCTTTTCATACTTTTGCCAATACGGTACTTCCATTCTTTGTCCTCTTATAATGCTGACGAAAATTCAGGCTTTTCGGAAATCCACACTACATACTAACACGTCATGGACGGGTACTTCAGCTAGTTGTGTATATTTTTAAAGTCCTGATGTTGCAGATCTCTATATCAATAATATTCTAAATTTTAAAAAGGTCAGATGGATTTTTTTTAATTATAGTGTAATTAAGCTATAAAATACAAGCATTTTTTACCGAAATATAAATAATTTTTCTTACAGAATGATAATTTTCTATGGAAAATATTTTTAGAGCTATCTCTGATTTCTTGTGAAAATTGATTAACAATGACTCTGGAGCTTTGCGTAAACTTTCGTAACTCTATCTTTTTTTTCTTGCACTTACACAGATACGTAACTGCTTCTTTTTCATAGACACTTATAGATTCAACAAAATAAAATGTACACTTTTCACAACTTGCTTAACAATTTTTCAGAAGACAATAAGAAAATAATTGTCTCAGCAACTCTGCATAAAATCTGAATGATGTTTCTGTTTTAGGACTTGTATGTGTTTTGGGATTTCCAATATAGGCGTTGTTGCGATGAATACAGAAGGAAACTCCCGTATAGGTTCCTCAAAATACATAGTCACTATCTATCGCGAATTCTAAAAGTATTTAGCTTAGTGGGATTTACACTGTGTCAGGGGCGCCGACTGTGTAAGTGCTCCGAGGCTCAAGTACCCACAGAAAAAATCACGTATGTGCGAAGCACCTAGGAAATTTCAAGACAGTTTCAGTTACATTTGTAGAAAAAAGATCTATTGGATGTTTTCTTTTTTAAATCAAACAGTTTTCTTCAGAAAAAGAATCATTTAGGAAATTATTTTATTATATTCTAGTACTGCTTGTCACAACATAAATTTAAGTAAAATCAATCAGGGAGCATCATGAATGTTAAAAAAATTATTATTTTGTTTAGAGTACGAAATTCATCCCATCTTGGGTTTATCCTTATGGGTGCTTGGAACCTTAAATTACTACAGAACAATTTAATGAGTTTGTATAAATTCTAAAATTCTACTACTTGTCGGTCATATATGTGGGTGCTTAAAACCTTGTAGTACAATTGGTGGAAAAAATGCACACTCACAGCTGCTTTGCATTTCTAAACTAAGATTAAACTGATCAAAGGGTCTGAGTAAATACTAAGAGAAATTTTCTTTTTAAAAAAAAGAAGAAGAAGAAAAGAAAAAGTCTGATCGTTCTTTTCTCCACACGCACACAAAAATAAATAAATAAACAATATATCTAGAGCATCCATGAAAATTTGGTAAAGTTTGTACCCTGTTTCCTTTGTAACACATAATGCATTTGATTACATTTCACTTAGTTTGGATGCTATGACACAAAGTAAACATTTAGGTAAATTTTACTTGGATAGCGTGACACAAAAAATACATTAAATTATTTAAATACATTCATTAATGAATTGATGCATAATATAGGCTCCGTGAAAGTGTGATATAATTGACAGTGCAATTGATATGCAAAAGCATTGCTTGAATATGTAAATCTTCTTTAGGAAATAAAACAAAAGTAATTGTAATGGAATTTAAAAACAAATCTTATAAAGTCACACCAGGCCGTGCTCAAATTTTGATATCAATATTTTTAAGACCATATTTAGAATTCATATAGCTATAAAGTAAAATGCTCCGTCAATAACTTTTAACCTGTTAAAGGGTTTTGTATGAGTTAGAGTTATTCTTTGGATGAAACAAAGATGAAAAGCAGTTTACACCTACCACATTGAATGGATTACACTCCAAGATGAGCATCTAAAGTGAAAAGCGTAAATGAGCCTTTGCTTCCATTTCACTAAAATATCTTAACATAGCTGCTGATAATAGCTACTGAGTTTAAATGTTTAGCATCACTGCTAACTTTTAAGATTTCGCGATCTTCATGACTCCATTGATTTTCACAGACACCCCCCACCCACCCTCATAGGTTCCCTCTAGATCTGAAATTCCCATAATCTGACTAATCAGACCTATCATGGACGATACTCAACACCAAGAGTAAATAAATTATGCCGGTATATTTCCGATAATTAAGCGTCCGCATGGCTGACGAAAAGAAGGTGAGTTGTTAGACAACGTTATCGACCCTAAAACTTTAAAAACAGGCAACAACGCATCTCCCCGAGGAGAAAAATAATCAGGTAATTTAAAAATACCCTCCCCAGGACATGAAATATTCTTGCTTGGAGCCTTCCTTCCGAGAAACTCATTACGTCACACAATTACCCCTTTGAGGGGGTCTATCTGAAACGAACACCTGTGATTGACTGACATCTTTTTGTTACGGGTGTTCATTAGAACCGTAAATAATGGATGACAATGGCTATTACACGCACAATGGAACCGGGTAATGTGGGGATAATAGAATGGTTGCAATGCATTGTACTAAGGGTGGAGGGGAAATATAGAGAAAAGACAGCCAGTTTTTGTCCCTGGTGAGGATTTAAATTTTATTTTATTAATCACCTAAAAAGTTAATGATGATGGGATTAATTTAATGCGGAACTTATAGGATATAGGTATATTTCGCATGGAAAAAGGAACTTTGTTTTCAAAAGAATAGGATTGACATAGCCGGTTTTTTCTTTTTCCATTCTTTTTTCTTCCCCCTGTAAACATTGTCTGGAACATAAGATAATTCTATGACTTACATTAATTATAAGAGTGAGTAAGATGGGTGAGTGCAGAAATGTCGGAACTGTAAAACAAAAGCATAGGAAGGAATGTCCGTGATCAAATTTACACCTGATACTGGCAATTTGTAACAATTCCTCATAAAATGCCAGAATAGAAAGGTAACTTTGGCTTCGTTTATTACTAAGCAGAATTAGAACATGTTTTCTTTTTCTAAACTCTTTTCTATTCCGCTTCTTCATTCTAAATTAATACAACAATTTTAAATCATAGGTTCCATAAATTATCTTACTACTAAAACAATTCAGAAGAGTAACCCGCATTCTTTCGTATGCAAAATTTAATTTTTAACTTGTTCTATGATTTAAAAACTTAATGTCTATGTTGTAGAATCTCAAGTCAAGTGATATTTTCGATTTGCCCACTATTCGAGTATTATGATTTGATTCACAGCCCTATAGGTAAAATTCTTCTGAATTTAGGGTAAAAACGCTTTTACAAGTTAATTGTTTGATTTGAATATTTCTACTCTGACAGTTTTCATGTTATTCTTTTGGTGTTTAAGATAAAAGCATATTTAAAGCTAGTGAGTATATTTATTTACCGCTTTTACATTTCGTAAGGCATTATAGAGGTAACTACAAAAAAAAAAATTTTAGAATAGGCGATAGTCCCCCCCCAAAGAGGTATCTATCTCATATTCTTCCAATAAAAAATCTATTTTTTCTAAAGTGGGATAAAATTTTAACCCGAACCTATTCCCCACCTAATTACGCCCACAGGAAAAAGGTATGTACCTGAAGTTCGAGGTTCCTGGCAGTGGACTGATTTATTCGTGAAAAACCTTCCTTTGCGTAAGCCCACACGTAAGCGCAGGAACCAAGAATGGCGCCAATCGCAAACGACAAACCAGTTACACTCGTGCAACGCGTTTTAGTGTAAGCCGTTCGGAAACGAAATTGAGTTTATTTAGTTTGCAAACTGAACCGTTCGGAAACGAAACTGGGTGCATTTAGTTTCAAACTAAATAAACTGAGCCCGGGAATGGATTACTTAATTTATTGTCAAGATGGCGCTCGAATCACATTCGTTTTTCACATTTGCTGAGGCTGTCAAAGTTATTATCCGGAGGAGAAGATAAACGAACCTGTAAATAACAGAACTGGGGTATAGAACTTTTCAAAGGTAATATATTTCTTACATTTTTTACTTTAGCGATTTCAAATGAATGTTTTTATTTTTGACGACGTTTTGTTTGTTTACACTATCACCGTGGCAACGAAACTGAATGAACTGAAATTCGGAATGTCTTCGCGAAACTAACTACACGAAATAAACTGTTTCTAACAATTTATAAACTGAAATGAGTTTTTGTTCAGGAATGGAGCCAATGAGTAATAAGGGCATAGAGGTGCAAGACACAGATGGGTCTGTTTCGACAAGCTAAGGGTACAATATATCTCCGCCTGACTCCAAATAGAGAACGCTGTTTCCTGTAGGGATTTCCTATATATTCCCTTAGTATTTGTGATCACGCCAATCGAGGGCATTTAAAGACCAACGCAGTGAAGGAATGCTGAGCACAAAAAAAAATGGAATTTCCACTGATGCGTCTACGCGGAATGGGATAGCGAACAGGTCAAATCTAGGTTTCAACCATATAACCCCCTTGTGTGCACACCACTGTACGCTATAACTCGTCTGCGACCTAAAGTTTGGTATGCACCCTTGAACACATTACAAGGTACTTTAAAAAAATAAACTAGTAATCTTTATAAATCAACTAAAACAAAAGCGTCAGTCGAAAATTGCAGCTACTTTAACAAATTAATGCAGAAATACGGTAATAAACTCTATCAGAGTAATAAACTGCGAAAAACGTAAAAATGCACAAAAACTACTTTTAAGAACAAACATAAATAATTTTTCTGTAACGAGAATCCTGTAAAATTAAGTCAGTTGTAATGTAAAGGAATTTGTTTAGGATAAATTATATCAATAAAATTTTCTTTTCGTTCAGCAAACTCTTTCAAGTAAGAAATAACCCACCAAAACGGATAGCAGGCTGTTATATTTAACGACCTCGGTTAACGCTATCTTAAATGAGGGCCATAAACATTTCAAAGATGCGGAGTGATACGTGACTCGTAAATATGCGAAAGAGAGGTGACACTTTTATGAATAGATCATAGTTTTCATACTCAAATGGGCTGAATAGATCACCAACCCGAATCCGGAGACAGTAGATAAATATGGCCACCTAGCGGATTCTGAAAGGTCGAGGCTGATAAGTTAGGCGATTCATTTTATCTGAATAATTAGAATTGTTTTAACGGTCATGTTTTCATTCTTTTTCATTTTTAATTCTAATTTCTGACTTAACACGTTCGCTCTCGTCGTTGAAGAGATGCAGGGAGGTCACCCTTCTGTGACCAGTCTTGCTTCCAACAATTGATCTTTGAGTGCTCTGCTGGGGTCCAGTACTGCTCTTGCCCAGGGCTCATCAGGAATAAGTAATGAGGGTGTAAAGTAATTTCATCTATAAACGTAATAATTTCTTTTGTTTTTTTAACCTTGTTAAATAAATATCATTTGTACCTCTGGAAGAATTTACAGACGTGTAGAAACTTTTAAAGCAAACATGTAGTACATAGCTGTGCAATTTATACTTCACTACGAGAGATCATATATATTTCAGAAAACATATTAAATTTTACTAGGTTAAAGAATAAACTGCTTTTAGTAAGTTTTATTTGTCTCTAATAATCAAATTAAAAAATACATCTTCATAGGGTTTTTTTTTTAACTCCCAGATAATCCAACCATAAATTTATGAAATGTCGCCCAGATTCCATGGTGGTTAGCGCACTACTCAGCCCGACCAGTTGCCGAGCCCATAGTGCTTTGAGTTGGGAGACGGAAGGTGCCTGGTTTGAAATCAGGTCTCGTCCGCCGACCTAACCGTTCAGAGTTTTCCGTGGTTTCATTCGAAACTTAGCGTAAATACGGGTTAGGACCCCTTAGAAAGACCTTCACGGAGGCCTAGATCCCCCAGTGTAGGTAATTGGCCTTAACCCTTTAAGGCGCAGTGATCCCGCTCTGGGAACACGAAAAGTTTTGACTGCTGCCAGTCACGAAGAATAGATTTGATTTCTATAAAAATAGTTGCGGGTGACCTAGCTCCACGAGAATCCCTTACTTTTTAGCACGTCCTTTCCCGTCAAAAAATGGTCACGATTCTTTTTAACAGCACTGGCATCTGCTAAACAATGGAAGAACGCGAGAACATCCCGACAGATTGCCCAATGCTAAAAAAAGGGCAGTCGTTGCCATCGCTCGACTTAACTACCAGCAAGATGGCGGACGATCGAAACGTTCATCGCGTGCCACAGATCTAGAGACACCTTTTTTGACGCAGCTGGCTGTGCTCGCGCACACCATCTTGCTGGTAGTTAAGTCGAGCGATGGCAACGACTGCCCTTTTTCAGCATTGGGAAAGGGTCGCGCCTCAAAGGGTTAATCCTACAACACAAGACACACATAGCGCACTACTCTCTCATTACGAGCGCGGGTTCGAGATCATGCTTAGGGGTTGCAAAGGGTGCAACCACATCGCGCAGGGGGGGGGGAAAAAAAAACGCTTTTCTACGAATCACATTTAAAATCTTTCCGATTACTCCAGATATTTTTTAAGATTCCAATAAATGGATTTAGACAATACTCCTCGTCTTAAAAATGTAGATATCTGCAGATAAAGTTTGAGAATTTAAATTTGCTTTTGGTTAAATTATCCATTTTTAAATGAGCCGAAGTTCAACAAAAATTGGTTTCAACTTCTCTGCTTATAAATACAATGCCTTAAATATACTGATCTATCTGTAAGTATTAATAAGTAACGAAATTCACATCCGGTGCAAAAAAAGAGATGCAGCATACTGAAACACGTATGTATTTACAATACATGTCACTGTGTGATACAGGTAACACCGGTTGAATACATGCAAAAGATACTTTCAAAGTAAACTTGAATAATAGAGTAGTAAAAATTGTTAAAGAATAAATAAATTTCCACGTGTTATTTCTATTTTATTCGTTCGTTTATAAAGTTATAAAATAATGAGAAAAGTTTGCTTTAAGCTCTTGTTTAACTATTTTCATACTGAAAGAAAATTTCCTGAAATATAGGGGCCGCAAAAAGTTGATTGTCCACCGGGCCACAAAAACTCTAGGCACCATCCTGCTCAGGTTTCGACCGTTCTTTCATAGACAGTAACTTTGACCACTTCAATAATAAGATGGTCAACACTTCAACAAGGGCCGTGGTAGCCCAGTGGTTAAGGCGTTGAACTCGTAACCGGAATGTTGTGGGTTCGATACCGGCGTACCACTAAAGACCACCGTGTACATGCGGTGTACGTGCACGTTAAATCCGTGGTTATGAAAGTCCTCTCGGCGGTCGCTAGCAGTTTCCTAGGGGTGCCAATATTCAGAAGTCCCCCCACCTTCTGATGAGGTTCCAAATTGTAGCGGGAAATTCCGGGAAGGACGTATATGTAGCTCAGCGACACATTCAGTGACGCGAGCTGTCCTCTCCTGGCAAATAAATAAATAAACACTTCAACAAGTTATATATATATATTTATATAACTTGTATATATATATCGATATATATATAACTATATATATATATCGTTACTTATTAAAACTTACAGGTCAGTACATTTAAGACATTGTATTTATAAGCAGAGAAGTTGAAAAACACGAAAAATTGGTTGACACAACGGTCCGGACCTAGAACTGTACAATTTAATAGATTTTATTTTTTTCTTTTAATACGAAAGAAAAATCGTTTAACGCGAAAAGTGTTCGTTTTTTATCTTAAGTGGTACTGAGAATCGGTTCCTCTTCCTTTATGCCCACCCACATACCCCTTTTTTTAACTTATTAGTTATATATATATATATATATATATAATATATAATAGCTTACTTACGTGAAGTGAAATCCCAAGATAATCCAATGATAAAGTGAAGAAAATATAAAAAATAGATAGCACATGGTGCCAATTAACGAGCTTATTCCGGATAAGTGTTTAAATATAGCCTTTTAAGGCAATGAAGGAGTGGAAAAATTGAATATAGAGCGCCAAATTAGAACTGGTGTGCATTTAAGCCTAATCACATGTAATCAGAAATAGTCCGAAAATGGAATTAATATTGAAATGGTGTGCTCTATCATCAGGCGCCACCGCACACACATTTCAATTTAATCGAAAAAAAACAATAATAGCTAGGTTTCTGCAAGTTACCTGACCAAAATTAGGGTCCTTTTGTAACTTGGGGGCGCGACCGTAGCTATTAGAAAAAAACAACGAGGAAGTGGACCGACACGAAGATCAAAGCTCAGTAATGGAGGCAGTATTAGTGCATGTTGCCATCAGAGAAGGCTTACTGCAATCAATAGACAAGTAATGCCATGGAGTGTGAATAAAAAATGATATATTAATAATACTTTGGAAGTATGGAAAGGAAAAGAATAAATAAATAAAAAAAGTAATAATTAAATGAATAAATAAAAAGAATAAAACTGGTAATAATTAAATGAATAAATAATAAAATAAATATTACACTAGTATATCTAGCCTATGTTTTACGTAGTACTAGCTGCAGTAGCTAAGAAGTACTTAGTTGAGGTTGTGGAAATGGAGAAAAACTGTAGCAATAATATTAACAATAATGATATTGATAATAATTATATTCATTTATTATTGCTATTTATGCTAATATAATTGTAAAATGTTTAGTTAGAACAGTACTCTGTTTGGCTTCATTGGTTACAGACTCACATAAAAAGGATAAAGTACCAGTAATCAACCATTATATATATATACTAGCTGAAGTACCCGTTCTTCGCACGGGAATGAATGGACTTTTTGATATTACGATTTGTGGGGATTACTATTTATTGTAATAAAGAGATATAGCAAAATGGATATCGCTTTATATTGTGTTCAATAACCATGCATACCGAATTTCAAGGCAATCGTTTGTACGGCGCAGAAGGCCATGCGGCGTAGCGCAATCTAGTGGAGAGTTTTAGCAAATCGGATACGGCGGAAATATTCTTCGCAATCAGATATCGATGAATACGAAATTTCAGGACGATCGGCTGGACAGCCCTGACGACGCGACATCTAGTGGCAAATTATATAGGAAAATGGATATCGCCAAACTCTTCCCCGTGTTCAAATATCTATGTATACCAATTTTCATAGCGATCAATTGCACAGTCAAGAAGTGATACACTGCAGCGCGATCTAGTGGTTAATTAAAGTAATGATTTGCTACAGTGCCGTCAAGTGGCGAGTTATAGCAAAATGGATAACGCCAAAATATTCTCATTGTTCAAATAGCTATGTATACTGATTTTCATAGCGACCGTTGGAATGGTCAAGAATTTGGCCTGCTGCAGCGTCATCTAGTGGCGAATTAAAATAATAATGCATTGCAGTGCCATCTAGTGGTGAGTAACATCAGAAGTAACACAGTTAGAATATATTCTTCGTGCTGAAATGTGTAAGTATAAGAAATTTTATGCCGAGCGGTCGAACGGTATAGAAGTTGATGTGTTGCAGCGCCATTTAGCGGCAAGTTACAGCAAAATGGATACTGAAAAATATTCTCCGTGTTCTAATATCCGCGTGTACCAAATTTCATCGAAATCGGTTGGACGATATTCGCATAGTAAACGGCTAAACGGAATAGAATTCGACGTTCTGCTGCGCCACCTAGTGGCAAGTTAGAGGAAAACGGATAGCATAAAAAGCTTCTCAATGATAAAAGACTTAGGTGAACCAAATTTCATGGTGCAACGGTGCTGGAGTTTTTCAACCTCATACACACATACCAACATTCATTTTTATCTATAACCAGTATCATTATGTATCCCAGTCTCAAATAAAATCCAGTTTCAAATCTAAGCCTCGCCAAAGTGCCAACATACGCCATTTTGCAAGAGTTTTTTCAGGAAATCATTCGAAGCATTGACTTAGCAGCAATCAATATTTGAAATGGTTCGGCCGCCAAAAAGTAAAGCACACATTTATTTGAAAAGGGGAATCCCTTAATACAACCGAATTTTTTTAAATTATCAACTATAACGTGTTTTATTCATCGTTACTCGGATGTACTAAATGAGAAGATTTCAATTTTCTGAAATTTGGCGGAATTCCCCCAACTTAAATCAATGTACTCAATTGGCGAGAATTCTGAAGATAGATCGCTTGAAATCCCTTAATAACTGCATTATTTCTTCACGGATCATTAAAATTTAACGCTGTATTCTAATAAAACTTTTGCACTTGCTTTCAAAAATCTATTTCCTTAAGCTCTCAATAAATTGCGCCAAGCCGAAAACTGTGCAAACCGCTAGAACTCACTTTCTCAAAATCAGCATTTGAGCCATTTTATTTTTTCGCCAAACTAAAAAAAAATTACATATTAGCCTCGGAAACCTTCAATTCTTATTGTTTTGCGTATAAAACATTTCATTCCTGCTCCGATTTCCCATGCACACGATATTATAATAAAAAATTAATAATCTTACAAATATAAACTAACAAAAAAAATCATTATTATTCTTTTATTTTTACTTTGAGAATTTAAAACATCTTATTCGGCAAAATCGCCACACATGGCAACTACGATCCTTATTTCACACTTTTCTTACTACAAGGGTTACAATTACGGAAAGGTTTTTGCATGGAGAACATAAAAAATCTCTTAAATTCCGGGAACGGGTGGACTTTCAAAGTTTTAAAGTGGACTATGATTTATTCTATATTATTTTACATATCTGTGCAAAATTTCAGGCTGATAGGTCCATTTTTGTGGATTTGTATACAACTCAAATCCACAAACAAACAAACAGAATTTCATTTTTATTTATAAGATATATATATATATATATATAACTGATAAGTAAAACACAAAACATACTGCAAATAAGACATACCTCGCATTAAAAAGAGATAACAGATAGAAGCAAGAAATAGAAACCACAATTTTACAAAATAATAATAAAAATTAATAAAAGCTGAGCCAAATAAAGTGCAATAATTATTGTGAAAATAGAATGGAACGGAAATTATAACCACTGTCACCATCATCAGGAGCCACAAACAGTGAATTATAATAAAAATCAAACAAAATAGTAGGGTTTCGGTTGTGTGGCATATGAAAAGAGATATATACTCCACACTTTCTGGGCTCTACCCTACTATATAAAGGAAAGAAAGAAATCAAAAAGATAACAAAAAATAGAAATAGCATTGATAAATCTACATACCAGACTTGAGCACATGGAAGACACATTGCAAACAAGTAATACGTGTTGCCAATGTTAAGAATTGTAAAAAGTGAAATTGGTGTTGCCACAAAATAAAAGTGTAAAAGTGGAAAGAAGAATGTATAGGTGTTGCCAAATACTAAAAGGTAATATTATTATACTTTAAGAGTATCCAGATATATTAACCCTCTCGTCACCGAATTATGAAAAATCAGAGAAAATAAATCTGTCTAGCATTTAATGCATCTGAAATACAATTATAAATCATGCAAAAACATTTTTTTCAAATGTCGATTAATATTAGATTTTTCTAATATTAATTTCTGCATTTTCGAAGCATTTTGTTATGCTAAAATTAATTTAAAAGGATGAACATATTAGGTAAAGGTTGAGGAATAAGAAAAAAACTATACTTACCTTAAAAAGAAAAAAAACGGTAAAAAAGCAGCGTAAATATTTTCTTAATTTTTGTCCTGAAACAATGAAGCGAAAACTGAAAAAATGATCTAAATTGACTAGTAGTGCAATCTAGGCACGATTTATGCATCTAGTTAAGAGCCCCATATACTTTCTACATGAATTAATGATATTGATATCACTGAAAGAGAGAAAAAAATACTAAATACAATTGTTTTTTCTGTAAATATTGCTATTTGAAGTAGGAGCCTCATATGAGGTTCAGTGTGACGAGAGGGTTAATATAATTAAATATATATAGAATAATAATAAATTAAAATTATTGAATAAAATAGATAGTATAGCCAATTAAATATAACATATTGTTTTAAAATATATAATGATTATTATTAGTGACAAAGTATGAATAATAAGTTATTGTATGACAGAAGATTAATCTAATAAATTAAAAAAATGTTTTTTGTATTATTAAATAAAAGTAGGGCATAATAATCACAATATAGGAACCCCCTTTTTTTCCCCTCCAGATATATATATGCAACACAAAATTAATGAGAGAAAGGGAACAGGGATAAGGCCAAGCCATGTTTACGGCATATAAAGTACAGTGAAACATATTTAACATGAAAACTGTTAACACGAAAAATTGGTTAACACAAAATGACACAACGGTCCGGACCTAGAACTGTACAATTTAATAGATTTTATTTTTTTCTTTTAATACGAAAGAAAAATCGTTTAACCCGAAAAGTGTTCGTGTTTTATCTTAAGTGGTACTGAGAATCGGTTCCTCTTCCTTTATGCCCACCCACATACCCCTTTTTTTTCTCCCTCAGTAGTCATCTTAGAAGTATTATCTATCAGGTTTCTACCCCTGTACCCCTCAGGTTTCCATCCCTGTACCCCTCAGGTTTCTACCCCTTCTATGAAAAATGCAACTCAAAAAAAAAAAGAAAAGAAAAGAAAAAAAAACTTAATTTTTGTCCCTCCAAATAATAATTCGTTACTTGCTTTTCATCCCAATGGATGTAACCTACTTTTAGCTTAACGGGAAGTCGAAATAAAATCGCAAATATTGCTGAGGGTGTTTTTTTTTTTTTTTTTTTTTTCCCGATTCTTATAACACGAAATTCTTTCAAGTCGAAAGCATATTTTGGTTCCCTCAGTTTCGTGTTAAACATTTTTCATTGTATGTATGTAATTAGAAAGAAAAGTTTGTGGACTGGAAACGTTATCTAAGATTTTTGATGGATTGAGACGAGACCCCCAGAATCCATGGGAGATGTCAATGTTTATCACTGAGTACTTATAACAACAATGTGTGGATTGCATTAGTAAACCGCGAAAGCCAGCGATAACACTAAGCCTATTGTAAGTCTAATCCCGAATAAGAACTTCTTTTCTCATGCTTTTGTAAGTCTAATGTAGCTTATTAATGCACAAAGCAACTATTGCTCAGCGGTGATTCAAACGGTTCAACTAATAGGAACGTAAAGACTCGAAAGTCCAAAACTTTGAAGCTTGATAAGCCGGCATAAGAAGAATGGAATTTCGGTATGAGAAGTGCTTGCAATAGATATGTTGGACACGGAGAAAATGATAAGCTACTTCACAGAAAGTATCTTACATCAGACAATCAATTATGCTGTTGAAATATAAATATGTAACTGTCTCAAATTTTAATTTTTATGAAAATATTTCAGACGAAATTATACAAAATGAAATTAAGTATACATTAAATTGAAGTTGGACAGTTAAAACAATCAGATATTGATAATTTTAATAATTTAGATTCTGGCGATCAAATTTTAAAAGTCAACAAAGAATGCAATACCAATTACAATTTTTTACATATAATTCCATTTACTTCAATATAATACTGTTTTATTTAGCTTCTACTCAATGGATTAAAGTTTTATGTCAACCAAGTAACCTTCAAATGGACTTAAAACGTAACATTCTGATGATTTAGTAAAAGAGATATCGAAAAGGAAGAGAAGCACACACACACACATCTTCACTTTTTACAGAACTTTTTTCCCCTGATGAATAAATATATCATTAAAATTTTGATGCAATTATATGTAAAGCTAAGTTAATTAAATTTGAACATTAAATTTTTATTTTATTTTACTTTTGAAATGAATAGCTCAGTATTTAAGTGAGAAGGTTGTGGTAAGAATTTTGGGGGTAATAAAAGAAAGACCAAATTTTTTAGCTTTCCGTTATTTTTAACTAGTTGAGTACTCGTTTTTGGCAGAACTGAAAATGATCACAAGTTTCTTGTCGCAGATTAAAACATGATAAATCTTTCTATAGTTAAATAATAAAGCTGTAAAATAAAATAATAAAAACATTAACGTTTGAGATACTATTAAAAGTTCTTATCGAATCAATTACAAAATAAAAGCATTTATTAAATTTATAAGTACATATTTAATGTTTAAGTAAAGTCGAATCTACCTAATCACAAACCTGTCTATCTTGAAAAAAATTTCTTCAAAGCCACTTTATCTTGAATTTCGCGGGTAGTATAAATTACCAACATATCGATACCCAAAACTACTTTTTTTCAGTAACAGTAGCTGCATACCGATGTGCCTAAAAAGACAACAAAAGAAACAGAGAAGGCCGTAGATCTATTAATAGCTTACCTTAAATCTCAAGAAAATGTTGGATACAAGCACTGCTTAACCTTGGAAAGCTAACAGACACAAAGAAATTGTTTAACGTCATAAGTCACAGTGACGGACTATTTTTATTATAAAAGGGGCGTATCAATGGTGAAAAGTGCTATGCATATGTGTATAATTAATTTGCAACCATACCAGAGTATTTTTCTGCAACAAAAGCAATTAAAATATTTTTTAATTGGCTGCATTTAAAGCCTCCATCACTCAAAACCTCTTTATTTTGAATTATTTTTTTCTTTCCCATGAGATTTGAGATAGATATGTTCGACTGTATTTGAATGTTGTTTGCCTCACCATCTGGTTATATTTATTTTGTTTTTCGGAGCGTGTAGTTTGTTAAGATGGCAAGGGCTGTATTTACAGTAAAATACATTCTACTGTTTTAGTGCGAAATGTTCAAGGTAAGTTCTTTCAGTAACTGTTTTAGTATCGACCATTTCGGCGTCTGATTACTATGTATTTGGACTTTTTAAAATTATTTGTACTTTTCCTCTATTGTAAGAAGTGCAAATGTGGTATCTTTTTCTAGTGAAAATAATTTTGTATCTTAATTATTTTAGCAAAATAAAAGCAATAAGCATTCCATGAATTGTAATTCTTCATATAATACTCAAGACACAAGATTCTGATCCCTCTGATACAGTGGCGGATTAATGCAAGTTTGTTGGGGGGGGGGGGGGGTTAGTTAGATGATTGACATATACATCCCTTTTATGAAAATAAAATAGGATCTTTTGCATTAATTTCTTTTTCTTCCAGGGGGGCAGTCGCCCCCTTTGCCCCGCCCCCTTTAATCCGCTCTTGTTCTGATAGTGAGCAAACTTAGTGTATCTTTTCTGCTATTTCAGTCTTACTTATTGACACAAAAAACAAAACAACAAAAAAAAACGTATATTCAACTGTAAAAATCTAGATACTTCTATTTGAAGCTGCCCCTAACACAAGAAGAAGAAAAAGAAAATGGAACATTTGAAATCTTGAAATTTGATTATTGCTACAGTTTTTATTTTGAGAGACTTTTGCGATACTCGGTTTTACACCTTTGAACAATATTTTGAATTTGCATAAATTACTACATTGGACTTAGTTATGACAAATGTATATATATATATATATATATATGTATCATATCTGTATTTTCTAAAAGTTGTTTTAATAAAGGGTGATAGTTTTTTTAGTTAGTTGAGATTTCTCTTCCTGCCTTATACATATGCATACCTTTTTTTTTCTATTTTTTTTTATAGGTGCCAACATATACAGTACAGTTTGTTGAAGCCACAATGTTGTGATTGGACATCCCTGGATTGATTTTCTTTGGAGCTTTGCCAAAACACAAGTGTACGTCGACAATTCAAGTTGGGTGTCGACAATTTGGAGGATTTGGCAGCTAACATTCGTTAAACAGCAACACCGAAGAAGAAATTGCGATACTTTTACTAGCACATTGTGCTTTCGTTGCAAGTAACTACAGCACAACGTGCTGGTGTATCGCTGAAACTACTAAACAGAGAGATCAAACATCGAAACAATCGGATGCGTCTATGCAACGCTGTAACGGATATTTCAACAATGAAGTTTTCCGAATAAAACTTCGTTGCCAAAGTTTCAAAATGAAATAACAAGAAAGATAAAAAATGCCAAATGCATGGCGTATAAAACACTTTCCAACTCAACAACCTTGTTGCGCTAAATTTGGCAGGACCTCAGTCATAAGCGTAAAGTTTTCAAAATTATTGGGGGGGGCGGGCCCAAAACCACATATATTCACGTCAGTGGCGTAGCCAAGGGGGGGTGTTAGGGGGTCATAACCCCCCCATGAGGAATCTTTTGCCATACAAAATGTATATCCTTCACTCCCTCATCATACACCGGTATACATATATATGTGAGTTGCAGAAGTCGTAACCCCCCCAACTGGAAAATTTCTGGCTACGCCACGGATTCACGTACATATAACTTACTCATAGCTGCCAACTACTACGGAATAAAATTAACCACTTTTTCTACATGATTTCTCAGCTTAAAATATAGCAAAATTTTTGTGCTGCGCGCGAGCTGGTTACTATTTTGAAAAAAAAAAAAATTAAAAAATATACTGTTTACAAAAAGTGGTTAATTAAATTCCGTTGTAGTTGGCAGCCATGACTTAAGTGTAAATTATTGGAGGCGCTCGAGCTCTGTGGGTCCATAGAATTTTACACCTATGTGAGATAAGTATCCATGTTAGTATCTTCCTACCATGTTATAAGTTAAAAAAAGAAGCAAAGTAAAAAATCCAAAGGAGGAGGGAAAAAAAAAAAAAAAACATTTTCGATGAGATAGTGCCTTTTAGACACATCTGAACTTTTCTTCATTTCATACTTTACATTGCATTGCATAATCTTTTTTAATTAGCCAGAGCCTGGCGAGGGCAGCTTATAGTAACATTGTGTGTTATGTGGCGTCACAATGAATACTAAATCATGATTGAAATCAAAAGAAGAAAATTTTTAAAAGTACAAGTAAAGTTTTTTTTTAAACGTTTGTAAATATCGAACTTTTTTTTGTTAGTATAAATTAGTTATCTGTATTTATTTGTAAATTATTGGGTGGGCTCAGCCCCTATTCACAATTTATTGGGGGGGGGGCTCGAGCCCCACGGGCCCATATAACTCTTTACACGGGCCCATATAACAATATAACTCTACGCCTATGACCTCAGTTGTCCTCAGATTTGGCAAAATTTTGGAGATAACCTCAAAAAAGCTGTATATCACTATTAATGTAATTTTACGAGACCTGACCTTGTAAAAGACACCTTGAATGTTATTTACTTTAATTAAATGAAGATTAAACTGTTATAAAAATTTATATACATTATTGTATTATGCTTGAAATGGATTACTATCTCATAAATTCCATAAACTGGAAGACATTATAATTCTTTTAAGTGCTCATGTAGAAGAACTATAAACAAAGACACTAATTTCGATGGAGGACATTATTTGTAACTCTTAATAACATATTTTAATTTTCTTTGCTTTAAATAGCCGAATATCTTTCAAATACGATTTAAGCATTGACTGTACGTGAAGCGTATTCTAATACAATTATTTTGGGTGCTCCTATAAAAGATCTATATTATGCTACAGATAACATTTTCTATAGGGTACAGGTTATGGTGCATAGGAATAATATATATAAATTTCAAAGTAATCGATGCATATGTAATGCAGTAACATTACGGAATGATAGGCAGACAACCCGATGTCAATCTTGTCGGAAAGTACTAAAAACTAAACTGGTATTCTAAACCATTTTTGTCTTATTTAAAATTAAAATCTTATAACTCTTAATTAAATACCCTGTATTACGCCTTGTGTGTGTGTGGGGGGGGTGCCTTGTGTGGAGGATTTTTGTTTAGTCACCATGAAAGTAAATTAGTAGGCTGAAAGTGTCTGTGATAAGCACAACAAAGTAGTATGAAATACATCTAAGTATTTATGGCTTTCAAATGAACTTGTTAAACTTAAGTTGACTTTTGCTACGTAATAATATAATATTACGCTTTTTTTATTTTTGCACTTTTCAAATAGATTTATATCAAAGCGCTAAAATACGCTAATGCAACCACAATTCTGAGCTTGATACACAATTTTATAATTTTATGGAATAGAGATACTATGTAATTGTGAGAGTATTTGGCCTGCAGTCTGTATTTAAAAAATAAAAATCCTTGAAATCATAAAAATAAGTTTATAATAAAAATCTCAAACACATTAGTTTAAAGCGTCATCATATTTTTGTATGACAGTTAAAATATCATATGTTTAGGAGTAATTAAAATAAATTTACATTTGTATGTCAACAACCCATGTGTTTGTTTTTCGGGAAGCTGGTTCCCAAAAATTAGTATTTTAATTGTTAAAAATGTAGTATTCCTATTTTCAAAAAAAAAATTGAAAAGTAGTTTATGTTTTAATTTTTAGCCTTTTTAGTAATTTTTTTCTCTTACATAATTTGAAGTCTAGAATATTGCGAAAAAAACTATGCAACTTACGAACATATTCTAAAATAAATTACTTAAGTCAATGTCTAAACAAAATTAATGATTAAATTTTAACACCTTTATGCAATAATACATTTATTTTATATAATAAATTTATGAATAATAATTACTTTATTAATAACTAGCTGAAGTATCCGTTCTTCGCACAGGAATGGTAACAATTAAAACAAGTTATACGAGATGAATAAACTATATATATATATATATATATATATATATATATATATATATATATATATATATGCATGCTTATCTCAGCAATTTTTGTCTCTCAATTAATTTATATCTTCTCACCTTTCTCCAAATTTCATATTTGCGAAATTATCATTATTATATTTATAAATTTTTTTCATCAAAGTTTGTTAGCATAAACTTACTAATACAACTTTTAAACGCATAATGTAAAAAAAAAGTCAAAGAATAATTCATTTCAAGTTTTAACGTTACCATTTAGTAACATAGCAACAATATCCATTGTTGTTACTTAAGTTCTTCAATGCTACAATCAAACAAAACTTGAAGTAATTTTTTAAAGTTCTTAAGATTCAGAAATTAAAAATTTATCATAGCAAACACACCCACGCAAACAAAGCATTAACCTTTAAAAAATTCAGCAATCCAATGAAACTAATACCTTTCATTTTTAGAGTTATTAAACTCGGAAAATGAAAAGAGATGAATATAAAACAAACGGATGTCTCCAATTTCCCGAGAAAAATTCCCGTAAACGCACTCATAAGAAAATCCACGTTTTCAACGTATTCTTATCATCGTATGGAAGAAGTTTTCGTATTCGAAAAATTTCGTTTTCTGGGAACAACCCATTCTATATTAATGCTGCATACAGAGGAAATCACTTTTTGTATGAAAACAGAAAGTTTTACTGGGTAATCTCGAGAAGCTACTTCCAACGAATTGGAATCCCAATAATTTCCCTTTAAAGTCTAACTTGGCATTCAGATGACGTGATATCACTTAAGATATCAAACTTTGTGTGACTCAAATAAATTACATTTTCTACTCTCGATATTCAAAAAAGCTAAAAATAGGCAAAAAAAAACACTAAAAAATTAGGGAACGGGTGGATTTTCAGATTTTCAAAGTAGACCACAATTTGCCCTGTATTTTTTTACGTACTACTTGTGCAAAATTTCAAGTCGATTAGTTAAAAGAGTGTGGATTTGTATACGATTTATACAAACAAACACAGAGATTTTCGTTTTCATTTGTAAGGATAATAATAATAATTAACGAATTTAATAAATTGCTGCACTTTTATTTTCATTCTAAATTTTAAAAAAAAAAGCACAGAATTATTTTTTACATTTTTAATACATATTAGTTTTTGCAATTATAAAAGACAAACCCGAAAATTTTGACTCAGTGTCCATTTCTGTGTTGCTAAAAAAAATATATTTTAGAATGAGAAATTGAAAATTTATTGGCATTGCTTGAAAAAAAAAAAACCTGCAAAGAACTGGATGAGTATAGTTTCGAGATATCTCAGGTATCACCGATTTGTGTCTGATTTAAAGCATAAGTGCTCAAAGTTTAGTTTCAATGTGTCGAGTGGTTTCGATATTTTTTTGTAGATCACGCTAGTAACGCCGAACAGATAAACATTCAAATAAAACTGGAAATATACATCTAGAAATACAAATCGATAGATTGTGATAGAATCAGATGCTGTTTAGATTTTGTATACTTTACAATCAGAGTCTGACTATGGCAGGGGCGTGCAGGTGGGGCAGCTGTCTCGGGCTCCAGGTTATGGGGGGGGGCGCCTCAAATTAAGAAATAACATTTTTTAGTCAATTGTAGAAATGTGTGCATTTTTTTTTTTTTTTTTTTTTTTTTTTGGAAGAAGAAGAAATTTACCAGCTAAATCTTTAGTAATTCTCTAAAAAAGCTGTTGTATTACGCTAAATAAATTTTTAATACCACTTTTGAGCTTTTTAGGAATTGTAGGGCAATGCAAATAGAAGTATGTAAAACTTTTTAATGTTGCCTACCTTTGCTGTAATTTATGGCTTACATACAATAGTTTATTTCGATCGGAGCGTTTTCAGATCGCAAGTGATATTCACGTCATTTTGATGCCACGAGTTTAACATTGGAATAGAAACTCCACGCTGTTTAAGACTCGTGACACCAAATTATGTATGCTTTCTCGATTTTTCACTGTGATTGGTAGGGAATTTTTTCTGTAAAAGTGTACAAATTCAAGTAGCTTTTGTCATGAGAATCTATGCGGCTTTATGAAGAAACGGTATTAATTGGATCGAATTAAAGGATAGAGACATTAATACTAGGAGACGGCATTAGCTATCTTCAACATTGGGCGAAATGAAGTAAATGTGTTGGTCTAAGTATGGCGGAACATTTAGTTGGTTCCTTTTCAAATAACAGTGAATGGTGCACGATTTTACGGATTAAAAAGTAACGAGGCCCAATTACATGTTACAATAGTTTTAAATACAAATCTCAGCATTCCACAGTTAAAAGCCTTACAGTTATGCCAAATACGTAATTATTTTTGACGCCAACTTTGGCGACATTACTTCTTTAACCCTTTCAGGCGCAACCCTTTCCCAATGCTGAAAAGAGGGCAGCTGTTGCCATTGCTCAACTTAACTACCAGCAAGATGGCGATCGAAACGTTCATCGCGTGCCACAGATCTAGAGACCCTTTTTTGACGCAGCTGTTCTCGCATTCTTCCATTTTTCAGCAGATGTCAGTGCTGTTAAAAATAATCGTGACAATTTTTTTACGGGAAATGCCGTGCTAAAAAGTAAAGGATTCTCGTGGAGCTATGTCACCCGCAATTATTTTTATAGAAATCAAATCTATTCTTCGTGACTGGCAAAAGTCAAAACGTCAGAGTTTGGTATTCCCAGAGCGGGAACACTGCGCACTAAAGCGTTAAAATTGGAACTGTCACCATAGAATAACACAGTCCTATTGCAATGTGGTCTAGGCAATATGGCTACTGGGTTACAGTTTCGGCTTCACTATCAGATAGCTAATACCGTCTCCTTGTATTCATATCTCTATAAATTAAAGCATGGGGAATGACACTCTTGTGTATTATTTATAGATACATATACGGAATCAAAGGGGGCCCCACTATAAATGCCTGCCCAGGGCCTCATGCTGGCTTCTTCGTGCTCTGTTTACAATTTCTCTTGGCGATAAGTAGTCACCCATGAGATAGCCTATTGTGCAAAAGAATATCTAAAACCGCTTTAAGAATCTTGCGATTGATGACTTCATTAATTATGCTGGAGCGGCGTGTGCTGAAGAGAGTTATCTCAGATTGTCATGAACAATAAGCTCAACATCCGAAAAACTTTAACTTCCGGAATTATGGAAGGTCAGGTGAATGTATATGTTACATATTACACGTTTGTTTACACGTTATTAATTATGGAATTCACTTAACTAAAGTGATTTGGCAAAATCTCCTAAAAAATCTTGGTTATCAATGAAGTAACCAGGGACAAATTAGTTGCACCATCGTACAAAGCGGTGACTTTATCTTACACCAAACTTTTATCAGAGAACACCTAGAAAAGCGTGTCTAGCATATGTATGTGTATGGTTGTGCTTGGTAGTGTGTGTGCTGTGGCTTCTTAGTGCCTGTGTGTGTGTGTGTGTGTACGTACCGCTTCTTGTACGTGCGTGCTTCTGTGTGTATGCACTGCTTCTGATTGTGCCTTGCAGTTTTGATCACTGGAATATAGTTTCTTATTAACTGCAGAAAATTGACTCTAAAACACATTTTTCAGCAATTTTATTTTAAAATGGATTTTATATCGAGTATGCTGAAAGCGTATTTTATGCTCTCGTTGAGGTATGGGGAAATTTCTAACCTTATTTTTTTATTATGAATATCTATGAAGGTCAGTGTTTTGATTATGTTCTAATATTTTTGCACATGCTCTTTTCCCTCTTTATTTCGTTTCTCAAAGAAAATAAATTATACAATTAAATAAATATTATGTATTTAACGTTACAAATACATCCAGTGTGTTTTGAAAAGATTTCTTTATACGGGTAAATATTTCAAAATTGTTAACATTTCTATATTTTTGGCCAACATTCCTTTTTCATTGGTATCTGCATTTTGTCTCGAATACATTTTGTTTTGCGGATAATTTGAAAGATTTTTAAGCTAATTTTTAAAAAATCTTAAAAAAGACATCAGGATTGAAGCTAAAAAGATTCGTGTTTCCGTTAAGCCTTAGCAATAGTGACATTTTTAAATTTTTGATTGTAAAATATGGTTTGTTTGGGGGAAGGGGGGGAGGTCGGTTATAAGTTAAAGGACACATTAAACCAAAACGGACACTTGGAGTTTTTACTTTTCTTTCTGAAAAAAATACTTGAAGAATTGTTCTCAAACTTTGGATAAATGAACTATCTATTTTAAGCAAAAATAGATATGTTTAGGAATAAAAATAAGAATAAATAAGATGATTTTTTAAATCATGAAATCACTTGCTCTTTGCCTGTTTTTCCCGACCCCCTCTGCAATCGCTCAGCGCTACGCACCGGTTGGGAACCGTTGAGCTAAAAAAAATGAAATTTCGATTAAAAAATTAAAAAAAAAATTCTTTTAGACAACACAACCAAGATGAGAGAGTGCAATTTAAAAAGTTTGAAAATCTGTGATTGATTAGAACACTTATTGAATTTAAATTCACTAATCATAAAGTTTCTACAACTTGCTGTTTTGACTACATTAAACTTTCTCGACTATTAAGTTACTGAAATCAACAAAGGCATTAGTAATATAAATCAAAAGCACCCTTTAATCTAAAAACAGGATTTGTGAAATGTCGATACACACTTACCGGAATGCAAAGCAGTTCCAATCTTAGAAGATAAATGATACTTTAAGCTACACTGTAAAACTGCAATTGATGTTGGTGCGCGTAAAATAGGAAGAAGCTGAATTTTTACGAGAAAAACACTTTTCACAAAATTAGTTTTTGTTGCAAAACTTAAATTGATCCCATTATTTATGCCCAGTTACCGAAAAAAGAAAATAGCCTTTAAGCGCAGTTGATTTAGATCGAGAGTGATTGCTTCTCACCACTGCCAAACCTTTTTACTCCAAATTTAAATTCTTTGTTAGAATAAAATGACTTAAACTTGTGTGGTTAAATTCACCTCAGTAACTAATATCATTTCTTCAATATACGTGTTATATGTTATGCTATGTTCTAACATTGTCACGGAGAAACAAATTTACCACACGCTTATTTCATTGATGCAAACATCATGTTACAGAATTGAAACCAGACTCGTATTCTGTAGAACATTGCTGTTGTTGTTGCTTATACTCCTTCGCAACCGTATTCGATGCCAGATCCCCCTAAAAGGGGGGTGATGGGCAGAGGGGGGGGGGCTCTTCCATTTTTAGTGAGCCCACTGGGAGGAAGTCCGACTTTATCCCGGGTCCCCTAATTTTGACCCAATTCCAGAGGAGGGACCAAGCCCCTGAAATCGGCACCCCCAGAGGTATCGTTTAACAACTTTGAGGACATTGGAGCCACGACGGATTTTACGTGCACCAGCTCCCATTAGCGTACGCGATTCCAGTGCAGTCGAGCCGAGATGGAGTCGACTCTCCCAAGCCCTAGCCAAGCCAGATGCTGCTTCACTTGCCGCGTTTTTATGGAAAAAGAGTTTAGCGCCCTGACCACTACGGTACTTGTAAAACATTTGATGATAGTGTAGTACAGGTAGTTAAAGAAACATAGCTTCTTAAGGGGAGACTAGACTTTATCATCTTGCTAATAGGAGTCTAAATTTCGGGATGTGGAAGACACCTTCCCACCCCACCCATTTTCTTCTGGCCTGATACTTAATAAAAATTTAAAAGTGATTTAAACTTTTGATTTTGAAGAATATACTAATTACGATGAAATATATATTCAGTGGGATAAAAAGGAAGAGAGGGGGGGGAAAGGAAAAGGGAACCAAGGAAACAAGGTTTTACTTTCGTACATTTGCAAAATAAATTGTAATATTGAACAAAGTAACATTTATTTTTTCAGATAATTGTTTTAGGATATCAAACGTTTGTAATATAAACTGTGCAAATATGGTGACGAAAGTTTTTGTGTGAAAAAATAAACAATTTATAGAAACTTTAAGAATGTACTTTACCAAACTCGTTATCTTCTAAATATGTAACTTTATCAAATCTATATATCTCTAATATTTATCGGAACCATACATTTACCTGCGTAAGAACTCCTTAAAAAGTCCTCCACCTAAGGTACCCTCACTCCTTAAGCTGCTAGCTCTCGTTCAGCTTTGCCTTAACCCAAACTACCATTAAAAAACTAAATACCTTTCAGCTTATAGCTATAATAGTACTCTTTAATGGAGTGAACCAGAAGTTATCTATCCAAGGAATCAACTTTAAAAATTTATCAACTCAAAATAGCTTTACTAAAATTTAAAATTATACATCTCTTTAGTAATCACACATTTTAACCATGAAACTATAACCAAAAAAAATCCCTATTATTTTATCCATGTAATCATTTTTCCATTCTTTTAACGATCGTTTGATTATACTGATCTCTTTGCACTTCATTTTACTCTTCTGGTTTGATGGTTACAGTGAGCGCTATGCGCTTTACTTTAACCGATTATACTATCTCTTTTTTTTTGTAAATACTACTGATTATACAGATTAGTTCGGGTTTTATGTATATATATTTTTTTTTTCTTTCTTTTTCGAATAAGTTTATTTTACGCTTTACGTTCCTCAGTCATTTCAAAATTTACTTTTTACTTGAATTTTATTTTAGAATCGCTAACCATTTTACGTTTCACTTTTCTTTGTTTGCTATGCTGATCCTATTAAGCTGTACTTAATCTCATAATCTACACTAATAACTTTGGCATTGTACTTCATTTGGTAAATTTACACTTCTCACTATACAATTTACTATTTATTCTTAATTCCTTCTTTCAATTATTTTGCGTTTTGAATCTCCCCGGATTTTGTTGGCACTTTCCAGATTTTGCCGGCCATTTTGCATTTTACAACTTTCCTTTAACGCTTTTCTTTCAGAGAATTCAACATCTTGTTTTCTATTAAATCCTTTTTTCGCCTTGCTTTCCTTTGAATTCCTTCTTTTTTTTTTTTCCTTTGAGAGCATTTTACTTAGATGTTTTTCTTTCTACTTCCTAATACCTCGGCATTCAAATAAAATTGACGCTCAACTTTGATTAAAGAGTCTAAACACTGCAATATGTGATATATTTTCTCATTTTCGAAAAGAATGTGCATAACCGATGTTCCATTCTAAAATTAAACCAGCCAAAAGAACATTTTCAAGCAATAATGTGATTCATATATATCATGCAAGTCGCCCTGAAGATGAATTTTTGAAGATAAAAATTGTTCAAATGGTTTTGAACCACATTCAGAGAATCGAAGCTTTCCAGCTGCCTTAACCTTCCCTTATCTGGTCATTTTGACTTTCTATATCATTCCTGTATAAAAGCAAAACAGATAATCCTTACTGATGCTGATGCAATCGCAAGCGAAAACTTACCTCCCAAAAAGTTAAGAAAATTTATTTTCCCAAGATAAATTGCAACCGTATAATTTCATCTACCATAACCAGATTAACCCTCTCGTCACCCTGAACCTCATATGAGGCTCCTACTTCAAATAGCAATATTTACGAGAGAAAACAATTAAATTTAGTATTTTTTTCTTTCAGTGATATCAATATCATTAACTCATGTAGAAAGTATATGATGCTCTTAACTAGATGCATAAATCACCCCTAGATTGCAGTACTAGTCAATTTAGGTCATTTTTTAGAGTTTTCGCTTATTGTTTCAGGGGAAAAATTAAGAAAATATTTACGCTGCTTTTTTACCATTTTTTTTTTCTTTTTAAGGTAAGTATAGTTTTTTTTTTTTTTTTTTTTTTTTTTTTTTGTTATTCCTCAACCTTTACCTAATATGTGCATCCTTTTAAATTAATTTTAGCATAACAAAATGCTTCGAAAATGCAGAAATTAATATTAGAAAAATCTAATATTAATCGACATTAGAAAAAAATATTTTTGCATGATTTATAATAGTGTTTCAGATGCATTAAATGCTAGACAGATTTATTTTCTCTGATTTTTCATAATTCGGTGACAAGAGGGTTAAGAACCCAACACATAAAGGAAAAGAAAATATTCTCTGACAGTCACCGAAGTTGCATTAGCTGCCCTCATTGCCTTGGTATCCAACTTTCTACAGTTCATATCTTTAGCTGTCTGCCATCTTCATCAAACAGTTCAATATTGATTGTGCGTCCCCCTCCTCCATAGTATCAGCTCCTATATTGTTTTAAAATTATTGACGTCCCCAAAGTTTTTGCAACCACTTTTGTCCCTATATTTTGTCCCTAGTATCTTCTGCAGTAACATTTGTACAAGACAGCATCAACAGAAAAAAACCAACTATACCAGAAAAATGACAAGGTCATGCAAAACAGAAGAGGTATGTATCATTTTCTCTTGATTTTATTAAATACAGAGAAAATTGGCTTTCATCTTACTTTTATTTCTTAAACTACGACAATTAAAGCTGTAGTTTAACGTTTGAAAGTTTGATTGATATCTAAATGTAAAAAAAAAAAAAAAAATAGCTCCGTTATTGCCATATTAAAACGATATTAATTGACTATGTCATTTTATCTCTCACCTCTTTTTCTTTTATTCTTCCTTTACATTTATTTCATGGAAGTAGGAGGGTTTCCTGATCTTTCCTTGCCATTACAAAGGTGGGTCGATGATAACGGAAGAACAGGGGCGTAGCCAGAAACTTTTCATGGGGGGGGGGGGGGTTACGACTACTACAACTCATATATATGTATACGTGGGTGTGACATTGTAGTGAAGAATATACATTTTGTATGGCAAAAAATTTCTCATGGGGGGGTTATGACCCCCCTAACCCCCCTTGGCTACGCCCCTGCGGAAGTAACTTATATAATTTTTAGTATCTATCTTAACACACCAAAAATTTTGCTTTTCGTTATTTGATATTGTTGAGAGAGCTTTAGGCTCCATGTTTCGTAATTATCTTTATTCAGCGTTTCAATTCGCCAAGTTCCAGTCGCCATTTTGAGGATGAATGATGTAGCTTTGAAACGAACGTTAAAAATCAGCAAATAAATAAATTAATCCATCTGGTGTCCATAACCTTTTAGAAATGTTAGCAGAATTATGGCACAAACATAGTAAGCATGGGATTTTAACATAACATTTACTTTATTAAATTAGAACGGAAGAAACAGGCACATAACATAACAAGGTAACATCAAAAAGATAAAAGTATAGAAGAAATAAAAAGAATGCGTGCGCGAGCACAGTTACAGTTAAGTAGATAAATGTTTTTTGAGGAATACAGAATTCTGGAGGATTAGACATTGCACAATAAAAAAATAAACAATTCAATACTTAACAATTTATTCTTACTTTTATGTCGCATGTAGGTAGATAAATGTTTATTGAGGGATACAGAATTCAGGGGGATAAGACATGGCATTATAAAAAAATAAACAATTCAATACTGAACAATTTATTCTTACTTTTATGTCACATTTTTCGGACAATTCTAAATAACGGGGGTGAGAGATAAAATGACATAGTCATTAATACACTTAAAAAACAAGAAAGATAAATCATGCCAAACGCATTCATTATAAAACACTTTCCAACACATCAATATTTTTGCGTCAAATTTGGCAATGTATTTTCCTTAAATCTGGCGAGATTTCGGAGATAAGATAATGTTATGTTATCACTATAAATGCAATTTTATGAGACCCTGTAAGAGATTTTAAAAAATTCCATGGTTTAACTGAAGAATCTAAAAATTTTATACTCATTGTCTTATGCTAGAAATGTATTAATGTCTCTCAAATACCACAGATTGTAATGTATTGGAATTCTTTCGAGTGTTCCGGTAAGAGAATTATTAATAATACAGACACTATCTTCAATGGAGAGCATTACTTTGAGATCCTTAACCCATTTGTGCCTGGATATCTTTGCGACTTTCTTCGATTTTTACTGATTTCAGAAATAATAGATAAATTTCTGATGCTAACTTCTTGAACAAGAGAGGATTTCTTTTAAAATCATTATGTATAAAAATCGAAATATCAACATCCTACTTGGTCATGTTAAAATATTTTGTAGAATTGTGGCTTAACGCTCATGAATAAAGGCTAGGGAAAATAAATAACGTTTTCGACTAATAGCGAAAATGCCGCCCCAAAAAAGGGACACTAGGCATAAATGGGTTAATATTATGTATGTCAATATTGTTTTCTTTCAAAAAACCGAATCTCTAAAATACGTTTTCAAGAATGACTGCCCATAGAGTGCGATGTATTTGATTTCTTTTTCTCCTGTAAAAGAACTGTAAATGCTACTTACACTATTTTCAATAGGGTACATGGTACTGTATATAGAATAAAAAATTCGCACATATTGGTGTATATTTACGACAGTTAGAACACTGGACGGGTGGACAACAGAACGGACAAACAAACTGAAATCATTCAAACTTGTTGGTAAGTTAAAATTATAAATATTAATTTTATATGACATAACGGTATCGGACGAACACAGAGAGCGAGAAACTTATTCTTTTAAGGGTTAGCAGTCAAAAGTTCATTTTCCAAGCACTAAAAAAATCAAAGCTTGCAATTTCATTCCATGTAAATCCGTTAACCCGTTTCGTTTACTTACACAGTAACGGATTTTCGTCGGTCGCCCCTCCTACGCAGATAGCCCTTAGCCATTCCTTAACGAAACACAACACACTAAATCGGCTCTTTCAGCATGAGTAACGAATTTTCAAAATTCCCAATAAAATCGTCATAGCTTAATATTATCAGATAGATATTTTTCGATTTACCGACAAATAATGAAAATGGCACCAATCTCGGTTCATTTTTCAAAGCATTTTTTTCGTACTATATTTGGCAATTTATTGCAAAACTCGCCAACATTGGCGACTTTTGGCGCAATTTGAGGGAGGCACTTGATCGTCTTCGTATTATTTGCTATAGTATATTGTAGGTCATAGTATTACTATATTCTTTAAATTGATGCCTGTATCTAAACTGCCATTGACCGTACTGTATTGGAAATATTTTAGTGCTCTTGTAGAAGAACTAATTAACTATCCAGACACTATTTTCGATGAAAAGCTTCATCTTGTAATCCTTAACAACATATATCAATTTTAAAGTAATTAAAAAACTTTGTAAAAAACACACATAAGAAGTAAAAGGAAAAAGGATACGCGTTTCCTTCAAAAATTGTTTTGAACTTCTTCAGTCCAAGCCCTTCGACGTAAAGAACACAGGGAACTCTTTTCAGTTCCCTGTGTTCTTTACGTCGAAGGGCTTGGACTGAAGAAGTTCAAAACAATTTTTGAACGAAACGCGTATCCTTTTTCCTTTTACTTCTTATGTGTGTTTTTTACAAAGTTTTTTAATTACTTTATCGTTTAACACCAGTATTTTGAGTGTTTTTTCAGATACATCAATTTTGTTTCATTAGCAGAATATCTTTTAAACTAGAAGTCGAAGCCTGTTATGAAGGTTATTGCAACGGGCTCTATCTATATAAATAAAATTAGTCTTTTGTCTGTACATTTCTTGGAATTCAAAAATTTTGCGATTTCTATCCGTTTCAAGCACCCGGGAATCCGATGCGACCCTCAAAAAAAAGTTTGTCTGTCTGGCATTCTGTCATTCTGTCGTTCTGTCATTCTGTCATTCTGTCCGTGACGCTTTTTTTGTTTAAGCATCACGTAAAAACGACTGAAGCGAATGATATGAAATTTGGTGTCATGATAGGCGGTCACTCAACTTAAAACATAGGCGTCGAATTTTTAAAAAATCTTGATTAGATTTTCAGATTTTGCGAAAATCGTTTCAAACTACGTAAATTTGTGTTCAAGCATCACGTAAAAACGACTGAAGCGAATGATATGAAATTGAGTGACATGATAGGTGGTCACTCAACTTAAAACATAGGCGTCGAACTTAAAAAAATCTTGATTGGATTTTGAGATTTTGCGAAAATCCTTTCAAACTGCATAAATTTGTGTTCAAGCATCACGTAAAAACGACTGAAGCGAATGATATGAAATTGGGTGTTATGATAGGTGGTCACTCAACTTAAAACATAGGCGTCGAATTTAAAAAAATCTTGATTAGATTTTGAAATTTTGCGAAAATCATTTCAAACTGCGTAAATTTGTGTTCGCACATCACGTAATAACTGCAAAGGTGAAAAAATGATATTTGGTGAAATTATAGGTGGTCACTCACCTTAAACTATAAGCATCTAATTAAAAAAAATCCATCAGATTTCGAGATTTTGTGAAAATCGTTTAAAACTGAGTGAATCTTTGTTCCCGTATTACGTAATAACGACTAAAGCGAATGATATGAAATTGGTTCCCACGATAGATGGTTCCTAAACATAAACTGTAGGAGTCCAATTTTTTAAACATTTTTATTAGATTTTGAGATTTTGTGAAAATTCTCTCAAAATACGTTTATATTTCTTCAAAAATCACGTAATAACGTCTAATACGAATGATACGAAATTGAGTGATATGATAGGTAGTTGCTAATCTTAATTTATAGGCGTTGAATTTTAAAAATATTTTGCTTACATTTTGAGATTTTTCGAAAATCGTTTTAAAATGCTGAAAATTTGTTCCAGCATCACGAAATAAAGACTGCAGGGAATGAAACGAATTTGGGTGACATGACAGGTTGTCACTCAACTTAAATTCTAGGCTTCAAATTTTTCAAAAATGTTGATTAAATTTTGAGATTTTGCGAAAATTATTTCAATATGCGTAAATATTCGTTCGCGCATCACATAATTACGACTAAAGCGAATGAAATGATATTACTTAGTTACTCTCTAACCTGTAATATTTTAACAATACATGAAAATTATAACTTCGCTTTCTTTACTTTGGCAACATACTACATCCATTCTGTGTACTCCTACAATGCTGACGAAAGTTCTTGCTTTTTGGAAATTTTCATTCACTAACCCGTCGAGGACGGGTACTTCAGCTAGTAAAAAAAAAAAAAAAAAAAAAAAAAACGTTTGACGAAAACGTGTCCACACTTTATATATTTAATCTCCGTCCACCTAAAATAAATAACTTCATATTCAATTTTTATTATATACTAGCTGAAGTACCCTCTCTTCGTACGGGAAGGAATGGACTTTTTGATATTACGATTTGTTGTGATTACTATTTATTATAATAAATAGATATAGCAAAATGGATATCGCGATATATTGTGTTCAATAATCATGCATACCGAATTTCAAGGCTATAGTTTGTACGGTGCAGAAGGCGATGCGACGTAGCGCAATCTAGTGGCGAGTTTTAGGAAAACGGATACAGCGAAAGTATTCTTCGATTAAGATAACGATGTATACGAATTTTCATGACGATCGGCTGGACAGTCCTAAAGTTCATGTGTTGACGCGACATCTAGTGGCAAGCTATAGGAAAATGGATAGCGCCAAACTCTTCCCCGTGTTCAAATATCTATGTATTATAGGACCACGGATCACGTAGAATATTGGCAGGCTGCCAGTAAGGCCGAATCGAAATGAACTGGTCGAGAAGGGAGTAAAGCTAGCGGAGTGAATGTGCGTGTTTCCTTTTGCTGACCTCTACAAAATGTGATTGTATTGTGGTGACGCCAACACACAGTAATCTATGATATTCTGTAATGTACAGAAATATAGCACGCAATACTTTTATTGTTATTATTGATGTTTCTCGTGATAGTTTTATTTATTTATTTGGGCAGTAATTTGGCAGCGTTTTCCAAATTATTATATCTAAATTTTACCTAATTTATTGCGGCACCGCAAGCTCGCGCGTGGACAACTTATGTTTCGAAACGAAAAAGAACGGTGGGGAAGCACGGAGTCTGAACGGCACGGAATGGCCAGTATGAATGCAGCTTTATTTCTGAAAAACTGCGTCATAATAATTCAGTGGCATGCACTCATCTAACTGCCATCCCTATCAAGTAATGGATATGCCCATTTCCTGGTCTAAACCGGATGTTTACATTTTTATCCAATCCGTGGTCAAACAGTATACCTGTTTTCATAGCGATCAGTTGCACAGTCAAGAAGTAATACACTGCAGCGCCATCTAGTGGTTAATTAAAGCAATGTTTAGCTAAAGCGCCGTCAAGTGGCGAGTTATAGCAAAATGGATAACGCCAAAATATTCTCAGTGTTCAAATAGCTATGTATACTGATTTTCATAGTGACCGTTTGATTGGTCAAGAATTTGGGGTGCTGCAGCGTCATCTAGTGGCTAGTTAAAGTAATAATGCATTGCAGTACCATCTCGTGGTGAGTAACATCAGAAGGAACATAGTTAGAATGTATTCTCCGTGCTCAAATGTGAAAGTATAAACAATTTTATGCCGATCAGTCAAACGGTATAGAAATTGATGCGCTGCAGTGCCATCTAGCGGCAAGTTACAGCAAAATGGATAGTGAAAAATATTCTTCGTGTTCAAATATCAGCGTGTACCAAATTTCATCGAAATCGATTGGACGATATTCGCACAGGAAGCAGTCGGTTAAACGGAATAGAATTCGACGTTCGGCTGCGCCACCTCGTGGAAAGTTAGAGGAAAACGGATAGCATAAAAGCCTTCTCCATGATAAAGATTTAGGTGTACCAAATTTCATGGTGATCGGTCAAACGGTGCTGGAGTTTTTCAACCTCATACACACATACCAGCATTCATTTTTATCTATAACCTAACCAGTGTTATCAGATCGGATTTTCAAATTTTTAAAGATTTTTTTCTATATTTTTATACATAATTATAAAAAATTTCAAGACGATCATGCAAGCGGTGTAGGTGTTATTAGGCTTTTTGTGTTAACTTTGTAATCTTTTTGCAGTAATGGCGGAAAAATTCTTATCTTAAGTCAGGTATCACAGCGTAACTATGTAGTATGTAGTATGTAGTAAGGATGATACGCTTTAAGGAATAACTTCCATAGAGCGCAATGCATTGGGAATATTTCAAGTGCTCCTGTAGAAAAACTATAAATGCTACATAGACCATTTTTCAATAGGGTACATGGTACAGTAGATAAGAATAACATAATTAAATTTCGTCGAAATCGATGCATATTTACGGGAGTTAGAGCACGGACGGACAGCCAGACAAACCGCAATCATAAACACTTTTCAACCTTGTTGGAAAGTATTAAAAAGTGGTGTTGGTACGTTTTCTCCGTCTAACAATCAAAGCAAGTCATTTTTGAGCAATGGATTTTAAAAAAAATAAACAAAATAATAAATTACTTTACAAAATACTTTAAATACTCTACTGTAGAAAATTAAACAAAAATTAAAGTTAGTGGAAAGTTTTTCGGTTTCGAAAACAATTTTCCCAAACGGCAGATATTCTAAATAGATCAAAGATATTTTTTTATATGCAAAAAAAAAGAGAAATGTTTCAAGCAGTTTGCCTTGAGAAATGTTTGAAGATTGATGATACTGTGAGCTAACACGACAAATGATAATCAGTGTCAGAAAAGAGTTAAAGGGAAAGCATTTTTCAGAAAAACACTTAGCACTTTTCACGAAATTAGTTTTTGTTGCGAAAATTTAAATTGCCTCCATTATTTATTCTCTCAAGTGCAAGTAGAATTGCAGCATAGTATGTGAACTTTCGTGAGCTGAAGAACGTGTAATTTTAACGTAGAAGTGGTTATTTTTCACCATCACCAAACTGTTTTAGAGTGCCACACTAACTGCTTTTGGGAAAGAACGGATTAAAATGGAAAACTGATTAAAAAAAAATTAAATTCTGCATGAACTTTAGAATCTGGCTTTTCTTTTTCATTTCTTCTCTCTGATGGAAATACACTCTAATTTGAGAATTCTGGCGGTTTATTATATTCTGTGCTTTTCTCACGACTTATAATTTTAAACACAGTTATTTTCCATAATGATTCAGGATTTTAAACTGGTATTTTCAGAAAACTTTCTCCGACTATCAGTTTACATTAAAGCATATTTCTAAAGTAGCATTTTCTTTATTTCTTTCTTTTTATTTAAGAGGTTTTTTTTTTATATTCTGGGGTAATTTATTTTGAAATACAAAAGACTTTTAAATGTAGTTTGCACAGGAGTTACATCTAATTAAGTTAACAGGCTATATTAGATACAGAACAGCAATTATCCTTCAAATTGTATAGAGATAAGTGGAGAGAGAGTGGAGACTAATAGAGATAAGTGGGCAATGCAAGTTGAAAAAAAAAGATTGAAAATAATAAGGTCGAAAATAAGACTCCTTATAGAAAAACTTCCTCTCGTTCATTTACAAAAAAGTTACACATTTTAAATTTGTATACTACCCCCGTGCAAAAACACAAAAATTCCAAATAGCAAAATGTGCCCCATACACTAATGAGGCAATGTACCAAATTTCAACCTTTCATCATACATCTCAGAAATATCTTTAAAGAAAGATGATCGGGGGCAATACATTTTTTTTTTTAATGTAAACGTTGCTAGAATGGGAAAAAGATTTTCTTTCGTAATTTCTGTACGACCCCTGACATGCGATAATTGGACGTGATTTTTTTACCTTCGAGAGCCATTGGAAAGTGGTTTAAGCCAGCGTTATATTTATCTTCATATCTCTGACACTTTTAAGGATATAACTATCAAATTTTGTATGTTACCCCATGAGTGTATGGGACGCATTTTACTAACGGAGAATTTTTTTGAATGGGGGGTCGTATATAAATTTAAAAGCTGTAACTTTTTGAAAATTAACTAAAGGAATTATTTCGTAGCGTAATCTTTTTTCCGACCTTATTTTGTGAACATTTTTTTTTTTCAATTTCCATCACCAACTTATATCTGATAGATAAAGAATTAAAGCCCGTTACCACCTTTTTGGGACACGCTGTATGTAAAAGTTGTTAGAAGAAACACATAGGAAAAATTCTGCAAGCGGTCAGCTTACAAAGGTTTTGAGCTATGCTTTGGGGGAAATTCTGCCTAATTACCTGGCCAACATACAAGATAGACAGGCAATCAACTTATAAAGGGTTCATTCAATGTTAAAGTAACTAAGCCATTCCGTTCTTGGTCAATTAGGTCAACTCAGACAGTGTTCAACTTCACAGGTTCCACTGTACTTGATTAATCTACTTGAAAAATTTAGTGAAAACAAAGTATGAATTGAAAAGATATTTTAGTTCTTGTTATATTTTTTATACAACGACAATTTTGTTTCTGTTTAAAAGGTTGTGAGAGCATAAGTAATCATTTAAAATTTTTTATCATATAATTATATTAAAATATTTTCGTCTTCAAAAATATACTTTAGTCACCAATCAAGTCTAAAATATGTTTCCAATTTTGGAAGTACTCTTTTGAATTTCTAAGCTAAGGATATTTAAATATGTTATCAATTTTTAAATTTTAAGTTTTAAATTTCAAATTAAAAAGTTAATAAATATATATCAGAATTTCTCGATGGAATTTCCATTAAATGACAACCACAATCTTTTTTTTAAATAAAAATCTACAGTCTATATAAAAATCTAACCTACCCAAACCAATATCTAATTTCTGTACGAATGCTTGATTTTTTTATGAATCGATTACTAAAAGCTCGATTTCCATCCTCTTTTTTCCATCGGAGTCCTGGCATATTTGTGAAATTACGGAACTTCACCTTCTTTGCAACTTAGTTTATTGAAGTATCAGAAATGCATTTTTACTTTTTCATTTAGTATCGGGAAGCTTTTACGTATAAAGATTTATGCAAATTCTTTTTTAACACTATTGGATATTCTTTTCAAAAAATCTATGGCGGCCTATCGTCCACAAATATCTGACACTACTCGGAATTTGAAATGGCAGCATTTGAAAAGGAGTTAACGAATGATCCATTTGACTTCGTTGCTAAGATAAATTCAATACCTGGATATGCAATTTGGAGAGTGCAAAAGAATGCTTTCATTTTTTATTTTACTTTTATTTCCTCTATATTGATTTATTGAAAATATTGTAATCTATATATAATCAACAAACTGTTATTTAAAAAAAGGAAGAGCCGTATGTAGGGTTCATTTTTTCTCGAGTAATAATTAACAATGTATATTAATATACTTGACCCAAAATTTCTTTTTTCAAAAATGCCCTGAAAGCATGGGCTCTGAAAATTTCTCGTTCAACGTTGAACCATTTAATAGAGCTATACAAGCAAAGCGCATCAACAATTGCCTTATTTGATTTTTCAAAACTACTGTAAACGGTGGAATATCATTCATGGTTAAACTTATGGCAATACCTTACAGCTAATTACAACAAAGAGTAGGTCGATGACAGCCGTAGCAAAAGTGAAAAAGTATTTCCATGAGTTTTGGAGTAGCAACCTTTCATGAGGCGAAGTGTGACGGCTGAAGAATGAAAAAAATTTCAGTCGAAACGATCGTCCTTTCCCATAAATATAATTTTATGTGTGTTTTTTACACAAAGTTTTTATTTATTTCATGTGAACATAGTATTATGTTTTCGCTGTTGCTACAAGCATTTAACAACTTGCTAAAAATGTAATCGGCGAAAATTCCTATTATCGGAAGGAAGCTTCCATAGGCACTGTGGATTTGTTATTTAATGGTTATTGACATTTTTAACATTTGTTACCTTTAACATTTTTAACATTTATTACCTTTAACATTTTTAACATTTGTTATTTAATGGTTCAATGTTTTACCAATATATTGTTTTTGACTTCATGGCTCATCATACGAGCATCAACTTCTGGAACAAGGTTTCTTCATCTTATGGAGCCAAATTTTATAGTACCACGTTTGGGAAAATGTAGAAACAAAATTTTAACGGTGTACTTATTTATCAAAAAATATCTGATCCTCTGTAGAGCTTCGACTATTTTGTTCATGACAGGCTAATTTTACGGTAACACTGTCAAAATTCATGTTTTCTGAAATTAAAAAGTATAATGCTTGTTTTTCAGTTTAAACATGTTCGATGATTTTTCGCATTAAAACTAGAGCTATTTAATGCCTCTGAAAAATATTTTACGAGTATAGAACTGACTATAGAAGGGTTTTTTTTTATATCCGTGAATTCAATTAGAATGGTTTAAAGAAAGAAATTATTCGTAGGAATTCCGTAATACATTTAACGGCTATTGAGAGTTTTTAATTGTCCTGAAAAATTGCTACTCGTCCTCATGCTTTTTAACACATTTTATCCATCAATTATGCATTTAAAATTTGAAATACATTACATAACAGCAGAAAACGAGAACAAGATTTGCTGTACTGAGCATAATAGGCATATAAATTTTAAGGGAATATTAATGAAAGCAATTTAAAAAAAAATCTGTACATTTGCTACATTATTTTTTTATTTGACTATGAATGTGCCACATACTAGGCCTTGCGTTAAGCCAAAGTTCAATTGCGGTTACAGTATCAAATTCTTTTACACTGTTTCCCTTCACAGTAATCTGCATTTTTGCATCTAAAACTTCCTGTTTGATTTTTGGATGCAAGGAGTTCTTTTGCTCATTCATAAATGAAAATCCCCTTTTCCCTATTGCAGTGTTTGAAGAAAAAGTCGTCATAAGTTCTGCAATTAAAAGTACATTTTTAACGTCTGGAATTTAGGAGCTACTTTTACACATCAGTCAATGATGAAACTAAGAATTAAGGCGAAGAAAGTTAGAAACATTTTACATTAGAAAAACTTGTGTTTGCTGCATTTTCTAATAATAACCTGTTAGTGGAGTGAATCACAATACTTTTAAAATCACTGGTTTTAATCATAAGCAAAGGGTATCCCGTTTAACCCTTTAACGCGCAGTGATCCCGCTCTGGGAACACCCAACTCTGACGTTTTCACTGTTGCCAGTCACAAAGAATAGATTTGATTTCTATAAAAATAGTTGCGGGTGACCTAGCTCCACGAGAATCCTTTGCTTTTTAGCACGTCATTTCCCGTAAAAAAAAATTCTCACGATTTCTTTAACAGCACTGACATCTGCTGAAAAATAGAAGAATACGAGAACAGTTGGATAGATTGCCCAATGCTGAAAAAAGGGCAGCCGTTGCCAGCGCTAGACTTAACTACCAGCAAGATGGCTGACGATCGGAACGTTCATCGCGTGCCACAGATCTAGAGACCCTTTTTTAACGCAGCTGGCTGTGCCACACAGCCAGCTGTCGTCAAAACAGGGGTCTCTAGATCTGTGGCACGCGATGAACGTTTCCATCGTCGTAGTTAAGTCGAGCGATGGCAACGGCTGCCCTTTTTTCAGCATTGGGAAAGGGTTGCGCCTCAAAGGATTAAGAGGACGACAACTTCAAAATTTGATCGAACTCTTCCTTCGGAAACCCGGCCAAGTCAGGAGAACGGGCTATTTCGCGAAGACAAATTGGAAAAATTAGAGTTTTCATTGAAGAATAAATATCGGGCTATGATCTTTCAGGTTAGGCTTTTATCACAGAAAAATGATGCAGATACATGAGAATGGTTGCAAGAAGTGGCAAGACAAAAATTTTTAGATGATATACGAGATGAAACAACCGTTTTTCTTGTAGCAAAATCATTACTACAGATAACTTTGATTCACCCATAGCATATTTAAATGTTCAAAAAATGTAATGTAAACAAATATAGCTATCGACTCAATAAAAATCCTTCCGAACATTGGGAGATTTTGAAACTATAGGAGTCTGGTTTCGAAAGAAAATAATCTTTGAAACTTCAAAGGAAAGTTGTGCAAAAGATTCCTTGTGAATCAGGCTCTTATTTATGTTACAGCGGAAGAAAACTGCTAAAATTACGAATAAACACTGAAAATCAAAATATATTATTGTCTCAATATGTGTTGTGATTGGTGAAGTCAACGGTCAGCAATTACAGCATATATTATTTCACAAGGTTTGTTGAGAAGGGGGGAGCAACTTTCAGACAACTCCTTCCCTTCTTCCGATAAGATTTTAAAATATGTTTGGCTCATAAAGATTTAATACATCTGCAAGCATTTTGCAACATTATATAATGCATTTCACACATTAATAATAAAAAATGTCTTAAGAATTCAGTCATGCATATTATCACGCTTTGTAGTTTTAAATTTTGTACTTTTTACAAAACTAAGTTTCACTCACCGTTCCGTGGAAGAATGAAAAAAAACCTTGAAAAATATCTCTCACTCACGATTATGCGAGGTACTTCCTCTCCCTTTCTTCCTCCAAAATACCATACTGGTTATTGATACATTTTGAGGCTTCTTAAAAAAAATATTTATTTCTGCAAGCTTGATGAATCCCTGCACTTAAGGGTGTATGTCGAAAAAAAAGAACTCTATTTTTAGTCTTGGTACACAAATTGAAATAAACTAATAGCACCATGGTCTCCAAAAAATTCCAGATGGTTCTTCATAAACTTCTTTACACACTGCAATAAGCGAAAACGCTGTGGCGTTTGTGAAATTTTCAGAAAAAATTCTTAAACATGGATCTGAGCTGCAAGATTTTTCGAAGAGTGACAGGTTTTTCGAAAATTTCCGATTTTTAAGAATTTTTTCTAAAAGTTTTGAAACTGATACAGATTGATCGTTTATATCAATATGTAGAACAGCTTGTAAAGAGACTTTCAAAATTTTGAAGTGCCTGGCATAATTAGTTTATTTGTACTTATGTACCAAAATCACCTGATTTTTTCGAGCTATACCGTTAAGAAGAAAACTTTTTTCTCCCCCTCTCTGTCCGCTGAAGAAGCTAGCGGTTGATCTTTTTCATCAGTAAAGGTTAACAATTACTGCAAATGGAAGTTCTTAATTTCTTTCGTAGACCATCTCAGGTATCATGAGTGTGACGAAGGTCAAAAAGACTGAAAGAAATTCTCCTATGCTTGTTGATAATAGTCTTGGAAAGTATAATTCCTTATTATTAGTCTTCGCGAATTTAGAAGCAAGCATCTTTGTTCAATTCAGTCATTTACCCAATCAATAATTATAGAATGAAGGCTCAATTTTTAAATTTGAAGTTGTTCATTGTTGTATACAGTGATAATGAAAACCAAAATGATTAATACTGAGGTAAGGCTGTTATATCTCACGTCAATTGTGTGAAGAACAGGAACAATTTTTGGAGACATGGGTAAGCTATCGCTTAGATCCATCAGTTTAGTTAGGTACTGTAATTTACACAGTATATTGATTATACTTTTGTTTCATTACGACATTATTCTTCTAAGCTGGAATATTAAAAGTTACAGTAAGTTTACGATAAAATACTCTTGAAAGTAAGACTTAAGAACCTAGTCCATTGTTTCTACGAAAACCGGCATTTCCTAGAAATTTAACAAATCCTTCAAAGTTTTAATAGGTGACCTTTGTTCGATTTTTCCAATACTCAAAATTCTTTGTCTTTCCGTTTTGTTTTTTGTTTTGTTTTGTTTTTACTTTTTTTACTTTCTAACACTTAATTTCTTGCTTAATGCACTTGCTATCCAATGGGCGCTTGCAATTCCAGCTTTAAAATATTATATTTTTGTGCTAATATTAGTACTTCTATCATTTGTAAATTTATTTTTAATGTGTCATTATTTTTTCATGTAGGGTTCAGGTAGGGGAAAATGGGGGTATATGGGGTATATGAGTTGTTCAAAAATACCTTTTTTCACCATAGAAATTTTAGATGTTTCATTTTTTTTCTATGGAGATATATTTTAACAACATAACAAGTACTTCTAATGAAGTTTTAGGATATTTCAATAATATTAATTTGTTCAAAACTTCTCGTTTTTGCTCTAAACACACTGCCTGTTAACAAGTGATATTAAAAAACTTTCTTCTAGATTCCTTATAATTAGATAAATCGTTTATATATTTTGATACATATTATAGTAAAGAGACTTCTCTACTCTCATTCTCTCTCTCCCTCTCTCAAAAGAACTGAATGATATTAAAAAAATGAAGAATGAAATTATAATTTCTATTTTTAATTTTTTTTCTTCAGAGGTGGGGTAAAATTGCATGGTTAGACTTAGAAGAGTTCTGCATGATATTGACATTTCTATTTCTCCTTTAGTTAAATATTCCCTAAAACAACAGTTACAATGAATGAAATTGACATTTTAATTAATGGTTTTTTATTGTAAAAATTAATTTGTGGTGCCAAGAATTATTTTCAGAGGTAACTGAGAACTCAAAAAACTAGAATTTAGTATCGCTTATAAAGATCGATATAACATATCTTTTTTTCTGGGGGGGGAGGTAAGACCCCTTTACTTTTCCTACACGTGTTCGCATTTAAAAATGAATTTAAAAAACGAAAGAAAGAAAAATAAATTAATAAATCGAATTTGAAATCTTTGGATTTGGAGAAACATACATTAGAGAAAATATTAATTTTGGCTTAGGTCCGTAGCTGAACTTCAACTGTTTCAATTGGAACTTTCAAATTTATTCGCAAATACGTATTCTTTTCCATATCTTATGTTTACTTATTTCAGGAGTGGCTACAGCCCCATCAGCCATCCGCTCTCTACACCCCTGTGTGGAACCAAGTAGCATTTCCCATACACTGAGTTATCATGAATTTAATAATCGTGGACATCATTTCTTTAGCTAAATATTTTGGAAAATAACCTTTTTCTGTCCATCTTTTTCTTGAAATATAGTAAGAATACATTGAACGGAGTGCATTTTCTTTCTTTCTTTGCATTAACATAAATTTAACAGCTTGATTTTTAGGACCTTTTAAAAAAATACATGATTTTCCCACCATTTCCCCCCCCCCCCCGCCTGACCCTATTTAATGTGCCAACTTTTTGTATTATTCTACGCAAAAGTGCTTAAAATTTTATTTATTTTTAAATAGTTTACCAGATTAAAATTTATACTCCAAACTTGTGTTTCTCTATTACTAATCCGCGAACTGGCACCGGTCCGTAAAAAAAAGAAAGGAAAAAGAAAGGAAAAAGAATTTTGATTTGTTTACTAAAGTTGCTTAAACTTCTCTCTCAACTACTTTTCCAAACATAAACCTAAATATATAAAGAAAAAGTATACGTCAAAAGAGAACACATTAAATATTCATCCTAATCTGAAATAATACCTATTTACATATTACGGTTTTACTTTTGACAGACACCGATCAGCCTTTTGTTTCTTCTATTCTCACCTGCCCTCAGAAGTTACAAGTTGTGAAACACTAATCTAAACAAAGCATTTATCTTCCTGAGTAGCCAGGGTCCGATTTAGAAAATTCTTGACTACAGGCACAACTTAGGATGGAGCCCCTCTAACACTGATGTAGGCAGCTTGAAATTTCCAAAGGAAAATTACTATCTGACTGTGCCTTATAGAAAGACTGCGTTTTCTTTTTTCCAAAATGGCAGTCGACTTATCTTTCATGATGAATTTAAGAAACAAATTCAAACTGTACATAAAATACCTAAGAATTTACAACTTTTTCAACCCCTGGTTATAAATGCCATCCAGTTATCGAGCAGATTGGCAACTTGTTTAAAATATTGTTTGAAAAAATTTGAAAATCTGCTATTAAAAAGGATAAAATTAAGAAAAACGGAATTGGGATTTTGTTTTGGGAGTCCCCAACATTCGGGGGCCCGAGGCCCAGGCCTACAGGGTCTAATATAAAATCAGGGCCAGTGAGTAACCTTTTCAAGGTATTCAATCTCAAAATCCCATTAATATTATAAATGCGAAAGTTTGTCAGTTTCTTTTTCTTTCAGGCTTAAAAATAATAATTTATGATGGAGATAGGTTATACCCTGAATTAACATACAGGCTACCTTTTATCTCGAAAAAAAGAAAGAAAGGGGTGGTGAAGAAACACTGTTAATGTGATTTTCATGCAGGTGTCGAGAGATGGCAATCATTTTCCGTATGATAGCGATAGCACCAGCGTTGTAGCATAAAAACATTCATAATTTTGAATATGTATTTTTTTTTTCTTAGTAATAATTTTAATGTCATATTTTTAAACCGTGACTAATACAATAATTCATTTTTAATGAAGTTTTTTAAGAGACTTAAAATGATTAAGTAACCATAGCCTTATAAAGCAAAATTATGTACAGTTTGAAATGAGAAAAACGCGTAAAAACTTGCATTTATGAAAAAAAGGACCTAATGCACCTGGGTAACGCAATTAGTGTACCCTTAAAACAAACTGTTTAGATCCCCAAAACAATCACATTTTTAATGAAAAGGAAAGTAATAACGTACACCCACTCAAAAAAGTATTCGAGTAAAAGTCAAACTTCCTAAGTCGGTTTCGTAAATTAAAAATATTTATCATAAAATAGGTTATATATAGTAACAATTTTACATATTTCTGTCGAATTGTGCTTTTTCCAAAAACTCATTAATTATTCGCAAAGGTAAAATATTAAATGTTGCTTATACTTGAATACTCTTTTGAGAGGGTGTACATGTATTTTAATACAGTACTTAAGCAGCATAACTAATACAACTGCCGAATACTGATGCACAATAATTAACTATGCAAACCAAAGACTTATTTATTAGTATATCGATTGCCGTGTACTCTAAGCCCTCATCTTTCAGGGAACTTTTGATGTCTATCTTTCGGGCCGGTGTCCTTTGAAGTTATAAAGTGGGGAGCCCGTTTGATCAAAGAAGGGGGAGGGTACGTCCCGCAGAAAAGGGTGGTTCATTTCTTTTCAATTATTCAAGAGCCCCAACTTCAAAGGATGCCGCTGCTGCAAAGCGCACGCTCCATGATATGTCACTTATTGATTTTTGTTCACTTCTGCGCGAGAAATCATCTAGTGATGCCGTAGAGCTAAACATCTTTTTCTCTGTTTATATACCGTGTTTATGTGTTTATTTAAATATAATTTATAGTAAAACAACGGTTTCAGCTGAACGTCTTGGCAAAATTTGACTCGATGCATTTCTGTAAGTAATTTTTCCCCTCTCTCTCACAATAGTTAAAGACACATCCTGTAATAAAATAATACGGCTTGTCGGGGAAAGAAACAACTAAAACTAAAATACCTCAAATATATAATCCTATAAAGTATTGTTTATTTTAAATTTCAACATAAAAGACCAAAAAAATAATACAAAAGCATTAAAAATTCTTGTGAAAAAAATATATACTTCTATTGTAGCCATTTTCCTGCGCACATAGCTAAACAAATATAAATGAATAAATAAAAACCTTCATAAATAGTTATCATCATAAAATAAGAAATAAGAACTAACGTTTCTTTCTAATACATTCCTTCTGTTTTCAGAAAATATTTTATACTATCAATATTTCCCTACTGCTAAATATGTTCTGTATATCATATTTTTAGCCACAGTAAAAATTTAAATTATCAATTCAACTTTAAATGCTTTATCACAGTTCAAATATTCATAACCAATTAGCTTTGTTCGAATCTTTTCGAATGATATTTTAAAAAAACATTTCATAAATGATAAAATTAATAACTAAACTATTTAACACGTAATATACACTTTTTTTTTAGATTTATAAATAGCCTTCATTGTTTTCTCCATTACTTTTTTAAGTACTATTTTTTATCAAACACAAAAAAAATTAATTAAAGATATTAATAAAAGAAATGTTCATATTAAAACATTAATTGGGGCGATTTTTTTTCCCTGATTTGTCTAAACTGATACATTTTACTCAATTATATTTTGTTCAAAATGTATTATCAAAGATTATTTATTAGTAATAAAGGAATTTAAAACAAAAAAATGTTTTTTTCTTTTTCCAAAAAGCTTAAATTCAATGTAAAAATTTTTATTTTGCAAATACAAATCAGAGATTTTTTCCCTCTACAGAAAATTCGAACTTCATTACTTCAGTAATGTAATTTTTAGTTTTCTTTTAATGATGCTAGAATAGTGTTACCTCATGATGACAAATAAAATGAAAGATCTACTAGAAAATTAATTGTTTAACATAGTAGTAGAATCAACTGCCAACAATCTGCCATGCACTTCTTACATATTCACACTTGAGTTTTTATTTCATAGAATGTAACATTGGTGGAAATTTTCATCCACTAAAAATTAACCTAACTAAAGCAAGTGTTTGTCTGTACCTTTATTTGTATGTTTTTACTTTTAACTAAAGGAAATTTCTGGAAAGGTGGTGCATAGTGTTAATATATTGATGCATTGCAAGATTTGGAAAAAAGAAAATACTATGTTTTAACGTTATGTTAGACAAAACATATCTGCCAATGGCAGAAACAGTTTTAGCTTCCTAGCTGAAAATAATGACTATCAGTGAGCTGAACAGCCAAGTAACAGTGTTAAAGGAATGGTCAATAACTATATTTAAAAAAGAATTATTACAGCTTAGTAAGCGTGGTAAAATACTTAATTAGTAATAATATAGTAAATTACTATAGCGTAATAAAATTCGGACTGTTTATATGAATATTAACTTCAGCGTCAAATTATTCAATTTTTGACTATAAACAAATATTGAAAAAATTAATAATGAAATTTTAAAAATAACAAAAGCAGTGATCTACAAAATTCTTCTATAATTATTTTTAAATAATGCTAGAAGTGTTTTACAAAAGAAAATGAGTTCTTTTTTAAGAATAGAACAATTTTCGTTTTGTATGAAAGCTACAAATAAATTATATTTTTGTGTTTTTAATAAAAATTTTACATATCATGGCTGTTTTCATACATTCTAACTGAAATATTTTATTTATTTATTTTTTAATTTTTTAAAATAATTATTTAATAATTTTTCTGTTAAAAGAGTTAAAAAGGCTTAATCGTATGAGTTTATATAATTTGAGTTTTAATGAAGTTGAGTTTTGAAAGGATAAACAATGATATTAGTGAATCGTACTTAAGCTTATGTGAATCCACAGATCTTTATTTAATTTGCATACAGATTTCTCTACCACCTAAATACATAAATAAATAAATGAATAAATGAACTAATTTTAGTTTTAGAAGTTAAAGAAGACGATTTCAAGCTATAGCATAACATAACATTTTATTAAAAACAAAAATATATCTGTATAATTTGTATTCATCAGACACTGAATGAATAATATTTTTATTATTGGTATGTATTCATTAAATAAAGTTAATTATTTAAAACAATAAAAAACTATTGCATAATTTTAGCACTTTAACAAAGTTTTTTTATACCACCTTGCTGTGATTTTAGTAGTTAAAATTCTCTTTTATTAATTATAAAAAATCTCTTTAAAATTTATAATGTGAATTCTTTAAAAAAAAAAAAAAAAAAAAAAAAAGACTGTTATTTGTAATGTTTATTATAAATGCACAATCCTCTTACTTCCAAGGTAATATTTTAAAATGTGATTGGTTATGGCAGTACTCTCTTCACTATTTTTCTTTTGGCTTTTTAAGTATAAATTCTGTTTGTGATTGGCTGGATTTGATTTACAATTAACTCTTAAATAAACGATATACTTTGTGCATGTTTAAGTCGTTCTACTGTTTTCCTGTTTAAACAAAATTATTTACATTTTAGCTTTTTACGATTCAGGAAGTATTCTATCTTGAATACATAATTTTTAATGAAATTACGAATGTTTTCTCTTCTGATCATAAATATATTATGAAAGCAAATTAATTGAGTTAAAGTTCAAGTTTTTATATATAAAATTTATAATAATTGGGTAACAACCATTTGTATTATTTACATATTCGTTTATCTTGTTCCAATAATAAACATCAAGTGGTTTTTTTTTTAATTTATCTGTTTAAAATTCTCTAGATGTGAGAATCAAAATCGGTTATGTTTAAGGATTACTTCAACTTCAATAAATCAGAATAGGTTCATATTTAAAATAATTTCTTTTAAAAAATTTGATTTTCTCTTTTTATCTAATTAATAAAACAAATATTTTTAAAATTTGAATGAAACGTTTAAAAACAAATAAGCATCAGAAGACTTTTAAACTAATTTTAAACGTAAAAAAATAACTAAATTCTTTCGAAGTATTATATTGTTTTAAGCATAAATGTAAAGCATATTATTACACATTGCACGATTTTGTTGTTGTTGTTGTTGTTATTATTATGGAACAGACATTTTATTCATTATATATATATATATATATATATATATATATATATATATATAATATAGAATAGCTAACTTACGTAATGTGAAATCCCAAGATAATCCATTGATAAAGTGAAAAAAAAATATATATATAAATAAAACAGATAGCACATGGTGCCAATTAACGAGCTTATTCCGAATAAAGTGTATAAAAATAGCCTTTTAAGCCAATGAAAGAATGGATAATTTGGATATAAAGCGCCAAATGAGACCAGGTGGGCTTTAAGCCTTACCACATGAGTAGGATATGGAATGGATAATTGAAATGGTGTGCTCTATCATCAGGCGCCACCGCACACACATTTCAATTTAATCGAATAAAACAATAATAGCTAGGTTTCTGCAAGTTACCTGACCAAAATTAGGGTCATTTTGTAACCTGGGGGCGCGACCATAGCTATTAGAAATAAACAACGAGGTAGTGAACCAGACAAGAAGATCGAAGCACAGTTATGGAGGCAGTACTAGTGCATGTTGCCATCAGAGAAAACTTAATGCCATCATTAGACAAGTAATGCCATGGAGTGGGGAAAAATAATAATAATAATAATAATCTGGAAGTGTGGAAAGGAAAGAAAAATAAAATAATAATTAAATATAATAATTAAATGAATAAATAATAAAATAAATATAACACTAGTATAGCTAGCCTATGTTTAACGTAGTAAATATATGCATACATACAGGGAAACTTCTCGGGAGCGATCACCCTTCGTTCCGCGAAAAATCGGTCGCAGGTGAGGTGGTCGCTCGAAGAACTATAAACATTTAACAGCCAAGAAAATAACGCTAAAATTTTTGTTTGCTTTATTATTTATGAAATTGTATCCTAATATATATGTGATTTCACTAACATACTTTCAAATTTTAAATTTTAATAAAATATTTAGAAATTTGGATTGTTCCATTCTTTTTCCTCCTTCCGAGAGTACTTCTCCCGCCACTTTATTTCTTACATCTGACAAACGAGTATTTATCGTGATATTTCTAATGCATTTTGAATTTTCCTTAATAAAATCTATTTGCTTTAAAATTTGTTTCTTTTTCCCCCACAACCAAAAGTAACCGCTGCATTCCTCTCAATTTCCATTCTCCAGTGGCTCGATCACATCAATGTGCTGCTCCAACGGTAAAATCACTCATTTCTTTGACATTTCTCTTCTCTAACCTACAGGATTTGTACGTGATGTGTACGTCTACTTACACTTACTGTAGATTTCCAGTAGAACGGCTGATTTTGAAGGTGGTGTTTATTTACTTTATTTCCAGAAAAAAGCAAATAAACTTTCGGACAGGTTTGGGACCGGTCTCTTATCGAAGACCTTTTAACATTAAGTAGATAGGGCCAAAAAACGGTGCCTTAGTAATTTGGTTGATGGAGGAGGGGGTCGCTTAATAGAGGTGGTAGCTCATAGAAGTTTCACTGTATGTATACATAAATATATATATATATATATATATATATATATATATATATATATATATATATATATATATATATATATATATATATATATACAAGGTGACTGCTAATTCATGGTACAAACTTTGAGGGCTAGTACAGAACACTGTAGCAATCACATTTTGCCTATGAATGTATATTCAAAAGTGAAGCGTCAAAGCACAAACAGAGGAAAGAACAAATGGAGGAGAAACGGAGTTAGTAGTTGCTTCCGTTGCCGGCAGATGGCCAGTCGATGTTGATTTGGGGAAGAGAGGCCATTCTCATTTCAGTTTTCGTCCATTCACCATTAGAAGCCGCATGTGTTTTCAGCATGATGGAGCGCCAGCCCACTTCACCCAAATATTCGTCAGTACTTGAATGCGACATTTGGCATGCGATGGACTGGACGTGCTGGATCTATCTCTTGGCCACCCCGTTCTCCCGATTTAACGCCGCTCGATTTCTTTTTATGGGGACATTTGAAGAATGACGTTTATGCCACTCCAGTAGACTCCGATGAAGATCTCGTTGCTAGAGTATCCGTAGCTGCTACACGTGTGCGTGAAATTCCTGGTATCTTTGAAAGTGTTTGTCATTCGCTGCACCAACGCTGTCTTTCCTGTGTTTGTGCTTCGAATCTTTCCTTTTGACCATACATTCCTATACAAAATGTGATTGTTACAATGTCCTGTACCAGCCCTCAAATTTTGACCATGAATTAGTTGTCACCCTGTATATATATGTATATATATCAATCAGTAAAGCAGTATGTGATTGCTGTTTTCTTGTTTATTTAATTATTTACTGAAAAAAGTGCCCCTTTTTTTAGGCATAGCTACGAAGGATTTGTAGATGAAGATGATGAAGATTGCTCCAATACAGAAGTTGGACATTTACAAAATAAAAGGTATTTTAAATTGTTGTTAACTTTCAGTTTAAAATTTTTAACATTTAAATAAGCACAATGATTAACAAGTTTACACGCTTAATTAATTTTATGCTTACAAAGTTATTAATATTTTAAGCTTTAAAATAAATACATAGTCCAAATGTACTCATGTTTGTAATTAAATGAGCAATGAGTATTTAGTACTGTTAGAAAATAAATATTTTTTTGATTGTTCACTAGTATTACAGTTTTCACTGGAGATGAAATGATTTTTAAATTTTTGTTTGATAATTATTATCTTTTTTTTTTTTTCCACGTAGGTGCGTTTTCTGAATTTCTAATAACTTGCCCTTAAATTTCAGCTCTATACATAAAGCCTATTTAAGTGCCAACAAAATGTTCGGAGTAAGCAACGATTTTTAATGTCTTTTCTTTAAGCAAATTAAAAAAGGCAGAATGCAAAGTTCCATATTTATTGTTTAAAATAGATTAGGCATTAATCTTCGCTGCACCTCTCCCCGTGGGTGTCTATGTGGCGGCCCCCCTCTCTCCCTCCAAGAGTCGGTATACCAAATATTCAGTTTAGTTTTACTGCTTTTTTTTAATTAGAACCGGAACTCATATTTAATTCGCCTCATACAAAGAACATTGATATTTCAAATTAATAGAACTTTAAAAATGTAACATGAAAATTAAATTCAATTTACGATGACAGTCATGAAGTGCTTAAAAAATGGCGGTATTATAAGAAAGCAGTAAACTGATAGAAGACTGAGTTCTTTGGTGAATGTATTTATAGCTGGGGAAAAAGGCAGAGCCAAGCAAAATTGTGGAAAGAAAGGAATAAGAGTGAAATGATATGAATGGATATGAGTCAGTAGCCATCGTGATTCACTATTCCCACTGGAACATACTGGAGTACATACATCTCTTTCATATACTTTTACCGACGCACTGTGGATTGAGATAGAAGTTAAATTTGAGCTTTGTTGTCCAACAAGAGAAACCAAAGCATCTTTTTTTATCGGATAAGTATATTTATATCTAAAACACAATCACAAATTTTTGCTTACTGAAGGGAATGAGAAAAGCCCATAAAAGCTCCTTTCAAAATTTTGTTGTCCAGGCAAAAGCCTACAGAGCAAATTTTTTAAATTAGCGAGCGTTCCTAGTGGTTAATCTGGGCCTGGGAGTACAATATTTTACTACTGAGATCACCTTGTACTTGGGACGGATATACACATTAATTTTTTTTACTCGTGAGATGAGTCCTCTTAGCAGTTATTAGCAGTTTCTGGTGTTTGTTTATTAGCTACCAGGAGAAAGCAGCAGCTAACGTCACCAAATGTGTCGTTTAGAGCTATTTTCGTCTTTCTGGCGTTTCCCGGCCAAAATTTTATCCTCGTGAGAAAGTGAGGGACTTTTGAATATTGCCACCCTTCGAAAATTGTTAGCAGCAACCAAGAGGTCTTTTGGAATTATGGATTTAGAATGAACGTACACTAACCTAAAAATGATTTTTCGTTCATTTGAAAATTTCATCTATTCTGCATTTATTATCTACCTATTCAACAGATATGCAAAGTTGGAAAAAAGGAAAAATGAATGCGTTTTCTAAATAATTTAAATATAAAATGTGTCTAAGAGAAACAGAGATGTAAACAATATATACATATTGTTTACATCGCTGTTTCTGTTAGATAATAAATTTGTAGCACTTTAAAGTAATTATTATATTTACAGAAGTAAATTGGGTAATTAAACGCATTGCCAAACTTCCCTTGACACATTTCTGAGTTCACCATTGTCTCAAACCCAAGCTCGCGAGTTTACACCCAGGCAAGCTTGTGTACGAATGATTTGAATTTGTTCCGGCTATATTCATCTACAAATCACTATTTTAAGGGGATATATGCTATACATAATACATGTATTGACTGTAATGCAAGTCGGCATTTGCTTACATGCATTTCCCAAGAGCTGCCATAATTAATTGAATCTAACTTTGAGTGTTATAATTTGATGTATGTAGCTCCTTGCATACAAATTTATACTTTATTTCAGTTTTTCTATTTTTGTAGTACAGTGGAACTTCGCAAATTGGACACCTCCATAACTTGGACACCTCTCTAAGTTGAACACTTTCCTGGGGAATGGATCGTGTCCATAATATAGAAATATACCTCTATAAGTTGGACCCCTCAGAAAGTTGGACCCCTCAGAAAGTTGGACACTTTTCCGGGGAACTCCGGGTGTCCAACTTACAGAGGTTTCACTGTACAATATTTGGACAAACATTCACATATCCAAGGGTCAGTGAAAATCGAATGTAACACCGTACGCACAAGCGATTGACGGAGAAAGAGAAGCTCGAGCAGCTACCGATTCCCCCTGATTAATTGTTAATTGTATCCTGCCTTTCTGCTCAGTATATTTAGGATAAACTTGACTCACATACCATAGACTTGAGGCGTAACTAACTTGTTTCGTGCCTCAGTCTATAAAAGTGCATTTATTAAGAAAAAGAAACAAAACTTTGCAAAAGAGGAAAAGGTATACTTATTAAGATAGATTGCAACTTGCATGCAATTGCTGAGAAAGAAAGTTACATCGTACTTATTGAAGCATAATCTCCTACACCGATTGTCATCTTCGGAAGAAACGCTGCAGCGTTTACGCTTTTAAAACTTGAAATTTTAGCGGGTAATTATTTTAGCGGGTGCGGCGCTTCTACCGATGCGACGCTTACCTGCGCTGAAAAAGAATATTCCATGTATATCCTGAAGAAAATATTGGAGTATCACTTTCGTACTCTATAGAAACGACCTGTCAGTTGTTTTCTGCGAACTTTGTTGTGCTTATCTGGTGTCTTTTTTTTTTTTTCCCTTGATTGCCTTAATCACCCTAAACGACATGATATTGGAAGAGTGACATTTTTTTAACTTGCTGCATGGCATTTAATTAGGCTGAACATCTTTTAGTTCCCTAACTGTGCATTAGGAGGGCATGACACTCTTATGGTTTCATTTCATCTGAATGATTACTTTGAAGTGTCTGGACATTTATACGAAGATAAGCCAAAGAGAAATTTCGAAATCTTCAGTCTGTTTGGCGTGTACTGATTTTCGACATGTTTTTAAGTTTGCATTCTGATTTTTTCATGCTGTTACATTGCTTATTTTCCTGTGTTTGAGTGTGCTTGACACACTTTAGTCAATAAATGTATATCCAACGGCTGTTGCTAAAAATTACAGGGTTGGTTCTTTGACGTCACAAAAACTGGCTGTTGACATGACAAGTGTCAAAAACTGGTTTAAATCGCCAAAAACTAATGCCTAAAAGAAAAAGAACAATATGTAAACTAATTATGCATTTGTATTAAACTAAATGTATAATTAAAATTAGTTATATTAAAAAATAGCAATTGTGCTAACACATAAGTTGTGCTCATTAAGAATTATTAGTTTAATATTATGTATATGATACAAATTTTATAAATTTAATGTATACAGTATTATATGCTATAATAATTGTAATAATGTTCTGCAGTTTTTCAAAATTTTCAAACTAAAGTATGGCTAAACATTTCCTAGAATCACACATTAAGTTTATTTTTGCCTTAATCCAAATACCTAAATTAAAAAATTTTAAGCAACAGCCAATTACACAATAATTTCAACATTTAGGTAAAAGAAATAAAGGTCAGAACCTTTAATTATCAGTACACTAAAGTTTCCCATTCAAAATAGAACTAGTTTCCCATTTGAATTTGTTCCGGCTATAAAAAATTTCGGAACTTAATGCCTTGGTAAGCACATTCTTTTAAACATATAATGCTCTCAGGGGCGTAGCCAGAAATTTTTCATGGGTGGGGGGGGGGGGTACGACTACTGCAACTCACATATATGCATGCATGTTTCTGATAAGGGAGTGAAGAATATACATTTTGTATGGCAAAAAATTCCTCATGGGGGGGGGGGGGTTATGAACCCCCTAAACCTCCCCTCTTGGCTACGCCCCTGAATGCTCTTATCTTCTTCAAAATAAAATAACCCTGATAGATGTAAGAAAAGTAAGTATTTTTTGCTGATTTAGTGCTTTATTTTTATAAATACTAATTGACCATTGCAGATATTAAAGGGCAAACTATTTTACAATAAAATAACACTTAGTAGTTAGGTTCATTTTTTTCATGCAATATTTTAGGCTTTTGACAGTTTTTTACATGGCGGTTTAAATCATGATTAAAACCGTCAAAAACTTGTCAACCCTGATAGTAAATATCTGAATAATATCTATCACTGTAAGTAGTTATACCCACATTAAACGTAAGCAAATACCCACTTTTGACGGTAATTCGGCCCTCATAATAGAAGCGGATGATTTCTAGTACACCAGACATGGCACATGGAGATTTTAAGTGCGATAGAATATCTTTCATTTTTCAAAATCAAATGATATCATTCTCCCTAGAATAATTTACATCTTCAAATACGTCACGACTTTTAGTCGCTTGCAACATTTAGAGCTTGGTTATATTCAAACATAAGATGAAAATCACGGCCATATCCCCGTAAACATTTGCTGAAAAACAAATTAAGTTTCCTTAAGGAATTGTAATTTTAATGTAAGAATTACTCTTTAAAAATTCTGCTGTTACCCGTGAGGGTTTTTTTTTTTTTCAACTTTTTACAAATTTCATCCCTTACAGGTTTTAAGCACCTAGTATATACTGTAAGTTTTTGATTATTTGAATTGCGGTTTTTCAGATTTATGAATATTTTCTCCAAGCGTAAGGAAGATACAGAATTGCAACATTCACAAAGTTTTTCAAGCAAACAGAAGACTAATAAAAGGTTTGTTTTGTTGCCTTCCATTATTTTTGTGCATTTTATGTAAATTTGTATGTGTATAAATGCGGGCAAACAAAAGTATTTACATAAAATAATGTGATTTTCTCTATCAATAAAGAATTTTAATAATAAGCCCATTTTCATGTGATACTTGATTATGGGACCGTGGCAGCTTATTGGCAAAAAGCATTGGTCTGGTAACCAAAAGGTCGTGGGTTCTATAGCGACATACCACTAAAGGCCACAGTGCACATGCGGTGTACATGCACGTTAAATCCATTGCTTCAAATATCTTCTCGGCTAGCTCTAGCAGTTTCTGAGGCGTGCCAAAATTCCGAAATCCCCCACCTTCTTATGAAAATCCAAATTGCAGCGGAAAACATAGGGAAGGACGTAAATTGCTCTAAGCTAAAGCCTACTCTAAACGGCACATTCGGGCACGTGAACTAAACACACATACATACGGATATACTTGATGAGGTACGTTTCATGAAGAGACAGAAAGAAAGTAAAAACTCCTTATCTTGCTAATTGCGTTGGACAAGAACATATTACGTTGCTTGTTTGAAGTTTAGTGACATGATGTCCAATTTGAACAATACAAGCATAGCTGTAAAAAGAAGCTTAATAGGTTAAAAGATACAGTTTTATATTATATTAAATTATACTTTATAATAAAAAGTATATATAAAAATAAATGAAAAGTATAATGAAAAAAATAAGTTGTATCATAAAAAAACACAAACGCTGCAAAGCAGCAGTTCCAACAAGCCCCATGTGTCCATCAATACATATCTAAGTGTTATTCACCCAAGAAAATAATCCTAAAATCATTGTCATTAAATAAACACAAAATAAAAGACAGAAAAAACATATATAGAATACAATAAATACAAAAATGCGAAACTTCATCAGCGGGAGATTGGCGCGAAAATAATTACAGCTTTCTTTTCCGGTGACAGGAAATTCGGGACTATTGTTATAATATTATGATGGATATGTATTATATTTAACAGTTTATTTTAGATAATATAGTAGCTAGTTTATAGAAAGCTATTTAAAAATTAATTTATACACTGCTCAAAACAATTAAAGGATATTGTAAGTTTTATATAAAATAAAGATATAAGCGAAAAATTTTTTTGCCGAAAATGGAAGAAGAGAATCACAAATGCAAATTTTTCTGATTTTCAAACTGTGGAGTATGCTAATTTTGAGTTCGACGTCAAAAACGTCGCTTCAGCGGCAGTGAATGAAATTGGACTTTCAACTGAATAAAAGACAATGAAGACAAGGATGATCGGCATTCAGTGACTGCTTTGTTTCGATGAGTACGATGTCTCAGCCAAGTCATTTAACCGATTCAGAAGCTTGGAGAGTTGTCAGTAGGTTAGAAGGGGGCCAAACTCAAGCCGAAGTAGCGCAAGCCATTGGAGTGTCACAAAGTGTGATTTCCAGGATCTGAACCGGTTTTTGGTGACTGGAAGTGCAGGCCGAAGACCAGGGCAAGGTCGTAGATGGGCAACAACGCCCAATGAAGATCGTTATTTAGTGTTAACAGCTCGGAGACACCGGAATATGAACGCTACTCTTCTCCAACAACACCTTCGCTCGGCTACTGGCACCACGGTTTCAACTCAGACTGTCCGAAACCGGCTCCATGGTGTAGATCTGTATGCTCGCTGACCGATGGTATGTGTCAGACTAACATCAAGGCATCGTCGCGACCGCAGGGAGTGGGCAAGAGAGCATGTGAACTGGACGAGAAATGAATGGAGCAATGTGTTCTTTTTTCTGACGAGTCCCGTTTTTCAGTTCATCCTGATAATAGTCGTATTTTCATTTGGAGGGACCGTGGCAGTAGGAATAATCCTGCGTTCGTGCACAAAAGTGTCAGCTTTGGCGGTGGGGAGTGTTGGTGTATGGTGTTGGTGGCATCTCCATTGACGGGCGCACAGACCTCTACATCATTCGAGATGGACCTCTGACTGGTCGTCGATATAGGGATGAGATCCTCAGACCTATTGTAGTCCCTTACGATGCAGCAATCGGAGATGACTTCATTTTAATGGACGATAACTGTAGGCCACATCGTGCTAACCTGGTGGAGGATTTCCTTTTCGAGGAAGAAATCGTACGAATGGAATGGCCAGCGTGTTCTCCAGACATGAATCCAATAGAGAACGTTTGGGACGCTCTCGGAAGACGAGTTGCTGGCCGCCAACCAGCCCCACAAACTCTCCAAGAACTGGAAAGAGCTTTTCTGGAAGAGTGGGACAGAATACCCCAACTCGTGATTAATAGCCTCATTGACTCCATGCCTCAAAGGTGTTCAACGTTGCTGGCCGTCCCTGGAAACGATACCCCCATACTGAAAATTATTTCCTTTGAAGAAAACACCTTTTCTTATTCTTTTTTTCTCATATGCACAAATTGTGTTTTTTTTTTTCCTTTTCTACACAAATGCGCAATAAAATGCATTATTTTTTGCCAAACATGTGTAATTTATTCTCATATAACCTACTACGTCTGTCGACCATGTATCAATCAGCTAAAAAGTTTCCCAGCCACAAGATCCACCTAAAACCGCAATATCCTTTAATTGTTTTGAGCAGTGTAGTTAAAATGAAAAGTCACAAAATCTCCCTGACCTGTAACAGCATAAAAAATGTAAGTAATAAATGAATAAAAGTTGAAAAATACTTAACACACGCCACGAATTTCAAAAGAACATGAAGAATCTCATTCCATAAATCCTGAAACCATATCCTTACAACGGACCAATCATCATCTAGAAGGACTTTTGCTACATCTATCTGAAAGCGTCCAAATACTGTACAACAGCGGTAGGCTTAATAATTTATAGTTCCGTTGATTGGGACTATAAATTAATTTTTAAATATTTTTTTTATAAACTGGCTACTATATTGTCTAAAATAAACTGTTAAATAGAATACATATCAGTCACAATATTAACTAAACACACATACATACGGATATACTTGATGAGGTACGTTTCATGAAGAGACAGAAAGAAAGTAAAAACTCCTTATCTTGCTAATTGCGTTGGACAAGAACATATTACGTTGCTTGTTTGAAGTTTAGTGACATGATGTCCAATTTGAACAATACAAGCATAGCTGTAAAAAGAAGCTTTGTTCCAAATCCTCTGTCACCGAAACAGAAACCTGTAATTATTTTTGCACCAATCTCCTTCCGACCAAGTTTGGCATTTTTGTTTTATTGGATTCTATATATGCTTTTTCAGTCTACTACTATTTTGTGTTCCTTTAATGACAATAACTTTGGGATTATTTTCCTGGATAAATAACACTTAAATATGTGTGTGTCTATATTCATATAGATAGACAGATTGATCGGATATGGACCTGTGAGGTGACACTGTTGTCGATGTATAGAGTGCAAAACACAGTTAATCTAGTTAGAAGGGAAGTTGTTGTGTGGCGTTAAAGTGTAGAGTTTCGTTTCCGTAGCTCTAAAGCATATTTCATAAAGGTGATCAGCTGTCGTGGCTTAAAATAGAGGTTGCCCGTCGTAAAAATGCAACAGAATGTTATTGAGGCTTACTGGAAGCCTGTGGCGAAAGTGCATTACCGTACAGGACGGTTGCTGAATAGGTTAAAGCGTTGGGGGGGGGGGGGTATTCTTGCGCATGCTGTGCCAGCAGGACAAACTGTCAACGCAACCTACTAGCACCGATTTCTACAGCACCATCAGCGTCCGGCTATGGGACGCAAACATCCAAGTTTTTCACAAAACAATTTCCCTATCGTGTTACACAGTCACAATGAATGTCACTCTCTTATCGCAACGGTATCAGTGGGAAATTTTGGAAAACCCTCCCTACTCACCTGATGCAAGTCCTTGCGATTTCCATCTGTTTCCGAAGTTGAAGGAACCCTTCCAAAGCCGCCGATTTCATGACGTTGCTTCTGTATTCCGAACAGTAGGGCGGTCCGTCGCTGGCATCCACAATCAACACCTTGCCAGTGGTTTTCAACGCAAAAGTCTATAAAGTTTGCTGGTGATTACATTGAAGGAATGTAATGCAATCGTACTTGTAAGTTCATTAAAAATTGAGTTATATCTATCAGTAGCGGATCCAGAATTTTTTTGGGGGAGGGGCTAAATTTTGAAAAAAGCTTATTTCACCCAAACAAAATGTTCAATAAAGCAAAATTTTAGTAAAGCAAAATTTTAGTAAGTATTTTCTAAAGTAATGTAAAACATTTTGGGAGGGGCTAAGTTATAAAAAAAGATCATTTTATCTACTTAAAATGTTAATAAAGCAAAATGTTACCCCTTAACAATCTCTTTTTTTGGGGGGGGCTGAAGCCCCCTAGCCCCTCCCCTAGATCCGCTACTGATACCTATATATATTATCCAAAAAAATACACAGAAGAAATCGATGCGACAAGAGAAAAGAATACATTGGATAAAGTATCTTGACACAGAGATGAAAATTATAAATATTGATTTTGTTAATAATAATTTTTTTACAAATTTAAAAATTTAATAATGCGTATTTCTTCATAGGTATGGTTTTTTCAGAAAGTACCCTATAACAAAAATACAAGAAAAATCTTCCAAAGGCCAACAGGAGCTCGAAAGGTAACATTAATATTTCGTACTTGACCAAAATATTTTTATAGACAGCACAAAAAGAATTAAATGCTTTATGTTCACTTTTTTATGTGGAAGGGCGTTACAAAATAATTGTATTTTTATTAGGTATTCATCTGTAAAAGAATGTCCCAAAGCAAAGTTTGAACAGAATATAGTTATCAATGGTCATCAAGTGCACAAAAAGTGAGTTGTTTTAAATGTTTTACATCCAATATTATTAATCAGTAATTTAATTTTTCAGATAATAAATTGTTCCATATATTAAAGAACAGTTATTTTAGAGTAAAATGTACGCATTTTTGCATAAAGTAAAAATGTACACAATTTACGCATAAAATGAACTTTCTAAATATTTGAAAAATCATTAACTGTCGTTCTAAATATCACAAAGTTTGGATATTTTTAAATAACATCATAAAGATTATATTAGGTAAGAACAGTGGCGTAAGAATAGCATGAAAATGTTGAAAAAAAAACTATTTATTGTTCAGTCTAGACTAGACTGATTTATTGTTCAGTCTGTTGTGCAGTTCTGAACATACCAATATAGTGTTAAAAAAATATTCAGTTCATTTGCTTTTATTTTGCTGTCTTCCACGAGTTTGTGTGGTAGATGACTTTGGACGACCCCCTCATGTTCTTCCTCTTCCTTTACCATTCATGTTTTGTGTCGACTTGCTCATTAGCACAAGCCCATTATCAATGCAACTCGGTATACAATCATAAATAATTATCGAATCTTTTCAGTGATGTTGTAAGCGAGTTTAACTGTGTTTCATACACTAACACAGTAAGTTACTTATTAAAAAATTACTGTCTTTTTTGGTAAAAAGTATTTTAGAAATAATTTGAAGACGACTTTTAAAAAGAAAATATTTTAATTAAGTGAAAATTTTCGATTTTTAATGCTTTTCACTTCTAACTCTCCACTTTTAAGGGGAGCTTTAACCCCCAAAGCACCCTCGTGGGTGCACCTACGCTTCTATAAATTGATTTCGCTTTGTGAGATACATTTTTTTTTAATGTCGTGTCATTTCTCCTCTGAGTGAGAGCTGGTAAGGCTTTTTAAAAAAACTTAATTCATATATTTTTATTGGCTCATCTTCTACATTTTTAATATTTTCAGTCTTATTTTTAATTTGTTTGCATCCACTATTGTTTAAACAACAAGGAGCGTTGTGCACTTGCCCCCTGTTTTTGTTGGTACAGAGCAAGTCAAGTGCATACACCAAATGCGCACTTGCCTACCAAGTAAGTTTTATGCCTAAAATCGTCTTGTTCACCGTTTGTTTATCAGTGAAACATTTTGTGGGAATAATTTAATCATAAACACTGTCAACAACGTAGTAATAAGGTTTGTGAGAAAAATACCTAATAAATAAACAAGCATCTTCGAATTCCCTGAAAATGAGGACATCAGTGAGGTAACAAAGCTATCGTGAACATTTTACCAGAACCTTCACTGTGGGGCACAGAGAAGTTGTTTTTCACATAAAAATCTCCTCAAACAATATCAAATAGAAAAAAAAAATGGATAAGAAAGTGCGCATAGTGTAAGAATTAAATATAAGTGGTTTCATAGTAACGAGTTAATTTTTGCTCGCGTATTTTTAAGGAAAAAAAATTTTTTTAAGTATTAAAAATGAAAATAATACTAAAGAGAGTACATTCTTTTCAAAAATATTCATTGACGCACCTGCAGTTCGATTTAACCCAATTTGCTAAGTAAAAATCAAACTAATATATCTAAGCATTTTAAAAATCGAGTTTTCTCGCCACATAAAATAGTTCGCCATTCAAAAACTATGAGAAATAATTCAGTTCTGCAAAAGGTGTTAGAAAGCTCTTAAAAAGTTCTATATGCTCTAACTCCACCATATTCCTACTGCACCTAATTATAAGAGATAGAGGCGGGAAATTACTCACCCTACTAGATAAAGGAAGAACATACTCACGATAGAGAAAACTTTGAAATTATTTTTCAACATGAAAATTTTTTTTGCATTTTTATGAAAATTTCAGGGTCAATAAAAAACATCCTTGAAATTGCATGATAAAAATAAAAAGTTTGTATCGTTAAAAATGATGTGCTCAGACTTGGTCAAAGCTGCACTATCGATTTTAGTGGTACACTTACCCTAACTTTTCCTAATAAGAATGGCAAATAGGAATTTATTAAAGGGTCAAAATTACAGTAAATTTAAGATTCAAATTATTCTCTCAAATATTTTATTTATTACTTGGACCCCCTCCCCCTTTAAGTATGTGCTTGTATGGTGGCGACTTTAAGTACCTTAGTGAGATTAGTTTTAAATTTTTGTTATACAGTTATGTATATTTAGAAAAGAAGCAATTCTGTTTAAAAATGCTTTATAATCAATGCGTTTGGCATGATTCTTTTTTTTTTTAATCTTGTGATGGCTTAGAAATTTTATCTGTTTTAAATGCTTACTTAGGGATTCGCACTATGAAAGTAATGTTGAAGCAGATTTTTCTTTCATCAAACTGCAAAAAAATGCGGAGTAAGTAACTTCCTATTATTATAATAATCATTATTATTATTATGATATTACTGTAATTATAAATTAGCTGGCTCTTTGTTAATATAGTATCACTGCAATGAATTTGTTAAGAAAAGATATCTTAAACTCTCGCTTGGGAACGAAGAACATAAATGAGGAGCTAGCAAGTAAAAGGGGTTTTGCCATATTTTTCTTCCTTGTTCGAAGTAAAAGGAAGTATAACGATCGCGAAAATTTTCGCTATTGACTTTGATTTTTAAAAAAATCGATTTTGGCAGTCTCTAAATTTACTTTGATGAGTTTTTGTATGGCGTCTCAACGTACTCACGAATGTACGGATGCAAGATCTATTTGACTAGTTTTTTCCTGATGTCTGAACTTCTGTAATTCGTATAACTCAAAAAACTATTAGGGGTAGAATATTGAAATTTTATATTTAATACTACAGTAACAATTAAAATCTTTTTGTTTCGATCTACTGGATAACTTATTTACAGGGCACACAAAAGACTTTCAATGTATTAAAGTTCATGGCCGAATTCGTCTTCAAAATAAGTTTTTAAAAGGGAACCCAGCTTCGCGATAGATCGTATATTTACCAAAAAATCTCCAAACCTTAATACTATTGATGTTTCGAATCTCAGTTTCAAATAAAATAAGTTTGAATGAAGTGCATAAAAAATTATTCACAGAGTTACCCAAAAGACTTTCAGTACATTAAGGTCTATCGCCAGCTTCAATAGATTAAACAACTGAGGACATTCTTTATTCTGGCCATGCCCAAAGTCTTGCTCCAAACTTGGCGACAGTTCTGTCGCCAAGTTTGGAGATTTGGGGCCAAAATTATATTTCTAAGACTGAACCCATCACAGCGAATTCTTACTCTGAGAGAGAAATCTCAAACCTTAATATTACTGAATTATCGTATCGCAATTTCAAATTAAATAAATTTGGAGTGCATCAAAAATTTATATAATATCGTAGGCGTACAAGAAGGTCATGTGGGAAGTCCCCATCAATTTTTTAAAATTTGTTTTTACTTTTTTAAGTGAGTTTAAGGTATCATTTTCGTTCGTCTCGTTGAAAGCTATTAGATAGTAAAAGAGTTCTTATCCTGAAACAGCTGCTTCTGCCATAAAAACTGTGTTGAAAAGCGTCATTTCCTATCCCGATTACAGAACTAGAAAAACGTTTAGTGATTTCTGGAAAATTTACCAAATTAGAGACACTACGAACCTTTTGCCTGCTATCGCCTCAATTATTAAAAAGAAAAAAAAACTTTCAAATACACGTTTCCCACCTGATGTATTTGACTTGCCCTTTTTCCTGGCAGTGATTATTCATGAGGATCCATTCTTCAGTACAATGTACCCCAACTTTCAAATACAGAATCATAAAGCATGTCTTACCTTCTTAATCTCTATATTTATTCCAAGGGCGGCTCCAGTGAGGGGGAAATTGGGACCCCCCTTCGAACTTTTGTTTTAGAACTTCAAATACTCCACCATTTAACAAGTTCAGTATGCATTTTGAAAAATTTATTCAGCTATCTAAAAAGTCCAATAGTCCCATCCAAAAATTCAGCCTGGAGCCGCCCTTGATTAATTCTCATAAAATTTTAAATTCACAAAATCCAAATTTACGAAATTTATAACGAAATTTTTTTTATTTTAATGTGTATTATGTATGTATGTATTAAAAGAAAGTCTTTTAAAGCTGAACCTGTCTTTTATAATAGCCATTTTTCTTTTCCTCTTGGAACATTGAAATACGGTGTCATTTTCTGTTAAAAAGTGATAGTCCTGATTGGAAGTAATGCATAGAAATGAATGAAAGTATTAGGTCGTAACGAAAGTTTCCCGCCACCGCAGATATGATCTCAGCAAACAGTTCGCGATGGCCTGTTTCCTCATATTTTGTCAAACGATTTTCGGCATTTGAAAGTTATGTTTTTGGTCTCGTGCCCCCATGTTTCTGGGCCGAAAGCTTTAAAAAACTACCAAAACGTTGGCAGAAAATCATAAATGTGGGTGGTGATTACTACCGCATTAACTTTTTGTTGGCGGAAAACTTTCGTTACAACTTGATACATATTAACGGTTGCTTATCATATCAAAACTTAATCATGTTGGATTTTTATTTGCACAGGCAAAAAAAAAAAAAAAAAAAAAAAAAAGTACTCTATTCTACAAAGGAATCTATACACAGCACAAGGAAATACCTGGAAAATTTGACTTGTGCACAAAAGATAGTGTGCATTGTGTTAAGGCAAAAGTACATGAGGGTTTTCTGCTTTTTTGTTTCGGGGGGGGGGGGGGGAGGGGCTGCCTAAAGACATATATGAGTGGTATTTGAAACTATCATCAATGAATTATTAATTATCAATTTTAAATTGTAACAATAAAGTCCGAAATAACACTAATATTTAGGTCTCCCGCTCAGTTTTTAGGAAATCTTAATGAAATGCAATATTCTTATTGCAATCCCCCCCCCCCAAAAAAAAAATTAATAATATTCACTTAAAAATAGTCAAACCCAGTCCATTTTAAAGAGTTTTGTTTTAAATTAAAACAAAACTGTTTATTTATTTAGCATGAATCAATAAAATGATGACAATTTTTTTGTTTGTTTTTTTTCTCTCTTAGGAAGGTTATGAGAGAAGAGTTTGTATTTGCAGTGTGTGAAAAACTTGCAAAACTGAAACGAGATCGGGAAGTAAGAGAAAAACTCCAAGATTGTCTGAAAGATTTCAAAGTCAGTCTTGATTTTTAATCTATGTGTTCATTTTTACTTTTATTTATTTACTAGCTGAAGAACCCGTTCTTCGCACGGGAATGAATGGACTTTTTGATATTACGATTTGTGGGGATTACTATTTATTGTAATAAAGAGATATAGCAAAATGGATATCGCTTTATATTGTGTTCAATAACCATGCATACCGAATTTCAAGGCAATCGTTTGTACGGCGCAGAAGGCCATGCGGCGTAGCGCAATCTAGTGGAGAGTTTTAGCAAAACGGATACGGCGGAAATATTCTTCGCATTCAGATATCGATGAATACGAAATTTCAGGACGATCGGCTGGACAGCCCTGACGACGCGACATCTAGTGGCAAATTATATAGGAAAATGGATAGCGCCAAACTCTTCCCCGTGTTCAAATATCTATGTATACCTATTTTCATAGCGATCAGTTGCACAGTCAAGAAGTGATACACTGCAGCGCGATCTAGTGGTTAATTAAAGTAATGATTTGCTACAGTGCCGTCAAGTGGCGAGTTATAGCAAAATGGATAACGCCAAAATATTCTCATTGTTCAAATAGCTATGTATACTGATTTTCATAGCGACCGTTTGAATGGTCAAGAATTTGGCCTGCTGCAGCGTCATCTAGTGGCGAGTTAAAATAATAATGCATTGCAGTGCCATCTAGTGGTGAGTAACATCAAAAGGAACACAGTTAGAATATATTCTTCGTGCTGAAATGTGTAAGTATAAGAAATTTTATGCCGGTCGGTCGAACGGTATAGAAGTTGATGTGTTGCAGCGCCATTTAGCGGCAAGTTACAGCAAAATGGATACTGAAAAATATTCTCCGTGTTCTAATATCCGCGTGTACCAAATTTCATCGAAATCGGTTGGACGATATTCGCATAGTGAACGACTAAACGGAATAGAATTCGACGTTCTGCTGCGCCACCTAGTGGCAAGTTAGAGGAAAACGGATAGCATAAAAAGCTTCTCAATGATAAAAGACTTAGGTGAACCAAATTTCATGGTGCAACGGTGCTGGAGTTTTTCAACCTCATACACACATACCAACATTCATTTTTATCTATAACCAGTATCATTATATATCCCAGTCCCGAATAAAATCCAGTTTCAAATCTAAGCCTCGCCAAAGTGCCAACATACGCCATTTTGCAAGAGTTTTTTCAGGAAATCATTCGAAGCATTGACTTAGCAGCAATCAATATGGGAAATGGTTCGGCCGCCAAAAAGTAAAGCACACATTTATTTGAAAAGGGGAATCCCTTAATACAACCGAATTTTTTTTAATTATCAACTATAACGTGTTTTATTCATCGTTACTCCGATGTACTAAATGATAAGATTTCAATTTTCTGAAATTTGGCGGAATTCCCCCAACTTAAGGGGACAGCCTACTTTTAAAATGCCCCAAAAATTGATTTTGAGATTTTTATCTCATTAAATAGTTTACTTTATTCTAAAAAGATTGATACCAACCATTTTTCTGTATGACAATTATTTATTGAGATAAAAAGGAAAATGTAAACGCAAGTTGGGCAGCATGCTGTAGAAGCTGCAACTAATGTTGACACTAAAAGCATAAAAGAGGCAGAAAAGAAATGTACAGAATTTAATTTAGAAACTCGAAGAGCCAGAAAAATGCTCAACAGTTCTCAGTTTGAGGCAATAAAAGAAAACGTAGGCAATGTGCATGAAAGCGGAAAATTTTAAATCGAAAAGTTCATAAAGTGAAATAAAATCAAATTTTTATGTTGCATAGTAAAAAAAAATATATACATGGATATAATTATTAAAATAACTTCAAATAATGTACTTTACCAATATTCGTGCCTTTATATCCTAAAAATGTATCTTTTGTTAAGGTATGTACATATTTTTTCATATTTACAATTGTCGAGCTTTTCTTTAGATTGATGTTTCTTAAGCCATATTAAAACATATTTTGGGTTAATCATTTTAAATACTCAGTAAAATTATTTTTAAATAGTAAATGTTTCAATAGAAAATGTTTTTAATTTTTAAAAATTAAATTTATGTTCCAAAACTACAATTTGAACTTTAATTGGCGTTTTCTCAAAACACTGTTTTTCAAGTTTGCGCGCATGATATTTTAAAAACTATTTAAGATATCAACTTGAAATTTTTCTCAGGCATTTATTTTAATATAATGAACAAAATGAACTAAAATGAAATGGTTGTGTTTCATAGAAAAAAAGTTATGATTGTAAAACTATCAAAATTTTTATGATAATTTAAACTTTTAGATTAAATATTTTTTTTAATTTAAATTATGAAAATAATTAAACCATTTTAGTTTAGATTGTTAATTATAATGTTTTGTTTAATTTAGAAAAAAATTGTGAGGATCAAAGGAATTCTAATTGAGATATCTTGCGCGCAGTGGGAAAGTACCCTTGAATTGTTTTTACAATATTGTGTGGTAAAATAATATTTTTTAAATTATCACCTTTATAATAAACTACAATAATATTTTTAATCAATAGAGTAATGTCATAGTAGTTAACTGAAAAAAAATTGTGTTTCTGCATGCATTCATTATTTTTTCTTTTTAATTATGAAAGTCGAACTAAAATTTCTACATTTTCCCATTCTTAAACGTAGGCTGTCCCCTTAAATCAATGTACTCAATTGGCGAGAATTCTGAAGATAGATCGCTTGAAATCCCTTAATAACTGCATTATTTCTTCATGGATCATTAAAATTTAACGCTGTATTCTAATAAAACCTTTGCACTTGCTTTCAAAAATCTATTTCCTTAAGCTCTCAATAAATTGCGCCAAGCCGAAAACTGTGCAAACCGCTAGAACTCACTTTCTCAAAATCAGCATTTGAGCCATTTTATTTTTCCGCCAAACTAAAAAAAAAATTACATATTAGCCTCGGAAATCTTCAATTCTTATTGTTTTGCGTATAAAACATTTCATTCCTGCTCCGATTTCCCATGCACACGATATTATAATAAAAAATTAATAATCTTACAAATATAAACTAACAAAAAAAATCATTATTATTCTTTTATTTTTACTTTGAGAATTTAAAACATCTTATTCGGCAAAATCGCCACACATGGCAACCACGATCCTTATTTCACACTTTTTTCACTACAGGGGTTACAATTACGGAAAGGTTTTTGCATGGAGAACATAAAAAATCTCTTAAATTCCGGGAACGGGTGGACTTTCAAAGTTTTAAAGTGGACTATGATTTATTCTATATTATTTTACATATCTGTGCAAAATTTCAGGCTGATAGGTCCATTTTTGTGGATTTGTATACAACTCAAATCCACAAACAAACAGAATTTCATTTTTATTTATAAGATTTATGTGTGAACACATTTTTATCTTAGTTCAGCTTATGATAAATAGTATTGTATTCCCGACTTTACTTCATTTTGGAAATAATAGTGAAATGCCTCCAGTTGCAATAAAATTAGGAAGACTTCAGATATTTTAAAACTATTTATTTGAAAAATGATTTATTTAAAAGTTGGTTGAGAGCTATGTATAAATAGCTTTCACTTCGCCATCAAAACTGGTAGTGTCCCTTCCCACAGCACGATAAAAAACGAACATCACAGAATACCCCTGCTCCAGCACCAGTAATTCTGACAAACTTGGATTCATCGGTGGTATGGATATGCGTCCAAAAGCACCTTGGGTATCTTTCGTCTATTGTTTCATAGGCAACAGCTTTGATCTGGGCAGTCGGCATGGATTTTTTACCAATTTTCCTGATCAAGTTCAAGCAAAACACGAAAATCACTATAGTCAAGGAGCAAACCGGCTCACTCAGTAGATTGGTTAACATAAATTTATTATAATACAGAAATATCATTCTTATATCACAGGTTTCTCAGCACTATGCTATTTCGCTCAGTACGAGAATTTTGTCTATGCATTTTTGCCTGAGCTATTTTGTCTACGCGATCTCGTCGACAAGTTTTGTAGAAACGAACGTCACGGTGAAGATATTTTCAAATGTGTTTGTCAGATAACGTGGAGAGGGGGTGGGGCGTTAATAAAATGTTGAAAGTCGCACAAGGTTTGCAATTTTTGATAATTGATCGCAAAATTTGGTGCTAAAACGCGGCAATTTATTATAAATATATTTCTGGTATAGTTAGAAAACGCCTGGTGAATATTGTAAAATAGTTTTAGTAGGCAATTTTAATACAGATTTTCATTCCGAAGAATTGTTTTATAGAATAAAGAAGACAAATATGGTACTCTAATAGATTATGATACACCTTCCAAATGATATTTATAAAGGTGAAGTATAGTTTGACTATGCCTGGCGAAAATTGTTAAACAGTTTTGGTCGGCGATTTTAATATAGATTTCTATTCCGAAGAAGCATTTTATGGAACAAGGAAGGAAAACACGGTACACTCATGGATTATGATGCACATTCCAAACAGTATTTAAAATGTCTACGCGATATAGTTGGAATATGCCTATAGTTCGAATATGCCTGGCGAAGCTTGTAAAACAGTTTCAGTAGGTGATTTTAAAATAGATTTCGATTCCAAAGATGTGTTTTATGGTACAAGAAAGAGTTGATTCCTATTCCAACGCCCCCACTCTCGCCAACCTAAAAAATCCCCACACTTTGGCAAGCTTTGCAGTCATGGGTCTCTAGGAGTTATGCACAAGTTTCAACGCTCCCAAAAGAACTAGATGAAAACTAAAGTGAACAAATTAACAATAAAGCACCAGTTAAGGAATTTAAAGAACCTAATTAGCCATTAAAACTACATTAATTGGCTACCCATAATAAATAAAAATGTAACAGAATGCTGTACTTGTATGTTGCTCCAAATCGCCATTTTAATTCTAAATTACGATTGTCACATAAATACAAAAAATCGTCATAGTAACTCCATATGTTTAATTATTGCCACCTTGGCGAGAGTCGAGGCATTTAAGTAGGAATCAACCTAAGAAAGACAAACACAGCACACTCATGGATTATGATGCACATTCGGAAATATTTAAAACATTGAAGTACAGTTGTAATATACTTGGCGAAGACTGTAAAACAGTTTTAGTAGGCAATTTTAAGATAGATTTCAATTCCAAAGATGGTTTTTATGAAACAAGGAAGAAAAATACGGCACACTCATGAATAATGATACACTTTCCAACTTAATGGAATACACTATATATAATGGAAAGAAAAATAGGGACGACGCACATATAATGATACGTTTTAAATATAGCACTTTAGTGGTATTTAAAATCTGAAAGTGTTTCAGATTTTCTTCTTTTTTTTGCGGGGGGGGGGGTTGTATAAAAAAATGAAATTTGAAAAAAGATGTCCCAAAAGTATATAGTGGAATGATTCGTTTCCATAACTATCGTATAAAAAAAACTGCATATTCTGCGTCCTGTCTTATGGTAACCACTTCGAAACATAAAATCACTACTTGTTCTACAATTTGCGAACAGACGGAAAATACCACGCAAGGAGTTTAATTCTCTGCAGATAATACAGCTAAAGTTTCGCTAAACACTCAATTAGTTAAAAATTTTCTAATATTCCGTAGTAAATAAAGCCTGAGTTTATGAAATTTTATCGAAAAGTAACAATACGAACACATAAAAGCATTCAGGTCGACTTAAGAGAGACATTTCAGTGACAAGATAAAGAGACTTTGTGAACAGTTTCACTCTAAAAGAAGCCTGTTAATGAAAGTGAGGGGACTTTGGCGGTTTCTATTTCGAGAACAGTTCATTGTCTCATACAGTCAAACAAATTTCATAAATATCGCAGAATGTGTCGGACACCTATGTTGAAATTGCAGCTTAAAAAGCTTGTTTGATATTCTCCAAACACTTCGGCTAAAATATAAATGCTTTAAACAAAATATTGGTTAAATGTTTTCTTCAGTGACGAAAATTAATTTAGTTTGGATGGCCTTGATCGTTAGGCGTACTATAGTCTTGATTTACGAAGAGAACCACACAAGTTCTCAATGGATCATAAGGAGGATGCTCTCTTATGGTATGGGGTGCGTTCTGTTTTAAAAGAAAAACAGATATTGATTTTCTTAAGTGTCTGCAGTGCTCTGAGGATCGTTGAAATGTGCTAAAAATACATCTGCTTTTAATTGGAAACTTCTTTGGGGACAACTTGAAATTCAATCAGGACAATGCCTCGGTTCTCACCTCCTACTCTTCATTTTGTAGCTTGGTTTACGCAGAATCAAGTGACTGCAATAGACTGGCTAGACATCAGTACAAAAATGAATCCAAATGAAAGCCTTTGAATAATACTTTCACGAGAGATGTCTGTCCATCCATGGTCGTCAATTTTCGACAATTCAGGAATTAAAACAACGAATAGAGCAGAGTTGTTTCTTATTACACAGCAACACATTCTCCAAACACTAGTTTGAATCATGCTTTATAAAATTTTCATGATAATTCAAAGGAATGGATCAAAAATCTGAATTTAAATGCAGAACATTTGGAAAGTCCATATATTTTTGGGACAAACTATTTGTTTTTTTCTGAAAAATTTATGTTAAACTTATATTATGTTTCTTCGTTTTAATAATCTATTTCCCAGATTATTGTGTCATTTCTTGAACAGTTATTTCAAGAAATTGTCCGTCCATGTAATAATGAGATGCACTTGCTGCCTGAGGCGAGCACTCTCCATTTTCTACGCCAATGAATATCTGCTCTTTAATCCAGACGTTTAAGCTGAAAATTTAATTATTAAAAATCTATCTGCATTGAAACCATGTGATATTCATACGAATACTTAATAACAAGCAAGATATTTACTATTATTAATGACAGAAAAAATTATCGTTATTATTATTATTATTATTATTATGATAAACAAAAATTTCATTTGTTCTTAATCATTTCGGTAAAAACTGCTCGTTCTGTGGTACATATATCGCCATTTACTAAATTTTCAAGTCTTATGACGTTTAACATAAAAGCAAGGTATTTATAATATACTTTAAACTTCAATGAGCGACTACCTCTACAAAGCGACTCCCTCCTCCCATTTTTAAAGCACCAAATTTTTACCATATCTATTTAATGTTAAAAGATCCTCTAGAAGTGACCACACAACCCTCTATAAGCGACCGGTCCCGGTTCCCTGTTTGAATATTTTCTTGCATTTTCGTGGAAGTAAAGTAAACAAAAACTGCATTCCAAACGAGTCGCTCTACTTCATATGGACAGTAGATGCAAGTAAATTTGTACGTAATGTGTACAGTTACACATTACGTACAAATCTTGGCAGGTTAGAAAAGAGAGTGGGCACGAGTGATTTTACTGTTGGAGCAGCGCAGTGATGTGTAATAATCGAGCCACACGAAAAAGGAAATTCGGAGAGAATGTTGGCGGTTACTTTTGGCTGTGAGAAAACCCAAAAAGCAAATATATTTTACGATGGCAAATTCATAATGCACGAAGAATATCAAAGTAAATGCTCTTTTTTCAGATGTAAAAAAGAAACTAAAGAGAGATATTCTCGGAGCGAGAAAAAACAATGAAACAATCTGAAATTTCTAAATACTTTATTAAAATTTAAATTTTAAAAATATGTTTGTACAATGACTTATGTATTATTGTGCAATTTCATACATAACAAAACAAACAATATATTTTGGCTTTCTTATTTCTTAGCTACCAAGCTTTTATACTTCTTTGAATGACCACCTCTCTTGACGACCGATATTTCGCGGAACGGACGGTGAGGTTTCACTAAATGTATGTTTTTTTTTTTCTTAATAGCCATATATTTCGAAGCCAGGACAACAATGCCGGCGGAGATGTGTTAGGCATACTGTAGAAAATGAAGGCCACTACATCAACACTAAATGCAGGGTTCATTGGGAAGATTACATCCTGAAAGAAAACAGGCCTTTGCGCAATTGCCAGTTTGCAGAAGTACATCGGAACGAAAATTTCAAAAGAATGGACAAAAATCACTTAAATCTAAGGAATCTGAGAGAGAATAAACGTCCAGATAAATATTTTAAACAGCTAGATAACCAAAGTCAAGCAATCAATAAAATACACAAAGTTCTCTGGAAGGATAACAATCTGCGAAATGATACAAGTTCTAGCTTTACCTCTCCAGTAAGATCAAGAAATACCAGGTAAGTCATTGGTTTACGTTATTCAGTTTCCTGTAAAGTAGAATAATAAGATCTCTAACATTTCATAGAGTGCACTATTATGCTGTATTGAACTTTTAAACTTTTAGCTCAAAGTATTAAACTTTTTATTATTTCATAGCCAAAGACTAGTAGTTTAGTTGTACTGGACCAGAGCCGGTCCTAGTGTGGAGCGACCGGGTACCATCAGTAAGGGGCGAAAAATTACAATACTGTATAATATACAGGGTTATTCAAACTCTTGTTAAATATTTTAGGGGGTGGTAGAACAGATCATGTGGAGCACAAATCAATATAGAAACCCTGGTCTATCTCTGTTTCTCTGTTTTCCCACTATTTAACTCTAATACAAACCAAAATCAATACTGGTCGTAGGAGGGTAGTCTTATAATATATCTATCAAATTTGAGCTCAATCGAATGCCCCGTTTAGAAGCGATCGTATTCGCTCACTCAGACACACATACGTACATACACGCATGTATACATACATACACCACCCTAGAAATAGCATATATGAATTCAAGATACTTCAAAACGTGTAAATATATCAAAATCTCGTAGTCGAATTTTTTCATGTGATTAAAATACTTTCCTTTCTTGATGCATGTTCGAAAAGTTTTTTTTTTTTTAATTATTTATTATTCATAAAATTGATGTCATAATTATTTTTATTCGGGCTGGCATCTGCTGAAAATAAGAGAATGCGGTTAAAATGTATTGATACAGAAGAGCTGGATAGTCTGCCCAAATGACCCCAGCGATGAAAAAATACAGCCGTTGGAAAGTATATCCCGTTGTTTCTACATCGACGTGAAAATGCTTGATAGCATTGTTGCTAAAGATTAGCTCTGCGTGTTACTCAGGTAATTATTCATGCATATTACAGGGCTCGAACTAGAAATCCAAGTCGATCCTTCACTGTGGTCGGATTTTCATATGGCATTGATTCAATCCCTTTTGTGACACGCATAGAAGGAAACCGAATAACTCTGTCCCAGTTCAAAGTTCTCATAAACAAGAAAGAAAAATACAGGTAAAATATGCAAATTTTTCACTCTTTCTTCGTTTTCTTACATGACCACGTGGAGGGTTCATAGTTTTTTAGGTAGTTCATAAAAAAAATTCTACTCATAATTTTAACATACCTCTATACAGGGACGTAGCCAGAAATTTTTCATGGGGAGGGTTACGACTATACTGAAACTCATATATACATATGTGTGATAATGTAGTGATTTTGCATGGCAAAAAAATTCTCATGGGGGGGTTATGACCCCCCTAACCCTCTCCCCTTGGCTACGGCCCTGCCTCTATGTGTAAATTATATCATTGATAAAACACAGCACGATCACAGATATACAGGATGTCCAAATAAAACTTCCTCGACTGAGGTATTAATATCAAGAAAATTTTTAAGGTGAGCACCGATTGGCACGCCACTCAACACGTCCTCTTCAAGTTTTTTTTTTTTTTTTTTTTTTTTTTTTTTTTTTTAATTATTATTATTAGTACGGGGTTTCGGAATTGCAAGCGTAGTTTAATTCATCTCCTGTCAGTTTTTTTTTTTTTTTTTTTAAACAAAATGCTGCAATAATTCGCTGTTTCGCACTGTTCAGATTTAGACAGAACTATGAGAGGTTCGCTTATCTTCGTGCATATATGATAACAGATACACTCAAAAAAGTTTTCTGCATAGCGGTCTATATATAAACCAAACCAACAAGGCTGTGTACTCAGAGACTAGAATTGGACCGATTTTTGTTTCCTTGTATGCACGTTGGAGGGACTTAGTCTGTTGATCAGGGTATCCCGCCCCATCCAATTAGTTTACCAAGCATTTCTAAGTTATTCAAACTCTTTCCAGTTCATAAGAACTGAGTAAGACAATAGATGAGTCTGAATGCATAATTATTCTGGGCGGATATGCCAATAATCCTATCTTGTCAATATAGTCCGTAACTCTCGAAAGCCAGTATCTCTGTTGTTTAACGAAAAGAAATAAATTCATTCAGAAAGGGGTTAAATTACAACTGAATGTTCTTAGATTTCCGGCCAATGATCCAGGGAGCTTAGTTAAAACTTATAATTCCAAAAAGCAATTCTAACATTTTTATTTTGTCTATGAAGCACACTTCGATGTGGGCACCATTAAGAGCTTTCAAAAAGTCCAGTGGATAATTAGTTAATAATTTGTTATGTTTCTAAGCCAGCCCAATTTCTTCAAGAATGTCTTCAGAAAATGAGTTATTTGTCGGATTCTGGCTATCCGTTAACACACCTATTACTAAAACCTTATAAATAATTATGTGACGGTTCTCGCCAGTACGTTGTTTGGAAATTTCTTTGAATGATAATTAGTGCTTTCTCTTCAACGTACTATATTGAACACTAGGTTTTACCTAAAATAATAATTAAATAAAATGAATTAAAAAATGGAAATTATTTAACAACTACAAAAAAGTTATAATTCAATAAAATATTGATAAAATGTAAACATTTTCAGTTACTCCCTTAAGACAAAATATAGTTTCTTTAATATACGTAGGCAGTTCGACAAGTCCGTGCAAAGTCTAAACAATGGCTCCACTATACCGTCTTACAGCTATATCTGTTTCCTAGCGATCTTTGGAGATTCGTTGACGAAGTTTTTTTTGGATGTAAACGTTTTTTGGATAAAAATTTTCCCAAATGCACACCCATGGCAAAACCACCTCTGCCGGGGTCAACTGCCGTGGACAGCAGCGAATGGATGACCGAGGCGGTCAGAGGCTAGTCCGCACTGTAACAGCGGATAGACCGGCCACAGTGCAAGATATCCCTTCAATTTAACACTGGTGCACAGTGACGTGCAAGCTGCCACACCATACAAAACCATGTCCTCTCAATGGGACACAGGAGTTATCGTCCTCTACATCGTAGCGCGTCGTCGCGATACAGGAGATAGTCCCTCTACTGACTGTAAAGAAAAAAAGGCTGTAACGATTAGGCTGGGTATGGAAACATCACCAATGGACAGTCGAGATGTGAAGAAATGGTACCGGGTGATGAGTCGAGACTCACTTTGTTACATGGCGATGGCAGAGTACGTGTACGGCGTAAATTACATGAAGTGATGGATCCTTCCTGCCATCAGGGGACTTTTTAAGCTGGCGGAAGTAAAATTCTTGTCAGGGAAGTACTCACATGGATCGAAATGGGAGCCCTGGTACTTGTGAGATCGTCTCTCACAGCACAGGTGAACGTTACCAGTATATCCTTGACGCCAATCTGCTTCTATGTATGGCTTCTCATCTCTTCCAGTGTCTTGTACAAGGGCGGATTAAAAGGGGGGGCGACACCCCCTCCCCCGGGAAAAAAAGCAATTAATGTAAAAGATCCTATTTTGCTTCCATAAAATGGATGTATATGTCAATCTTCTAACTAACCACCCTCCCCTGACAAACTTGCATTAATCCGCCATTGGTCTTGTAGATGTAGATTCCATGCCAAGACGATCGTAACTGTCATCAAGGCGAAAGAGGTGCTATGCGCTACAAGACAGGTATTCCTAATTCAATTGTTCTTCGGTGTATACTATATATTTATTTATTTATTTATCTATCAAGTAATTCAATGGCACCTCTAAAATACGAATTTAAAAGCTCAATCGCAGACAGCACATAAGCTTACACTCATGTCCATAAATTAAGGATAATTCAGAATCACACAGAAATTTATCTCTAAAATAAAAATTTCACCTGTGGAATGATCACACACATCTAATTAAGACGAATATGCAAATTACAGGAAACCACCAGATGGCGCGGATGGTACGTCACAATGACGAGAGTGTAAGAGAGGGGTATATAAGGAATGGTGGCAAAGAAGTAAAATTGTTCACAAGCGCTGTGAAAGCCTTTCAGTGCAAAAACCGCATAGTTATGGCACAAAGGAGGCATTTGGATGATGTTTTACGTGGCAGAATTATCGGAAGACTGGAATGTGAACGTACCCAGCTGGAAGTATCCGAGGAACTTGGAATCGCCCAGAGTGTCATCTCCAGGCTTTGGCAACGATTCCAAGATGATGGTAATGTGAGTAGACGTTACAGCACAGGTCGCCCCCGAGTTACAACGCCGAATGAGGACCGCTATTTGGCAGTTACTGCCAAAAGAAACAGACGGAGTACAGCATCAGACCTGTCTCGTCAGCTCTCTTCAGCTACCGGTACGACAGTTTCAAGGCAGACCGTGTACAGACGCTTAGGGCACATTGGTCTATATGCTCGTAGGCCTGTCAGATGTGTTCCACTTACCGCAACTCACTGTCGCCTGCGATTAACCTGGAGTAGAGAGCATGCATTGTGGACACCGCAACAGTGGTGTTGTGTGATGTTTTCCGACGAGCCCAGGTTTAGTTTGGAGTCTGATTCTCGCCGGACATTCATCTGGAGAGCGCCAGGTACCCGTTACCACCAAGAGAACACCATTGAAAGACACCGTTACGGTGGTGCAGGATGGCTCGTTTGGGGAGGAATTATTCTTGGTTCCAGAACTGACCTGCATGTTCAGAGTGTAACGATGACAGGCCACATCTATCGGAATGTCATTCTGGAACAACATGTACGTTTGTTTCGGGGCGCCATGGGTGCTGAATTTGTGTTTATGGATGACAACGCCCGTCCTCACCGTGCAAACATTGTAGATGAATGCCTTCAATCGGAGGATATCACCCGTATGCATTGGCCAGCATACTCACCGGACATGAATCCAATAGAGCATGTGTGGGATATGCTTGGCCGACGAATTGCAGCCCGTCAACCCCCTCCCACCTGTCTACCGGAACTTCGGAGTGCATTGCTTGATGAGTGGTGTAATATTCCCCAAGATCAGATTGATCATTTGATACTCAGCATGCCTAGGCGTTGTGAGGCCTGTATTGCATCGTCCGGGAGACATACTCCGTATTAACCATCCTACTAACCATGTTATACTGTTTTTTGTAAATAGGTTCTTTTTTGAAATTTGGTCAAGGGAGTAAAACTTGCAATTTTTATTAATTATGTCAAACATATAGCATCTTTTTTGCTCTTTACTTTTTGTTTAATAAATAGACTTTACAAATAAGTCAAATTTGTTTTGCTTCTTTCTCTTTCTTTGCCTGAACTTCATTATCCTTAATTTATGGACATGAGTGTTAAATCAAGCTTGACATTTGGCTTGGCAATGCAAGGTTGTCTTAAGCTGGATTTTAGCTTGCAAAGTGCGCAGTGATGGCGCCATCTGTGAAAGAGAATGGACATTAATTGTCTAGCGTCCTCAAATTTGCTGAAAGTTCGTAAAAGATGTGTTTTATTTTATTACCAGTGCCATATTACCGGAAAGGCAAACGGGGCAACTGCCCAGGGCCTACAGATTTTACGGCCCAAAAATCTTACATCTTACACTTTTGTAATTTTAAAATAAAATTACAAAAGATAAAAAAAAAATTCAGAAGTTAAATAATTTTTTAATTATTAAGTATGAACAATGAAAACAACTCAAATTTACATTTGTATAAATTAATTTAAACTTATTTTTAATTCTTCGAAATGCTCTATATCGATATAGTATACCATTATGTAGGAAAATAACCAAATGTAAAGAGAATTTTTAGCGTTAAAAAATAGCAAAATTTTTCAATTATTTGTTATTTTAAGAAATATTTACAAAAATGACTAAAGTGTTTGTATTCCATACATGTTAGCAACTGTGATATAGCATTTCGAAGTAACGTTTAACTATCTGTTTCTTTCATTTCAGATTACTTAACACAAAATTTGTGTTAAGTAAACCCATTCTATATTTCCAAATATGGAAATTCTTCAAAATAAAATACAATTATACTACGAAATTGATTTCAAAATCAGTCGTTTGTCTCGATTTTGGCCAGCAGTATTGCTCATGAGTGTTGCGGTACTGAAAGTTTTAAAACGTGTGCTGCTCTTAAGTTTATATTATGTTTATTTCCCTATTAGTAGAGTCTCTAAATCACACATAACATTATTTTAATTTTGATGCATCCCATGGAAAAATAAAAGAAACAAATAACACATCGCGCACTTATCGATCTGGCGAGAAAACAGCGTAGTAAGTCACTTCCAACTTTAGTCATAGCTGCACGAGGCTCCGGTGGCTGAATGGATAGCGTGCTCGACTGCTAAGCCAAAGGGCCCGGGTTCTATTCCAGCCACGAACACTCGATGGAAACAGATTAAATTTAATTGAAATTTCAGCGTAGAGGGGGGAAAATAAATTATGTGGGGCGCGTTCGCCAGCGGGCGCCCCGTGTATATAGAAAATTTTTTTTGGGGGGGGGGAATTTTTTTAAGCTTGAAATTAAGCTTGAAATGTCAAGCTTAATGCAAGCTGGGCAAGTGTAAACTAGAACACTTGATTCAAGCTTGCATCAAGCTTACACGCTTGCAATTTCCAAGCTTATTGACTTGATAAATCAAGCTTGCTGCAAGTTTGATGCAAGTTTGCTGTGCTGTCTGGGATAATACGAAAGCATTTCATTTCAAAATTACTCAGCTAATGTAAAAATTTCAACTGACGGTTATCACTGTTAGATAAATTTCGTGCTTGTCGTCTGACATTTCCATATAGTTTGCTTTTAACCTAAGTGTTTTGGAATGCATTAAGTGCAATATTTATATTCAAGCATTTCAAAACAAGTTTCATTCATTCTATTTTTTAGAATACTTGTGTATACTATACACTCCTCTTCTGATTTTGGAACGATTTTTAGAAAGCTGTCTACAAAAATCAGAAAAAAACGCCAAGTGGTCTGTGCTATAAAGAAGCTTAATAACCTTTGTTTTAGATCTGGGTTGCTATCAGCAGAAAAAGCAATCTCTTTTGTCTTCAGTTTAGTCAGATTTACGTTTCAATTATCTTTACTTTTTTAACCTATTCGAATAAATATAAAATAAAGCACGGGTAAGAAAAATTTAAAAATAACGGTTAACCCTCGTTAGATACGGCTTTGGTCTCAAAGATATTAAATAGTTTCCATCTTGTTTATTTGATAAGGCATTGCTTTTCATTATCCTTCAGCAATTAAGTAAATATCTATGCTGAAAATAATAAAATGGTGTTCACGAACATCTCATTCATTGCAGGTTTTTCTTCAAAACTTGCAGAAGAGATTTTGGAACAGAGATGGTATATGAAGAGATAAAAGAAGATGAAGAAATAATTCCACTGTGGGATGGAAAGATATTTGCAATATTAGAAAAATTGTAAATTAGTACTTAAATATTGAATTTTTAAGTATTTTTCTATTAAAAAAATCTTTAAATAAATTTTTATATTCTAAAATTTTTTTTAAGAATGTATATATTGTTACTGAAAAACAGCTCAAAAACAAACAGTGAGTCATTAGGTACAATTCTTTAAAACTTCGTGAATTAAAATTGCTATTGACCAGCAAGCACACGCCAACAAGAGGGAGGGTGTTGCCCTCGCAGTGGCGGATTTTGCTCTTGAGAGGCCCGAGGCGCAACACAATTTTGAGGCCCCCCTCAAAAAAAAAAAAAAAATCACTAATTCTAACTCCTTTACATTATTACTAATTATTTTTAAATGTTTTAATTCCTTTTATATCTAGTTTATGTCTACAAACCAGGGCCTGACTTTCACTATAACACTTTTGTGACCAGGGCACTTTTCAGATTTTGTGTCCTTTAGCTGTCTCAATTTTTGTGCCCCTGTATATCGTGTTAAACTCAATTTTTTGGCTTATTTCTCCATGTGTGCCCAGGGCACGTGCACCAAGTGTCCTTCCGATAGTCAGGGCCTGCTACAAAAGGAGTATTAAAATTTTAAAATAATTTTTATGTTTATAGATTTGTTCATCTTAAAAAACATTTATTATCTCAATAATTTTTGTACTACGTTTCACTTTTCATGATTAACACTAAATAAACATCAGCATACCTCTAAGTATAACCCAGCAACTGCAGTTTTATATTGATTATTTTTCACTGTTACTTAATTACGTCGAATTACTTTTTGTGGACCACTGGCATATGTCTTGTTTCAGTCAGTAAAATTTTGACTACTTAACAGGTACTTTTGAAGGTCAGAACAAGGGAAACTTGATCAGAAACATGACTTTGACATCACAAAGTTCAGAAGAATTCTTTACTTGGATAAAATGAACCAAAAATTTAACATTCCTTCAAGAACATATCTATGTATATATAAATACGCTAAGCAAAACCTTAGTGTCCCTTTTGCAGCGCACTGCCCGAACGGATGACCGTAAAATTCGGCACAGTTAAATTTCGTATGAAATTGTTTGTGCGAATGTTAAAATTTTGTGTAGTATGCTAATGCACCGTAAAAAATTAGAGAAGTAATTTGGCCCGCAGTATTTTGCGCCAAGTCGGCCGATGGTTCCATTGTTGTGTCAATTTTGAAATAACAACACTTAGTTTCAGCAGGACTATAGGGTTATACTATTACAACAAAATTTGCAAAAAGTGGAATTATTTCCCAGTTTGGTTATACGCGAATGCCTAAAATGTGCTTGGCGACTTTTTTTATACGGCGGCAATCATTCGAAAAAAAGAACAAATTTATTGAATCAGCAAGGTTTCATACATGATCAGTGGTACGCCTCAGCAAGTAGACTTGAATCATTCGACTTTTTAAGATTTTATAACTCCAAACATAATGGGTCTTTAGCCGAGGATAGTTCCAGGTTCAATTTTCGGAGGGGGCCACTAGACTTTTTAGATTAGCTTAAATTGTTCCAAATGCAAACTGAATGCGTGAAATCCAAGGTCGGCAGAGGGAGATGACTCTATGACCCATTCGCTGGAGCTGCCTTTGTATTTAGCAAAATGTGATAGAGTTTTAGTAAAAACACCGTCTTTACAGAAAAGTGTGGTGTTTGTAAAGTGAAATTGTACAAAAGTGGTCACTAAAGACAGATAGTCTCTTAGCCAAGGAGGTCACTTTAGTAGGTTCCAGTGTATATGGAATGGTGAGACATTCTTTGACAGAAGAACTTTATTCACACTCAAATTTTTAAAAAAAATAATGCTTTATGGTCGAATTTCGACCACTGGCAGACAACTAGTATTTATAAATATTTAAATATATTCATCAATTTCCCGCTTGGAACTGCAAAACTAAGCAGTTTAATAGTAAAAGTAAACTTTCTGTTTAGTCTAATTTTTGTGTTTCTCTCTATTCTAAAAAAAGGTAAAGGCCGCTGTCGCCGCCGCTGTCAAAAGCTTGTCAGCGTATCTCCTCCTAAACCGTGGGGATTTGAGTTTCGACTAAGGTGCCCACAGATTCAAAAAATTCCGAGGAACCTGCTAAGCTGACTTAAATTTCGAAAATCGAATTATTTTAGAATATATTAATAAAAAACTGAAAAAATAAACATAATGGTTGCCAGATTTGGCATAAAATCATTCATTCCTTTGCAACAAAGCGTTTCCAAGTATCTAGAATCGCGTGAAATTTACAAACATGAGTTAGAATTACGCCCATTTTACGCCAAAATAAAAACTATATGAAATAAATAACTCAAAATGTGTTGCACAAAGTTGACAATTTTCAACTAGTAAGTTCGCTTAGACAACAGGAGTTTAGAATTAGCGATTATTCGTTTTTCCAAAACAGAATAACTAATATCTTGAAAATGAAAAATAATTAAAATGCAGATTATTTTAAAGCCGGTTCTCGTCCATCTGGATTATTTGCTACCAGTAGAAATATTTGGCGGCGTTAACTATGCCATTATAGCAGTTACAGTACACTTTGGATATTTGCTAGCGTGACGAGATGGTATGATTCGTGATGCTAAGTACGCCAATCTGCAAACGATTATGTAAATGAAAATATGGATAACAGTTTTCCGGTAACCTTACATGAACAGTAATTATAGGTTGTGAGCATGTGTAAATCGCCAAATAATGAAAAGTCGCCATTGGTGGCAAGCTATCCTATCTGTTCCGTAGCTTCTAATAACTTTACATGTACGCAAGTCGCCAAATAATGAAAAATCGCAATGGGTGGCAAATTCGAAGGGTGTCCAATAGGTTTTACATTATTAAAAATACAGTTGAAACAGATGTTCTGATTTTATTATGCTTTAGCTCCTAATTAATATAACTTTTGAATGAATGGCACATTGAAAATCATTGTGTTTCTGAAGAGTGCAAATAATTTTTCCAGCGATTATAAGCGGAGTCCGCACTCCAGGTGTAGTTTAGCTCAGGACCCGTACAACACGGATCCCCATAACAAAATATCTTCCGTATTATGAGGGGGAGGGGATCTACTGTAGTGTGAAGTTTAAATTTTTATGTACCAATGAACATGCAAGAACCAAGCAATGCGTAGCTCAGTAACATTCTATCTGATCCAATCTTCGGGTTTTGTCTGTTGAAATTATGTCTTTTTTACGAATAAGCCTGATTAGGAGCCGAATGCCTCATATGAAAAGCGAGCGTAGCGAGTTTGGGGGCCTTGGCCCCTAGTATTCAAAAACTGTCAATAAGTTTAGGACTATTAATAATGAGTATAATTAGGTATGAATAATATATATATACACACACACACACACACAGATTATTCTATATTTTAAATAGAATGAAAAAAACTGCAAGAGAAATTAAAAAAAAGAATACTTTAAGTAGTTTAAGTACAAAAAATATTATTGACTTAAAAATAAATTCCACTTTATAATTGGTAAATGGGTATACTCTAAGCTTCGGGCCTAGGTTTATTATTAATGTTTAGCATTTTCATCTGCGACTATAAAATACATGCCGTATTTATAATATAGTTATCATAAATATTTTTTAGTTGAAAACAAAAAATTAAATTAATCATCATTTGTTTTTTTAAGTTTTTAATTAACTGTGCATGACATTCCAGTTCAAAATTTGTCTATTAATTTTAACCCACTATCATCCGATCGAGCTTAAACTTTGCACGCATGTGAAATTTTGGTGACACTAAGTATTGCTTTCTTTAATTTTTCAATACTTTTTTTTTAACTATCAAATATCTTCCCCCAATCCCCCCAAAAAAGTGTTATCGCACATGTATCAGCTCATATCTTTTTAATTATTGGTCGGCAATTTTTTATCATTGCATACTCGGAAAGTTTCGATTCCAAAAAAAAAAAAAAGATAAAATCGGTTATCCCTAGCTTAAATTTTTAATTTTTAGTGATTTTTCGAAAGAAGATAAATTGTTTCCAATTTCTTTTACATCGTGACAACCAACGACAATTATATATTCTAGGTATATTTGAAAATTTCTCTGAATACAGAGTGTCCTTTCCTAAATCATTTAAATGAAAAACGGCTGAAAAATATAAAATATTTAATTTTTGACAAATTTTTCAATCTCAAGCTGTAGAATAAAGCGGTTCAGGCTTTTCTCTTTTAAAATGAGAAATATTCTTATCAGACTGTACACTTTTTGATTTGGGGGGGGGGGCAATCTATAAAGCAGGTGTATTTGAATGTCCTACTGCAATACCAGCAACTGAGCCGCAATCTGATTCAGTGCGGCCCAACCAGTGGCTGAGCGCATAGCACTCTGAACTGGGAGACGGAAGGTGACTGGTTCAAAACCAGGTTGCGTCCGCCAACCTAACCGTTAGGAATTTTCCGTGGTTTCCTCCAAAACTTAGTGTAAATAGGGGTTAGAATCCCTTAGAAAGACCCCCAAGGGGAGCACTCACACCCATCGGCATAGATCCCACTTGTAGATAATTGGCCGTAATCCCCCAACACAACACAACTAATTGATTCCGAATAGGAAAAAGGCATAGGGACCCTTTGCACCTGTATTTTTTGAGATAAAATATAGTGAGCAAATTAAAACAATGCAAAAAAATCTAGGAATCTTTCTTGGAAATAATAGACAGTTGAGGGCCCTAAAATTCCAAGGAATGTTGCATGAAAATACCAGGAACTTTTTGAACAGCTCAGGAAAGATCCACTGAATTGCATGTTGTTCAGTAAAGTTCTTGGTATTTTCGTGCAACTTTCCTTGGAATTTAGGACACCGCAGCTGCCTATTATTTTCAGGGAACACTACTGGAATTTTTTTAAATTATTTTTTTTTTACAATTCTAGTCATTTTTAAGTGAACTGCCTGTTTTTTAAGGTCGTGAGACCACTATTCGGTTAAGTGACGGGTTGAACGAAACAGTAATGTTTTCAAAGGGAAATGTATACTTTCTGTATAGTATTTGTAAGTCTAACTTATCCTTATTTCCAAGGAACGTTTCTGGATATTTTTACAGTGAAATACGGAATTAAAGCATCAATTACTTATAAACTAAAAGTATTCGTATTAAAGTATTAGAGTAGATTATGGTTCAATGCTGAGAAGAGGAAAGGGAGTCACCAAAGAAAAATTCGTTCAAAAGCGCTTTCTACTCTAGAAGCAATCCTGAAACTATGAACAATGTCTCTTGAACAGATATTTACATATAGTTTTTTTCTTTCTGAAAACCGAATTTGGAGACCCCTTAGAAATATGAGGCCCGAGGCGCGCGCCTCATGCGCCTATTGGGAAATCAGCCACTGAGCCCTCGGGAGCAGAACTAAGTCCAGTGTTCTGCAACATGACCTCAAATAGTTGCAAATGCTTGTTGCTCTCCCTGTACTTGAGGAGAGGGGGCGAACTATTGTTCCAATTCAATAGCTTTGGATTCTGATATCAGTCAGTGTCAAAACTACATACTGTTGCAGAATACTCTGCTAGTTTCCTGGGTTCGTCGTTCTGAAGTGCAACTGGTGTAGAAAGTTTTAGAAAAGAGTCCACTTGCCAAGATGGAACACAAACTTTATTGCTTCTAGAACTTCGTCGAACAATCAGCTGTACAAAATTCACAGGCACTAACGGCCAGTAGCTCGTTTATAACATTCCACTCAGTACCAAAGTTTTCACAAATGCTGTAATTCTCACACAAAATAAAACACTTCCACAGGCAAAATTCAGTGGAAATATACGAGAGATAACACTAACAGTCCCTCAAAACTCAGCAATGAAAGATTTACATGCAGACTTAATATCAGCTTCGAAAAGCAAGCGAAAATACAGCTTCGATGGCGTCAATATAAAGAGTAACGCAGCAAACTCACTCGATGAACACCGACTGAAACTCGGGGAGCCCGCTGGTGTTATAATCTTCGACGAACACCATGGAAGGTTCTAGAGAGATCCATCCCTGGAATTTACTAGAACAGACTCGATTATGATTGCGTAATAGAAGAGTAATATCAGGCTATGATTCATGTTAATGCAGAAAAACTAGTTTACAAGTTTTACAAGTCCCATTGGGAAAATCGCGCCAAATGACCGTACATTTTGGCGAATTCGGTCATTTTGGTGAAATATTGTCAAATTTGGAGTCAAAAATAAGTCCCCAAAAGTGAAGTTACCGAAGACCTCAGCTCAAAGATCGTTCAGTGCTAGAAAAGTGAAAATGTATTTGCACAAAACAGGGGTGTAGCCAGAAATTTTTCATGGGAGTCGTTACGAATACTACAACTCATATATATGTATACGTATGTGTGATAATGTAGTGAAGAATATACATTTTGTTTGGCAAAAAAATCTCTCATGGGAGGGGGGGTTGTGACCCCCTAACACTCCTCTCCTTAGCTATGCCCCTGGCACAAAAACATGACTCAAAATAACTTAATACATCGCCTACTAATTAATGTTCATGAAACCGTACACAGAAAAAAAATCAATATGGAGTCTTGCAGTAGAATTCGTGTGTAGAACTTCAGAAAGAAAATCTATATTTGGTAATCAAATTTGTTGCAGTAAATATTGTCCAAATGGCAGATTAAAAAACCTGGAGTAACTCCACTGAACTTTCCAAACTCTTGATCTTTACCAAACGTTTAAATAAATTTGATTCAATTCAATCAGGTGTACACTTCAAATAATTTGAGTATATAAGCCACAGTGTACAGCCTTCTAAGCCTTGTAAAATCTAAGCCTTAAACACACCAAAATCTATACCGTATGTAAGACAGTGACCTACAATATGCATACCAAATTTGAGCTCTATGGAATGCACCATATAAATGCTAGTACACTTTCAAGAATTTGCGTTTACAGGCTGTAATGTATAAGAATTCTTTTTTTGTAACCTTGTACAAAAACTATAACCGAAACCTACACCAAAATGCGAGAGTGGTCTCTAATATATATACCAAATTTGAGCTCAACTGAATGCATCGTACAGGAACTATCATGTTCACTCACTCATTCACACACACGCGCATACCTACATATGTACATACATAATGGCAAAAATGAATTCAGAAGATCTCAAAACGTGTAAATACATCAAAATCTCAAAGTCAAATTCTTTCGCAATTACAATAATTTCCTTAATGGTATATGTTAAGAATGTAAAAAACTTGCTTCAGTTATTTCTCTTTATTTATTAACCTTTGTACTTTACCATATACAGTGGAATGCCAATCTATCGTTACCGCATTCATAGTTTTCCCATATTGATCGTTTATTTCTACGGTCCTGGCACTAATTGTATTTACATAATGTTAAAGAAACCTGCAAAAAGTGACTTCCCCGCGTTAATCATTGTAAAATTTTTCTCCTGACTACAACGAATTGGAAGGTTAAGTGGATCTATATGGCATACAATTTGTACTTTGCTTTGTATTTAATTGCTTCTTGGTATGATTTCTTGGTTTGATAATAATCAGATGAAATCAGTGGTGGCAAGCAGCAGAGGGTGTGTATACTGTGAAATTTAGTGATTATATTTCTATTAACGAAGACGTTGCAGCATGCGGTATCCTAAACATGGAAATGTGTGATTATCCAAAAAGAAATGAAAATAATGGCGAAGCAGAGGATATTGTTCATCCCGATGAGGCTGAGCCACACTAATGCAAAGCTTCTCTGAAGTAATTAACAGTATTTGAAACTTTGTGGATTTTTTATACAAACATGAAATCGCAGAAAAGTATTGTAAATCTAAAAGATTTGCTGTTTAACTTAAAAAATGCTGAAAAACCCAACATAAAATTACTGATTTTTAAAATAAATATCACTAATCATTTTCATCTTCAATTTATTTGTTTTACAATTCTGTAAAATTAGTACTTGTTGGTATACAGTCATTGCGTGTAAGCATAGCATTGTTTTCTTCGTATTTTGACGTAAACCCGAATTTGTCGTTTTCCCGCATTCAGCCGTTTTTTCTACGCTCCCCAGGAAAAACGATGGATCGAGGTTCTACTGTAAAGATATTGTATTACACCCATATTATGCATATTATTTCTTTTGACCCTCATATAGAAGTAAATATTAAACTGCCTGAAGGTTTTAAACAGGGTGTCAATGATTCAGTGGCGCACACAGGATTTTCTCTTGGAGGGGGTCCAACCGATAAAGCTGAGACAGAACGCTTGAAAAAATGCAATTTTTCATATTTGTATCATAACCCCCTTTTACCAGTGTTTTAATTTACCTATCTTAACTGCTGAAAATAAGAATATGTCTTATAACTTAGTCAAACATTACATGACGATTTAAGGAAGGAAAATTGACAACTTGTTTGGGAGAGGTCTGGACCCCTTGGACCCCTCCCTTGTGTGTGCCACTGAAATGATTTAAGGTAAATGCTCACTTAAGGGTACTTCCTCAACCATCATCTTAACTTGAGAGAAGTTTTGTTCATCAATATTTTTTTATGGTTGTTCAAACTCATATCTAATGTAATAATCAACTAAAATATCAAAATAATTGTAATGTAATATTTAAAAAAAGTAAAATTTAGGTCACATCTATGCACCAGAAGTGGGCATACCAAAAGTGGGCCACCTAGGTTTATCGAACAGCCCAGGAAAACAATGAAATAATGATACAGTGTGTCCACTGAAGCCTGTTGCCACGCCAATAACTTCTGAATGGTAAGCGCTATTGTCATAAAAGCAGGGTCTAGCACTGAGCCATTGCTAAAACTTTTTTTTTTTTTTTTTGGGGGGGGGGGGCTGTTGATCCACTGCTTAGTCAAATATTGGTTTTTACCAACTTACTTATTTTTTTATCAACTATATTACCAACTTTTTACTTTTGCCAACTGGGTTTGCGTAATTTTGCCAAGCATACCGGAAATAGGAAGTAAATTATAGTTGTCATTAAAATTTTTTCACCAAGTTAGTCAACTATTTATCTAATTTTGCCAAGTTTGATAGAATTTTGCAAGTGCTAAAGGGGGAGACCTCCCCCCCCTACCCCCCTTCAGCAAGGGCCCTGGGTCTAGGTATGTTAAAGTTGCCATGTGCTACACAAGAAAGCCGTTACTTTGGTATACAATAATAACAAAACATTAATATTACACGCAATAATAGCACCCAATAAATAAAAACACAATAAAAATGGCAGATGAAATGTTTCATTTAGTCATTCTAGGTGTACGAGATTTTCTGGTTCTTTTTGTGAGCGAAACTTTTTTCTGTTCTTTTTTTTATTGTGGCGGCACGAGATCACCTCCGCAAACACAACACCACACATTTTGTCACATTTTTCAACATAGGAGCCAACGCTCACCTCGGCGGAGGGGGAAAATCTAGGATAGTCATATTGGGACATAACTGAAGCTATTAAAACAATAAAACCTTTGCCAAAAATTTTTTCCATCTAAAATTACCAAACTACTGGACTATTGTGCATAATACTATTACTGTTATTGCATGTTATTAACATTTTTGTAGTTTTATTTCTGAAATCTTCGATTTTAAATTTGTAACATCAGTTTCAGTATACTATCAGTCATTATTTAACTATTAATATTCATTTTTTAAACATCTGACTTAATCAGATTTTTAAAAATAAAGCCAGTATATAGTCAGTCAATTTTTCTGTGCATTCAAAGCCATCCACTTGGAACAAAATTATTTTATTTGCATACTAAAAGAAATTTAAATCTTAAAAAATCAATTTTTTTAAATCTTTTTTTTTTTTTTTTTTTTTTAACCACCCTGCTTTTAAAACTATATATTACTAGAAGTCATAGCCCATTGTGGAGGGAATTACAATGGGCGCTAGAAAGAACATTTGACGAAAATATGTCTACACTCAATATATTTAATCTTCGTCCACCTAAAATAAGTTCATATTCAGTTTTTATTATACAGGGATGTGCCAGCTGAAATTAAATTTTGGAGCAAGAAAAACAGATTAGTGGTGCAACTTGGAGCAAGAAAAAGTCACTTTTGGAGCATAAGAATGTCAATTTTGAAATACAAAATTTATTTTTGGAGGGAAAGAGAAAAATCATTAAAGAATGCCAATCAAAAAAATGTAAATTAAGGAGGTTCTTAAAAACTCTTAGCTTATAACAAAAACCAGTCTTTTTTTTTTTTTTTGGGGGGGGGGGGAGTCAGAAGCTTATGAAATAAATAAAAAATTCAGTTATTTTATACATTGCTATACAAAATATCTATTTAAAATCAAAAATACAATATTTACTAAACTATATTAACCCATTTATGCCTAGCGTCCCTTTTTGGGATGGCATTTTCGCTATCAGTCGAAAGCATTATTTATTTTTCCTATCCTTTATTCACGAGTATAGAACCTCAACTCCACATAATATTTTAACATGACCCAGTAGGATGTTGACATTTCAATTTTTATACATAATGATTTTAAAAGAAATCATCCCTTGCTCAGTTGACATCAGAAATTTATCTATTATTGCTGGTATTAGCAAAAATCAAAGAAAGTCTCAAAAATATCTGAGCACAAATGGGTTAACTACCATCAGCAACTAATAAAAATTTGGTAACAAAAAAATTACAAATTTATATAAAATTAAATTTAAAACAGAGGTCAATTTTTACTCTTAAGGCATTGGAGGTTTAAACAAAGGGATGCCAAAGAAAAAATATTCATTTTTAAGATTAATAGAGAAAGATTGAAATTAGAATGCTTAGAATGTGTGATGACTTTTGTAAAAATTCGGGAGATTTACAAACGTTTAAACATATATGGTGAAATTAAAAATGTAGCAGTTTTGCTGAATTTGGAGCAAAAATGTCCAAAAACGATCGTTTTGTAGCAGATTCGTACATCAGGGTTGATTTGGCACAATTTGGAGCAATTGGAGCAGCTCGCACATCCCTGATTATATATCCAAATCCAATTCCAAGCTCTTCTGGAAACACGCAGAAACTTTTGGCATTCGAAAGATTTCATTTTGTATACACAGCCTTTCTTATATTCACGCAGACGATTTATTTGTGAAAAAAAAAAATGGAATAACACTTTCCTTTCAAAGCCTGATGTCCATCATGAAAAAGAATATGACATCATATCAATTGCAACAGCTCATTTTGTCACGGCTAATGATTCACTTTTTTTACTCTCAGAAATAAAATAGAGCTGAAAATAGCAAAAAAATCACTTAAAAATTAGGGAACCGGTGGATTTTCAGATTTTTCTTTAAAGTAGCATAGATTGTTTTTTATACATAACTAGCTGAAGTACTCATTCGGGATAGATTTTTTATTGTTAAACCAACAAATACAAATGGAAAATAAATAAATAAATATTAAACATATTTTGTTTAGATTTAAATGCCAACAAAAACTGTTTTAAAATCCTCGAGAGGCATATTCTAACTATACTTCACCTTTACTTACACAAACATACCCAGCAAACACACACAGGTTCTCTGAACGTCTATTAACGTTGGCAGGTCCAGGCTGGGTCTAGCTGGGGTTAACAGGCTGGGTCCAGATTTGGGAACTTATTTTTTATGCCAAATTTGGCGGTAAATTGCCAAGAACTGGCAAACCTTGGTGACTTTTCACATTTAATCTGGCAACCCTTGAAAAGCGATTCGCCTTTTCACCAGGTAGACAAAAATTTGTCTTAAATCAGCAGCACTCAAGAGCTAAAAAATACGTGTAAAACACCTTTTTTGTGAAGTACCCCTATTGAGGTTGATTTTTAATAAAATCTTGAAAAAGATTTTTATGAATTTGTGTTCATTACATTTTAATGCAAGATTTTTATGGCTATCTTAATTTTCCTTCGAAATATGAAGACAAATATGAAAACAAGGTTTGGGCCTTTACACCAGTTTTGACACGGAAACTGAAAAACCCTGAAATGAACCTTTAGGCATTCGTGTTTGCTACTTTTTTAAGCAAGAATTTTATGGCTATCTCTTTTTCCCTTTTGAGATATGACAAATTTGAAAAGAACATTTGGCCTACTTATCTCCATTTTGATGTATTTTAAAAAATCCTGAAAATGATTTAAGCATTTCTGTTCTTTTATTTTTAAGGAAGAGTTTGAGGCTATCTCTTTTTCCTCTGATATATCAAGGGAAATGTGAAAACACCAAAGAGAGTTTTGGCCCCTTACCCCCATTAGTTTGCGGATTTAAAAAAAAAATATCCTGAAAATGGTTTTTAGGTATTTCTGTTAGCTAAATTTTAAAGCAAGAATTTTATGGCTATCTCTTTTTGCCTCTAAGATATTAAGAAAGACGTAAAAAGGACATTTTGGTCCCTTACTCCCCGTTTGAGTGTGAATTCTAAAAAACAGAAATACCAAAAACAGTTTTTAGGTATTTCTGTTAGTTACATTTTAAAGCAATAATTTTGCAACTATCTCTTTTTTCCTCTGAGATATGAAGGGAAATGCGAAAAGAATGTTAAAGAACCTTTTGGCCCCTTACCCCAGTTTGGGTGCGAATTCTGAAAAACCCTGATAATGATTCTTAGGTTTTCCTGTTAGCCATAAAATTCTTGCTTTAAAATGTAACTATCTCCTTTTTCCTCTAAGATACGAAGAAAAATGTGAAAAAAACATCAAAGAACATTTTGGCCTCTTACTCTGTTTGGGTACAAGTTTTATAAAACCCGGAAAACGATTTTTAGTTATTTTTGTTAGCCACATTTTAAAGCAAGAATTTTAAGGCTATCTCTTCTTTCCTTTGAGATATGCAGGGAAACTTGAAAAGAACATTTCGAGTCACCACCGCCATCTGTGTAAGAATTTTTTAAAATTGTTTCTTAAATGACGCCTTGGGTACAAATATCTCCTAAAATTTAATGCCGGTATCTCGAGTCGATCTGGCTGGGTGATGATCGTCAGTCAGTCAGAACATCTTCCTTTATATAGAGAGATTATGAAAATTTTCAAGCGGATCATACAAACGGTGTCAATGTTACTACGCTTTTTCTGCTTTTAAATCCTTTTTAACTTTTTAATGCTCTAGGATTAATGGCAGTAAAATATTTATGTTGAAGTGGCTGTCTAGAATGGTTACAGAGTGAGTCAGGGATCAGTGTAACTATATAGTAGGATATTACATTAAAAATGTAGCATTTCATGAATTTTCTAAGTACCACCACCAAAGATCAATATGCTAGGATGGATTTTAAACATATGATAGCGACTAATTAAACATATTTTTAAACATGCTATTTAAGCAAATGTTATGATATGCTTTAATATATAGCACTTGAGTGTGTATTTAAAATATGAAAGATTCACACACACACTCACACCCCCCCCCCCAAAAAAAAAAAATCCCAATAGAGTATTTGTTGAAAATTAAACACTGAATTTAATTTAAATAGTGTTTGAGTATTTAATGAAAAATGAAACTCTTAGTTAAAAATATGCATTTTTAAATATTTAATTTAAAACAACTAAATATTTTTTACAGGACTTACAGAATTTACAGTTAAAATAATCGTGTACATATATATACATAAGCTGAAGCCATGATTTTGTAAATATACTGCTAGAAAAAAATAAATGCTTTGGTCAAACGTAATTTATTTTATGGGTTTATAATACTGTCAAACTGTCTTGTCTTTTTTCTTTTTAACTTGTTGTGCTAGAATCTTGAAGCGTTCAACACATTCTTCCTAGAAATGAAAGAGATACATTATTTTAATCTTTGTAGTATCTAATATACAGTGTGTAACAAAATTATAAGACCACCCAAAAAATCGCTCATTTTAATATTGCACTGCATAAATGAATAATTTTAAAATTTGAAGCATTTGAAAAAAGTTATATTTTCTCAAATAAATCGCTAAAAGGAAAAAAAAAATTGAGTTAATTTCACACAGCAAACGATTTTTTGAAATCTCGGTGTAACATAAATATAAGACCACTTACTTTTTTATTTAAAATCGTCTGCGTTTTCAGAACTATTTTATTTTTTCTTTCAAAATCGTAGATAAACAGTAACTTTACATCACAAAAAAGTCCAAACGATAATAATGCAAAAGAAAATAGAATTTCATTTGTTTGTTTTTATGAGGAAATTCACCATGCCGCGTGGAAGAGAATTATCTGAACCAGAAGTTCGAAAAATTTGGTTTTATAAGCGCTCTGGAAAATCGGAACGTGAAATAAGTAAGATACTTAAACATTCTAAAACTGCTATTCATAATGTTTTAAGTAAAAGAGATTTTTATGGAAAATATAAAAGATCTGGCAGAAAGAATAAAGTATTAGCTCGCGATAAGAGACAAATTTTCAAACTTGTAACGAAACAGAACTTGTCTACTCGTAAAATAACACAGCAGACAAATAAAACTATTTCACACATAACAGTCTGGCACACTTTACGATCAAATTCAAATGTTGCTCTTAGGAAATTAAGAAGAAAACCAAGACTGTTAAAGCATCATAAAGAACAAAGGCTGAAGTGGGCAAAGGAAGTCATGATATGGGATGCTGCTTGGAAAAATATTTTTTCCGACGTAAAAAAATTTAATTTGGATGACCCGGACGGTAATATTTACTATTGGCATGATTTATGAACGGAACCTCAGGATTTCTTCAGTAGGCAGATGGGTGGTGGCTCTGTGATGGTGTGGAGAGCTTTTGCATATGATGGGAAATGTGATCTGCAGCGAGTTTCTGGAAATATGGACTCCATTTGTTATCAACAACTGCTTTACCAGCACCTTATACCTTTTGGCCCATTTTTAGGAGGATCAAACTGCAAATTTCAGCAAGACAATGCTCCATGCCATGTGTCTAAATCAACTAAAAACTGGTTTCAAAAAGAAAGAATTGGGGTCTTAAACTGGCCAAGCCGTAGTCCAGACCTGAATCCCACCGAGAACTTGTGAGGTCATTTGGCTCGTCAAGTGTATGCAAGTAACTGTCAGTATGATTCTGTGTATGAATTGGAACTAGCTATCGTGGATGAATGGGACAAAATTCCAAAATCTTTGCTTGAAAACCTAATCAATTCAATGAAAAATCGAGTATTTGAAATTATTCAGAAAAATGGTGGATCAACATCATTTTAGTTTTATTTTTTAAATTTTTTTTAACTAGTGGTCTTATAATTTTGCTACAGTTTTTTGATTGGAAAATTTTTAAATTGTTGATAAAATAATTAGTATATTTAAATATCTCTTAAAAATAATATACATATATTTTATATTTCATTTATTAACATCAACCTAATTTTTTAAAAATATATTATTGATAGTAAAAATCACAAAATCCACAGTGGTCTTATAATTTTGTTACACACTGTATATTAGGGTGGAGCGAAAAAAGTCAAATTGATATTTTCGAGTCGCTATAGTGCGGAAAAGTTGCGATTGGTGAATACAAGAAAAACAAAAAAAAAAATTATTCAAATCGGACTTTATCTTCCAATCGTGCAAACCGTCTAAAAATTTTAAAAAATTGAAAAATTTCGATTTTTTCTGATTTTTTTAAAAAAAAATTATTATATATATTTTTTATTGCTATATGGAAATATATTGACAGATTGTACTGTTTAATAATAATAATGGAAAATGACTGTGTTTAGGGAATATCTTCCAATGGCGCAAGCTCAATAAAAATAGGGAAAAACTCAAATTTGAGTGATTTTGATGTATTAAGAAACTAAACCTCTGAGGTCAGTTTGCGTTCCAATGTTAACATTTTCATATAAAGTGTGCAACTCTTTGCTTATTTATATACTTGATGATATTTAAGCAACCCAGAACCCCCCACGGGTAGGTGGTTGAACTTAGAGTTCCACCCTTACTCTTCCCTTCATCCAAGCAATGAGAGTGTTTGCATTTACATTATTTAAATCTATAGTTTGTTATTTCATCTGTTTAAGTCTGACTTTTAGACTCGACTTTGTACTGTGATTTTGTGTCAAATTCCTGTATCATGGATCTTGATTTCAGTGTGGCCCTGATGAATCCATCTCTTGATTGGGACCCACATACCTTGAGCGATGCTTCCGTTACCAATTTAACACACCGCTCGACAGCTTGCGTGTGACAGGGAAATTTTTTAACATCCCAGTCTGAAATATCACCTGATTGTATAAAGGAATGTATTTCTTCATTGGTTATTCTCCGAAGAAGATGTGGAGATGATAATTTTGCTGCATTCCAATCAATTACTTCTGTATAGTCTGCCCCATCGAAGTTTAAAGTAGGTGTGATAAAGTTTCTGATGCCTTTACCATTTGAAACAGTCTGCCTGGCTTTTAACACTCTTTTTAGCCCTAGCTCTCTTATGTGCCTTCTCTTATCAAAGATCATTGCCAAGAGTAGGTTTTTTGGATGAGCAAAGAATGAGTTTTGTTCAATTATACTGAATAGCACTTTCTTCAGGTCGTCAGGCAAGCATCGAGATGTTTCTATTGTTCTGTACAGGTGAATAGGCCCGTCTGTAATGTACTTACTGCATTTTATTTCAAACCAAACTGGCATGTAACATTTTAAAATGAATGTCACTATAGCTTTTAAGGAATCCGGTGGGTTTTATACGCTCACGTAAAGTCGAAGGACTCTATTTGCACAAGTGAGCCATCTGGCATGTGAAATTGGGCCGGGGTCCCTCTTTGATAAGTCATCTGGAAACTTGCCACTTTTGATTGCTTGAGTTATGTCGAAAAGATATATTTGGTCCTTGATCAACAGTTGACTATCCACTTCCGGAATTTCACAATCAATTATTTGAAATTTTGTAACTGTGAGCTTTTCACAACCAATAAGACTCTGCCCAATAGGCCCACTAAAGGATCTTGGGCCAGTTGTTTCACCATCCAAATGTTGAAAAAGATGGCGAAAAGGTAACTCAATAAAATGCAACAAACAAACAGCCTACTGGAGTGATCGTCCGAGATGTACTTCCAGCTGTCTGATAGTATCACCTTTCCATCCAGTATTGGTATTTGTACCATCACAGCCTACCAATATAGCCGATCGGAAGATAAAGTCCGATTTGAATAATTTTTTTTGTTTGTTTTTCTTGTATTCACCAATCGCAACTTTTCCGCACTATAGCGACTCGAAAATATCAATTTGACTTTTTTCGCTCCACCCTACTGTATATTATTAATATAAGAAAATAATTTATCTTTCCCAATTTTTGGCATTTCTGCTTTTAATATGCATTAGTGCAAACTGAAAAGTAATCTGATATTCACAAATATACAGTTCAAATTCAGTCAGATTTAATATGAAAACAAAGTATTTCTTAACGCATCAGTAAAAAAGTTCCAAGACTTATCCACCAATGGCACTAAAAATGGAAACCCCACATGTGTGTTATATAATTAAAAATAAAATTAGCTGTTGTTAATTGTAGAGAGAGTAGATTCTATTATCTATGTAGAAAGTTCCTTATATGCATTTGTAGGCCATAAATAAAACTTTGTTCTAATGACAAAGACAATATTTTACTGCTTGTAATCGTATAGATTATTCAAGAAGTATATTGTTTATAATAAAAAAATAAAAGTAAAAAACAAAGCACAAGATTAAAAGATGTTCTTTCAACGGGTTTCCACCAAAATCTTCAATTAGAATTGTCTCATAATGAAGAAAATTATATGTAAATGAGGTCTTGTGCAGGTATGATAAAACCTGCACTGAACACTAGATGATACTTTTTTCACAAGCTACAAAATATGCATTTAAATTTCACACATAGCCAAAATACGGTGGACATCCTCACACAAGATAGACGTTGTGATAAGGTTAAATGGGTTCATTAGTAAGCAAATTAATAAGGGTTACAGGCTACTGCATGGTAGTATTTAAGGAAAAATTAGATGCTTCAACAGAAGACTTATATTAGCAAGAGAGGTTCATTTTAAAAGTGATATTGGAAAATGTAAACTCTTCAAAGAGAAAGTGCTTTGGGGACACTAGTCCTTGAGACAGTGTTAAAAAAGGGGGGGGGGGATGAGGGTAAATACCTAATGGCTAGGGTATTGATCCAAGTATTTACCTCTAATCTTTTTGAGTAGATACCCAAAATCAGAAAACATAAAATTTTCAGTTATTTTCACAGTTTATAATCAGACTTGGCTTACAGAGTTAGGGGTTTAAAGCAAGTAACTCCATGATTTCAAGAACTGATTTTGTACGATATATATCGAACTCTTCAAGGAGAACATCAGTGACATTTCAGCTTTAGCATGTATCAGCTTTAATGGCAGTAAAACTGGTACTCATTTCATGGAAACAATCCCAAAAAAGATTTCTGATTTTTGAATTAAATGATTTGGAACTAATCAGAAAATTTAAAGTAATAGCTGAATGATCTAAGAAAACTAGTGAAAATAACACAAGAAAAAGAAGAAAACATACTGCTACCGAATATCCGGTTGAAAGTTTGGCCGGATATTTGGTACCCAGCTAAATTGATATCCACTGCATCACTACCCTGAAATACAATCATTTGACAAGATCTTTTCCCTTCAAGAGCCATGGAAAAGTGATTTAAGTCAGCATTATATTTATCCTAAAGGGTAACTTTTTGAAAATTAACAAGAGGAATTTTTTCTTAACAAAGTCTTATTTCCAACCTAATTTTGAACAATTTTTCAATTTACACTGCCCACTTATCTCTAATAGATAAAGAATTAAAGCCCATTATCACCTTTAAGGGACACCCTGTATAAAGTTGGAGCACAATTTCAAATTCATTTGTTTTGAAATAAGAAGCTTACAAAGGGTAAGTATGAGGCTTGGTCATGCTTATAACTCTGGCTTATATACAGCTTTGGATTATGTATGCTGTGAAAATAATTTATTTTATTAAATTTAATATTACAGTACAACCTCATTATAACAAACTTCTTTTTTATGATTATTTAAGTTTAACAAATGAAATATATAAATCAAATCATAGAGTAAAATTTAGCTATGATGAAATTTCACTTTAGCAATTTTTTTAGTAATATGCACTTAATCTTTGGTCCCTTGAAATTAATTAGAGATTTTACTGTATTTTACAATTAAAATGTTCAGTTAAAATGAATGTATACATTAAAAAAAGCATGACATGCATGAAAACTTTTACAAATCTACGAATATCTACAAAATCCGAGTATAAAATTACTTCATAAACATATACATAGATAGTCAAAATTAAAGAAAATACCTTTGTTTTAGTGGCTACAAAGGTTGCAATTTTGTCCCATCTTGCAGGAGTGTCTTTGGGGTACTTTTGAAGCGCTAATTCTAAAGAACGCTGCTCTTCTTGTTTCCAAATTTTTTCAGAATTAGCAACTTCAGATTCAATTGTAGAATCTTTAGAACTAACAGAACCATTTATACAGCTGCCATTAGTCAATTTAGAAGAGCTGTGTACATTTTCAAAAGGTTTTGCTCCCTTTTCAGAATACAATTCACAACCAAAATTTTCTTTTTCATTTCCAGTAACACCTGCAAAAAGCAAAGCATTTTTCTTTATTTGTAAGAGAAAAGAAAAAATATGCATGTATGCATATATAACACTCAGTCTATGCGGTCACAGGTCAGAAATTAAAGTACTGTTATCTCATCAGTGTCTTAAAATTATTATCAATCATTGAGCTATACTTAAGTACAACAAACGATATGAAGTAGCTTATAATAGCCACATATCTTAAAAACAGTAACTATAGTGTTCACTAAGCAGAAATTAAACCTAAACTGATTCATGGGAAGCGCACACATTTTCAATGAATCAAGAATCAAGCAAAACATCATAGCTGCAAACCGTAAAGAATGAAAATTACAGAGATTTTATAAAAAATTAGAGACATTCTTAAGAACTCTACATTAACAACAAAAACTACACAAGCACACAAAATTAACACATAAAAGCTTGATAGTTTTTAATGTTCATATTTAAACTAATCATGTTCATATTTTTATCATTCTTAACATAGGAAAAAAACCAAATTTTGGCCTGTTTCATTTTTGTGATAAATCTAGAGTCTCTCTACCCATAAAAAAGAGATCTGTCATCTAAAGTACAGTTGAAACATAATACTTGTTCCATTTTAATACTGCCTTGTGTAACTTCAAAAATTATTTCTACAAGACAAGCAGCTTTTACTTGCTATTCATTTGTTTGCTTTTGAGGGGGAGAGAACAGTCAATCAGAAGTTTATGAAACAATTATTAAAACAAATCATAAATTTTTATTCAAATTGTATTCTATTGCATAAAACATCTACCGTATTTACCCGCGTATACGTTGACCTCCCCCCCCCCCCACTTTCTTGATTAAGAAATTTGATTTTTTTTAAATCCCACATATAAGTCGACCCATCACTTGCCCGATCAAGAAACTTTAATTTTTTTTAAATACATTTATTCAAAATCATCTGTAAAAAAAGAAAGTGCTAAATATACAGTAATATATTTAGTACATACATAATGGCAATGCTATAACATACCATATAAAAGGGGTAATAACATACAAAAGTAGTATACAAAATTAAACTGATAATAATGAATAATAATAATAATGACACTACTGATAGTATGATATGGTAAAATAATAATATACAAAGTTAAACTGATTCAAGATCCGATTCAGTATCGGACTCATCAAACAATTTACAAAATTCCTTCGTCGTCATCGGCTCATCATGTACACGTATTGGGTTAGGATCCCTCAGAAAGACCTCTACGGGTGGCGCCCTACCCTTCGGCCTAGAGCCCACGCGTACCTAACTGGCTGTAATCCAACAAGAACAACAATATGATACACATTTTCAATCTTTGTATCGCTACATTCTCCCTGGTATGGAAATCAACCTTAAACGACGTCATTGTGTTATGGAATGAGGGAAGAGAACATTTGTCTTTTAAAAGGGCATTTTTGACTTCTGATTTAAAAAAAATTAATTAAAAATTAAGGACCCTCGTATAAATCGACCCCCCAACTTTAAATCCTCTTTTTTGTCCAAAATTTCTCGACTTATATGTGGGTAAATACGGTATTTTTATGTCAGAAAACTAGCATGTAATGTTATCTATTAGCTACTGGTAGTAGATTGTAAGAAAAATTTGTAACGCATAAAAAATATTAATAATAATAAAATTATTCAGTTTAAAATAAGGGTCAAATTTTACTCTTTTAAGGCATTGGCGATTTAAATAGAGGAATGTCAAAGGAAAAACACTGAAATTGGGATGCTTAAAATGTTTGACAATTTTTGTAAAAATTTGTGAGATTTAGAAATGTTTTGGAAGTTTGAGAGATCAACTTGAAATTTAAGAGATATGGCAGCCATGAAACATACAATTTCTCAGACAGCAGTTATATTTTACTATTTCTGGCTATTTTTTTATGCTTCAATTTACAATAGATCAAAAGTACAACTACAGTGGAACCTGCACAAGACATTCCTCCCACTATGACATCCTACCATTTATTAATTTTCATTCTTCTAGAGTCAAATAATTAGATTTCATATAATTAATAATGTGTGGCTAGTCTCATTATATCTTTAAAAGAATTCCCAATGCAAGTTTCCCTGAATGATCTGATAAAAAAAAAAAAAAAAAAAAAAAAAAAAAAATCTTAAGTAGATACCATTATATTTTTATAACAGGACCACATTAAACCTGTTATGAAATATATTACAGACAAATAAATAAGTGTAATTACATGTGAAGGAACCTGCTACCATACCAGAAAGAGCAATACAGCTGAGACACGAGTTACAGGTGAAATCGAGTAACAGAGAATAATTCCTATAATAATAACGCACGTGTTGAGAAGTTTTATGTTTTTAGTGGAATAATGTCTATAACCAATACATTGGATATTTAATTTTTGTTGTGTAAATATTAATTAGCACATTAAAATAACATCATAAAATAAGTTTTGAATGAATAAAATAAGTTTTGAATGAATATATTTCTACCAGCTGCTATGGTCTAGGAGAGATCATCACATATATCATATTTAAAACAATACCTTGCATACTAGCTGGAATACTTTTTGACACTTGTTGATTCTTCATTTCTTTAATCATACTAACTACCTGAAAATGCAAATAATGACACTTTACAAACAAAAGAAAAGTACAGATTGTAGAAGTGTAAAAAGAAATTGCTTGCAAACAAATATTTAGGAAAAGAAAAAGTACTTTATAAACATTTTTAATAAGAATTTCAATACTCAATGAATATATTTCCGAAGATTATATACTATTCTTTACTGAATTACTTAAGTACTTTTAAGCTTTCAATAATAGGAAAAGATATAATACTCTATATTTTTACTGTTAAGAATCACTTGAATTATAACTGATAAACTGATTGTGACAGTATGGGGCAAATTCAAGTGAAACTTCCACAAACTGTAACAGCTGTGCCGCAAGTTAAAGGGTCTACAATTGAATAGGGGAAAGCAAACAATATTCAGATTCAAGTGTAAAAAGTTATGGTGTTTGCAAATGTTGACATCACAGTACAACAGAAAGAAAGTAATCAAGGATTGTTAACTGAAAATATCAAATATCATTGATACTTACGGAGCATTAACCAATCAAATGAGAATGATTTTTTCAGTGCAATATTTTGTTGTTGTTGTTAAAATGTTTTTACATGCTTATGTGTTACTTTCTGCATTTCCTATTAATTATGTTTTGAGTAATAAATTTTATTATCCCCGAAATTGTGCTAAATATTAGTATAAGAATTTTTTTTTTCACTAATGTATATATGAATTTAATAAACATAGCACACAGTTATTACAATTGTTCATTAATAGTGATAAAAGATTCATCAAAGGGAAAAAACAGTTAAATATGAGTGAATTTGATATTATTATCACATGCAGCATTCTTCAAAAGATTTGTAGAATTCTGAAAAACATGTAACACATTTTTATTTATTCTGCCCGAAAAGATATAATATTATAATTGAATAATTTAGGCAGATAAGTTCACCAGTTGAAGAGGGGGGGGCTGTTTACTTGTCATCAGTTGTTATTTTTCACATAATGCTACTATTTAAAAGGTTTAATGAAACATAGAAACTTTCAAATAAAATAAAATATTTTTTTAGTAAAAAATATAATGTCCCATACATCACAAATTTTTCTATGTCTGCAAACAAAATGCTCTAATTTTTGTTTAATTAAAGATACAAATTTTCTGTTTATAAGCTTTAATGGAAGAGATTAAGCTTTAAAATGATGAAACTTAATTATTTATGAAACAAATTTTTTCAAACTTATGAAGCCAAATATTATGCACTATAACAAAGAAAACAAGTCATCCACCCCCACACGCACACATCAGTCAGAATGGAAATTTCTCAATCTGTAATAGCAATTTAATGTTACTGAAAACATCTTCACATCTCCCCACCTTCACAATCTTTTTAAACTGTAAGTCGTCCACAAACATGACATTAGTTAATTACGGAGAGAAAAAATCTTTATTTGATTTTTTTTTATTTTTTCCCCACTCCTTTTAGCAGATTGCAAGCATTAAGAAAACTTTTCGCACTGTAAATCTCAGGAAAACACAAATGTACAATATTTCAAGGTGTAATTACTAAAATTTCAGGTGTTTTCTATAAAATTGGTATAATCCAATAGTTTTCTAGGGCCCTTAATTTTTTTTAATCAAAATCCAGAAGTTTTCAAGGATGAGTACAAATCCTGTGACAATCTTCCAAATTTTCTTGACCTTAAAATTATTAGAAATAAACCAGACAAATTTCAGACTGCATTTCATAGAAAACCTATTAGTAACAACGAAATGGTTACCTATGACTCTAAAATTACCTTTAATTATAAAATAGCTGCAATTAGATAGACCATACTTTAAATATGTTTTAAATACAAGTTTAAATAGCCTGTTACTTAATGAAGAAAAAATTTCATTTTTTATCAATGTTAGAATGATGGAGTTCCACACAGCAATATCAAAAAAATTTAATGAGCATTAAAAGAAATTTAACACTATAGAAGATGGTCATAAGAAAAACCAAATTTTACTTCTGCGATAGCTTACAGTCATAATATTGCTAAGAAAATCACAAATGCTGCTTTCAGTAGAATATGGATTCCAATTAAACTAAATAAAAATTCTTTAAACTACTACCTTCCAACAAAGATATAACAGATTTTCAAGAAACCCCAGGTATTTATGAAATCAAAGTATTTTTTGAAGAAACAAAAGAAATAGGCCGTTACATAAGAATAACAAAGTGAAAAATTAAGAAAAGGAAGAATGAACATATTAATGATCTGAAATGTAACAAATTAAGCACAGCCTTTTCACATTCATCCCAGAAACCCAAAATAGAAATAGACTTTGGCAATATAAAAAATATCTAACAATCCCATATCATAAAAATAAGACGCATGCACTGTTTTAGGAATTATAAGAAATTTCCACAACAGAGGGTGCCATTAACAACATGCATACACATCTATAGCTGACAAATGGAACAACCTCCTCACCTCGAGGAATGGAAGATGTGACAAGCCATTATTGCCGAAGACGACCATGGGGAAAATGTCAGCCAAAATACATTTAAAAACTGTTTAACTGGCAATTATTTTTAAAGTTTTAACTATGGTTTTGAAAATGCATGTATTTTTTAAATGCTTTTAAATGACATGTATCTTACATTTAAGGTATCTGCCTATGTTCGGGACAACTTTTAAGTTAAAAATTCGATTTTTTTCATAATTTTCAGGTAAATTGACAATAGCAAAAGAAAATTAACTAGAAAATTATTTATAGTTGTCATACAGAGAAATTGGAGTGCTTTAAAGTAAATTTTCACTAAAATTTAGCAAAACGGTTAACACTGTATGTACGCTTGTACTGAAGAATCATAATTCTTTTTAACAGTGAGGTATATACCCCGTAGCTGAAACACTGCGACAATGTCGCGGACACAGAAATCTGCTTGTGGACAGTTTTAGTTGACGTATTAAAAAAAAAAAAATTATTGGTCTGCCAAAAAAAATTTCTTTTTTTAATTATCTGCAAACTTCGGGCACATCATGCCGCAGCTCGTTATGCTGCCTCCCGTCTGCACTCCGCGATGACGTCACTAAATGCAGCACAGCGGAGTCCGCCCACGGAGATCTTGATTTGCGAAATCAACCTCCTTGAGCAAAATGGAACAGCCGAGTCCAGCTTTTACAAATTTCTGCGCCCTCCTGGTTTCACATTTGTATTATTATTTGACAAGAATCACCATTTTTTATTTCCCATACACCATTTTGGGTTCGTTTTGCAATGAATCTCGAAAATACGTTTATTAAAACGGCCCCGTCATAGAAATACAATTCATTACAAAAATTTCATCTTTAAAAAAAGGATAGATTGCAAACGGCTCTTCTACAAAATTACCTTCTATGAAATTGGACCATTCTCGCTGATATTTCTAATTAAAATGCCTTTTTCAAATGTTCTATTTTTTTCGGATCGAAATATTGTAATTGCATTTTTAATTGTTTTTGTTTTCATTTGCACAAACTGAGTAATCTAAAAAGTGCCCCTTCTAGCATATTTTGGTTTTTGCTGACTCAAGTGCAAAAGAACCTCAATCCGATTGGCAGAACTATGTACACATTTCACTTAAGAGTTAGGGAAGAAAATATGATTTGGAAATTCATAAATTTTTAGTTGTCTAAATATTTAATTTCCTCAAATATCGGTAATTACGTTTGATAAATGTGTAGTTGCGAATTATTAACAATTATTATTCTAGAGATTGTCCCTAGCTGTATAGTTATTGCTCTTCTTGATGTTTTTAATTGTTTTGCACGCTTGCAAGTTTTTTCCTTTCTTCCTTTGTTTCTGTTTTTTTCTGAACGATTTACTCAATTTAATCGGCTTTCTTATTATGCGTTATTCCTTACTAACCATATATAACTATGGTTGACATAGAAAGAATCTTAGCAAAACGACATTTTAGATTATGAAATTATGTGGGATTTCCAAGAATAGATCTGAAAATCGAGAGATTCGCGACATTTTGCATTAGCGGTGTAGCTGGGGTTATTTGCAGCCGATGCGGTCCTTTCGTTTTCTGCCAAGTGTCAGCATTCTGCCGGCCGCCTATCTGTTTTTATCTTGCCGCCTTAGCGGATACCACCGCCCCTCTTTTGCTTATAAAAAGTGGAGTAATTTCAGAATTTTTTAATTCAGACTATTGAAAAGATTTTGTATTCAAAATATTCAAATCATATTTCTGAAATTTTGAAAATTTTCAACATTTTACTAAAAGGGAAAAAAAATTCAAAAGCAAAAGTAAGCTGATTCTGAGAAAGTTTGTCATTAGAAAACAAATTGTCAATAAGCTAACAGTTAGGTATTCTTAGAATAAACTATTATCAATTTAAACGTATTTTCTTTTCAAAAACTTTTTATAAGAATTAGAAATTTCTGGAATGTTTTTTTTTAATTGTTTGAATACTTTCTGCAACAGGATGTCATTTATTTTAATCAGCCAATTAAAATACTTGTTGGTTAAAATAAGGTATGCAATTTATACAGTACTGATATACTTTTTTTTACTTTAAAAATTAAAGTTTAAGAAAGAAATTTTAGTGCTTTTAAAGTATGTCACAAAAAATTAAAAAACAAGGTTTTTTTTTAAGTAAATTATTAAAAATATTTTAAGCATTTCCTACCTTTTGAGAATACTGTGAGTCTAATTATTTTTATTATTGTCTGTTTATATTTATATTGGCTAAAACTTGCATATCTTATAAATAATTATTATTTTTATTTATTGTAAGGATGAAATAATAGTGCTTTTTTAAAAACTTAAATTCACTTTCATGAATGAGCAAACATTAAATTAGAAGTGTGTGTGTGTGAAAGAGAAAGAACAAATACATTTCAGTAACTTGATTTTAAATAGTGTAGTACACAAAATTTGTATGACTCTGGCATTTGTTCCAGTAATATTCTGTGCTCCGAGTTCAGCTTTTCTAACTTCTATAATTATCAATAAATGAATGAGTTTAATTGTTGGTTACACTTCTAAATTAGATCTAATAAGGGTTTATCAAAGTTGCTGAACATAAATCTTTGCTTGGTATTCATTCAAATAGTTTTTTCAGACAAAAGAATTTAAACTCTGAATTATTTTATTAATTTTGATAACTTTTATACATCTAGCACTACAGGAATTTTAATGTTTATTATATGTTAAACACAATGTTTAGCATATGTTTAGCAATGTTTATTATATGCTTAATCCACAATCCACATGCAATGCCAACAGACCTTTATTGTTTTAAAGTTGGTACCAATAAAGGTGCAATATCGAATATGAATGTGACCCAGTGTGAAAACTTGTGGCCCAGTGATAGTGTGATAAAATTGAGGAACAAGAAATAACAGTCTCAAAAGGAATTGCTCCAAATTTTCTCCAAAAGAGAAAAGAAACTAAGGTATGCTTTAAAAAAAAAAAAAAAAAAAAAAAGTGAACAATGCATTGTAAGTCAGAACACACATTACAGCCTTACATGTTAAAGTTTTGCCAATAAGCCCTAGTCGTTTTGAGATTGTTTCAAACCAGTTTCTATATTATGTTGTCTACCTGTACTTTCTCGTAGAACTCGAAGTGCCCTTTTTAAAAAAAAATTTCCTTAATTAATTCTGGCTTAACCCTTTTTTTCTGGAGTCAACACTATTTAAGAACTACAAAGATTAAAAATTGTTGATTTTATGTATGAATTATCCACTAAAATTACACGCAAAATTTTGCAGAATGATTATGAAATTCTAAAAGCTCTTCGCAGACAGCTGCAAAACTTTCTGCCACTGGGGGTATATATGATAATGATATTTGAAATGAAGAAAAAAACTAAAAGAAATTTGAAATAAAATATGGCCAATATATATATATATATTCAATTTTACAGCCTGTTGCCAACAAAAAAAGCTTAAAATAGAAGCAAATAGTTATGTGAGAACTAATATTTTAGATCATTTCATAGCCAATAATATTTTAAACATATGCTGAAATTTTCAATTAAAAAATCTTTATTAATCATCAGAGATTATGATGTTAATAGTGAAAAGTAAACGTGAAAAACAAATTACTGAGAAAAATGCATTTAAAGCTTTAAGCTGATGTTATTTCACAGCTGATGACGTGTTTTTAAATGGCTTCCTTTCCAAATGTCATGGGATAAAAAAGAAAACTTTAGAAGCAGAAATGCTGAACTTACAAGATTTGCGAATAATTTTATAATTGATTTTTGGCCAAAATTCAATGTTTTTATAGTAAGCAGATACCTTAATAGGTGCAGGCATAAAAGTGACAAACATTTGTTAATCAGGATATTTTAACCTTCCTTAAAATATTTGTTAACATCATATATGCATTTTCAGTATTTATTATTAATGTTAATCAAAGACAATATTATTATGACCAATTCATCTCATGTTTAAAAGTTAAAATTCATTAGGAACTTCATAAAATAACACACATAAATAAATAAATATTTATAAGTGTTATTTTACAAAACAAGCTCTTAATTTCAATTCAGCTACATTATAAATTGCTTATGTAACCATCTATTTTAAATATGAGAAAAAGCATGATATGATTTTCATTAACTATTTTAGAATAGTTATTAAAAAGTGAATGATTAATTGTGTTTGTACATAAATCTTTTACAAACACATGTATATCTTTTAGGTAAATTTGATCTTAAAAGTCAACCCGAACTTTCAAACATCTTAAGTGTATTTTAATACATAAAATTTGTAAAAATAAATAAATATAAAATAGAGGTCTATTTTTAACCGAGTTAAGATTTAAATAGAGGAATGCTGAAGAAAAAGTTGTCATTCACAAGAAGGATAGAAAAAGATTGAAATTGAAGTGCTTGAGCATAATACTCTGCGCAATTTGACTTATGCAATTTTAACTGAAAAATGTGGATTTCTGCTTTTGGAAATCCAGATTTGTTTTCCGGACAGAAAACTGGTAAAAGTACTATTTTCAAAAAGACTTTCCGAAAATTCAGAAAAGTTGGCAGGTATGACATTCTTCAGACTTTTGGATGATAAAAGAAATATTGATGCTGGTTGAAAATTAAGCTGCTACAACAGACAATATATAAAAAAAAAGAATGGTGGAAAAGGGTACAAAAATAATAATCATTAAAATAATATTTTCAGGGATGGTTGTCTCTTGTGCTATTTAGAGAGTGTGCAAATTTGGTCCAGCTGTGGCAAAAAAATGGTATATGTGGTTATTCCACTATTCTGAAAATTTCTTATTTGTTCAATCTCAGTGTTCAACCACTGATCAATCTCTCGCACTGAGATACACCCAAAAGACCACTTCAATTTTTGCTTCCCCATTCAATGAGGTAAACTCCTTGCCAGATCATTGGTTACTATAAGAACCTTTTCACACATGCTGCATTTTGCATTTGCCATTCACTTTGAGAAGGAAAGAAAACATGAAATACTTATAAAAATTTTTGAACAAAAAAAAATTCTTCAATTATATATATTTTTTTTATAATGTATAAATATTTTTCAATAAAAAAATATTTATAGACTATTTTTTTAATTAAATATATTTTATATCGATATAATTTTGCAGAGTTTTACAAAGAAGAGAGAAAAGTTTTACAAAGTGAAAAATTGAGCAAAAAATCTTGAATTTTTGGTGAAGCTTTAAGAATTTATTTTTATCTTTTTATTAATTTTTTTAAGTAAAATTCAGGTACGATGCTTAAACAAAATTCATTTGTAAAAGAACTCTGGACTTTCTGGTGATATAAGAAATACAGTTTTCGAATGAAAATTTCAGCTTTCTGGAACACAAAATACAAGAAAAATTGTTTAAAAAAATGGATAAACAATAAAATAACTTTTCTTTAAATTTAATTAACTTTTTTTTTTTAAATCTCTAAGCCACTAATACATCTCCACAGAACCACCGGAAGTTGTTATTTTGCATAGAAACCTTGTGTTCCAAACAATCTTTTTCTTTACTTTTCTACAAAACTCTATCAACTGACTTAAGAGATTTCTCAAATAAACAGTTCATTTACAAGTTGAATATGGATACAGATTGACTCACTAAAAAGGTCTAAACTTCCTTACAGCATTGTGTGTTAAAAATTACAAAAATTAATTCTTAAGTTTCTTTCTGTTTTGGTTTCTATACAATTTCAAATAACAGAGAAAACTAGAACATCTTGTAGTTTGATATTTTGTATACATGTACAGGATGTCCCAAAAAGGTGGTAACAGGCTTTAATTCTTTATCTATTAGAAATAAGTGGTGTAAATTATAAAGATACATTTAATATAAGGTCGAAAATAAAGACTCCGTTAAGAAAAAATTACTCTTGTTAATTTTCAAAAAGTTACACTTTTTAAATTTGCATACAACCCCCCCCCCCAATACAAAAAATTTCCAATTAGTAAAATGTGCCCCATACACTCATGGGTGACATACAAATTTGATAAATATATCCTTAAAAATGTCAGAGATATGAAGATAAATACAACACTGACTTAAACCACTTTTCAATGGTTCTTGAAGGTAAAAAATCATGTTGTATGATTGCATTTCAGGAGTCGTCCAGAAATTACAAAAGAAAATCTTTATTTTCCACTCCAGCAATAAACATTTACATTCAAAATCATGCATAGTCCCGATCATCTTTCTTTAAAGATATCTCTGTGACGTTGTATGTCAAATTTGGTACAAAACTTCATAAGTGTATAGCATACATTTTACTAATTGGGAATGTTTTTGTACGAGGGTCGTATACAAATTTAAAAAGTGCCAGTTTTTGTAAATGAACGAGAGAAATGTTTTCTTAACAGCATCTTGTTTCCGACCTTATTTTGAACATTTTTTCAATTTGCACAGCCCACTTATCTCTAATAGATAAAGAATTCCCCGTAACCCCTTTTTGAGACACCTTGTATATCCTGAAACTCACATTACCTCTGGAACTTCACAATCAAGAAAAGCTGCCACTTTTTCCCAACGCTGAAGAGTTCCAACAGGGAATTTCTTAACAGCTTTCTTAAAATCTAAGATCTGCTGCTCAGTAAGACTGTCCCATGACCACTTTTTTTTGTCCTGAAAGTAGAGATAAAATAGTTTATAGGAATTACAAAACTACTACTACAGTTTTTCCTTTTAATTACTATAATTTAATAATATAACATATTTAAGCATAAGTACACATGCATAGCAACTGTAGCATACATATGTAATACTCCCAAAGAAATGAAGAGGAAAGAGATATACAGTGATTGGGTTAAAAATTTTTGCTAATAAACTTCACATAGCTCAGAAAAATTGACATTTAATAAGCAAATACAGCAGAAACTAGAAATATATCATTTTTAACATTACATACAGGCAAGTACTTTTACAATATTTAAAAATGAAAACAAACCAAAAGTGTAGTACAAAAATGAACTAGATTATTAAATACAAAGGATCATAGGCACACCCACGGAGGGGGCTTTGGGGGCTCAAGCCCCCCTAGAGTTAGACGTGAAAAGCATTAAAAATTGAAAATTGTCACTAATGAATTAAATTTTTTCTTTTTTAAAATTGCCTTCGAATTATTTCAAAAATACTTTTTACCAAAAATGATGTTAATTTTTAAATAAATACTTGCAGTTAGTTCATAAAACACAGTTAAGCATGTTACAACGTCAATGAAAAGATCAGATAATTATTTGACTCTATAACGAGTTACATTGCTTGTGTTCTATGGGAAGTCAAGTGGTGCAGAATATTTTGACATTATAAGTGAGTTATAACTATATAATAGAGGTCATTATAACAGAGTTCAGCAGTATTTGTAGCCCAGCCCCCCCCCTTAACTAAAATCCTGGGTGCACCACTGCAAGGGATAAAGATAGCAATAAAAACATCCTTACAAAACTTAAAATGCTTAGCTCTCAATTTGAAAATGCTTTCACTTCTAAAAGAAAAATTCCTTTAATGGATTAACATAATACTGATTTATGAAGTTTAAAAAAAAAAAATATATATTAAGTTTTGGGAGAAAGTATAAACAACGTTTATGAAACAGTCAAACTTATTTCTGAAACATTTTTTTAAATGACCAGTGACTAATTGAATTTAACAACATGCTCTACAACATGAATTTAACATATTATAATGTACACAACAAGTATGAATTTAAATATTACAGACTAACTTTTCACAAAACTTTAGCTTTCATGCAATATGATATTACAGAGTATATCACAGATGGACAAAATTTGTAGAAAATGATTTTTCAATACAAAATACAAGGTACTACATTGATTCAAACACATTAAAATACAAAATGCATGTAATATTTTTGAAGTATTTTAATTGCAAATTAGCTAAATTTTCTACTGAGATCCCAGTTTATTTTATTTAGATATACTTTAAAGCGAAAAACAGAAACAGTTGTAATGTGTTGGTGAATTGGCAAGCTTTTGACCATCTCATGCGTTTTTGCAAGCAGGCGAGTTTTACGTTGCCTAACTGCAACCCTAGACTGCTTGTATATTGTATAAATATTTCAGATGCTACACTGTTTCGTGTGATAAATGTTCTGGTTCTTGGGAACCACTTACTCGATTGCTCGTAAAAATGTGTTTTAATTGGTGAATTTTAATATAGTTAAATAAACTGTTGTGTTTTAATTTAATTTGCATCGAGTTTTAGTATCATCATTCTCAAAATTAAAACATGGTCTATCGAGCCAGAGTTTGTTCAATCCTATGGATAATTGGTACTTGAATTAATTGTGATTTCGTCGAACTGTTTCCTTGGTGTTTGTCATGGCATCAGATTTGAAAGTCCTAAATAAAAGACGTGGAGGTTTGAAGTCTCAACTGACAATACTGATATCTTTTTTAGACAGCTTGGATTTAGATGTGTCTGCTCTGAAATGCATACTGTCAGTAAAACAAGCTTCGGCTGATAGAATTCTTAAATCGTTTGAAGAGTTGAAAATAGAATATTATAGTGTCGCTGACAACTCTCAAATGAATGAAGTTGAAAAAGGCCTGTTAAAAGTTGAGGAAGTGCTGGAAGTGGTAGAGGTACATCTTGAAGGTTTACTAATTGATTTGAGAAAACCTGTCTCTAATATTGTTGGTAAAAGTGAAGCAATTGAAACTATAAAGTTACCAGAGATTCAACTTCCTAAATTTTCTGGGAAGCTTGATGATTGGTTTACTTTTAAAAACCAATTTCTATCAATTATTGATAATCAAAAAGCTCTGAATGAAAACCAGAAGTTGTTTTACTTGCAGTCGTCTTTAATTGCCACAGCAAAACGGGTACAAAATTAAGACAATACATATGCATCCTTATTTAGTGCTCTGAAGGAGTGGTTTGAGAATAGAAGGCTTACTATAAATATAAGGCTCCAAGGTTTTCCAGCTCTCAGAGTTATGACGGGTTACTCACAGTTTGGTGAATACGGCCCCCATGGGATTTATCGTCCTGATAAGTCAACTACGCAGTTGAGAGTGGTTTTTAATGCATCTGCCTTGACCACTTCGAGACATTCTTTAAACTCCATTCAGTTAAATGGTGAGTCATTCAGGAGGATTTGTTCGCGATAATGGTTAGGTTTTGTAGACATGAAAATGTGTTTATAGCAGATATAAAACAGATGCATAGGAACATATTGATCCACCCTGAAGAACAGTTTGGAAGGAATCAGAAAATGCATAGGTAAAGATTTATCAATTAAATACTGTTACCTGTGATACAGTTTGTGCTCCATATTTGGCTCAACGTACTTTAAAGCAATCGATGAAGCTTGGCTTTTCATGAAGGTGCAAAATTTCCAAATGCCGCTGTTGTTCTCATGGAAGATTTTTACATGGACGATTGTTTGAGTGGAGGCGAGGAATTGGAATATATGAAAGCTCTCCAAAATGAGCTTATTAATATTTTGGATAAATGTTTGATGAAACTTCATAAATGGCATGCAAATCATACAGAGCGTTGTATAAATAATGGAGATTACAGTTTTAAATTTCCAGATAAAACAAAATGTTTAGGCATAAGATGGAAACCCCTTGAGGATTGCTTTAAGTTTGATATTACAGTTCAAGAACTTGCTAAATTTACAAAAAGAATAGTCTTATCAGTTACTGCTCACTTTTCGACCCACTGAGTCTACTGGGTCTATTGCTGACTAAATCAAAAATATTTATGCAAAAACTTTGGTCTACAAATTAACTGGGACGATCCTCTTCCTTCAAAAGAAGTCAATGAGTGGCATAGTTTTATTTCTGCTTTACATTTAATTAGACTTAAAGATTGACAGAAAAATATTGTGCACTACTCCAGCTATTGTGGAACTCAACGGATTTTCCAATTCTTCGGAATCCGTTTTTAGTGCAGTGATCTATTTAAAATCGACAAACACCCAAGGGAAGGTGACTGTATCTTTAGTAGCACGTAAATCTAGTGTTGCCCCTCTCAAGCACACCACAATCCCAAGACTCAAGCTGTGTGCAGCCGTTTTGCTTTATCACTTAATAAAAAGAGTGGTGGCTGCTTTAAAACTGAGCATTTCTAACGTTCTACTGTGGTCGGATTTGCAAATTGTTCTGCCCTGGATTAAAGCTGATGCTGTCAGCCTTAAACTTCTAACTTTTATTCAAATTAAGATGTCTTTTTAAAATTTGGACTCTGTATCAATTTTTGCATTTAAAAGTGATTCCCAAAATTTCAAACAAATTGGTCCATTAATAAAAAAATTATAGATGAATGAATTTTTACACAGTTGATTTCTATCCCCCTGTCTTCATTATCCCTTGAGACGGGCACAGGCACGCATGCACGCGTGTGCACGTGGCCTATGGGTAGGGTGGGATGGGGAGAGTAGAGAGTTCTATTAGCATAAAAGTTGTGTAAATTCCTCCCCACCAAATAAGAGAACAAATAAAAGGGATAATGAAGCTTCGGTAGAGATTTAAAAAAAAAAAAAAAAAGAACTTTGCAGGCAAAAGAGGATGTCTAATTTTTAATCATCGGCACGGCGCCCCGCTGACTCCGCCTAGAATGAGCTCTGCTTGGGCTATAGTGACTTAATAAAGATTTTACGTAACTATCAATTAAAAAAAACTTGGAATTACCGGAAAACTATCTGAGTATCCGCGCCCGGCGTGCGCACGCGCGTCTACATCTGACTATGATATGCGGTACACTGTGCCTTAGCTATTCTTTTTTAGTATTTATTTTAAAATTTTAGTATTCAAATCATTTCTTGATAAGATGAACTCCAAAACACAGTCATTTTTTCCAGGTCAAAACTCTTTGCTATTTTTGTTCATTTTCTAAAATAAACAAAACCACATTCAAAAGATTACAGTTTACATTTCAATCAGCTATATTCAAACGTTCAACTGAAATCAATAAATAATAAATATAATATATAGAGGTTTATTTTATGCACTGTGACTTTTGGAAATTAAAGTTTTTATAAACGATTCTGTAACATACGACTATTTGTTGAAATTTTAAAGTTTTCATTGCGTTTTAAGTATTAATACAACTTTTCAGAAATGGTCTGTTTCGGATCTTATTGCTATAAAGGTAAAATTTGGAAGGCAACGTTTAAAAAAAAAAAAGTACCTCTTTCTTAATACAACTACATTAAAATTGCTCTTTATTCTTGTTAAAATGTAGTTAAATAAAACAGCTGTAGTTAAATCTATATAAGAGATAAGCAGGCAATGTAAATTGAGAAAATGTTCTAAATAAGGTAGGAAAAAAGCCTACGCTAAGAAAAAAATTTCTCATTAGTTTTCAAAAAACAGAATTTTTTAAATTTGTATATGATCCCTGTACAAAAAATAAATAAATAAATAAATAAATAAAAAATTGCTTCACCCAAAAAGGTGGTAACGGGTTTTAATTCTTTATTTATTGGAGATTTTTTTTTTTTAATCCTACGCCAGACCTAGGCCACAAAGCCATTAGTCCCATCCAGGCAGACCAATACAGTCCAGCGACATAAGAGAAATTAAAAACATCTTCTGCAGTATGGCTTGCAACGTCTTGAAGTTCTGGGCAAACGTGGAGGTGGGCCTCAGTCATATCTTCCACTCTGCAGAGAGGACAAAGTGGTGAATCTGCCAGTCCAATTCAGTTGACGTGGCACTGCAGATAATCGTGCCTAGTTCTAAGTCTGAAAATTGCAACGCCCATAGCTCTAGGCAAAGAGGAGGGAATGGGAGATGTCAAAAGAGAGCCCCAAGGCTTTGAACTAACAGTAGTTAGCTCCCGCTAACTACTGTTAGTTCAGCTCCCGCTTTCGAAGTGCCATTCAAAGCAGATCCATCCGTAAAGATATGAATCCACTCCTGATTCTGGTATCTCTCGTTAATTGTGGCGAGGACAATCATTCTGAGCTCATCGTCCGAGGAAGATTGTTTGCTCACAGGAAGAATTAAGTCCAGATGGTAAAGTGCATTATTTAAATGTCTGTGATAAGTGCCAGGATAAAAGAGGGGGGCTCTATTTGAGGTAGGAATACCATACCTACTGGCCAACTCCCTAATATAGTGAACAAGAGTTTTTTGAGTTTTAAGTCTGAGGTGGGCAGGGGAGTAACAAGTCCAAAAGCCCCAGGGTCTAAAAAGTTTCTCTGTTAGCCTTAAAGCAAGCACAATGTCTTCTGTCGACTAAAGGTTCCAGACCCGCAGCCTGTAGCTGCAACGCCTCAACAGGAGTAGAGTGTGCATCACCAGTAATAATTCTTAGAGCATGGTTTTGAACAACATCTAGCTTTTTTTGAATGGAATCAGAGGCAGTAAGTAAAAGTTCCGCTCCGTACTCAAAAGCTGGTCTACTATGAGTCTTATAGGTGTTACACAGCAAATCTTGAGTTGCACCCTATTTAACACCTGCCAACCTTTTTAAAAGTTTGTTTCTATTTGTACCTATCTCCACCAAACTGTATGTCTGTTCCACCTGAGTCTTGAATCAAGAGTGATTCCAAGATATTTTGCACAGTCCATCCTGCTCAGCTGTTGTGGACCATAATACAGTGCAACCTCTTTAGGTCTGGTGCTCAAAGTAAAATTTGATAGTTAGTTTTGTGTAGGTTAACAGTCATTTCATTTTCATTTGACCATAACCTTAGGTTCTCAAGAGCTCCGTTTAAAGAGCACTGAATGTCCTCAAAGTCTCTATTTGGACTCAACAGGATTAAGTCATCAGCAAAAAGCAGGGCTTCAATGTTATCGTCACCCGGCATGATTCTATAGATCACATCATTAATCATGATGTTAAAAAGAATCGGGCTAAGAAATGACCCTGCGGGAGTCCCTGGCGAGTCTGTTTAAAGGGGGAGACAAATCCACCAAATATTGGAGATAAGTGGGCAGTGTAAATTGAAAAAATGTTCAAAATAAGGCCGGAAATAAGACTCTTAAGAAAACAATCCTCTAGTTAATTTTTAAAAAATTACACTTTAAATTTGTATACGATCCTGTACAAAACAATTGCGAATTAGTAAAATGTGCCACATAAACTAATGGGATGACTTACAAAATTTGAGAATTACACCTTAAATGTGTCAGAGATATGACGATAAATATAACGCTGACTTAAACCACTTTTCAATGGCTCTTGAAGGGAAAAAATCATGTCGAATGATAGCATTTCAGGGGTCGTACATAAATTACGAAAGAAAATCTTTTTTTCCACTCTAGCAAAAACGTTTTTATTCAAAATGATGTACAGTTCCCAATCATCTTTAGAGATATTTGTGCAATGTCGTATGATGAACTCATCACCTCATTAGTGTATGGGGCAAATTTTACTAATTGGGAAAGTGTATGACAGTTGTATACAAATTAAAAATGTGTAACTTTTTGAAAATTAACAAGAGAAATTGTTTCTTAATGGAGTCTTATTTCAGACCTGATTCTGAACATTTTTTAAATTTACATTGTCCATTTATCTCCAATAGATAAAGCCTGTTAACACCTTTTTGGGACACCCTGTATATAAGGGTTAGAAGTTGCGAGAAAAAAATCTAAGTGTCAATGGAAACTAACTATTATTCTTTAGTTGCTAAATGATTTCATATAGGTGCAGTTTCAAAAAGTTTTTTTTTTTTTTTTTTTTTTTTTAATGTACATAAACAATAAACGGGTAGGTTTGATGACATACTTGTAATGTTTCACTAAACCTACATATAGAAGTTTATAATATTAAAATTATTATAACATATCCTGCCATATTAATTCAGAGAAATAAGTTATAATCTTTATTAACTATTGCCAATATTATTTCGCAAATGCATTTCTCAGGTGGATCTTTCTAAAAAGTTTGATCTTAAAAATAAATTACAACTTTCAAAAAATCATAAATGTATTTAATCATGAAAAATCTGTAAATATGAAGATCTTTATAAAGCAAACCTTGAAATGCAAGGTTTTGCATTATACAGATCATTCACATATATCATTAAACATCCCAAGTAAGCATATTAAAATATAGCTGGAACACATAAATATAATGCTTAAAAATTTTTAAATACAAATGCTACTTTAAAAAACAAAAATATGTAATTTATTTATTTACTGAAAAAAAATGAAATTACTAAAAGGATTAAAGTTTGTTTAACAATATATTGATTTTGATTTGTTTTAGAATTTGCGATCTCTCAACAAATAACTTTTCTTGCAGCCTGTGAACAGTTAATAATTTTACTTTGGTTACACAGTCTTTTTTCTAAATTTCTTCACATACTAAAAGTTTTTCAATTTTCTCTTCAGCATTTGATTCTGTTTCAGAATTGTTTTCCACTGGTTTTGAAACGGAGAAAATTATTTCAGCACTGGTCAAATGATTAACAATTTGTGACTTATCATCAATTACCAAAAATTCAAAATGTTTTCTTCATGCAGGTGTGCAAACTGAGTAGTTCTATTTTGTGCATAATGCATTAGTTCAGCAGTTTTGATTTTAACTAATGATGGCTTAAATCCAGTTCCAAAATTCAGTTTCAAAATAGTGTTAAATTGAGAAAATTCTTCCTCCCCTACTTCTCATTGACTGTTTAAAAGTATACTGCTAAGTAAAGTTAAGTAAAGTTTACTGCTAAGTTGAGACAAATTGCGACTGACTCTGAAATCTTGGTCATTAAACAATATTTACAGTTGCAAAATACGACTAACGACTGCTAATTTTGAGCCCTGTATATATATTTTTTTTCTTTTTATAAAGCTTTGTGTTTGTTTTTCAAATCCCAATCAAGATGTTTAGGGATCTAAAAAGTAAATCCAATCACTTGATTTCTTTAAATTGTTAGTAGAGGAATTAATTTTTATTCCACTAGTTTTCTAATAGAGATGGTATTTTCTTTTCCTCTTTTATGGTGACAGCATTTGCAATATCTTTGGTTCTACATAAAAATGTTAAAGACAGAAAAAGTATGTCATACTCATTAGAGTTGTCAGCCTAGCATGACAAAATGTGTCATCATGCCTGTGTTAAAAGGTTAATCATTTGTTTTAGTAATTTATTTGTTTCTGTTCACTTTTTTTAATGGTTAGATGAATATTTAGATCATGGAATGCTTTTTAATAAATAAATACAGAAAATCAAAAACTTTTGCAGATAAAATTGCTCAAATCATTTTAAACACTTATTGCTTTAAAATTACTCTGATTATTGAAACTGTTGTATAGGTAAAAATAATAACAGAAAACACACAAGTAATTGCTGTCTGGTAAAACAATTAAGGTTTATGCTTTTCAAATTTTCTGTAACTTTTAACAAAAAAACAAAAAAGAAGAAGATGAATATATATTAATTCTTCAGTAATTGATGTTATATCATTTCTAGCTACAAGAATTAAATACGATTTGCCTTACACTTTTAAATACATATAATGCTAATTAATTTTCTTGATTCAGTACTAAACATTTTCAGTCTACTTTTATCTTGAATGATTTGTTGTGAATGAAAACATATACAGATTTAATTTAAAAAAATTATTTTTGCTTGACAGACATTTAATTGATGTAGATTTTTTTTTAAGTCCAATTTACCCTTTTTAATTTCCTTCTAACATTCAATTGATTTTTTTAATATATATCTTGAATGAAATTTTATATAAAGAGGTTTATTATAATTACTGAAGGAAAGAGAAGCACATGAAACACAATTGACAAAGATGTCTCAAACAAATAAACTCAAAGCATCTTTGTTATTTCAACTATTTATTGCTAACTATTTGTTTCAACTATTATTTGCTTTTTTAATTTATCAAAAAAAAAAAAAAAAAAAAAAAACTTAGTGGAACTTTTTTTTAAAGGAACACCTGTTATATATTGATTTTCACCACAGCTGCTATGAAGCACACATAGCAGAGCTGCCAACCTTAGGAAGAAAAAAGAACAGAATAGTGGCCCAAATCTTCAAGGAAAAAGAGGATTTTAAATTATGTCAACTGCAGTAAAACATGGCTTAATGAAGTATTTTTGTTTAAAATGAACTAATCCAATACATATATATCAATTTAATCCCTTCTCAGAAGCTACCTTGAGAAGCAAAACACAATAGATTTTTCTAAGCAGTTAGATTAAATTGACAGCCAGCACTTTTAATGAAAAATCTGAATTATTCTTATGCATCTAAAATGTTACTACAACACATCTTATAAGAAAAGAGTACAAAATAGCATTTTATACAATAGTACTTGCAGTGTGGCATTAAATAATTTATAGCTAAAATATTACTTTTACAGATCTAAAAATGGTAATCAACTTGACTCATTTGTAAGCAAAGAAATAAACTTGATTTAAAACAGTACAATTTGTGTTCAGCTGCTAAAATTATTATTGAAACTTACTTTTGTTTCAGACTCTATTTTATGGACATTTTCTGAAACATTATTTTCTGTTTCATTATATGAAGAAATAGATGTGTAATCAGGAAGTTTTGGCTTGACTTGCTTTTTAGGTCGAATTCGGGGTTCAACTGTAAATCCATTTTAAAAAAGTTTATTAAAAAAAAAAAAAATAAACACAATGTATAAGCTAAAACATATTTATTTTCAGTGTTATTAACTTAAATGCACCTTTACAAAATAATTTGAAATAATTTTTATATACACTACAAAATTATGAAAACATTAAATACTCCTTTTTAATATATACTACTTTATCAGGGTTTCTACAGATTTCACAGCTTTTGCTTCCCTGACTTTTTTATCTAGCGTGCTTTCCTGAATTTTGTGTTTCTATTTTTAATATTACATCCTTTTATTAACAACTTTTTATATATTTTGCCCCTTCTTTACAAATAATAATGTAATAATGATAATAAAATCAATATACACAAAAATATTATTTGACATCACTGGATTCAAACAAAAACCCTGTTTGATAATAATTTAGGATAAAACTAAGAATATTTCAACTGAACAAGATATGTTAATAAAGGACGCATTTTAAAATTATTTATAAGGTTAAATAAGAAAATGAAAATAAAACAATTTCTACAATTAGGTTCAAACAGGAAGTATTTTCTTGATTTTGATGCAAAATTCAAATATTCTTGCATTTTCCTGACCTTTCTTCAATTTCTTCAAATTTCCCTGACTTTTTTCCCAAATCCCTGACTTTCCCTGATATTCCCTGACTTTCCAGGCCTGTAGAAACCCTGTTTATTTTATAAAAATTAACATTTTAAGAGGAAAAAAAGCTTAGATTATACTTACAATTTATATATTATACTTACAATTTATAGATTATACTTACAATTTATAGATTATACTTACAATTTATAGATTATACTTACTTCTTTTTTCAAATTATCAAATTCTATAAAAATTTGAAGATCAAAATCTTATTAGCAGAAGGTTCCAAACAACTGTGCCATAAAATAATGACTTCCTAACAAGCAAACTCTTATTATTTTTTTAAGAGGTATACAATCATAAACCATGTCATATATATATATATATATGTGTGTGTGTGTGTGTGTGTGTGTGTGTGTATATGTATATTATTATTATTTTTTTACGCAGTACAAGATCTTTTTTATATTTTTTTACAATTGCAAAAAGTAAATATGTATGTTTCGCAGAATTTTTTAATTAAAAACTGAAATATAGTATGCCAAACCCAGTCTAAATCATGAATTCAAGCACACTTACAGGGAGATTCCTCTTCTTCTATTTCCTCGGAAACTGATTTTCTTTTTTGAATATATTCTTTACATGAAGCTACATATGAGGGAGATGACTTTATTACATGAATGAAGAAATAAACCAGACGAAAAGGAAATAAATCTTGGCACCTAAAAAAATAAAACAAAAAATACACAAAGGTAAAATAAAAATTAAACAATACTAATGTTATTCTATTGAAAAGATTTAAAATGTTATTTTGTATTTTAATGTAGGAAAGAAAAACAAGTTCCACTGTTCCCTTAAATGAGCTTTCTTAAATATAAGTCATGGAGAAATGGTAAGACTTTAAATAATGACTTCCCATTTATTCTTATAGTTGTTTTGATTGACTATATTTTGCAATTTCTGCAGTAAATCATTATCTTATGAAACTTCTGAGAAAAAAAATATAGGCAACTTTAAAAAAATAACTTTATTCTAATGAGAATTCAGTGAAGACAGAAACAAATAGTAATTAGATGTGCATCTACATGAGTATGCATCAAATTTTACAAGTGGTTTTTCATTTAACACATCACTAAATATGTGGGAGGTTTTATGTTTGTCATGTTAGAAAACACTGTATTTCTAACGCATGTCAATTCTGACTACTACATCAAAATCATGTTGTATAAACTTTCAAATTACTAACATTAAAGATTACAATAAATTTTTTGACTGGATGACCGTAGTAGGAAGGGGATAAGCAGTAGCTTTCTTTATTTTTTTTTTTTTTTTAAAGGAAAATTTTAGGTATAACATATTTCACTAGGTAATAATATTTGGGAATTCCTTACACTTGGAAAAATGAAAAGAGCATAATCTAAAAATAAAGTAATTTACTTAGCTAAAGAAATTCATAATACCTTGGTTTTGGTAATAAAGATACTGCTTCTGATACAGTAGCATCTTCGTCTATTTTAGCATTTTTACTTTTTCTCTGATTCTTTGCTTTTTTTCTAATTCTAGATAAAACAACTTCTTCCTAATTAAAATAAAACACAAAACAATTTCCAAAATCAATAAAATAAAGATTTTTTTCTGATGATTGAAAAATATAAACCAATCAAATTATAAATACTAAGCAATGATGAATTATGATATTATAGCAGATCTTAATCATAAAAAACTATTAATTTCAAAATGCTTCAATGCTTTGTAAGTAAAAGGTGGTGCTGATCACTGCAGATAAGTGTAGCACAATTATTTTTTGTCTCAATAATATGTGAATGCAATGCATATAAATTAAAATAAGCATTTTTCCCTAATTTGACTTGAAAGTGTAAACAAATCGCAAGCATACTGTGCATGAGAAGTACAAGCATGTGTAATGGAAAAGTCCTTTCAGTTATAGTTATAAGATGGTAGTCCAATTGCAGACACACATACTGTACCATTTTTTGAGTTATAAATGGAATCAGAAATAAATAGATATTTATCAGGGGCTCAATAAAGAAAATTAGAATTGATATTTACTGCTTTATAATCGATTTAGGAATCACACAGAATTAACATCCACACTTTCTTTTAGTAAGCTTTTGCTTTTATTTTATTTTTGCAACAGATACTGTCTGTACTATGAGAGAATTGACAAGCTACAATCAATCAAGTGGTTATAAAGGTAAATAAGGTACACCTAAATGCATTTTTACAACATAATATTATTATTTACACATATACAACATAATATTATTATTTACACATATAACATTTACACATAATTGAAGAAAAACATAAAAAATAATTGTGATCTTAGTTTTATGAATTACTGGTTCAAACATTGAAGAATTAATCACACAATGTAGAAAAGAAAAAATTAAATATCTGCAAAAGTGATTGCAGTCATTCAATTTCTTACCCATTCCCCTTCCCAAATGAAAATTTAAGCATCAATAGGTTTCTAGCACATATGAATAAGACTGACTAATTTCAAAAGTAGTGGTATTACAATACACATAACCTGTTAGTAAAACCGGTGGTTACTTTTTTAATATGTCACACAGTTGAGTATGAATGCATTTTATATTCATTTTAGAAGTTTCAATAATGTAATGCAAAGTATTTTTTCATTAAAAAAATTTTTAGCCACCCAGAGGAAGTTGTCCCAGCCACACATGCCTGCCCTTACGAAAAAATTAAAATTAAAGTAAATTTTGTGAATTTCATTACAGTTAAGAAACTAAATTTTTTTTACAAGTGATAAAATTATGCAACAAAATTCCACATATACTTTCTTTTTAATTCTTTGAAATAATGTATAATTATTGCTAATGGGAGGAAAAGCAGTGTTTTTAAGGGGTAAACTTTAGAAGTAGGATATTTCTGTGACATTATTATATCACATTTTAGAACATATTGTAAATTTTTAAAAACAATTTCCAGTGATACATAAGAAAGTCAATACTTCCCCCCCCCCCAATTCACCAGGTGCAAAAGATATTATCCTTGGCCAACAAAAAGCACAAAAACAGTGTTAAATTGCAGCCAAAAGGTCTAGCTTCCCAATAATGAGAGGTTATAGAAGAGGCATGAAGTGCAGGGCACTTCAGAAGGTGTTCAGCAACTATCATCTTGGCATCGCAGCAGTGAGGACACAAGGAGCAACTCATGGCATTGATTTAGTGAAGGTAAGCAGCGAGACAGCCATGCCCCGTTGCCAGTCTAAAAGCTGTGACCGCATGGTCTCTTGGGTGTTCACGTAACTGGTGGATGGAGAGATGACAGGGTTCACCCTTGGTCAAATCTTCCAGCTCAAGCCTTTGGAGATGTTTAAATTTTATAGTTATAAAATGTGCAGCTGATTTGTAATAATCAACTGGACTGCACAAGGCTTGAATAACATTGGTGGCTTTTTTTGCTAGTTCATCTGCCACCTCATTACCATGTGTTGCACAGTGAGATGGAATCCAGTGGAGCACTATTTTCTTAAACCTCAGTAAGTCCCACAGAAGGAGTTGGCAGTCCTTAATGGCTTTCGAAGTAGGTGTTTAGTCGGAGATAAAAATGGAAGCTTGGGAGTCCAATAGGATTACTGCCTGGGAGAAATCAGAGTGGTGCATTTTTAGAAGCTTAAGCAAGTCACGGATTGCCCTTACCTCTCCATTAAATGCAGAATCAAACATTCCCAGAGGTATGTAGTGGGGGAAAAGTTCACTGTAAATTCCAGCTTCAGCTCTTTGGTTCATAGAACTTTTAGAACCGTCTGTGAAAATTCACAACCAGTCTTTACTGGGGTAGCGAGTATGAATTGTCTCCGTCACTACAGAAAAAAGAACTTTGGTGCAACTCTCCGACTTAAGAACATGCTGGGAAAGATCCAAGTGAAATGGAATATCTTGAAATTCTAAAGGGTTAGAGGGTGGGAGGAATGATTCTGGGCAGATATTAAAGTCAATCAAGGTCTTCTCTCTGATTACGCACTGGAGGAAGCCATCCTGCATTTTTAACATTCGTGGGCCACAGACAAAGGAAGAAAATCAATACTTATACTCTGGAATTTCCATTTCCATTTTTTTAAATCAGAAATTAAAATATTAATAATTTCACTGTGTAACAGGAATTAGTTAAAGAAAAGACTAAGATAATTTTGATAGAAAATAATCAACAAATTTCAACAGTTGAAAAAAAAAAAAAAAAAAAAAAAAAAAAGGATTTTTGAAAAATTCTTGATGTAACATTGATGTAACACTTTTCATTGATGTAACATTGAAAAGTATTATTATATTGTAACTCCTGCCTTAATAATACCTCCCACTAAGCAGAAACAGATTTAAATAAAAACATTTTCTAGTAACTGGTCCCATTGTCTGGTTTTGAAATACACCTGTATTCAATGGTGTTCCGCAAAGGAAAATTTTGATCACTTCTGATTAAGACAGTTTTATTCCATTCACTATACTGTTCAGTATTTATAAATAGAAATTCAAAGACAGAAATTTTTACATCTTGAAAATATTTTATCAATTCAGTGTACGAAATTACATAGTTAAAATATATAGTTAAAGCTGTGAAAAATAAGATTTAATCTCTAATTCACACTGATGTAACTCCATATGCATAAATATGGTAGAATCTCCTTATAACAAAGTATATCTACAACGAAATTTCTCCATAAAATGAAATATTTAATCGGAACGTAACTCTCAGGCTTAAATAACATTAAAAATACTCTCCATATAACGAAGTGCTTGTCTCCCAATAATGGATTTTTCTTGACTTGTTTTTGAGATTTTTTGTCATTTTTGAAGAAAATTTCAAATTTCTGAACATTCAATTTACACAGACCACCTGTTGAAACCACCTGGCACAAGTCAAAACCACATATACTGAAATGCTACAATCATTTGAAACCATTAGAAGAGATTTACAAATGGAAGAAAATGTGCCTGACTATTTTCACCACACTTTTGAAATGTGAAAATTTTTATGAAAGTTTAACATTACGGAATGCAAAGCAATGTAAAATAACAAACTTTTTCAAGTAAGACAAACATAAGTAGGAATACATATTTTATTCACTAAATTCAAATATTGTCTTTACTTTTGAACACTTTATTTACTCACTGAAAAGTAAGAACACATAAATTTAACAAATTTATAATATACACTAATTTATTCAATTGAAAGTCATAATTAAATACTTTTAAACATTGAATTAACTAAAAAGTTCTTAATATTTACTGAAATAACACTAAAAATCTCTGTACAACGAAATTTTTTCTATAGCGAATTTGGAATTTGTTAACAGGAACCAAGAGAGTTCATTATAGGAAGATTCTACTGTATATAAAAGCTTAGTGTTTACTTTTTAAAAAATTTTAAGGGAAAAAATGTTAAGTTCTACAATATGACTTACACAAAAGCTGTACAAAATAGATAAAATTGGTAGTATTTAATACATAGTTATTAAATTTCACTTTCAAATAAAATTAAATTTAAATTAGCTGAAAACATTATGCAAATACTAACTGGTTGCTTTCAGTTAATTTAGATTTAATTTTATTTGAAAACTGAAATTTAATAACTATGTATTTGTCATTTAATAATCAGTTCAAATAGTAATTATTAAAATAATAATAATAATGAAGAGCAATACATACTATTTCATATTTCTTTTCCCAATAGGAAGACCAGAAAAACAAATATTGGGCAAAAGTAGCAAGAAAGAACAAAAATATAATCATTTCAAGAAGACCCATGTTTCTAACACGCCTATAATAATAAATAGGTACCCGCCAATCAGGCAGTCCTGTCTTGAGAATGAGATCATACCTGAAAAAATTAAACAAATTAGTTTTTAAAAAATAGTCATGAATAAATCATATATATGATATTCCATAATATTTATGAAATAGGTAAAAAAAATTAAATAATCTGTAATTCAATAATAATCTAAAAAAAAGTTATGCTGTACACAAAGCATTTAAACAAAATTATAAATCAAAATTGTTTGCGCCTTCTTTTCTTCATAATTCAATTTGAAAGCTCTGTATTATGTTTACATAAGGCATTACGAAAGGATTTAATTTATGCCTAACACAGTTTTTAAGAATTAAAAAATACTTATATACGTTTTACGCCTTTCATCATTTCGAAGAACATCAGCCACTGCTGCAATCTGAAAGGAAAAAAAGAAATGTAAATTAAATATATGTCATAGACAGAAAAAAAATTCATTTACAAGCATGATAATATGAAAATAAACACTCAAAAAACTGGTGTTAAAAGATAAAATAAATAAAAACTTTGTGAAAAAAACACACAGAAGTAACCTCTTTTTTTTTCTTTTTTTTTTTCACATTTTATTTATTTCATGATAATAATACTTACTCTCCTGAAAGTTTCTTCAGCATTGGAATTTTTATTCTTATCAGGATGGTACTGTGTTGAAAGTTTTCGATATGCCTTCCTAATTTCTGTAGCGGAAGCTTTCTAGAGAGAGGGGAAAAAAGTTTCACTAAAAATATGTAATGTAAATAAATTTATTTTTAAAAAAAAACTTAATAGCGATTAAAATACACAAACACAGTACTGAATTCATTTTAACTTAATTTTAAAAGATGCAGCATTACCAACAACATTTCTTTAATTGCCAACTTTGATTTTATTATGTAAAATTTCAAAGCCTGGATCTTTTGTCAAAAAAATTGGCCAATAATTTTACCACAATTCTTTCTTTCTTCTTTTTTTTTTTAAGTTGCCCAAACTTTTCATTTTTCATATATTTCAAACCACACAGCAAAATACATATGTATACATTATATACTAGCCTGGAATGAGTATTTGGGGGGGGGGGGGAGGGGCAAAGGCGAAAAAGGTAGAATTTCGTGCAAAAATGCTTGATTTATTCACATACAATTAGCAAAAGTCCAAATTTCTGGGAAGTGCGCAGGACCCCTTGGGCAAGATTGACACAGGAGAATTTCATTTAAAAATACCTAATACTTTCTGAGAAAAATGATTAGGCGTTAAGGCACTTTTCTCCATAGCAAAGCATTGGAACTTGAATCTCCGCAAGCCGACTACAGAGGCCTTTTAAGCCGTATTTGAGGGACGCGAAACAAACATTTACTTAATTTTCACAAAATCTACAAAAATATTTAAAACAATTTTAGCATCTATAGTTTAAATTAACTTACCATCTACATAATTCTAAATTTCATTCTATTATACTGTCATTTTTCAGAAATGGGACAAAAATTTACTCAATTTTCACAAAATCTCAAAAGTAAAAAAAAAAAAAAAAAGTACTTTAACGCCTGTAGTTAAAGTGACCACCTATGATGATGCAAATTTTACTTCATTTTCTTTTGGTGGTTTATACTTCATGGGCAAATACTTACAAATTTTTAATACATTTTTGCAAAATCTCAAACTCTGAGCCAAATTTTCAAAAAATTCAAGGGCTATAATTTAAGGCGTATGATCACTTATTATGTCACTATATTTCGTTTTATTCGCTTAAATCGTTTTTCCGTGATGCGTGAACAACTATTTACTATGCATTTTTGATAAATTTTCACAAAATCTTAAAATTTAATCCTAATTTTCAAAAAATACCATGGGTAAAGTTAAATTTTGTATGACCCCCTACCATGTAACTAAATTTCATCTTATTCGCTAAGTTGTCACTATGTATTGCATGAACAAATATTTGTACATTTTGAACAAATTTTCGCAAAATCAGAGAATCTTTTAATTTTTTTTTAATCCGACACCTATAGTTTTAAGTATAATGATTGCCTATCATGTCACCAAATCTCACTGTATTTGCTTAAACTGTTATTACATGATGTGTGAACAAATATTTGCTCATTCTGAAAAAATGTTCGCAAAATCTCAGAATCTTATCAAAATCTTTTCAGAAAATTTGCACCTATTACATCACGAAATTTCCTTTCATTCTTTTTAGTTATTATTACATGATGCACCAACAAAAACTGTGCGCAATTTGAAATGATTTTTGCTAAATCTTGAAACCTAATCAATGTTTTTTCAAAAATCAATGTTTATAATTTAAATAACCTAATGACTGCCTATCATGTCACCAAATGTCACTTTATTCATTTAAGCCGTTATCATGTGATGCACAAACAAAAACAGCATCATGGACAGAATGACAGACAGACATTTTTTTTTTCCCTGTGGTACTAGATTCCCGGGCTCTTGAAATGGTTAGAAATCATAAAATTTTTGAAATCCAAGTAATGTGCAAACAATAGTCTAATTTTATTTATATAGATCTTAAATATAAAATATAAATAATAAAAATGATGAAAAAAAAATTTAATACATTTGGCAAATATCTCTTTTTGAAGTCTTTCTTTCCTTATGAGCAATTTCCTTTTCTTTATTTTATGTTCATCCAATAGAGAATAACAGCATGAAATATTTAGCCTAGAGAAAGTACTGACAGGTGAGCATACCTCATTACAGAGAAAAATCAACAACCTTTTCCAAAATGTCAGAAATATTTACACAGGTTGTACAATGCTACTTTATTTGATATGAATGAGCTTCATTAGAATCGAAATGTATAAAAAAATAAGCGAATGAGAATGTGAGAGCAAATAAAAGTGTTTAAACAAAATTTTCTACAAAACAGGCACACACAACACACAAGCTTCATACTACTTAACTTCACATATAGGGCTAAAGAGCATAAAAAGTCTAGCTCACAATTAGACCAGTAAATATGTATTTACAAAATAAGATTTTAAAATGAATATACTAACTAAAAATTAATTTAAGCAGACACACAAAAATAATATTTTTTTTATTTTTTTTTTATTTTTTTTAGAGGTGGTGGGGGAGGGGGGGGGAGAATGAAACTTTAAAATTTGGAAAATTAAACACATGAACGTGCAAAAGTATGAAACAGATAATCAAAGAATAGCTTTACACACACAAAGAAACACAGTATATTTTATTGAGATGAGTTCAAATATTAAAGTATAAAAGCATGTTATCCAATTAATAAAGTAAATTGTCAAGTAATCGAGTCATTCTAAAAAATGTCTAAGAACATGTAATTTTTTATAAAAACAATGATGGGGTTTTCACAAAAGTAACTATCAGTTTCTTACTTTTTTATCTTACCTTTATTTGGGTACCTTTTTAAAAATGTTCTAGACAAGAGTAGGGTGGAGTGAGATTGAAGGGGCTGAAGCCCGCCCCCCCCCCTCTCTCTAACACACACACAAAAACATTACATTTCTGACACCAGAAATATTAAACTTAATGAATCTGACTCCTATATGCAAACATATGCATGTTACAATTTTATTTTATTTTTAATACAAAAGAAGTAATAGATGCTACAAAAAAAGAAAACTGATGGTATTGCATATTATTTACATTAATTAGCATTTATTATGAAATGAAATTTTGCATTAGTAATTTTTAAGAAACTTCTTTGATAGAGGACCATAGATCCAGTTTGATAAACTTCAGAGCTGAGAATAGTCTTTCCATACTAACTTAAGTAGGAGGAAGAGCTTTTACTGTTAGGGCCGGGGTACCCACTCATCCAAGTAACGGCCATCCAATTCAAAAAATTGGAATAATGAAAGGAAATTGCAAATCTAAATTATCAAATAAATAACCAATAATATCAAATATAAATTTATAAATTACGTACTATAAATCTGCATAATTTGTAGATTACATAAATGTCAACATATCACAATGAAATAGAAAATATATTTAAAACAGGAAGTGAAAAAAATTTCAAAATATTAGAATACTTCAAAACATGGTTCAAAAAATTAGAATAATGTAAATAGTATAACTCGAATTTAAACTCGAAGGGTTTTTACATCCTAATCATTACTTTGTTGGTTGTATCAGCCGTAGCTTTAACGACAGGTCTTAAACGGTTTGGCATATTACGGTCTAAAGGTTCACAAATATTTTTATCAAAATTTGCCCATATGTTCTTCAAACTAGAAAAGTTCTTTTTCAGTAGCGGCCCACGGTCAAAACTGTTAGTGCAGCCGGAAGCATATGAGCACCCCCCCCCCCTTTCCTCTGGACAGGATTGGAAAATCTTAGTTACTGAATTCGAAAGTTGGCGGATTAAGCCCTCACCGAGGAAAGAAAAAAAAAAGAAATTACATAAAAAATGTAAGAGATCCTATTTTACTTCCATAAAATGGACATAAATTTCAGCCAGCCACTCTTATCCTCAAAATTGCATTAATCTGTGTCTGATTCGAAGTTTCCGTAGAATTTTCTTTTGTAACGATAACTTGAGAAGAAAAGAAAAAAAAAAGAAAACTTACTTATTTTTTATAAGTCAAATCAATCCTCCTTTCTTTTAAACATGCGAATCGGTCAGTGATGTCCCCATAAAAAGGCATTGTTTTAATTCAGATATCAATAATTTTAAATGCTCTTTAAAATTTCCCATGTTTAAAGAATTTTCTCGCTCGCCATGTCCTCTAAATGCCAGTTCTTGCTTACTTAAGAGCAATACTGCTTTGATGGGTAATTGTCCATTCATAAGCGTCTATTCAGGCTTACCTTCTTGATAAATTCAGCGATATAAAGTCGAGAGTTTTCCAAACATATATTCTCCTTACCCCCCTCCCTCACTTCTCGTCCGAGTCCGAGCCAATCAGTTAGTCGAGTTCTCAAGTTCACCTGCCGTTAAAAAATATTTCATCGGCTGTATCAGCTGCATACTCCCTATGCCGGAGAGGCTGCTTACGTAGTCTTTGTCATGGCAACGATGCTGCCAATTTTCTTTTCGGCACTCTGGGCTGAACCAAAGATTTTCCCAATTGACTTGCGGGAAGATTAAAGTGCTTTTTTTCTGAATGAGCGATCCGGCCACAAAACGTTTTTTTTTTTGTTTGGTTTTTTTCGGAGATTTTTTTTATTTACCGTAGGAATTCCACAATTCTAATCTGAATTTAGGAAAATTAGTAGAATAAATTATTTTAAAGTATGTGCTGATAATTTCAAGTGCAGCCCGGCTGTACTTGCTGTATCCCACAAGCCGCCACTGTTCTTTTTTGTCTCTGGGTGCAATTTCTTGGAAGTCGTTTTTTCATAATTCCACAGAAATTCTCGATGGGGTTTAAATTGGGTGAGTTTGAAGGCCAAGGGAGTACATTTACTTCCTTCTGTTAGAGCCATTTAGTTGTCGATTTGGAAGTGTGAAGACGCTGAAGCTTGCTGAAACACGAAATTGTCACCACATAAATCCTCAGATGAAGATATCATGAAGTGCTCAAGAATGTCTTGATACACTTCTGAATTGACCTTTGTGTTAACAAAACATAATCTGCTTGGGCCTTGTGCAGTCATGCAGCCCCATACCATGACAGAGGTCGCAAATTTCACTTAACGTTTTAAACTCTTTTCATCAAAGGCTTCTTGTTTAAGTCTTCAAACACGTATGCCTTGATTTCCATGAAATATACAAAACATACTTTCATCGCTGAATAGCCTTTGTTTACACCATTTAACTATTGCAACCTTTTGCTTAGCTGATAAGAGTGGCTTTGTCTTAGGCCCAAGCGATCTAAAACCTAATTTGTGAAGTCGTCGCAATGTTGTAGATTTAGAGGTATTTATACCCACTTCTTTCTATTTTCTCTGCAAATATCTCACACTTCGAAAGCGATGTTTTTTCACAATCATTTTTAATTTCCTTCCATCTCTTGCTGAAGTTACTGCTTTCGATTACTTTCAAAGTGTTTATTTTGAAAACACTTATTATTAGAATATTCTCTCAAAACTCGACTTACACTTGCTTGAGAACATTTCACTTCCTTTGCTATAAACAAATGTGTTTTTCCTTCTTTGTGCAAGTACACAATTTGAAATTTTAGTTTCAGATAAGTTGCTCTTTCATCCCATATTAAGCAAATACTGAACTAAAATCAAATGCCAAATGATTTTTCATTTTCAGCAGAACACATTTTATAGTCTTGCAGCTGTTCTCTAAACCAATAGGAAAACAATTGTATATTTTAATCTTTTGAACCATGGTATCCAGATATTCTAACGTTTTAAATAGTTCTAATATTTTTAAATAGCTAATTATTAGTGTGACAAATCAAAATAAACATTTAGTTATATTTACAACTGTACAGAAAATATTTAGACACTTTAAATATTTTTTTCTGAACAGAGTATGCAAATTAACACTCTAGCAACAATAAAAATCCATTATTTTTTACATTATTCTAATTTTTTGAATCGGAGCTGCACATATGTATGCTTCATATTTCAATGATGATGATGAACAGATTGAAGAAGTAAAGTAGTAAGAAAATAAGCATTATTAATGCAATTATAATTTAAAATTCAAGCAAGTACTTTCATGAAATCAAGATTTCTCCGTGACATATCTGGGTGCTGCGGCACACACTTTGAGAACCCCTGTGTTTGGGCTACTTCTTTTTACAGGATAGATTTGTATAAGATAAAGTGGTGTCTTACAAGAGCAATCATATTTCTCCCTTTTCTTCAAGGGTTGTGTAGAAATCTTGTTTGTATTTTTTTTTTTTTTTAAATATCCAAAAAAAGATTCTTCGTTCTTTATTTTTATTCGTTTTGCTGTAACCTTTTCAATGTACTATCCAAGTATTTTTCAAAATCTAATTCATCATTGGAAGAGGATGATAGAAACTCCTTTGCAGTAATCCGACTGTCCTGATCTGAACATGCCAATTGTTCTGAGAATAATTTCATTCTTAGTGTAAAAACCTTACACTATGTGTGTCATTAATTTTTTTCAAGCACTTTCTCCTTGGGGTCTATGCCCACCTAGTGTGTTAATTATTTTGTAACTATATTTTATCATTTTCAATAATCAAGAATTTTATGTAAGGTAAACGCACCAATAGTGGGCCCCTTAAGGGTATTTGCTCAGTTATTATTTAAATTTTAGAGAAATTTTGTTGATCTATATTTTTTTATGGTTGTTTGAACTCTTACCTAAAATAATAATTACATGAAAGAGCAAAATAATTGCTATATATTTTTTAATAAATTAAAAACTTAGATCACTTCTGTGCACCAAAAGTGGGCATAGCAAATTTTTCATGTACCAGTAGTGGGCATACCAAAAGTGGGCCACCCAAATTTGTTGATTGTACTAAAGAAAAAATAATAAAATCATTATATACTGTAATAATAACATAGTTCACTATAAAAAATTCAATTAAAATGGCTTTGATATAAATTAAAATCCTTATTTAAGGAACTTAGTCACTACATAAGAGCATACTAAAAGTGAGTCACCCAGATTTATTAAACGTGCTAAAGAAAAAAAGAATAAAATCATTATATATTGTAATAATAACATAGTATACTACAAAATATACAATATAGCAACTTGATATAAATTAAATCTTTATTTTAGAATTTAATTGCATAATATTTACATTTTTTCTTTAACAGCCAACTTTTTGTGAAAGGTGTATGTTAACTGTCGGTCTTTAATTTTAAGTTCTGGTTGAGGCATTATAGATATTACATCTTTATAGGTTATATTGAATACATCATTTTCGATAATTATTAAATCCTTTTTGACCTTTGCAGACTTCAACCTCTGAACATTTATAACCTTTCCTTGTATATTTTGTATGATACACAAATACACATATTTTTGTGTGTTTCTTTTTCCCCCCCATCAAAGACACAAGAACAAATTGGCCTTCTTTTAACTGTGACATATCAAAAATGGGCATCCCTTCTTCATCACTCTCGCTACAATCCAAGTCTCTTGATTCATTTACAGTAGAATCATTAAATGAAACTGAAGACGCTGATGAACATTTTCTGGTTCTTTTTGTGTAGTTGATTTTCTTTTGTTCACTCTCCATTTTCCTCCTTTCTCTTTCTATTTTTCTCTTTTCTTTTTCAGCAGCTTTTGCGTTTTTAGCATCTTCTTTCTTCTTGTGATACATAATCATTTGTGGTGAAGTAACTACAGCAGGAAGTTTCTCATACTTTCTCTTTTTTCTATTATCATTTTCACTCTGTGGCCAGAAAAGAGACCTCTTAAATGGTGATGGAATAATTTTTGATGGCCCAGCAATGGGACTGTCATTGTTTGCTTTTTCAGTTTTATTGATATGTTCAGTGATTGCTACCTGATCAATTATAGACCCAACGTGTTGGGATTCTACAGTCCATAAAAACTTCAGTTGACTCTTGAACATCTATATCCATTTCTTTTTCTGAAGTTTCAACATTAACCTTATTAAAAGGCTGAAAAAATTAAGACTGTATCAATTTTTTGTTTTTTTAAATTGTACATTTTTAAATATAAAAATTTATGTATGTTATAGCTTAAATTAGATAAAGACTTTGCTTCCAACCACAAGTAATATAAATCTGTTTGCTCTACAGGACCCTTCCATTCTTCTACATTTTCTAGAAATGCTTTCAGCTTTGCTTCACCAATTTTTGATTCCAATATTCTTAAAAAATGATTTTCTTCCTTCTTGATCGGTGATGCTGCTCTTTGAGGATTTATGCCCTTTGAGACAATCACTTTTTTGAATTTATTTCCCTTGGAACAATAACTTTCTTTGGATTCCATGGAAGTATTGATGCTTTTGTATTTGATTTCCATCATTACTTATTCGAAAATTTGAAACTTCTTGTTTCCAAATTGTTTTCAGGGCATGAAACACAGAAACATCCATGGGTTGAAGAAGATGTGTTGCATTTGGAAGTAATGCCACCAACTCAATTTCATGAGCCATACAGAAAGTGCTAAGCTGCAGTGCTTATAAAAATATGCTTTCAAAAATTTTAAATATCTACGCCTGACATGCTTAATTTTAGCCAAGAACATAAAATTTATCATGTGAGAATAACCCCCATTAGTGTACCAGTAGTGGGCCAGGTGGCCCACTACTGGTTCTAATAAAAATAAAGCAAATCTAGTTATACAACAAGACTGTACAAGATATAACTTCTAAAATACGCACTAGAAAACTGTGTATTTGAAAAAAAGTGTATGCTCCAGTAATGGGCCACCCAGGCCCACTACTGGAACATTTAGTAAAATAGTGTTCCCAAAATGGGCCACCCTTAAATATCTATAAACAGTAATTATTATTTAATTAAATAATATTTTATAATCTAGTCAGTATATAATTAAATAATATCAATAACAATTCATTTTGAAAACAAGTAGAATGTATGCTAAAAAAGGAGCTGAATGAAAACTTGCCTCTTAAGAAAACCACTAAGAACAGGTTTAAAATGCTTCTTTCAGAATTCAACTTCAGCAACAAACCTTCTAGTTCCTAACTAAACAGGAAATAAAGACTGCGCCATTGGTATTTAATTAGTAAGTGTTTCAGCCAATCACAGGCAGATCTCTAATCTTATTGGAACATTTTAATTTCTTGTTTTTTGAATAAAACATCCAGGTGGCTCACTACTGGTACGTGGCCCACTATTGGAGCACTTACCTTATATATGTGTATGAAAAGTGAAGAAATAAGTTATAGATTTTACTGTGTGAAGTATTATAATACAACTTTTGCCAATGTCTGATTTGATGTATTGATAAAATACAATTATTAAAATATTACTGAACATTTTTTGGTGCCATGTTTATGACAATTGAAAAATTTGAATTAAATTTTCACAATTAATTCCTATCCTAAATTTATCTTTTTGTGACCTTCAGCAACCTTGCAGCAACAACCTGCCACAAATTTCTCATAAATTTTATGAAGTTCGATCCTCTAACATTCCAGATATGAAAGAAATTTTGTTGCAAGTTGTTTCCCCAAAGATTTTTTGACTACAGCATTTTCTATGTCTGAGAAAAACGCCCATTTTTGTATGCTGCACCATCTTTATTTTGGGTGTGGCATAAATGAACAATTCAACTTTGGAACAAAATATTCTGGATTTGCTACATCAATAAGATAAATAATAACAAATGGGAATTTTTTGGTGGCAATCTGAGATGGCATGAACCCCCCCCCCCCCATAATGCTAGGTGTGACAGCTTCTCAGAGATTTGCTCTCAAGCGGTTTTAATGTGTATTCATGCTACATTTGAAGAAAAAACACCCCAAACTCCAGACCGTTAAATAGACAGCCTTGTGTAATAGGATAAATTGAATTAAACTTCCATTCTAGATGATTCTGAAACCTGTTGTGAAATTCTTAGTGAAAAATGATTCCAAATTTTGTCTGTAGATGGAAATGAAAAAGTTATGCCATAATGCCAATTATGAAAGCTGGAAACTTTGATAATATGCAAAACATTATTAGCTACCATAAATTTTAAAATTCACTTAATAAATGTGAAACTTAATTTTTTCAATAAAATGATTAAGCTGAGTATTTATGTTCAAACATTAAAATGAAATCAATAAGTAATAAATATATACATAGAGGTTTCTTTTACACACTGACACTGTGACTTTTGGAAATTAATATTTTATAAACTATTTTGAGACAAACTAACACACATTGTTCGCATGTTGAAATAATACTGTACAGGTAAAATTTTGAAAGGTACCATTTTAAAAAAAGAAATGGAAGTTTTATTGTAACACAACTGTTGCACCGGGTTGCCATTCAAGCGAGTAACCGACTCCATGGTTCCAGGTTGCTATAGAGTCAGATGGTTTATACTCTCTTTGGGAGTGAGTGGCAAAGGTGAAGAAAAGAGTAACATAAGAAAAAATAGAACAGCTTGCAGTTATTATTATGTTTTATATATAGATTCGATTTATATGTTTTGAATTTAGAAATGTGGTTTTACTTGTAAATATTGTAAACTAAAGTTTCAAAATTTTGTAAATAAATGTTATTAGTGGAAAGAACCTATTTGTCAAATTAATTCGGCAGTCTCATTTATTTAGATTAAATGAGTAGTTTTGCCAGGGTTGGTTTGCCATCTGTTGTCGCCGACAGATATATATTTTTAATTCGATTTTTTGGATGTTGGTGCAAAACTGTTAAAACTGCTTTTGTTTTTCACCTTAAAATATATTTAAATAAAATGGACTGGGATCTTCAATGGAAAATTTAGCTTCTTCTACATAAATTACTTCTAAAATGTTACATGTATATAATGTGTATTTTAAAAATGCATGTTATTTATATTTTTTCAATTCAGAAAGTGCTTTGTATTTAATTTTTTGAATCAATGCGTTTCATATCAAAAATACAATTTTGATGTATTTTGCCTTATTCTGCTTCTTTGTTATTTTACAAACGTTTTTTTGACCAACATCTAACTCCCTTAATCACCGGAATTTTTTCAATCTGTTTTAGTGAAACTAAAAAATAGTGAAGCAACTTCGCTTTGTTTCTAAAAATTGTGAACAATGGCAAACTCGTAAATCTTAATATTAATTAGCCATAGTGAGCTATTCAGCAATTAGTACTTTATTTGAAAAAAAATTATAGATCGATCCAATCATGATAACTGATAATTACAACCTATTTTTATTGGTAAGAAACTTTTACTATGAAGTCGGAAGAAGGAAAAAGGGGAAGATGCTTATTTAATTAATAAATAAAGAATTCTTACTGGATCAACACCTAAAACATCGTAGAAGTTTTGAGGGGTATTTTCAACTAAATCAAATAACTCCAAATCTTCTGTAGTCCAACAATCTCCATGATGGATCATATATAGAAAAATGAAAAATACGCTTGAACACTTCATCTTCATAGACTAAAAAATGTGACATGCAATGACCACATTAACAAGGAACACGTTACAGGTGAATTTACAATCATATCAACATTTCCTTAGACGACAAGGTACACACTGTTTGTACCTTCCACAAACAGCTGGTATCGGAAGAAAGATGGAATAAAAAATTGTTCTTCCGCATACATTTCCTCGCAAATCCGCTTCGCTGTCAACAACAAATCAAATCTGATGAAAAATTCCTCTTGGAAACTTCTTGAAATCTAACGGCATGTACTTAAGTTATTGCGCATACATTTACTAAGATCGCGCATACAATCCAGAATCCATGTTGCTTCGAGAAGCAGAAATGATTAGACCCATGGACGTATATTGGAAAGGACCTCCAACGCCAATGGCATTCCTTCCCTGAAAACGGACCTAACGACCGATGCAGTCGACAGATGGCGTTGTTGATTCACCCCCTACGCCTTTATTATAGGATAGCTGCTACAGAAGTTGGTTTTTTACTTTTAAATAGGTGAATTAAATATTTTTTTAATTCGAGATGGCCCATAGTGCATGTTTTGCTCCCGGGTGCACTTCCGGTTATGCGAGCCAAAGAAAAATATATGCTGAACTTGGATTAAAGAATCCTAGTTTTTTCAAAGCTCCCAACGTAAGCCTTGTTTTCCTTTTTTTTACACTTTTTCTATTGTTTAAATTGAAGTTGTATCGTAATTGTGTTTTTTGTTGAATAATAATTATGTTTTTACTTTATATAAAATCATATTTACATACTATTTGTCGAAAATTGCATTTTCTGTGTAAAGTATTCTACATTTTTTTTACGCAAAATTAAAATGAAATAAATAACTCAATCTGGCAACCGGTCTTAAAACTAGAATAAAATTAAACGCGTCATTTTACAAAAACATTTTCTGTCAAACGTTAACTATTTTAAGAAATTTCTATTCCTTTAAACACTGAAATCGGAATCTGATCATTGCGATTAAAATTAAAACAAAAACTAGATTAGAGAAATGTATTCTAACAATGCAATATTTTTCATATACAAGTCATTATTACTCGGTACATTTATTCAGAACTCTTAAAATTTAATTATAGTTATTGGAATAACTTAATAATATATGTGGAATTAATAAAAAACTTAAACATGCTAACAAAATTAAGATTTTTTTTTTTTCTGAAAGCTTCATTGTTGCACTATGTATTAATTTAGGAAATCGTAGTTTTATCTCTTTTTATCGATATAATACTCCTTATTTATAGTTCTCTTTAGAACCAGAACACTAAACAAGCTATTAAAAACTGGTAATTTTTATATGACTTTTATTTAATTCAGGAAAAGATACAAAATTACAACATGTGCATAATTTCAATGGCTTTCTGTGGCACTTACTTATGTGTAAGCAGTACAACAGTTGTACTAGACTAATTCAACTATGTTTTCTTTATTCTGTTTCATTATCAGTCTTGGTTCATCAGTTTATATGACATTCAATTTGTACAAAAAAATATAGAGTTCACTAAAATAAAATTACTATTTGTTTATGTAATGGCCACTAGATGGCAGCATCACTTATGGGGAATTAAAATGTATTTAATTTATTTGAAATTCTTATGAATATTTTCTTTATTAAACATTTATTTAATGAAAAATCAATTCAAAATATATCTTTCTGAATTTAATTAGAGCTTACTTTCTACCTTTTTTTAATGTATTGTGCATGCCTATGAACAATATTCAAAGCTTAGTTCATTGTTTTGGGGACATCCTGTTTAATTATTATGCATAATTGACTGTGTGTGGTTCTTTCAGTTTTAAAAATAGAAGTAAATATAATTATTTTATTTGTTCTTTGAAAATTAAATATATTAAAAGATAATTCAAAACTGAATAATATTAATGTTTTGTTCTTTAGCCAAATTCAAGAATGCAAGTCTACAAAGTCACAAATTTTCATTTTTGACTGACCACAATTTCTAATGTAAAAAAAAAAAAAAAAATCTAGATAAGGCAATTAAAATTAAACACTTTTAAAAGGATTCGTCCAGGAACATGCAAATGTGTTCAGAAATTATAAATACATTAAATTCTCACAGATATAAAGCAAAATTGCATACACACATACATAAGCAATTACAATTCCAGAATTTCATAATTCAGTGTACTCAAGATAAATGAACAATAGCTGTATTCCAAACATTTAGTGGCACTGGACTTTTTACCTGTCTTTCAAAATTGTGAAAATGAGTACTCTTGTTGTGTTGGAGCACGTATTCAGATTTGTGTGCTTGTGCACGAGGAACCGCTTATAATTCCACGTCAAATAAAGGACAAACACAAGGGGTGGGGGGCAAATGCCTTGGGGGAGGACTTTTCTGGGTATCTAGCGCATATTCATGTTACATCTGAAGAAAACCGCCCAAAACTCCAGACCGCTAGACTGACAGCCCCATGAGAGGACAGAACCCTGCTCCTACACTTGAGCCAACATCTACCAATCTCGGGGTTTAACCACTCTGCTACACATTGGTGGAAATGAGTGTAATTTTTAGTTGCATGTGTACCTACTTTTTGATCATATTTTTACTTTTTGCATGTACGTACTTTGTACCTACTTTTTGATGATTGCAAATAAGGGTTTTGTGCAACCCCTTATTTGCATACCTGATATGTGCGTAATAAACATATGCTGCTATGAAACTTTGTCCAGTGTATTAGCATTTATTTCATATGAATAAACTTAATTTGTGGATTTTATGGCATGTAGTCAAAGATGTTCACAAATCTTCAGGAATTGGTCTTATCTTAAGCATGTTTTGAGCATTTAGATCTTATAAAAATTTATAATGACTAAGCTCTCTTAGTGGCAATAATATAAACACTTTGTGCTGAAACCTGTAGTGACAAATAAATTTCCTACTTCAATATTAAGAATTTTTTTTCCTGAAAAATATTCACAAAAATAATAATAGTAAATAAAATAAAATGTATAATTCTTAAACGCTTTGTAGGAAATAAAGTTCATGATTTTTAAAAGTAATATTGGAAAAATGTTCTCAAAGTACTCAAGCCACAAACAAATTAACAGCATTGTATTTTTATTACTTGTGCTATTACCATGAAATATAAGAAAACAAAACTTTTCAATTTTTAACCTCTTTAAATAATATAACAGGAATAGTGAAATTATAAAAATAATAAAATAAAACTATCAACTTCTCTTAGTGTCACAAAAAACTTGGGTGGTGAGATGTAATGAAGCACTAAAAGAAAAAAAAATATTTATTAATCTTAAAAATGCAGTTTAAATAGTTACAAAAACCTTGAGGATTACCACAAAAACTATTTAAATATGTATACATAACTTTTATTATTTATTTTTAAAAGCGTTATTATGTTTTTCAATTTCTAAATATGAATAAATAATTAATAACATGAAAACATTGACCTCTAATACATGGAATAAGCTTTTACGACATTATTTCTAACTTTTGCCGCTAGATGGCAGCATCAAAATAATCTCCTACTGAATCCATCCTACGGCCATCTTACGGCCCATCCTACGGCCAAAGAACAAATAAAATAATTATATTTACTTCTATTTTTAAAACTGAAAGAACCACACACAGTCAATTATGCATAATAATTAAACAGGATGTCCCCAAAACAATGAACTAAGCTTTGAATATTGTTCATAGGCATGCACAATACATTAAAAAAAGGTAGAAAGTAAGCTCTAATTAAATTCAGAAAGATATATTTTGAATTGATTTTTCATTAAATAAATGTTTAATAAAGAAAATATTCATAAGAATTTCAAATAAATTAAATACATTTTAATTCCCCATAAGTGATGCTGCCATCTAGTGGCCATTACATAAACAAATAGTAATTTTATTTTAGTGAACTCTATATTTTTTTGTACAAATTGAATGTCATATAAACTGATGAACCAAGACTGATAATGAAACAGAATAAAGAAAACATAGTTGAATTAGTCTAGTACAACTGTTGTACTGCTTACACATAAGTAAGTGCCACAGAAAGCCATTGAAATTATGCACATGTTGTAATTTTGTATCTTTTCCTGAATTAAATAAAAGTCATATAAAAATTACCAGTTTTTAATAGCTTGTTTAGTGTTCTGGTTCTAAAGAGAACTATAAATAAGGAGTATTATATCGATAAAAAGAGATAAAACTACGATTTCCTAAATTAATACATAGTGCAACAATGAAGCTTTCAGAAAAAAAAAAAAATCTTAATTTTGTTAGCATGTTTAAGTTTTTTATTAATTCCACATATATTATTAAGTTATTCCAATAACTATAATTAAATTTTAAGAGTTCTGAATAAATGTACCGAGTAATAATGACTTGTATATGAAAAATATTGCATTGTTAGAATACATTTCTCTAATCTAGTTTTTGTTTTAATTTTAATCGCAATGATCAGATTCCGATTTCAGTGTTTAAAGGAATAGAAATTTCTTAAAATAGTTAACGTTTGACAGAAAATGTTTTTGTAAAATGACGCGTTTAATTTTATTCTAGTTTTAAGACCGGTTGCCAGATTGAGTTATTTATTTCATTTTAATTTTGCGTAAAAAAAATGTAGAATACTTTACACAGAAAATGCAATTTTCGACAAATAGTATGTAAATATGATTTTATATAAAGTAAAAACATAATTATTATTCAACAAAAAACACAATTACGATACAACTTCAATTTAAACAATAGAAAAAGTGTAAAAAAAAGGAAAACAAGGCTTACGTTGGGAGCTTTGAAAAAACTAGGATTCTTTAATCCAAGTTCAGCATATATTTTTCTTTGGCTCGCATAACCGGAAGTGCACCCGGGAGCAAAACATGCACTATGGGCCATCTCGAATTAAAAAAATATTTAATTCACCTATTTAAAAGTAAAAAACCAACTTCTGTAGCAGCTATCCTATAATAAAGGCGTAGGGGGTGAATCAACAACGCCATCTGTCGACTGCATCGGTCGTTAGGTCCGTTTTCAGGGAAGGAATGCCATTGGCGTTGGAGGTCCTTTCCAATATACGTCCATGGTGTAATCCAAACTCTCGATCGGTCGTCGTCTTGCGTGACAGCTTGGGGTTCTCGTAATGTATTTCAATGGGAAAAACCCGATTTTCAACATTCAAAAAAAGTATTAAATTTAATTTTTTGGATGATTGTAATGGGTGGAATTTGTTAATCAGACATTCGACTTTTGTGTCCCAGGTGGCGTTTAATATTTTAAAAAGCTTAACATATAATATTTTAATGATATTTCAAGCAACTTTTTCCGCTGGTACTGCGTTCGGAAAGACAACATTATGTACGGGAATGAACACAACGTTTGTTTTACGATTCGGCAGGTTATTCGGATTACTGTTTGTTTACAAATATCATTGTTGTGCATGCGAAATTTTCTTACGTTGTGAGATTTATGCAAGAATAAAGTTTTGTTTTTGAATTATAATTCATCGGATATTCTGTATGCCCTAGAAAACATCAAATTCCATTAATATTTATAATAAAGAAGTGTTTATTTAAATTCCTATTACGATATATTCAGATTGTTTTTTTTTTCTTTTATAAAAAATAAATGTACTGCTTGTTATTATTTATCATAGTGTTCTTTTAAATATGTAAATGCCTGTAAAATAAGACCAGTTATCCCATTAATAAAAAAGTGTAACATATGCATCGCATAACATATTTGTACATGTAATTAATCTAATACGTCTGAATATGAATTAAAAAAATAATCCAATAAATCAACTGAATTAAAGACGTAGACCAATTAATGTAATCTTTACTTAGTTGCATAATTATTTAAATTGACAGTAAACATGAGTGCAAAATGTAAATGTATAATTCCATAAAGCTTCTGCCTTTTTATTATAAGATGGAAAACATTTCTGTTTCGCAATGTTAGCTCATAAAACTGTACTATCTAAACAATTCTACAATTACATTTTTGAATTTTGTTTCTAGTTAGAATCAGAACAGAAATCAAAAGCTGGAACTCTGACCCTGTATTTCTTATTTCTGGGTGAATTTTTACATATTAGGCAAACCCAGCAAAGCTCATGAATACTTTGCTCCGAAGCCCAACACTAGTACATTAATTCATAAATTTTCCCCTTTTCAAGCACAAACTGATTTTAGCAGACAAGACAAATCATATTCACTTCACCTCGACCAGATTTGAGAGTCCTAAGACCATCAGAATTTGGGTGTTTTCTGTATAATGTTTATATTTCTTCCTGCTAATTTCCGACTATTTAATTTTATATCACTGTTCTGTGAAATAATTATTATATGGGAAAATCTTTAAATTATTGTTATTTTAGTTAAATGTGCTACCAACCCCATATTGCAGCGGTTTGCAGTTCGCTACTGAGTATTAACATAAGAATATTAAGGCTCCGGCACCTTTGTTTGCTAGAAATTGCCGCTAGCCCTGGAGAATTACATGTTTTCTCATTGAAAAATTTCTTTCGTTAATTCCCAAAATGTTACACTTTTTGTATATAACCCACATACAAAAATATCCCCAATCAGTAAAATGTGCTCCATATTCTAATGAGGTGATTTACAAAATTTGAGAATTATATCCAGAAAAGTGTCAAATGTATGAAGATAATACGTACTGACTTAAACCACTTTTCAGTAGCTCTGTAAGGGAAAAAAATCACATTTTAAGGGTCATATGGATAATTTGAAAGAATATGTTACATTCAAATTCAAGTATAGACCCCAATCATCTTTGTTTATAGATATCTCTTAAGACCTTTTATGATGAAAGGCTGAAATTTTGTACTAATCTCATTTGTGCATGGGGTACATTTTACTTATTGGGAATTTTTTTGTATGGTAGTTGTAAGCAAATTTAAAAAGTGTTAACTCTTTGAAAATTAACAAGAGGAATTTTTTCGTACCTTATTAGCACTTAGGTGCTATTTCTTTCTAGCACGGTGTGGCAAGTAGACACTTTTCAAGTTTCTTGGTTTATGGCACATTTTCAATATTCTTGGCAAAATTTTCAATGTTCTTGGGACTTGGTGTAATCACTTTTAGTGATTACATCGTGCAACCATGTTTTTCGGTTCAATCACAACTAGTGTGTCGGTAAAAGATTTTGCAATATGCACTAATCCAAAACATTTCACCACTAGGGGCTAAACTACAATATATGAAATTTTCAGTAACAGAAGTATGCGAACAGGAGTCTATAGGAGCACTTACAGTTATCATTATCCTCTCTATATCGCAGAATTGATTGAATAGATTAAGAGAAACTGAAATTTATCCAGATTTCATATACCCGAGTGCATAAATAAAATCTGGAAGAATTTCAGTTTCCATTTTTTCAATTCACATTGCCTAATTATCTTTAATAGATAAAGAATTAAAGCATGTTATCACTTTTTGGGGCACTATGCGTGTGTCTATACAATTTACAATCACCAATATTTTTATTTCCGTGTATAATGTACAAAGAAGTATGTGATCGCAAAAAAATTGGGTATCCAGATTTTGACTACCTCTAAATATACTTTTAAGAGTTTTTGAGAGACATCTCATTATACGCATGTATGTATGTTCCTATAAATTCATGTACAAACATTATGACTGACAGCTTCATCATTTTGATCAGTGTTTCCCTGGCATCTGTACGTATGTATGCAACTCGCATATCTCAAAAACTATGAGCCGTACAATGTTGAAATTTTCTATTTAGGATTGTAACACCTACATCCATACATTTTGCTGTATGCACAGAAATTCCTTAAAGTGTAATTTAGAGATATTAAGTTATTTCAAATGAATCAAAAGTGATATATGTTGTTAAGGATTACAAAATGAATCTTGCCATCAAAAATGGTACCTTTATCATTTACAATTCTACTGCAGCACTCAAAAAAATTCCAACACATTACAGTCAATGGCAATTTCAGAGACATTCATCTATTTTAAGCAGAATAACATCTTACCATATGGTTAGATAATGGTCCGGTGACGATCAGCCACCTCCCTCAAAAACTGCATCAGTCTCCAAACTTGGCAACTTTTGGTGTATATATGTATATATTTCATTCGCATATCTCAAAAACTATTAGTCGTAAATTGCTGAGATTTTATATACAAGATTGTTGTAACATCTTGTTGTACACCTAGATTTTTGATTCCAATCTTTTGGAGAGTTTGCAGGACAACCCAAAAGAATTTTGATACTTGCATGTTATCCAAGCGGTCTGCTAAGACGAGCGATTTTTCACTTAGATAAATGCAGGTTGCTTGAAATCATGATGGTTCTGAATACAACTGGCAGCAGTTTGCCAGCACATTTTCAAAAAAAAATATAATTTGGCGGGAATGTCTACCGGGATAATATGCAACTACCAGAATTCCAATACATTAATGTCTGGAGTCAGTTATTGTTTAGTCCATGCACAAAATCTCACTATTTGCCATCGAGCTTGTCAAGTTTTGCTGAAATATTGCCAATTTAACGCCAAAAATAATTACGCATTTTGCATGACTAAAAACACCATTTTAACCATAGAATGTTAAAATTTTGTATTTAGAACTATTGTAACATGTAACTGTGCTTTTGAGTGCTGTCGACTGAGTAATTTATTTACAGGGTCACCCAAAAGATTTAAAATACATGAAGGGTCTATAGATATGTTCGTTTCATTAAAAATTCGTGATGAATAACTATTTCAGCTGTGACTGAAATCTCGCTAACTATCTCAAGCTTGTTGGCTTTTGTCAAAATATTGCCCAATTAAGTAAAACAAATCTTTAAAATTGAACTCAGCTTGGCGGTAAACTTTAGAATTGCAGTATTTTGTCTCTTTCAAACGAAATATGTTTAGATGAAGTGCACTGAAAATATTTCTGATTTAATAGAGGTACAAGGAAGTCATGTGGTGTCCGTATCAGATTTATTAGTTGAAGGATGTGAAAAAAAAAAAAAAGCAATTATAATAAAAGGAGTTATATATAAATTTTTGCAATTACTTTCTTCCATAATGATTGTATGCAAGAGAATTTTTTTTCAACACTATCATAAATTACAATGTTACTTGAAAATATGTATTCACATAATTTATACAGTAACCAGACTATGTGCAAGCAAGTGATAGATAGAAAAAAATTTGAGATGCCAGTCAGACGATTTAAATTACTTAAGTATTTACAAAAAAAGTTTCATGTTTGACGATATTTCGCTGCATAAAATGATTTAGGTTCTTGAATGTAAACAGCAGATAAAAACAGTATTCTTCAAGAAAAATTGGTACTTGCGTATTATCCCGGCAGTCAAACAAGACGAGTGATTTTTCGCCAAGTTAAATGCTGAATGCATGCAATTATTAATGGTTTAGATACGATTAATAGTATAGTTTGCCAGCACATTTGATGAAAAAATAGTTTATTGGAAATGACCAACGGGATAATATGCAAGTACCGAAAAATCTAAGAATCTTCAGAATAATTTCTAATCCTAATATTAGTTACACGCAGAACAGAGTGGAAATAGATTTAGGTGAAAGAATAAGGATTTAATTTAACGAAGTACAGTGTAACCATTTAATCATCTGTCCATGGACACAAGAAGAGTAGAACCTTGATTTCATGAAGTCGAAGAAACAACAGAAAAAATCAAGACAGCAAGGTGAAATAAAAGAGGAAGTTCCACTGCATACCTAATTTAGAATACCGCAAAAGAATAAAAAGGCTGGTAGCCAAGTTTAGTGATTATAAACGAGTAGATTCTAGAGGTTTTTTTTTTTTTTTTAGGGTAAGCAACAATAAGTAATTGTACATAAACACATCATATGGCAGTTTCAACATAAGAAACTACCTGTTTTATTTTTTTAATAAACCAACCACTGGTACAATACTAGTTCTATAAACAATGTATAAATTGATTTTTAATCAAAATATGTTTTTAAAAAAATAATTAACAAACCAATTCTTTAATATTTTTTATTCATTTATTCTAATAAATTTTATATGCCCATTTAACAACAGAAACCACACCAGAAAGTGTTATCCATAGAAAGCATGCACTAAAATTCATGTCAATCTAAGGATAAACCTATCTAGACAAAGCATCAAACTATAATGAAAAAAAAATATCACAATCCTAAACTAGAAAGAATATCTAATTTTGCAATGAGAGTTTAATTGTTTGCGTACAGCTTTAAAAAATTTAAGACAATTCTAAATAAATAATGTACATTCTTTCATGCACACTGAAAAAAATATTTACAATAAAATGGGGATGGTGAATTTTTTGGGGGGAGGCGAGGGATAAAGATACATGTTAAATTGCATGGATTGCCATCTGAACTCCAACGCCTGTTGCTTGCTACAGTTTGTTTACATACTTCACAGAGGGGAGGGTTCGCAATCCGAAAACCCAGTGAACCTCGTCAGATTACACGTAGTTTTTACGGATTACCGAGATTGCTAAATAATCCGTTTAGGTAAAGAAATAGCATGCGCAGAACAATGCGCGAAGCTGTCACTCAGCTGACGTCACAGATACGTCACGTCGAAATGCTCTATACGACTCATATATATAGGCAGGAATGGAGGATATCGCCTCCTTGGGTTCGAGGCTATAAAAGTCACGTGACGGTGGAAAACAAACAACCATTTCTCCATAGGCTTATGTGCTGGACTCCTGGTAATAAGCGCAAAATCAAAAAAATAATAATTATACCTCTGTATTGTGCTGCCTACGAATGTTTCAATAACTCTCTGGAACCTGTACATGACTGCAAAAAGATATCTCTCCAAAGATTCCCATTAAAAAGTGCTAAATTATTAAAACTTATACTGAGACGAGGCTATTTCAGCCACGTGTGGATGGAAAATATACACTTCAGCCAATCAGATTACAGGGCCACTCATCAACACAGCCGAAAGGTCACGTGTTGGTGGAAAAATGACGTCATATCGATATCCTCCATTGTTAACTAGATTGCGCACAAGGGAGGAAACTTGTTGCTAGTGCACTTCCGGAGCAGACCTCATGATAGTGGCAGAAAGACGAAAACGTCGCTGCTTACGACTGCTATGCAACAGCATTTATTTACATTTAAATACAGAAGTACAGAATTTATGATTCGTTCAAGCATTGAGAATACGCATTCAGAACCAAATTCAACGAAGAAACATTTTGTTATGATATTTTGCTAGCTATTTTTAGTTTATTTTTGCTGCTGCAAATTTCATGAGTGTTGAAATTTTGAAAATATACACTATTATGTACGATTTAAAGATGCATTTATACAAACATGGTCTAAAAATGTAACACATTAAAATAATCGATTATATGTTTATTTTTGAACACAAGGAAAAAGAAAACTTTATCTGAACAAAGATGTAAATTGAAATAAAGCATCAACTGATTTTGTGGGAGGGGGCAAAGGGGGGATACCACCCTCTGCCCCCTCCCAACCCCAATACAAGACGTTTGAAGTAAATTATGCGATTAATTCAAGAATTGTTCGAAATTTCCCTTAGATTATGCAAGGACACATCTAAATTACGCAAATATTTATAGGAATTTGGATAAAGTGTAAATCACTGGGGACACCTGCGAGGCCCGATGACTATAGAGCTTGCTGCAGTTTCGGATAAGATATTGTTTTTCGGTTTCCCATCGGCGAAACTGCTCGTCTAGATCACTTCTATCCATGAATAAAAATTCATCTACTGCAGATAAACAAAAGTGCACTTGCCAATGACTGTATTCGACGAGGCGATGAGTTAACGATGAGTCGATGAACGACCGAGCAGAAAACAAGCAGTCATTGCTACTAGGGGAATCATTTTTAGATTTTGCTAAAGTATATTATCACACAGCAGATAGATTGTATAAAGAAACATTAAACCTATTTGAAAAGTATGACATAAAATTAAGTAAATGCAATGCAGAGGACAAGCATACGATGGAGCAAATGTCATGAGTGGGGCATACAATGGTGTTCAGTCTCTTTTAAAACAAGATGTACCCAATGCTATTATACATCAAGGGCGGCTCCAGGCTGAATTTTCGGAGGGGGGCATTGAACTTTTTAGATAGTCTATAAATTGTTTAAAATGCCAATTTAACGTGAGGAATCGTAAAGTATACGAATCTAAAGTTCAAAAACAAAAAGTTCGGAGGGAGCTATGGCCCCTATGGCCCCCTCGCTGGAGCCGCCCTTGTTATACATACACCGCGCATCTCATAACCTCAATTTAGTAATAAACGATGCTGTTAAACGTTGTTGCAATAAAATATCTACATTATTTGCAACTTTAGAGAGCATTTATACATTTTTCCATTACATAGTATAAAGAGATTGCTATCAAAATTTACAGGAGAATCCCAAATTTCGCTCAAAAGAATAAACCCCACCCGCTGGGCTTGACGGTACAATTCCCTTTTAGCAATCAAACTTAGGTTTTTGGACATTATGAAAGCGCTTTCTGAAATATCATTGAAAGGTCAGAAAAGAGACGAACGCGAAGAAGCATCTAGACTTCAGAAAAGCTGAGCAATTTTGAATTTGTTTTCTTATTGTTATATACATTACTTGTAACGCAAATGCTTGCCAAAAGATGGCAGTGTCTGCAAACATCTAAACTAGAATAAACAGAATGCAGCCGCTGACGGTTAGCCAGGCAGTTGCTTCACGTGCTCCAACTCAAATGTCAATCTTAATAAATCATCTAATAAAGTAATTAAAAAACTTTGTAAAAAACACACATAAGAAGTAAAAGGAAAGAGGATACGCGTTTCGTTCAAAAATTGTTTTGAACTTCATCAGTCCAAGCCCTTCGACGTAAAGAACACAGGGAACTGAAAAGAGAAAAACAAGCAAGATGTTGCCACAAGGGGCAAAGAAAAGTCGAACAAAACCACGGAGAGGGGAGAAAAAAAAATTAAAAAAGGGGGATAAAAAGGAAAGGAAAGAAGCACAAAAAATACAGAAATAAAAAAGGAATAAAGAAAAATAATAAAAAAGGGAACACACAAGTACAAACACACACACAAAAAAGAGAAAACAGAACAAACAAACAAAAAACAAATAGCACACGTTTTTTTTTTTTTTAATAAAAACCACGAACAGGACAGCACAATAAATATATATATATAAATATTTTTTATTTACTTATTTATTTTTTTTATATAAAAACGAAAAAGAAAGACAGTAACACACGTACATACACATTAAAGAAACAGGGGAAAAAAAGGGGGGGGGTAGACGATGAAAGTAAAAAGAACCTTACAACAGCAACTTCCAAGCAGAATGAACAAAAGGAACTGAAGAACCATCCTTCACAAGACGATCTAAGTGCTGGGTAATGGAAAAACCTTCCAAAAAATCCAGATGGGACAAAGACTGAGGAGTGCACAAAATCTTAGCCTTAGAAAACTGAAATCGATGATTGGAATTCCAACAATGTGAGGCAATAGAAGATTTGGAAAGTTCGTGCTTAGAGACATATCTCTCATGCTCTTTGAGCCTAAATTTGAGAGCTCTTCTGAACTGAACAATATAGCCCAAATCACAAGATTCACAAGGAATATAATAAACACCCCAACGATTCTCAGTAGGAATAGGATCTTTAAGGGAAGAAAATTTAAGTTTATTAACAGGTTCAAAAATGACTTTGAAACCGAAATTTTTGAGAAGTTTAGAAATTTTGTAGCATAAAGGTGAAAAGAAAGGTAGTACAATTAATTCGTTGTGAAAAATAATAGTATTAGTAGAAGTATTAGGCTTATTAAATTTAGAAACAGCTTTATCAATAATAGAGGGGCTAAAACCACGAGAAACAGCTAAGGATTTTAAGTAACTAATTTCATTATTAAGAGAAGAAGAATCAGAGCAAATTTTGATAGCACGAAACACATAAGTGTAAAAAGCAGAAAGTTTTTGCTGGTAAGGATGATTAGATAGGGCATGAGGAGGTAAAGATATAGAAAAGGGCTTGCGGAAAACAGAAGTAGAGAAACCGTAGGATTCCTAGAAACAAGAACATCCAAAAAAGGTAAAGAATTGTTGCACTCCTCTTCTAGAGTAAATTGGATACACGGATCAACAGAATTAACGATCAAAAGTAAATTAGAAATATCACAATTGGAATGCACTAGAACGAAAGTATCGTCAACATATCTGACCCAGCACGGAAAATTAAAGACCTTGAAGAGCTTCTCTTCAAAATAATGCATATAAATATCACATAAGAGAGGTGAGAGAGAATTACCCATAGCAAGACCCTCGGTTTGTTTATAGAAAGAGCCATTAAAAATGAAAACAGTTTGTTTAATACAAACGCTTAGTAAAGCTATAAACTCTTTAATCTCAATAGAAGAATAATGAAACTCGCGTAAACGCTTTTCCAAACAGTCAATCGCACCTTGGATAGGAACATTAGTGAATAAAGATTTAACATCAAGAGAAAGCATTTTACAATTAGTAGGAGAAAGAAGTTTAACTTTGTTAACGAAATCATAAGAGTTTTTAACAGTGTGGGTATTACTAGCAGTCAAAGGTGAAAGAGTATGCGAGAGGAAACGTGCAGGGTTATAAGAAGCAGTACCAATGTTAGAAACAATGGGGCGAAAGGCAAGAGAAGGTTTATGAATTTTAGGAAGGGCATAGAAACGAGCACAGTTAGCAATAGAAGGAATAACATAACGTTTAGTTTGAGCATTTAAGATTACAGAGGACTTCACAGTGTGTTTAATTTCAGAAAGGTGACTGTTAGTAGGATCAGAATTTAATTTAGTGTATGGACCAGTGGTTAGCATGTTATTAATACAATCAACATAAGAAGATTTATCAAGTAAAACAGTCTGGCCGCCTTTATCAGCTTTAGTAATGAGTAAATTAGGGTTAGAATTAAGTTCTTTGAGAGCAGTTTTTTGAGAACGAGAAAGGTTAGATTTGGCATGCATATTATTTGAAGAGATAGTATTAGCAATAAGATGTCGCAAAGTATCAAGTTGGTTAGAAGAGAGTTTACTATTTCTAAAGGAGTTTTCCATAGGAGCAATAAGTTTGGAAACCGAAACGTTACTAACACGAGAAAAATTCAAACCTAAACTAAGAGCATCTCTCTGAGAATCAGTTAAAACATGTGAAGACAAATTAACAACAGTGTCCTGAACAAGAGGACTAAGGAATGACAGTACTGCGTTTGCATCGAACAAGAAAACCTAAATGATTCAAGAAACGAGAACGTTTCAATCGTAAACGGGAAAAACGGTTAAACAAAGATGAATCCATACAAAAAACACAAAAACAGAAAAGAAATAAGCAAGAAAAAGCACACGAAGAAGGAAGGAAGAAAAGAGAGAACAAAAGTGAGTGTTAATAGTCCAAATAAACAAAACAACTGAAAAAACACTCAAAATACTGGTGTTAAACGATAAAGTAATTAAAAAACTTTGTAAAAAACACACATAAGAAGTAAAAGGAAAGAGGATACGCGTTTCGTTCAAAAATTGTTTTGAACTTCATCAGTCCAAGCCCCAAAGAATTTATTATCAAATGCAGAAGAACAGCTTCCGTAGAGCCAATGTAAACACGGAAACTGGCGCATGCGCTAGAATGTGAATACGGATTATGACCAGAAAGATGACTTTACAGGAATCCGATACAGAAGCAGCGCGCGCCGTTGTAAAGCGTTCCGTCCAGTATATATTATTATTTTTATTTACTATTTATAATCACGTGCAAAGAGTGTTATTGACTAAAATATACGATATTAATGTTTTCGATAATTCATTGTTGCTTGATCAATCATTTCTACGCTCAAAAATCAAAGTCAATTTGAGTAAATCCTTTGAAATTTGAATTCTAAATTTACTAAATTTACATTTTGAAGTAATTTTAAATACTGGAATTCTAAAGATGTAGTTCTTTAAAATTTTAACGTAAGATTCCTCAAATTTCAAAAGCTGTACCACACTATAAAATTGCTCCGAATAATTATTTATTATTATTATTTTTAATCTAAAAATCTTTTCAAGGCATTTAAAATTACAAAATTTCTCATAGTCTCGTTGTGTTAGAATTGAATGATGATAAATATTTTTTTGTTGAAACACATTCTTTTTTCACTTATTTAGAATGATTTTAAATTAGTTTTCTTTAATAGAAAAATTATGAACTTAAATGTAAAAATTACTTTTTATCACAGTAAAATAATTTTCGTAACAACTACAATGAAAATAAAAATACATATTCAATTGCTTTTTCAGAGTATATATATGTAATTACTCTCAAAAATGGATTTTTAATATGCATTTTTATTTTCATTATATACATACCGTATTAACCCGAATATAACGCGATACTTTTTGACCGATCATTTCCTGTAAAAAATCTGACGCTCTAAATTCGAGACCAAAATGTAGGATTTTTCAAATTATCAGGATGAAAAATTTCTGAGTCGCGTTGTATTCGGGCGAATACTGTAGATAGATATTTAAAAATTAATATGCATATAATTATTTATTTACACGAATAAACATTTTTAAATGATAGAAACAAGTTTCCAAACAAATTATTTTTATTTACAAAAATGCTCATGCTTTTTCCATAAATAATACAAACAAAGAATACACAACAGACACAATAATGCAAAATTCCGGGTTTTTTAAATAATGTTACATTTTCAAGAATAACATCTAACATTGGTGATGAATAATTGGTTTGGTGATGAATAATCATCAGGAGCAAAATGGTCGCTACAAATTATATATTTTTTATTTCTCACAGCAGATGTTGCTTCAATTATCCATTTTTTCCCAGTTATGTTGGCCCATCTGTCAGATCTAAAAATTTAAGAGGTGAAATATTTAAGTACAAAAGAATTAAAAATCTAGTGTTTTTTTTTTTTTTTTTTTTCTCATTACTCATGTATCTAGTCTAAAAAGTTTATACTTCTCAGCCAAGAAAATCTTATTTAACTTTAAACAAACATAACATAACTTGAATAACTTTTATTAAGGATAACGCTTTTTTTTTTTTAAACTTACATTTCTGGATCTTTCGGAAATCGATGGAATTTCTTTGTAGGGTCTGCTTTGTTTCGGTAAATGCCGCATAATGCGCATTTAGCACCTGTGCAGACTTTGTCATTTCTGCAAAAGAAAAGTACAATAATTAAACAACAAACAAAATAATATTTATGATTCAATATACTTATAATGTGAAAGTCCTAGTGTTGAGAATAGCGAATATACCCATGGGCGCCGGCAGCATAGGGCAAGGGGGTGGTAATGCCCCCCCTGGATTTTTGTATGCAGTGTTTTCCTTGCTTTTTTGCTCTTTCCAACATGGTAACCATACGTTAAAGTAGTCTTTGCCCCCCCCCCCCCTGGAAAATATTTTGCCGGCGCCCATGAATATACCCCACTCCCCTCAACATCTGCAATTAAAGTAAAATTATATTTTATTTAAATATGCGATTTCATACAAAGTTACACAATTTAACTATATTGTAGCTTCTGCTAAAGTCAATAAAATCAGGTAATAGAAATTGTCTTATAAATTGTCTTATAACTGTCTTATAACTATATAAATTTTGTCTTATAACTTCCCAAATCTATTCTAATCTCATGCAATTTATGTTTCTACTCTTCAAACACTTCAAATTTTATTTTCGGTTTCGGAGCATCTTGTTAACCCTTTGAGGCGCAACCCTTTCCCAATGCTGAAAAATGGGCAGCCGTTGCCATCTCTCGACTTAACTACCAGCAAGATGGCGGACGATCGAAACGTTCATCGCGTGCTACAGATCTAAAGACCCTTTTTTGACGACAGCTGGCTGTGCGGCACAGCCAGCTGTCGTCGAGAGATGGCAACGGCTGCCCTTTTTTCAGCATTGGGCAATCTATCCAGCTGTTCTCGCATTCTTCCATTTTTCAGCAGATGTCAGTACTGTTAAAAATAATCGTGACATTTTTTTACGGGAAATGACGTGCTAAAAAGTAAAGGATTCTCGTGGAGCTATGTCATCCGCAACTATGTTTATAGAAATCAAATCTATTCTTCGTGACTGGCAACAGTCAAAACGACCATCCCAGAGCGGGAACACTGCGCGTTAAAGGGTTAAGTGCGAGTTAACTTTTGATTTTTAATGTTAAATTTACCAATATTAAATAAATAAAATGTTCTAAGAAGAACAATACATATTTAACGTTAATAATTATACATCAATTAAATAATTAAGGAAATTAAATTTAAAAAAAAAACTTTACTTTTTAGCGTAAAAAAAGTTGCAAAATAATAGAAACATAAAATTTATTATGGACAGTTATACGATATTTAATTTCATATTACATATGAGCACAAATGTACCCCAGAAATTTAACCATAAGTACGCCACATAGATTTACATAAATTCGCCAAATGTTTTAATAATATATCACATATTTAAATTACTGTAATTTAGAGTCAGTACTTTAAGAAAATCTTAATGAAATGAGCTTCTTTAAAATGCTGTACACTTTCACTAAAAATTTTCAGTTTATTGTATTCTGTAACCAAAAATAAAAATTAAACTTTGATTTTTATCATTAATGATTTAAACAAATAATCGAATAGATTTTCAAATAAAAAATTTATAATTTATTAGCTAAATCGAATTAATAATAAGTTTATAATAATTTATACAGGGTGGTTGAAGAGTAAAGTTTTAAATTATTGGGTTATTCAATTCAAGTAAATGTTTAATTTTAAATAGTCTATTAAAATAAGCAGTCAATTAAAGGAACTCAAGATTTTCTCTTGAAAGGAAATAAAACCTCACATAACTCAGCCTATCTATGGTAAACACAAGATCTGTTTCTACGCCCGCTGGAGTTCCTTTCTTTAGCAAAACTCAAACGAAAACAATATAGTTTACACTATAGTATTTTTGTACAATTTAGCAAACATTAAGGGGGAAAAAAACATTAAACAAAAACAAAATAAACTATTTCATTCATGTACAAGGGGGCTCCAGTGAGAGGTCCATGTCCCCCTCCGAAATGTTGTTTTAAAACTTTAGATTCGCATGCTTCACGATTTCACACGTTCAATTTGCATTTTGAATGAATTATAGACCCATGTAAAAAATTCAATAGCCCTGAGAATTCAGTTTGGAGTTGGCCTTGCTGTTGTATAATATAACAATCAGCACGAAACAAATCTTAACCGAAAACAAAATTACAATATATTCCGTTTTCATACTGTACAATATTATAAAATAATATTATAGAAAAAATTTCTAAATAAAAATGTACTCACCCATTTTGATCATCATTAGCAGACGAATTGTCAGGCATCATTTTGTTGACGACGCACAAGCACTTGGAAAGAACATGCATGAAATTGAAATTCAAAATTCAGTTTATTTTCCCTCCTCTTGTTTTTCGTCAGATACGCATGCGCGGCGTGAGATATTGGAAGGAGCATGTTTTAAGTTCTTTGGAGCAGCGCCGAGTTGTCAGCCCGTACATTGGCTTTTCCTTCATACACAATATATCTCTTCCACTAGAAGGCAGGCTTTAACGTATAGCCGAAGTAGAACCCGTTTGAAGCCCTTCGACGTAAAGAACACAGGGAACTGAAAAGAGAAAAACAAGCAAGATGTTGCCACAAGGGGCAAAGAAAAGTCGAACAAAACCACGGAGAGGGGAGAAAAAAAAATTAAAAAAGGGGGATAAAAAGGAAAGGAAAGAAGCACAAAAAATACAGAAATAAAAAAGGAATAAAGAAAAATAATAAAAAAGGGAACACACAAGTACAAACACACACACAAAAAAGAGAAAACAGAACAAACAAACAAAAAACAAATAGCACACGTTTTTTTTTTTCTAATAAAAACCACGAACAGGACAGCACAATAAATATATATATAAATATTTTTATTTATTTATTTATTTTTTTTATATAAAAACGAAAAAGAAAGACAGTAACACACGTACATACACATTAAAGAAACAGGGGGGAAAAAGGGGGGGGTAGACGAAGAAAGTGAAAAGAACCTTACAACAGCAACTTCCAAGCAGAATGAACGAAAGGAACTGAAGAACCATCGTTCACAAGACGATCTAAGTGCTGGGTAATGGAAAAACCTTCCAAAAAATCCAGATGGGACAAAGACTGAGGAGTGCACAAAATCTTAGCCTTAGAAAACTGAAATCGATGATTGGAATTCCAACAATGTGAGGCAATAGAAGATTTGGAAAGTTCGTGCTTAGAGACATATCTCTCATGCTCTTTGAGCCTAAATTTGAGAGCTCTTCTGGTCTGACCAATATAGCCCAAATCACAAGATGCACAAAGAATATAATAAACACCCCAACGATTCTCAGTAGGAACAGGATCTTTAAGGGAAGAAAATTTAAGTTTATTAACAGGTTTAAAAATGACTTTGAAACCGAAATTTTTGAGAAGTTTAGAAATTTTGTAGCATAAAGGTGAAAAGAAAGGTAGTACAATTAATTCGTTGTGAAAATTAATAGTATTAGTAGAAGTATTAGGCTTATTACATTTAGAAACAGCTTTATCAATAATAGAGGGGCTAAAACCACGAGAAACAGCTAAGGATTTTAAGTAACTAATTTCATTATTAAGAGAAGAAGAATCAGAGCAAATTTTGATAGCACGAAACACATAAGTGTAAAAAGCAGAAAGTTTTTGCTGGTAAGGATGATTAGATAGGGCATGAGGAGGTAAAGATATAGAAAAGGGCTTGCGGAAAACAGAAGTAGAGAAACCGTCAGGATTCCTAGAAACAAGAACATCCAAAAAAGGTAAAGAATTGTTGTCCTCTGTTAGTCCTCTTGTTCAGGACACTGTTGTTAATTTGTCTTCACATGTTTTAACTGATTCTCAGAGAAATGCTTTTAGTTTGGGTTTGAATTTTTCTCGTGTTAGTAACGTTTCGGTTTCCAAACTTATTGCTCCTATGGAAAACTCCTTTAAAAATAATAAACTCTCTTCTAACCAACTTCATACTTTGCGACATCTTATTGCTAATACTATCTCTTCAAATAATATGCATGCCAAATCTAACCTTTCTCGTTCTCAAAAAACTGCTCTCAAAGAACTTAATTCTAACCCTAATTTACTCATTACTAAAGCTGATAAAGGCGGCCAGACTGTTTTACTTGATAAATCTTCTTATGTTGTTTGTATTAATAACATGCTAACCACTGGTCCATACACTAAATTAAATTCTGATCCTACTAACAGTCACCTTTCTGAAATTAAACACACTGTGAAGTCCTCTGTAATCTTAAATGCTCAAACTAAACGTTATGTTATTCCTTCTATTGCTAACTGTGCTCGTTTCTATGCCCTTCCTAAAATTCATAAACCTTCTCTTGCCTTTCGCCCCATTGTTTCTAACATTGGTACTGCTTCTTAAACCTTGCACGTTTCCTCTCGCATACTCTTTCACCTTTGACTGCTAGTAATACCCACACTGTTAAAAACTCTTATGATTTCGTTAACAAAGTTAAACTTCTTTCTCCTACTAAATGTAAAATGCTTTCTCTTGATGTTAAATCTTTATTCACTAATGTTCCTATCCAAGGTGCGATTGACTGTTTGGAAAAGCGTTTACGCGAGTTTCATTATTCTTCTATTGAGATTAAAGAGTTTATAGCTTTAGTAAGCGTTTGTATTAAACAAACTGCTTTCATTTTTAATGGCTCTTTCTATAAACAAACCGAGGGTCTTGCTATGGGTAATTCTCTCTCACCTCTCTTATGTGATATTTATATGCATTATTTTGAAGAGAAGCTCTTCGAGGTCTTTAATTTTCCGCGCTGGGTCAGATATGTTGACGATACTTTCGTTCTAGTGCATTCCAATTGTGATATTTCTAATTTACTTTTGATCGTTAATTCTGTTGATCCGTGTATCCAATTTACTCTAGAAGAGGAGTGCAACAATTCTTTACCTTTTTTGGATGTTCTTGTTTCTAGGAATCCTGACGGTTTCTCTACTTCTGTTTTCCGCAAGCCCTTTTCTATATCTTTACCTCCTCATGCCCTATCTAATCATCCTTACCAGCAAAAACTTTCTGCTTTTTACACTTATGTGTTTCGTGCTATCAAAATTTGCTCTGATTCTTCTTCTCTTAATAATGAAATTAGTTACTTAAAATCCTTAGCTGTTTCTCGTGGTTTTAGCCCCTCTATTATTGATAAAGCTGTTTCTAAATTTAATAAGCCTAATACTTCTACTAATACTATTAATTTTCACAACGAATTATTTGTACTACCTTTCTTTTCACCTTTATGCTACAAAATTTCTAAACTTCTCAAAAATTTCGGTTTCAAAGTCATTTTTAAACCTGTTAATAAACTTAAATTTTCTTCCCTTAAAGATCCTATTCCTACTGAGAACCGTTGGGGTGTTTATTATATTCCTTGTAAATCTTGTGATTTGGGCTATATTGGTCAGACCAGAAGAGCTCTCAAATTTAGGCTCAAAGAGCATGAGAGATATGTCTCTAAGCACGAACTTTCCAAATCTTCTATTGCCTCACATTGTTGGAATTCCAATCATCGATTTCAGTTTTCTAAGGCTAAGATTTTGTGCACTCCTCAGTCTTTGTCCCATCTGGATTTTTTGGAAGGTTTTTCCATTACCCAGCACTTAGATCGTCTTGTGAACGATGGTTCTTCAGTTCCTTTCGTTCATTCTGCTTGGAAGTTGCTGTTGTAAGGTTCTTTTCACTTTCTTCGTCTACCTCCCCCCCTTTTTTTTCCCTGTTTCTTTAATGTGTATGTACGTGTGTTACTGTCTTTCTTTTTCGTTTTTATTTTAAAAAAAAATTATTTATATATATATTTATTGTGCTGTCCTGTTCGTGGTTTTATTATATATAAAAAAAAACGTGTGCTATTTGTTTTTTGTTTGTTTGTTCTGTTTTCTCTTTTTTGTGTGTGTGTTTGTACTTGTGTGTTCCCTTTTTTATTATTTTTCTTTATTCCTTTTTTATTTCTGTATTTTTTGTGCTTCTTTTTTTTCCTTTTTATCCCCCTTTTTTAATTTTTTTTTCTCCCCTCTCCGTGGTTTTGTTCGACTTTTCTTTGCCCCTTGTGGCAACATCTTGCTTGTTTTTCTCTTTTCAGTTCCCTGTGTTTTTTACGTGGAAGGGCTTGGACTGATGAAGTTCAAAACAATTTTTGAACGAAACGCGTATCCTCTTTCCTTTTACTTCTTATGTGTGTTTTTTACAAAGTTTTTTAATTACTTTATCGTTTAACATCAGTATTTTGAGTGTTTTTTCACAAATCATCTAATAATTCTAGATACTTTTCCGTTATCTGGACGCCAGCCAAATTTGGCGACTTTTTTTGTCGCCAAGTAGCTACGATGTTTTTAGGCGATTTTTTGTGTCCGCAATTACCTACCGGATATTTATTTCGCCTTAAACATTTTCAATGCCTACAAAGCAAACATTTTAACAGAAAATACAAAGTTAAAAATGTAAACATACAAAATAGACTCACAATTACATACAACAAATTTCAATGAATGTTAAATCCTTATATGAACAAACTGTTGTAAAACTAAAACGATAATTTTCAAACCAATGAATATTTTAAATATCGACACTACATCTGCAAGACCTCACTTTACATTTGAGAACAATACGACATCGAAATTACCTACGGGATTCTTTTTTTAACACGTTAATTGACTCATCCAGCATGTACAAGGCGGTTTGACTGCTATACTAATTGCATTCAGCATTTTCTATATCCTGAAGACTCTACACAAAATCGAAATATCGACATTCTACACAAACCGAAATATTTTAAAACATACTCACATTTTCAGCTTCTTTTTGCAAATTTAAGAGGCAGGGCCGTAACCAGAGGGTGGGCTATGGGGGCTGAGCCCTACCTAGCAGGCTTTCAGCCCCCCCTAAGATTTTCAAAAAATTTGTGAATTTATAGATAAATACTATTGTTTAGAAATGAAGGATTTTTGACAATCGTTAAATTTTACATCATTAAAAATAACGATTGTTTTGGGGGAATTTCATATCACATTTGCTAGACTTCTATATATATACAGTTAATTATTTTGTTGCTCTTGGTTGCGCGTAGCATCGGATCGTGGATTTTTCCGAGAACTCAAAACTGCCACGCAAAGATTTCGAGGGGGGTAAAAACTTAAAAATTTCAACGTGTTCATGTTGGCATTCAAAATGGCGGCGAACATTTTCAACATTTGCTGTGAAGACTGATACTGTAAAAAATTGGAATTCAATTATGTTTTTCAAAAGCAAAATGATCACAGGATTAAGTAACATGTGTCTCCGTTTCAGTTTTACCTCAGACAAAAAGTTCTAACAGTCCCCAACAGTGCTTGAAATCGTATAGTTGCCACATTCGTCAGATTTAAAGGTAATAAAAAAAACCAACGGGCACTCTTTTAAACTGATCGCTCTGTATAATATTTATATTTTGCATTATCATACATATTTAAAATGAAACATAAATCAAATGCATTTTTCAGTAAATTTTCATTTGAATATTTTTCATGCAATCTCAATGAAAAATTTATTAACATAATGAATGTTAAATATTTTTAAAATATGGCGTTTCGTGAAGCAAACTCTAAAAAAAAATGTACAAATTGAAAAACAGTCTCTTCCCTCGCTTACTAATACTTATATTCGGTCAGCCCCCCCCTAACTAGATTCAAAGCCCTACCTAACATTTCATCCTGGTTACGGCCCTGTTAGGAGGAGTCAATTCGTCACAGGAATGAATATAATTTTAGTCTTATACTTACTTATTCATCAAATTTAAAACCTTTACTGTTTTAATTCCAAACGTTTCAATTCGAAACTCCACAATTTCGAAATACACATGGCGGTTAAATTTGGCCCTATCCGGCTGAATAATCTGGATCGTTATTTAGTCAATCGAAACTACACGAAAGCTGCATCTATACGAAAAATAGGCATTCAAACTTTACAAAACAATTCCTTTAACAACTCTGACAAAAATTTATTTTATCTTTTACATTCGTCGCCACACTTCCTATTAATTCATATTTATACAAATATATATGTAAAAGCAACACTCACCTAAACTGAAATAAATACGGCTACGCACGTTTGAGGAAGAATAATACATCAATACAACAACATGATCGCGGAAGGATACAGAACAGACACAATCGGCTTTCTTCTGCATCCAAACACATGCTCACAGCCTACGCAAGATTAATAAATCAAGTAGGTGGACGAATACAAAACGGAAAAATACGTTATCCTTTGATATTCGAACACAAGCTAACATACTACGGACACAGAAGTAACGTTAGCAAAAAAAAAAAAAAAAAAAAAAAAAAAACCCAAGTTCGCCGCATAATTCAGGATACACGATTGCGTATGAATAAACAACACATTCGGAGATTAGTACAATCAGTATGCCGCATCATAGATTTTGCTTTCCTTTTGAAACAGTAGTGCTTGTACTACGCATTAAGAATCCGGGTTACCAAACAAAAAATTGAAGATCGCCGCGCGAACGAGGATGGGTTACCAGAAAATATTGTCGCCAAGCATCGCCCTCTACTACCGGAAAAAAATCGCCAAATTTGGCTGGCGTCGAGATAACGGAAAAGTACCTATTAATTATGCTTTAATCTTATACTATAGCTTACATCATGGTGTCAGACACGAACTGCGCCCATTAAGCTAGTAAAAAAAAAAAAAGAAAGCCTTGGAATTTTAATCATTCAAAACAGAAAACGGCATGGCTAACAATTTGCCGACGCTTCCGCCCTTTGATGCTGGCGTGAATCCCCCTGAATCCTGGAGAAACTGGAGGCAAGATTTCGAGGATTATATTGAAGCACTTCGTTATGGGCAAGAACCCGAAAAAACGAAGACTGCATTATTCCGGCATGTGTGTGGAAATGAATTAAAACAACAATACCGAACACTTGATTTGAAGCCATTAGCCGGCGCCACTGAAGTGACCTTGACACAGATTCTTCAGACATTTGATAAACATTTTGCAGAATTCCAAAATGAAGTCTTTGCATCTTTTAAGTTCTTTGGAATACAACAAGAACAAGGTGAAAATTTTTCAGAATTTTATCTCCGGCTGCGCGGCGCAGTCATGGATTGCAACTACCGGAGTTTGACTGATCGCATGCTTCGCGATAAAATAATTCATGGACTTTCAGACAAACCTTTACAAGAACGGCTTATCAGAGAAACCAGCAGTAAAACTAAAACGCTGCAGGAAGTACTCAGCGAATGCAAAGCAGCTGAACACAGTCGCGCCCAAGCAAACGAAATGAATGTAAACATAAACAAACAAGCCGATAAGCATGCAGCTATAGACGTCATTGGCCGCGGGACGCTCCGGGGACATGGGGGAACAGACGGCGCCGAACGCGATCGCCGGGAATCGAAGTCAAAACAAGCGCCGCGTTCAGACTGCCACTTTTGAGTAACTCGAGTTACTCGGGAAAAACCCAAGCCGTTCACGATGCTCGATATGAGCTTTTCGGGGAGATAAACAAAGCGTTCAGACTGCCAAGTTGAGTAGCTCGAGTTTTTCCCAACTCCCCAAGGATTTTCCTTGGGAAGTTGGGGAGATAGATCACGTGAGCTTTGTTTATTGTTATTGTTCGCTCCCATTGGCTCCACAGGTTAGTAAGTACGTGCCACCCTTTTTTTCCTATTAAATACTCAAAACCGTTCACGATGTCAATCTCCCCGAGTAAAACTCGAGCTGTTCATGTTTTACTCGAGTTTTACCCAAAAGTGGCTGTCTGAACACGCCCAAGAGGGGAAGAAAAAGTGCAATTATTGCGGACATAAACAAGAGCGCCGGAATTGTCCTGCCTACGGAAGCAGATGTAATCTGTGCCAAAAAAAAAAAAAAAACCACTGGGCAAATATGTGCAAATCAAGCAGTCAACAAAAATTGCGTTCTGTAAATGCTGTGGAATGCCTTAGTGATGAAAGTGACTCTGAGTGCACATATCTGGGAGAGCTCAAGTCAGTAAACATGCTGAATAATAACAAAGCAGACTCTGTCTGGTTTCACACAATTTTAGTTAATGGTAATTTGATCAACTTCAAGCTAGACACAGGAGCACAGGTAAATGTGATCCCAGAGTCAGAGCTATCAAAATGGTCCAGCAAACCAACCATAAATTCTACAAAACAAGCAGTGCTTGATTATAGTGACAATCCAGTTCCTATCATAGGTGAATGCATTCTTAAATGTACAACTGAGAAAGCAAATATGAATTGTCGCTTTGTTATAACCTCACTAGAAACTAGCCCCATTCTTGGCTTACAAGCCTGTAAAAAGCTAGGGCTAATAAAGCGTGTATATGAAATTCTGCCAGGAGGAACACTTAAGAAAAAGGAAACTCCCAAAGATATCATTAATGAATTTTCAGATGTGTTCAACGGAATAGGAAAGCTTTCACACAGTAAAGATTACATTGAAGGACAATTATACTCCACATGTAGCAGCTCCACGAAAAATACCATTAGCACTTCATGATAAAGTTAAAGAAGAACTGCACCGTATGACTGAAACTGGTATCATCGCAAAGGTTCATGAACCTACCGAGTGGGTCAGCAATATGGTTGTTGTGGATACTCCAAAAAAGCTTCGCATTTGCTTAGGTCCTAGACCGTTAACCCATTTATGCCTAGCGTCCCTTTTTTGGGACGGCATTTTCGATATCAGTCGAAAACGTTATTTATTTTTCCTAGCCTTTATTCACGAGTATTGAACCTCAACTCCACAAAATATTATAACATGACCCAGTAGGATGTTAACATTTCAATTTTTATACATAATGATTTTAAAAGTAATTATCCCTTGTCCAAGAAGTTGACATCAGAAATTTAGCTATTATTTCTGGTATTGGCAAAAATCGAAGAAAGTCGCAAAAACAACTAGGCACGAATGGGTTAAATAGAGCCATCCAACGAACACACTATCCAATTCCATCAGCTGACAGACTTATGTCAAAATTGCAAGGTTGGAAAATATTTACAATTTTAGATACCAAAAATGGATTCTGGCAGCTGCCCTTAGATGAAGCCCCCTCTTATCTCACATTTACTACACCCTGGGGCAGGTATAGATTTTTAGTGCTGCCATTCGGAATCAATAATGCTCCAGAAGAATTTCAAAGAGCAATGGATGAAATTTTTGAAGAAGAACCGGCAATCAGCCCATACTTTGATGATATTGCTCTTGGGTCAACTACAATAGATAAGCATTGTCAGCTTCTTCGTAAGACGCTTTCCCCAGACAGCACAGCAAACTTGCATTAAACTTGCAGCAAGCTTGATTCATCAAGTCAATAAGCTTGAATTAAGCTTGAAAATTTCAAGCGTGTAAGCTTAATGCAAGCTTGAATCAAGTGTTCTAGTTTACACTTGCCCAGCTTGCATTAAGCTTGACATTTCAAGCTTAAAAATGTTTCCTAAAAAAAAATTTCCTAAATACACGGGGCGCCGGTCGGCGAACTCGCCCCACATATTTTACTTTGCCACGCATTTTCTCCCTCTACACTGAAATTTCAGTTTAATTTAATCTGTTTTTATCGAGTGTTCGTGGCTGGAATAGAACCCGGGACCTTTGGGTTAGCATTCGAGCACGCTATCCGTTCAGCCACTAAGCCTTCTGCAGCTATGACTTAAGTTTGAAGTGACTTATCACGCCGTTTTCTCGCCAGATTGATAAGTGGGCGATGTGTTATTTGTTTCTTTTATTTTTCCATGGGATGCATCAAAATTAAAATAATTTTATGTGTGATTTAGAGACTCTACTAATAGGGAAATAAACATAATATAAACTTAAGAGCAGCACACGTTTTTAAACTTTCAGTACCGCAACACTCATGAGCAATACTGCTGGCCAAAATCGAGACAAACGACTGATTTTGAAATCAATTTCGTAGTATAATTGTATTTTATTTTGAAGAATTTCCATATTTGGAAATATAGAATGGGTTTACTTACTTAACACAAATTTTGTGTTAAGTAATCTGAAATCAAAGAAACAGATAGTTAAACGTTACTTCGAAATGCTATATCACAGTTGCTAACATGTATGGAATACAAACACTTTAGTCATTTTTGTAAATATTTCTTAAAATAACAAATAATTGAAAAATTTTGCTGTTTTTTAACGCTAAAAATTCTCTTTACAAATGTGGTTGGTTATTTTCCTACATATTGGTATGCTATATCGATATAGAGCATTTCGAAGAATTAAAAATAAATTTAAATTAATTTATACAAATGTAAATTTGAATTATTTTCATTGTTCATACTTTATAATTAAAAAAATTATTTAACTTCTGAATTTTTTTTATCCTTTGTAATTTTATTTCAAAACTACAAAAGTGTAAGATGTAAGATTTTTGGGCCCTAAAATCTGTAGGCCCTGGGCAGTTGCCCCGTTTGCCCTGTCGGTAATATGGCACTGGTAATTAGTATAAAATAAAACACATCTTTTACGAACTTTCAGCAAATATTAGGACGCTAGACAGTTAATGTCCATTCTCTTTCACAGATGGCGCCACCACTGCGCACTTAGAAAGCTAAAATCAAGCTAGTATCACTTGTCAAGCTTAAATCAAGCTGTATTTAAGCTTGACAATTCAACTTGACTCCTGCAAGCTTGCTGCCAGCTTAAAATGAGTTGAACTGTCAAGCTTGCATTAATACGTCAAATTGAAGGAAATGTCAAGCTTGATTTAAGCTTATGTGCTGTCTGGGTCTTTGGCCAGAAAAGCAAATTTGAAGCTAAACCTGGAAAAGACACAATTATCACTCTCTAGAGTAAATTATCTGGGTCATGTTGTTACGGATGAAGGCATAGAGGCGGACCCTAAGAAGATGAAGGCCATTAAAGAATATGTGACACCAAAGAATCGAGAGGAGCTACAGCGATTCTTAGGAATGGTTACCTACCTTTCCAAATTTACTCCATATCTATCAGATCTCACCCACTCACTACATTCATTACTGAAACAGGATAACGAGTGGCTCTGGGATCAGAATACGCAAAAAGACTTCGAAAAAATCAAGGAGACCATTTTAAAAGCACCTTGCTTACAATATTTTGATGTTACTAAGCCAGTAACTACATCTGTGGATGCAAGTAAAAATGGTATTGGAGCAGTGATGCTACAAGACTCACGACCAGTAGAATATGGATCTGTATCTTTGACAAATACGCAACAAAGATACGCACAAATTGAGAAAGAAGTGCTGGCCGTAATCTATGGCTTGGTACATTTCCATTATTACACGTATGGGAGACCAGTTGTTGTACAAACTGACCATAAACCACTAATTAGGTTAAATAAAAAGTTATATGATTCAGTATCCCCGAGATTACAGCGTATGCTGTTAAGACCAAACAGATATGATGTGAGCTTAACATATGTACCGGGAAAGTAACTCCTCATAGCAGACGCACTGTCAAGGGCTCAGCTACCTGAATTTATGAAAGAAGAAGATGATAATAAAGCCACAGCGCTTTAGGGACAATTGATTTACCTTTAAAACTGTTACTTTCACTTACTGTTTAATTCCAACTAAATCACCTATATTTAAATTATAATAGCTTTCTTTCAGATTATGATTCATGTAAAAAAAATCTGATGTGTCCAACACATGACTTCCTTGCACGTCTATTAAATCAAAAGTATTTTCGACGCACTTCCTCCAAACTTATTTGTTTTAAAGAGATAAAATATCAATAGTAGTAAGGTTTAGCGATTGCTAGCCAAATATTTCGATATCGCCAAGCTGAGTTCAATTTGAAAGATTTCCTTCTGACGCTTTATTTGGCGATATTTCACCAAAAGCCGACAAACTTGAGATAGTTTGCGAGATTTTGGGGATAGCCAAAGTAGTCAATGACCACAGACTTTCAATGAATTGAATGCATCCATACACCTCAATGTATTTAAAGTCATTTGGCTCACCCTGTAAATAAATTCCCAGTCGATTGCTGTCAAAAATGATATTGAAAACAATTAGATATTACAATAGTTCTAAATACAAAACTAAATACAAGAGTTATACAAAATACGAAATAATTTTTGGCGCCAAATTTGGCGATATTTCGGTGAAACTCGTCAATGTCGACGACATTTGGCGAGATTTTAAGCATGGACCAAACAATGACAGATTATCGCCAAATTTGGCGATATTTCGCCCAAACTCGCCAAGAACGATGACAAATGGCGATACTTTGGACATGGACCAAATGACTGACTATCGCCGAATTTGGCGATATTTTGGCAAAACTCGCCAAGGTCGAGAACAGACGGCGAGATTTTGGGCATGTACCAAACAATGACTGTCTACAGCTGTATTATATTGAAGATGTCCATAGACATTAAAGTACTGAAATTCTTTTCGGTGGTCCTGTAAATAAACTCTCCAGTAAATTGGAACGAAAAATCGAGATGCACAACAAGATGTTACAACAATCTTATATATGAAATTTCATAATAGTTTTTGAGATTTGAGAGTTAAATATGCACACACGTACACCAAAAGTCGCCAAGCTTGGCGACTTTTGGCATAGTTCTTGAGGGAGGCACGTGACCGTGATCGGACCATTACCTAACTTATATGGTAGGACGGTATTGTGCTTGAAATGGATGAATGCCCCTAAAATTGCCATTGACCGTAATGTAGTGGAAATCTTTTGAGTGTTCCTGTAGCAGAACTATAAATGATAAAGACACTTCTTTTAATAGAGAAATTCATTTTCTAACTTTTAACAGCATACATCATTTCTGAGTCGTTTGAAATAGCCCGATACCTCTAAAAAACGCTTTGATGAATTTCGGCCCATTGAGCGTAATGTATTTCGAATCTTTTGGGCGGTCCTGTACATAAACTATCCAGTCGAATGGAACCGAAAGGGGAGATGCACAACTAGATGTTACAACTATCCAAAGTATGAAGTTTCGACATTCTACGCCTAATAGTTTTTGAGCTATGCGAATTTAATGAATTTCGGCCCATTGAGCGTAATGTATTTCGAATGTTTTGAGCGGTCCTGTAGATAAACTATCGAGTCGAATGGAACCAAAAGAGGAGGTGCACAACTAGATGTTACAACTATCCAAAATATGAAGTTTCGACAGTCTACGCCTAATAGTTTTTGAGTTAGGCGAGTTTAATGAATTTCGGCCCATAGAGCGTAATGTATTTCGAATCTTTTGGGCGGTCCTGTACATAAACTATACATTCGATTGCGATCAAAAGGGGAGGTGCACAACTAGATCATAGAACAATCCTAAATATCAAATCTCAACATTCTACGACCAATAGTTTTTGAGATATGCGAGTTACATACATACGTACGTACGTAGAGACGGCATGGAAAAACTGACCACAATAAACTCGCCGCTGGTCAAAATGAGTTGCAGACGCATTAATATGATCGTGCATGCTAGGCTACGATGAGAAGCATCGAAAAAATTCTTAAAATTAAATTTAGAGGTAGTCAAAATCCGTTTTTTTGTCGAAATTTGGCCCCCAAAATTTTTCGGGATCACATTACTTCCTTATACTACGTACAAGGAAGTAAAAAATCTGATGTGTCCAACACATGACTTCCTTGCACGTCTATTAGATCAAAAATATTTTCGACGCACTTCCTCTAAATTTATTTCTTTGAAAGAGATAAAATATCAATAATAGTAAGATTTAGCGATTTCTAGCCAAATATTTCGATATCGCCAAGCTGAGTTCAATTTGAAAGATTTCCTTCTAACACTTTATTTGGCGATATTTCACCAAAAGCCGACAAACTTGAGATAGTCTGCGAGATTTTGGGGATAGCCAAACTACTTTGGCTATCCCCAAAATCTCGCCACCATTGTACCGTATCATTGACCGTATCATTGACCACAGACTTTCAATGAATTGAATGCATTCATACACCTCAATGTATTTAAAGTCATTTGGCAAACCCTGTAAATAAATTCTCAGTCGATTGCTGTCAAAAAAGATATTGAAAACAGTTAGATATTACAATAGTTCTAAATACAAAAGTTCAAAATTCTACGGGTTAAAGTTTTACAGTTATACAAAATACGAAATAATTTTTGGCGCCAAATTTGGCGATATTTCGGCGAAACTCGTCAATTTCGACGACATTTGGCGAGATTTTAAGCATGAACCAAACAATGACAGATTATCGCCAAATATGGCGATATTTCGCCAAAACTCGCCAAGGCCGAGGACAGACGGCGAGATTTTGGGCATGAACCAAACAATGACCGTCTACAGTTGTATTATATTGAAGATGTCCATAGACATTAAAGTACTGAAATTCTTTTCGGTGGTTCTGTAAATAAACTCTCCAGTAGATTGGAACCAAAAATCGAGATGCACAACTAGATGATACAACAATCTTATATATGAAATTTCATAATATTTTTTGAGATTTGAGAGTTAAATATGCACACACGTACACCAAAAGTCGCCAAGCTTGGCGACTTTTGGATAGTTCTTGAGGGAGTCACGTGACCGTAGTCGGACCATTACCTAACTTATGTGGTAGGACGGCATTGTGCTTGAAATGGATGAATGCCCCTAAAATTGCCATTCACCGTAATGTATTGGAAATCTTTTGAGTGTTCCTGTAGCTGAACTATAAATGATAAAGACACTTTTTTTAATGGAGAAATTCATTTTCTAACTCTTTACAGCAAATATCACTTCTGAGTCGTTTGAAATAGCCCAATACCTCTAAAAAACGCTTTGATGAATTTCGGCCCATAGAGCGTAATGTGTTTCGAATTTTTTGGGTAGTTCTGTAGATAAACTATCCAGTCGAATGGAACCGAAAGGGGAGGTGCACAACTAGATGTTACAACGTTCCTAAATATAAAATTTCAACATTCTACGCCTAATAGTTTTTGAGATATGCGAGTTTAATGAATTTCGGCCCATTGAGCGTAATGTATTTCGAATGTTTTGGGCAGTCCTGTAGATAAACTATCCAGTCGAATGGAACCAAAAGGGGAGGTGCACAACTAGATGTTACAAATATCCAAAATATGAAGTTTGGACGTTCTACGCCTAATTGCTTTTGAGTTAGGCGAGTTTAATGAATATCGGCCCATAGAGCGTAATGTATTTCGAATCTTTTGGGCGGTCCTGTACATAAACTATCCATTCGATTATCACCAAAAGGGGAGGTGCACAACTAGATCATAGAACAATCCTAAATATCAAATCTCAAAATTCTACGACCAATAGTTTTTGAGATATGCGAGTTACATACATACGTACGTACGTACGTACGTACGTACATACGTACGTACATACGTACGTACGTACAGACGGCATGGAAAAACTGGCCACAATAAATTCGCCGCTGGTCAAAATGAGTTGCAGACGCATTAATATGATCGTGCATGATAGCCTACGATGAGATGCATCGAAAAAATTTTTTTAATTCAATTTAGAGGTAGTCAAAATCGGTTTTTTTGTCGAAATTTGGCCCCCAAAATTTTTCGGGATCACATTACTTCCTTATACTACGTACAAGGAAGTAAAAAGGGGTATGTTATATACATTACTTGTAACTCAAATGCTTGCCAACAGATGGGAGTGTCTGCAAACATCTAAATAGAATAAACAGAATGCAGCCGCTGACGGTTAGTCAGGCAGTTGCTTCACGTGCTCCAACTTAAATGTTAATCTTAATGAATCATCTAATAATTCTATTAATTATGCTTTAATTTTATACTATAACTTACATCACTTATGTGCAATTTTGTCAAAGATTCTTAATTAAGTAAATTTACCATATAAAATATTACAAAAGAAAGATTTAGATATTGTGAGAGCAGCGGAATCTTTGCAGACTGCAAGCAGACACCTCAAAGAATACAGAAATACATACGATTCCGCAAAAGACGAAGCTCTTGAAATAGGAGCTAAATGGAAAAGCAGTCCAACTTTTTTGAAGAAGCGACAGAAAATTGAAAAAAAAAAAAAAAACACTTTGACGAACTATCAAGTGACCACTGTTTGGGCCACCCCAGACAGCACATAAGCTTAAATCAAGTTTGACATTTCTTTGAATTTGACGCATTAATGCAAGCTTGACAGTTCAACTCATTTTAAGCTGGCAGCAAGCTTGCAGGAGTCAAGTTGAATTGTCAAGTTTAAATACAGCTTGATTTAAGCTTGAAAATTGATACTCGCGTGATTTTTCCTTTTTAAAGGAGCGTTGATGGCGCCATCTGTGAAAGACAATGGACATTAACTGTCTAGCGTCCTAATATTTGCTGAAAGTTCGTAAAAGATGTGTTTTATTTCATACTAATTACCAGTGCCATATTACCGACAGGGCAAACGGGGCAACTGCCCAGGGCCTACAGATTTTAGGGCCCAAAAATCTTACAACTTACACTTTTGTAATTTTAAAATAAAATTACAAAGGATAAAAAAAAAAATTCAGAAGTTAAATAATTTTTTTAATTATAAAGTATGAACAATGAAAATAATTCAAATTTACATTTGTATAAATTAATTTTAACTTATTACTTCCTTGTACGTAGTATAAGGAAGTAATGTGATCCCGAAAAATTTTGGGGGCCAAATTTCGACATAAAAACCGATTTTGACTACCTCTAAATTTAATTAAAAAATTTTTTTCGATGCATTTCATCGTAGGCTAGCATGCACGATCATATTAACGCGTCTGCAACTCATTTTGACCAGTGGCGAGTCTACTGTGGCCAGTTTTTCCATGCCGTCTGTACGTACGTACGTATGTATGTAACTCGCATATCTCAAAAACTATTGGTCGTAGAATGTTGAAATTTGATATTTAGGATTGTTCTATGATCTAGTTGTGCACCTCCCCTTTTGGTGGCAATCGAATGGATAGTTTATGTACAGGACCGCCCAAAAGATTCGAAATACATTACGCTCTATGGGCCGAAATTCATTAAACTCGCCTAACTCAAAAGCTATTAGGCGTAGAATGTCGAAACTTCATATTTTGGATAGTTGTAACATCTAGTTGTGCGCCTCCCCTTTTGGTTCCATTCGACTGGATAGTTTATCTACAGGACTGCCCAAAACATTCGAAATACATTACACTCAATGGGCCGAAATTCATTAAACTCGCATATCTCAAAAACTGTTTGGCGTTGAATGTTGAAACTTTATATTTAGGATTGTTGTAACATCTAGTTGTGCACCTCCCCTTTCGGTTCCATTCGACTGAATAGTTTATCTACAGGAACGCCCAAAAGTTCGAAATACATTACGCTCTATGGGCCGAAATTCATCAAAGCGTTTTTTAGAGGTATTGGGATATTTCAAACGACTCAGAAGTGATATATGCTGTAAAGAGTTAGAAAATGAATTTCTCCATTAAAAAAAAGTGTCTTTATCATTTATAGTTCTGCTACAGGAACACTCAAAAGATTTCCAATACATTACGGTCAATAGCAATTTTAGGGGCATTCATCCATTTCAAGCACAATACCGTCCTACCACATAAGTTAGGTAATGGTCCGACCACGGTCACGTGCCTCCCTCAAGAACTGTGCCAAAAGTCGCCAAGCTTGGCGACTTTTGGTGTACGTGTGTGCATATTTAACTCTCAAATCTCAAAAACTATTATGAAATTTCATATATAAGAATGTTGTAACATCTAGTTGTGCATCTCGATTTTTGGTTCCAATCTACTGGAGAGTTTATTTACAGGACCACCGAAAAGAATTTCAGTACCTTAATGTCTATGGACATCTTCATTATAATACAACTGTAGACAGACATTGTTTGGTACATGCCCAAAATCTCGCCGTCTGTCCTCGACCTTGGCGAGTTTTGGCGAAATATCGCCAAATTTGGCGATGGTCAGTCATTTGGTCCATGCCCAAAGTATCGCCATTTGTCATCGTTCTTGGCGAGTTTGGGCGAAATATCGCCAAATTTGGCGATAATCTGTCATTGTTTGGTTTATGCTTAAAATCTCGCCAAATGTCGTCGACATTGACGAGTTTCGCCGAAATATCGCCAAATTTGGCGCCAAAAATTATTTCCTATTTTGTATAACTCTAAAACTTTAACCCGTAGATTTTTTAACTTTGTATTTAGAACTATTGTAATACCTAACTGTTTTCAATATCTTTTTTGACAGCAATCGACTGAGAATTTATTTACATGGTGAGCCAAATGACTTTGAATACATTGAGGTGTATAGATGCATTCAACTCATTGAAAGTCTGTGGTCAATGACTACTTTGGCTATCCCCAAAATCTCGCTGACTATCTCAAGTTTGTCGGCTTTTGGTGAATTATCGCCAAATAAAGTGTCAGAAGGAAATCTTTCAAATTGAACTCAGCTTGGCGATATCGAAATATTTGGCTAGAATTCGCTAAACCTTACTATTATTGATATTTTATCTCTTTCAAACAAATAAATGTAGAGGAAGTGCGTCGAAAATATTTTTGATCTAATGGACGTGCAAGGAAGTCATGTGTTGGACACATCAGATTTTTTTTAATTCTTCGAAATGCTCTATATCAATATAGCATACCATTATGTAGAAAAATAACCACATTTGTAAAGAGAATTTTTAGAGTTAAAAAATAGCAAAATTTTTCAATTATTTGTTATTTTAAGAAATATTTACAAAAATGACTAAAGTGTTTGTATTCCATACATGTTAGCAACTGTGATATAGCATTTCGAAGTAACGTTTAACTATCTGTTTCTTTGATTTCAGATTACTTAACACAAAATTTGTGTTAAGTAAGTAAACCCATTCTATATTTCCAAATATGGAAATTCTTCAAAATAAAATACAATTATACTACGAAATTGATTTCAAAATCAGTCGTTTGTCTCGATATTGGCCAGCAGTATTGCTTCATGAGTGTTGCGGTACTGAAAGTTTTAAAACGTGTTTTTTTATTTTAATTTTGATTCTAATTTAATTTATTTTGATGCATTATTTTAATTCTGATGCATCCCATGGAAAAATAAAAGAAACAAATAACACATCGCCCACTTATCAATTTGGCGAGAAAACAGCGTGGTAAGTCACTTCAAACTTTAGTCATAGCTGCACAAGGCTACGGTGGCGGAATGGATAGCATGCTCGACTGCGAAGCCAAAGGGCCCGGGTTCTATCCCAGCGACGAACACTCGATGGAAACAGATTAAATTGAAATTTCAGCGTAGAGGGGGAAAATGCGCGGAAAAATAAATTATGTGGGGCGCGTTAGCCAGCGGGCGCCCCGTGTATTTAATTTTTTTTTTTTGGAAAATTTTTTAAGCTTGAAATGTCAAGCTTGATTCAAGCTTGAAATGTCAAGCTTAATGCAAGCTGGGCAAGTGTAAACTAGAACACTTGATTCAAGCTTGCATCAAGCTTACACGATTGGAATTTTCCAGCTTAATTCAAGCTTATTGACTTGATAAATCAAGCTTGCTGCAAGTTTGCTGTGCTGTCTGGGACGAAGATGATTTCTGCGTCAACGTCTTTTTTTAAGTTTTATATACCGTCATATACCAATTAGAAAACAGATTTCAAGGTATGAATGAGGTGTTAAATCCTTTTAATTTTTTGGTACGGACAACGTTAGCAATAATGAAGGAAGCGGAAATTTTAAAATGTGCAGAATCTCTTCAGTTAAAATATAAAGAAAATCTATACAACAGAATTTCCATTACAAACAGTAATGGCCAGTGCTCTGCTGAAAGATGAAATTTGTAAAACATCTACCATAAAAGAATTTGCGGAGTTACTTCTGATAAAATATTCAATAATATCTTTAAATGTTTCAGATATAATTGCGGCATTATTATTTGTTTTTGACTCTTCCCATCACAGTCTCAACAGCTGAAAGATCCTTTTCAAAACTGAAGATTCTGAAAAACTATTTACATAATTCAACAGGCGAAGAACGACTGCACAATCTCTCCAATATTAGGTATTGAGCCAAAAACAGAAAAAAACTATGGAAACGAATGATCTGATTAGAGATTTTGCAAATCTGAAATCCAGAAGGAAGAATTTTAACCCTTTCGCGACGGGAAGCGCAAACGCGCGCTTATCGCTGAGGCCGGCAGTGTCTTTCGCAAGTGTCTGTCCAGGGCCGGAGAGTTTTTCGCGATTAAGCCTAAATCCATGAACAGAACAATCAGAATATATTATAGTGTCACTATCACTACTATCCGAATCTGCTTCAGAATCAATATCTCATAATTTCAAATAATTTGCGCCATTTCTGCTATTTCAAGCTCTAACACTTTCGAAGCTTCGACATTCTAACTGTAAAATGAGAAAAAATCCACGTCTGCTAGATCTAATTATCCACTAAAAACGGGACTGCAAACCGTAATACCCAACGCTGTAGCGAAAATAAAACTCCCTGCTTACTATAAAGAAATACCACGTACGAATTTATAGAGCCGTCATAAAGTATACCACTCAGAAACATTCCTTTCAACTTACGTTTATATTATCAAAAACCACGTGTATGTGAGTCATGCTACTCCCATTCTGAGTAGAAGGTCAAATCTACATGCATCTGCAGGGCCGGACTGGACCGCTGAAACGGCCCGGGCGATTCGACCAGACCAGCCCCCAACGTCAGTTGCGCAGCCAGAATATTATGTCTAGCGGAGCGGGGATGCACAAATACAATTGAACTTTGTTACCAAGACGGCTCTCTATAACATTAAGATATTCTGTACGTTCAATCTGAAAGTACGTAAATTGCAGAAGCTGGTTTACAACGTCACTGCGTCTTCATCCATTTCTGCCTAGTGTCCCTTTTTTGGGAAGGCATTTTTGCTATCAGTCGTAAACGCTATTCACTTTTCCTAGCCTTTATTCGCGAGTATTGAAACTCCACAAAATATTTTAACATGACCAAGTAGGATGTTGACATTTCAATCTTTATACATAATAATTTTTAAAAAATCGTCCCTTGTTCAAGAAGTTGACATCAGATATTTATCTATTATTGCAAGTATTAGCAAAATTCGAAGAAAGCCGCAAAAATATCTGGGCACAAATGGGTTGAATGATGTGTTCCTTTCAATGACATTAAAATCGAGTTCAACTGTATGTGGCATTATTCTAAAAAATTTATTTGATACCCAACATTTTTTTTTTTGGAAGCTTTTTCGAAATAATTTGAAGACAACTTTTGAAATATTTCAATGATGCAGTGACATTTCTACTTTTAAGAAAGTTTCACTTTGATTTTTACCTTTGGAAGGTCATAAAAACCAGGAAGAAAATGGGGAAAAAAGGCAAAAATTAAATTACTGTGATCTAGCATGTTATAATTATTATATCACATATAATCGGTTGCGTATTCAAGGGGGGTGGGTGATTGGTTGGGGATTTAATACCATACCCCCCCCCCTCCCTCCCTTGACACTAAGTGTAATCAGGAAAATTAGGCTGCTCATTACTTTTTTTCTCACTTATTGGTTGGGGGGGAGGAGTGTGCATAACAAACAGAATCTTTTCTCTACAAAGTTGTTTAAAATTACAACTAACTTTTTTTTCATTACTCTATCATGATAAAAACTCTTGAAAATAATCTTGCCCTTAGGAGACTCATTTATAGCAAAAACTATTTTTTCGCGTAAGCAAATTTTTGGAAGAGTGAAAGTGGTCCTCTTTGTGAGTCCACAAAGACACGTGAATCGATTGAATAGTTTTGTTTAGAAAAGTAATTTGTTATGCAAAGCCGCTCACTCACGTGTGTGTGTGTATATATTATGTACATATAGTACATACAGTCAACTCCGGTTATAGTGAACCTCTGGGGACCAGCAAATTTCATCCACTATATCCGCACTAATGCCGAAGTGTCCCAATAGTGAACAGATATACTGTATGTGAATCGGGACTAATGGTTTGCGTTCAATATAGCCGAAAGTTCACTATATCCGGGGGTGAGTGTATAATATATATGTGAGTGTGTGTGTGTGTGTGTTTCTATAAAAGCAATCGAAAAAACGAATCCCCTCCCCCCCCCCTGCCCTTGAAAAGATTCTGGTAACGCTACTGCATATAATAATGTTGTATGATTCTGTATATTACTTGATAAATTGTTACGGTTGCTTACATGAGTTTAATTAGAATATTTTAATTTAATCAGAAGATTTTAGCTAATCATAGTTAAATTATTTTCACATGCTTTAAATGCTCAATTTATATTTTTATCAGTAGATAGTTAGAAGGTAGGACAGCGCAGGCCTTGGCCTGCATGTGGGCTGTTGCGCCAATGTTTAACTTATAAACTTATAGATCTTAGATATTTTATACTAGACTTCTCTGTTGGGACAGTTTAAAGTTTGATATATTGATTAGAAAATTAATCAGGTAAAGACGGTGAAGTAAAACTTGAATTGAGAAATGAAATCGTGTAATAACCTCATTTAATTGTCTACTATTTAAAGTACTTCCTTTCAAATTCCAATACGTTAATGCATTATATAAGTAGATTTTAGAATATTCATTCAAATTTCCTTTTTTAATTGTCTCCTCTAACTTAGTATCAGAGTGCAAAAATGTTTATACACCTGACCTAGATATTATTTTAAGAAAGCTTTAAATAGTCCGCTATTCTTTTTTCATGTTTGCAACAAAAATATTTATGCTTTTTCCTAAAGTAGATGTAACAGGTCCCTATTTTTGCCGGATTGTTTTTTTCCAGGTTTTTCCTAATAGTGGCAAAAACGTGCCAAATTTGCATGTTTTTGTTTTTTTTTTTCTTTCGAATGGCGGGTCAGCGGCCTACTGGAGGCTTGACCACTACGAGGGCCGCAGATGATGGTCAAGGGGATGCCTATTAGACAGTCCAACGTTATCCCCTATGAGTGGTCTCCTAATTTTGCACCAGTTCCAGATTAGACACCCGGCACACGAAATCGGTATTGTTTTTGCATTAAGAAAATTGGAGCCACGAGCAGATTTTATGTGCAGCAGCTCCCATCAACAATTTTATAATTCATAACATTCATTCATTCGTTTTACAAATATGACGAATGCTACATTATACTTCAACTAAAATTAAATTAAGACATATGACTCCCCATCCCCATCCCCGAAAAAAAAATCTGATGTGTCCAACACATGACTTCCTTGCACGTCTATTAAATCAAAAATGTTTTCTACGCACTTCCTCTAAACTTATTTGTTTGAAAGAGATAAAATATCAATAATAGTAAGGTTTAGCGATTTCTAGCGAAATATTTCGATATCGCCAAGCTGAGTTCAAATTGAAAGATTTCCTTCTGACACTTTATTTGGCGATATTTCACCAAAAGCCGACAAACTTGAGATAGTTTGCGAGATTTTGGGGATAGCCAAAGTAGTCATTGACCACAGACTTTCAATGAATTGAATGCATCCATACACCTTAATGTATTTAAGTCATTTGGCTCACCCTGTAAATAAATTCCCAGTCGATTGCTGTCAAAAAAGATATTGAAAACCGTTAGATATTATAATACAGCTCTAAATACAAAAGTTCAAAATTCTACGGGTTAAAATTTTAGAGTTATACAAAATACGAAATAATTTTTGGTGCCAAATTTGGCGATGTTTCGGCGAAACTCGTCAATGTCGACGACATTTGGCGAGATTTTAAGCATGGACCAACAATGACAGATTATCGCCAAAACTCGCCAAGAACGATGACAAATGGCGATACTTTGGGCACGAACCAAATGACTATCGCCAAATTTGGCGACATTTCGGCAAAACTCGCCAAGGTCGACGACAGACGGCGAGATTTTGGGCATGTACCAAACAATGACTGTCTACAATTGTATTATATTGAAGATGCCCATAGACATTAAAGTACTGAAATTCTTTTCGGTGGTCCTGTAAATAAACTCTCCAGTAGATTGGAACCAAAAATCGAGATGCACAACTAGATGTTCCAACAATCTTATATATGAAATTTCATAATAGTTTTTGAGATTTGAGAGTTAAATTTGCACACACGTACACCAAAACTGTCCAGAGCCCAGTTAAACGGGGGTTTGGGGGCTGCAGCCCCGGGCCCAGTGAACAAGGGGGCCCTAGACAGGGCGAAAAAAATCCAGTAAATAAAAAAAATGTACATTTTATGTGAACCTAAAAATGGATTGGGTTAATTATTTTAAAAGAAGATAAAAGTAAAGTTAGTGCGTCCTGATTGTAAATTTTAAAATCGAACGATGGCTTTGTACGATTGAAGGTATTGAGTATCTTTGTTAAACATATTCTCTGGAAAAAATTCAAGATCTATTGAGACAAAATTTTTGCCTGAATAAACAGACTATACACAAAGACTCTCATGAAGATAGACTCTCATAGATTCTCATGAACAACTAGACATTCTAGGAACTGGAGTAAATAAACACCAGCTTCAAACAGTATCAATCTTCTTTTACCTTCCGTTGTATTGACAGACAATGTGCAACAAAGAAAAGAAGCCTAACGTTATTAGTCAAGAGTTAGTTTAGACGTCCGGATGTTAGGCGAATGCGGAGAAATCAACCCGTCAATTGCTATCTCCACATGTAGACTTCACCTAAGGATCAGGGTAAAAGACTGAGAAGAAAAAAATTTACCTATGGTACTCTCGAATCCGAAGCAACTAGCCATGTAACTCTTCAAGGATTTGAAAAACTTAAAGTTTTATTTGTGATAGTCGATAGATTAAATTCAGAAATGATAAAACGAATTTATGCTTATAACTCAGTATGCAGCATTTTCAATTTCATCACTAAATTAGGTCTCGAACAAATAAATGAAGAATCAGTTAATAATTTTCTTGAAGTTTATGAAGAAGTAGATTTTGGAGCCACAAAATCTGAAGTCATTCAGTCTTCACAATATTTGTTAAGCTGTAGCTTAGAAAAAAAAAAATCACCGATACATACTTATGATCATATATTTAAAAACGAGTTAAATGAGATTTTTCCAAATATGTTTAATGCATTACGTATTTATTTAACTCTACCGATATCAAATTGCAAAGCCGAGAGAGCAAACTCCAAGTTAGAGAGAGTTCTATCTCTTCGAAGAACAAAAATGCAGCAGAAAAAGCTGCAATGTTTGGCTTTGCTGTGCTCAGAGCACGATTTAACAAGCAACCTGGATTTTAAAGATGTAATTGAAACTTTAGCGCTGCAAAAGCTAGGAATAAGCCAATTTATTTTTTTTTTTATTCTGTAAAATATATTCATTAAAGTTTTTGATGCAGTAACTTTTCCTTTGGTTGGTGAGTTAGATTATTTTGTTGTTAATATTTTTTTTAATTAATTTTTTGCAAACAGTTTCAAAGTTCATTTAAATGGTAATGAAAATGGTTCATTTAAATGGTAATGGTATTATTCTAATATGACCATTGCAAAATTTTATATAATGACGAACATTCATATTAAAGAAAAAGAAAAATGTGTGTGTGCGTGGGGGGGGGGGGGGGCTCCGCAATTATTGCAGCCCCGGGCCCTTAAATGGGTAAACTGGGCTCTGTAACTGTCAAATTAACATGTTTAATAATTTTCTGATATTTCTTTTATAGTAAACTTCTTAATGATTAAAATGTATCGGAGAGAAATCATTTCTAGAAAAGGGAAAAAAGAAAGACGATTAATATCTTTCCTAATATCCTAATTTCTAATCTAACTAATTATATCCTATGAATATAACTAAAATGCTCGATTTTTCACTTTTATGATCTTCTCACCCTCTTCCGTACATCCAGAGGCGGATCTACGGGGGGGGGCTATAGGGGCTATAGCCCCCCCCCATTGAAACTGAATTTAGACTAGATAGAATAGAGTTCTGATTCTTAGTTAAAAACTACGTGTCTAAAATCGGTTATTTTGAAATTTTAATTTACTTTTTTGATTTATTACTTATCTTTTTAGACTTGACCTCAATCAATGGTTTTTAACCCTTTCGTTCCCAGGCTACAGGTATTTTCAAAACGAGTATCAAATTTCGGGCTAAGGAATCGCCCGAAATTTCGTCTTCTCCTTGAAACATTTCGGTTTCTTTTGAGGATGATCAGTAACCTAGTTTTACCATATATACGTGATAGCGCAGAACAGCTAATTGTTTGAACGGGTTATGGCAAGTGCAAAGAACAGTGTTTGAGCGATGATGTCCATTCACCCCCTTCAAAGTCATAAAAAGGGGGAGCTAAAAATACATATAATTCGCTGTTAATATAAACAGTCTTTGCGCGCGCCTTGTGCGGTGCGCGTCTCGGATTCTGTACTGATGTGGAATACCTTATGATAGATGTACACACAGACCTCAAAATACACATAGACTAGACACCGCTATGATTTCTCTGTGACTAAAGTGATCAGAAGCAGTGAGAGGGGCTGAGAGCTACCAGACGGTCCCGAAGACTGTTTACAAGTTCATGAACAAAAGATCGGTACTCTTTCGCTTTGTAGAAAGGGGAAAGCGCAGCACCCCCCCCCCTAAGGAAGAGGATTGAATTCTCCAATCGTCATCTTTGGGACCTCCTTGGCAGCTGACAGCTCCTCCTACAGCTCCCGATGATTTTAGTCACAACGAAAGCATAGGGGGATTGTCTGGTCTACGGGTATTTTGAGGTCTGTGGATGTACATAGTGAGGGGATGGGGAGTGTAACATAAACATCAAGTGACTAGGAATCCCACGTGTCTATCTTCTGTATCATTGTGAAAGGTTCTTTTGTTCCGCCATTTGGATTTTCAGGGATATTTTGAAAGAATAATATTATTATAGCTAATTTTCCTTACCTGGTTTTCGCACATTTACTGTTTATACAAAAGTACATCCGTTTTGAATGTTTAGGAATGGTGGAAGAATTTCTTGGAAGTACTGTAGTCCTATCTAAGCAGGCTTCAAAGTCTTAGCCCATTGAAATTGCTTTCGCTGCTTGGTCGTTCTTTTCGGGTGAAGCGCTAGTGTGATTCATTTGTTCTCTATTTAGCTCCGTTCGCGTGTAGAATTTAATTTAAATGCAAATATTATGGCCTCAAGAAAGCGGTCATTGAATCGTAATGTAGGTGATTATTTTATGAAAATTCCAAAAACTGATAATTTGTCTAGTGAGAGTGAAAGCGGAAATCATCAGGAAGAAATCATAAATTCCCAGCCCCAGAACAAGCTATTTCAAGGAGAACAGCACTCACAAAATACAGGGTGAATCTAAACTCTTGGGCAAAACTTTAAGGGGTGATAGGGCACACAATGAGGAATCGTAATCACATAGCAATCTGGGGTGAAACGCAGTTTTAACTTACCCGGTAATAATCACTTTTGGAAAAGCATTGAAGTGTCCGTCTAATTTCTTAACCAAGTTTCATAAGCAACAGGCTCGTCTCCGAAAATTTCATCCATGAAATAAAATAAACTTTTTAAACTATCCATTTTAGTCTTCTGTTTTGAGAAAAATACATTAGTTTCTGACGAACAATGGTCGGCAAGTGACTGTTGTTTCAGCACTTTTTCCGAAGTGATTATTAACAGCTATACGAAGACGACGTTGCCAACCCCACATTGCTATGTGATTCTGATTCCTTATTATGTGCCCTATCACCCTTTAAAGTTTTGCCCAAGAGTTTAGATTCACCCTGTATACATGCATCACTAACAGGCAGTTTGTAAAGAGGTGCATTATTAGAAAGAATGCAATGATATCGCTATGGAAAAAAGAGGTATGATTTAAATTAATTTTTTCAAACATTGTTTTTCCTATGAAGTGCAAGTCCTAGCAGGTTCGAGTATTTTATTTTATCGGAAATTCGCACATCTTTCTCGAAATTCGATTACGTAATACTATATGTAGGTTGAAAAATGAAATATACAGGCGACATGTAAAAAATCGTGAAAAATGTCGCCAAGCTTCGATAACCAGGTCCTCTGAGAGAAATTTTATAAGGCGGGACGAAAGTCTTCCCGGCCCCTTTCGTAAAGCACAAAAGTTTCGAAAAAACAGGAGGGACAGAAGGGATTTTTTTTTTTTTTTTTTTTTTTTTTGTAAAACTGCTCTTTTAATGATTTTCATACAAAATGCTAAACGGAAAGAGAGTGGGAGGGAAGTTTGTCTGATATGTAATGATACTTTTAATTCATGTTCGAAGATTGAAAAAATACTAATATTTAAATGGTAGAATTAACATTTCTGCCATCTAAATCATTCTAGAATTATACCAGATAGCACAGTTGTCCATTTTATATCCATTTCTGATCCATCTCGCCCATATAACGTCCATGTCTATAGATAGACATCCAGAAGACAATATTTATGGACATAATCTGGAAAATCCAGAAACTGTCCATGAATAGACCAAAATTAGACATTTAATTTCCAGAGTAAGTCTTTTTTATAGACGTGTCTCAGATAATCCATAGTACCTTAGTGAAATGGCAAGAAGCATGGATGGAGATGTCCAAGACTTGACCTAAGTAGGTCCATATATAGACGTTGATGTCCAAGACTTGCCCATACTAAGTCCATACGTGGACTTAGTATGGGCAAGTCTTGTATACGTAAGCACGTCCATAATTATGTCTATATAGATGTCTATAAGACTTCATATGGGCGACCTATAGTGCTATATTGATGTAAAAGAGACGAGAATCCGACGAATCGTGGATGTTTAATGGACATGTCAACTTGTCTATATGACGTCTTCTGGGAGGGTTCTGGACAAGTTTGTGCTATCTGGGATGTATTCGAAATTTAGTCTATTTAAAAAAAAGATTTTAATTAAAGACCTATAAATGAAATTCTTAACACATTCTGAAAAATTTACTGATGTACTTTAGCTGAACACGGGCCCTGGGGCGGCGCCCCCCCCTCTCGTAGGGCCTGTGGATAACTGTGCCCAAATTATTGAATACCCAGTAAGTTAGCCCCCCCCTTTACCCAATCCTAGATCCGCCACTGCGTACATGCAACTGAAATTCAAAATGAGTACCAGTTAAATGCCCTTAAGGGTACGTATCATATATTTTAGAGAAGTATCATCAATTACAAACTTGAAAGATTTAGATAACAATGATAAGAGTTAGATTGTATGGTTCTAATGTTGATAAGTGTCACTGTTGAATTTTTACTATTTAGTTACAACTTTTGTGAAAAACATAGTTTTTGCAAATCTAATTCATTTATTTGCTTGTACAACAGAAAAAAAAAATCCCTCAAAATTTACCGGCTATAGTCATTTATCAGTAATCTACAAAAATTAACAACATAAAGTGAGCAAAGTTGAAGTAATTCCTTGATTATGTGTAAATTTGATACAGTAAAAGATTGTCACCCAAAAAAATGTAAGGCTCTCAAACTTGAATTGTTGTCAACTATCATGAGTTTTGAATTCAAATATAGTGAGACTAATCACATATACCTTTTCTACTTAACATATATTATAAGCTTGATTCCTCACAGAACTCATATTAACTATCATAGGCGCAATACGGGGGAGGGGAGCTGCATCGTCTTTGTTGAAAATACCGTTGATTTCTCGATCTATAGAAACTTCACTATTTTTACTCTTGAATATATTACGTAACGTATTTTAAATTTTCTTGTCAATTATAATAATTTCTTGCCTCTGGTCTGCTGGGCCACAATTCTGTTCTTTTCTGTAAAATTTACACATTATGTCAGTGCCAGAAGTGTAAAAAAAAGTTTTGTAATCGTAATTTAATCGTAATCTGACTCAGATGTAATCGTAATCGAAAGTTTTCATGGATTACATAATCACAGGATAATCGTAATCGGGAAATCGGATTTTTATGGTAATCGTAATCTTGACAAAATATTTTCCAGGTAATCGTAATCGTAGTCTGAAATTGAATCGTAATCGTAATCGATTACACATCTGCGTAATCGGCACGAAGTCTGCTTACAGCTTCTGGTGTACGAAACGATATTCCAGTCTTCGGAATGCTGGCAAGAAAGATCATTCACGTTAAAAATTGTGTTATAATTAAGGGATAAAATAAACAAAAAATGTAATAGTTATAGATTCTAAGTAATAAAAATATCATTTCTCTAAAATAAAAATAATTTTTGAGAGGAACATATCACGGAAAAGTGGCAAAGAATAAATAAAACAATTTTCTTAATACATACCTTGTTATTTTCCAGAAGAGCTAAGTAAAAATAGGGTAGTTCACAGAGGTTGATATTTCCAGAGAATGCTCTTTTGCATTGGCACATGTGATCTGCACTTAGAAACAACCGATAAGTACATTCGCAGTTCTTCCTCCCTATAAATAAAAATTATTTTCTTTTCCCAAAGTCAAACAGCTATCAAAACTCATAAATAAAAGCAGAAGCAAAAGCTAGAATTACTCTTTAACACCATGTGCCTTTTAAAAGGCTAGCTGTGTTTGTTTCAGGGTTGGCAAGTTTTTGACGCATGACGGGTTTAACCATGGTTTAAACTGTCACGTCAAAAACTGTCGAAATATTAATTGATGTATTTAACATTGCATGCACTGTATAAGCTTTGAATATGTGTGAAATGATAATACTAATTTTTAAGAAATATGGTCATCTTTTACATATTTTTTATAAAACATTGTCTAGAAAAATGAAAAGAAATTTAATTATGCATCCAATATAGTCAAAACAATATTGTTGCTAATATAATATTAAAATTATAAACTATCAATTTCATTAAAAAGTTAGTTATGCTTTATAGAATGCTCCGTAGAAAAAAATGAACGAAACTAATAAGTATTATTTTATTGTAACTGTATTTTGTACATGTAATTAATTAATCAATCAATATTTAGAAAAATAAAATGTGTGCTTTTTTACGCATTACATTTAAATACTGAAATTTTTTACAAATTCTATTTTGAATGCGGAGCTTTAGTATACTGATAATTAACAGGGTGTTGACCTTTATTTTATTTAAATGACTGAAATTACTATGTTATTGCCTGTTGCTTAAAACCCTTTTAATTTACGTTTTTGGATTAAATTGAAAATAAACTTAATATTTGCTTTTAGGAAATGTTTAGCCATACCTTAATTTGAAAAGTTTAAAAAAACTGCAGACCATTTTTTATCTAACTATATACAGTACCATGTGCCCTATTGAAAATGATTTATATGTACCATATAGAGTTCTTTTACAGGAGAAAAAAAAAATTCCAATACAGTGCAGCATCCATAATCCGGGAACCTATAATCCGGCACTAGTCTCGTTTTTTTTTCTCCCCAAAGGGATCCGGAACTTTTAACGCTGATTTTAATTGATGTATGGCTAAATTTTTTTTCCTTTTTCAATAGATAGTTTTTCACCGAATATTTTTCTTTTTGTTTCGTATTTCGGAACTAACATGTCTTTGCCGATCACCATTACTGCCGCAAATATTTGAATCAATGCATTTTCTAATACCAAGATAAAAATAAAAGTAAATACGGCTTGATTCGCTTATTACATTTAAATCAATTGCAGCCAAAGGTGTAGCGCAGCTGAATGAAGAATTCAAAGATTATGTGAGTGCTTTCATAGAACATTAATTTGTATGAGTTTTTAAAACGAGACAGCATGTTTACCCATCATTGTAAATAAGTGGCTTCGGCTCCTTCCAGACACATTGCCTTGTTTCTAGACATCCTTTCACTGTGCGAAATCATCAACTATCGCGGGATGGAATTCGCAAAGCCTTATTATCGCATGATCAAATTGGGACTTTGCCCAGGGCCCCCAGTTTAAAATGTTGTTCTGAAATATTCTTTTTTATGTCAAAATTTTATGAAAAATAAGACAAAAATCATTGATAGGGGCCCCAAATTCATCAATGTCTGGGGCCCCTGTTTGTCATAATCAGGCCCTGGGAATTCGCCAGTGCTTTGAAAAGCAAGAGGGATAGGAGGGGGGAATTGATATGTTTCGACGTAATTAAGAAGCTGTGAAGAGACTGAAGAGAGTAAAATTGGGAATAATTCAGCTTGCAAAATAAAACTACAAAGAGATTTAATAAATTCGATTTTACATCTGAGAGTCAACTGATGAATGTGCATATGTTAATTAACCAATTAAATACCAAAAAAAAAAAAAAAAAACGAAGCAAGTCAAATTAACCGATGTATTTAATGTAAATACAAAAGCTAATTAGATTCTAATAATAATTTAATACACTTATTTTAAATTAATATTTAAATAAATTTCAGTTACTATTTGTGTTATATTTTATGAAAATGTTCTAAAATCAACAATCTTTTCTGCTTTATAGTTTTAATTAAACACTAAATTAAATTTGTTCCAGTGTAGGTTTATTTATTTTTTTTTCCGGTTTATATAGAGTTCGTATGCATATTTTAAGACTACTTTTCATTGATAAATAATACACTGATCAATAGCATGTGATCGACGAGCGTTTTAATGGAAATTTTCAACACATCTGTAATCCGGAAAAATCGGTAATCCGACACCGCGTCATTCCCACCGATGCCGGGTTATCGGTGCTGCACTGTACATTACATTCTATGGGCAGTCATAAAATGCAATGTATTGGAATGCTGATTATTATTAATGAGCTCAACTTGTGTGTTAGTATAATTGATATTTTTAAATAAAATTAATTTTAATAATGTATTTAGTTTCATGTACGATGAAAATATACTGCATACTTACTTTGACATTTTGTTCTCTTTCTTTAATAGTTTAGTTTTGGACAGTTTAAACAAGTTTTTGACGTTAAAAACCCAACCCTGGTTTGTTTACATGGGCGTCATCAAGGATTACCCTCCCCCAATAACACAAAATTAAAATATAAAACAAAGAGTTTGAAGCCTTGGATCATATCATTCCACGGGAAATTTGCAACAATGTAACAGAGACTATTAAGTCTCATTATTATTATTATTGTATAGGAAAACCGTTCTGTTGGCTGTTATGGGTTTATGTGGCTTTGCGGCCAGAACTATATATCAGGGATGAGATTGACAAATAAGGAAGAAGTCTGAAAGAATGTGAGAATAACATTTGAGCAATAATACTTTTGAATTTCAAGTTCAATAAACATTGTAATTGCTACTGATATTAAATCTATCCTACCTGTTTACAATTTTGGGTAAAATCATACAAGCCGGTGCGCACCCCATGTAAACATGGCGACAGTCGCTGGAGCTTGGCGGCCGCCAAGCTCCAGCGACTGTCGCCAACCATTTTCCACGATCAACACATTAAATTTGCACATATATTCCACTAAAAATGAGCAACCAGTGGACCGTTTTTAACTAAAAAAACCTCAATGGATTCAGCAACCTAGTTGTACAGCTATCTAAACTAGGCAACCAGTGGTCCGTTTTTAACTAAAAAAACCTCAGTGGATTCAGCAACCTAGCTGTACAGCTATCTGAACTAGGCAACCAGTGGCCCGTTTTTAACTAAAAAAACCTCAGTGGATTCAGCAACCTAGCTGTGCAGCTATCTAAACTAGGCAACCAGTGGTCCGTTTTTAACTAAAAAAACCTCAGTGGATTCAGCAACCTAGTTGTACAGCTATGTAAACTATGCAACCAGTGGACCGTTTTTAACTAAAAAAAACAACAGTGAATTAAGCAACCTAGTTGTACAGCTAATGTAAACTGGGCAAACACCGGCCCGTTTTCAACTCAAAAAAACATCGGTGGATTAAACAACCTAGTTGTACACCTCTTATAAAGTCAGTATGATTAGAATAGCACGTAAATAGCACTTACGAAAACATAAAACACATCGAATATCAATTTAAAATTCACATTAAAAACCTTAAACATTGCAAAGATTCGTTAAAAAAGAGCACTTACCTTTATTTTTTTTTTAAATAACCGCTCAGAAATGTCCCCAACACCCACCGGCTTATAACGTAAAACCAGCATGCTTTCTTTTATTTAGCTCTATATTCACACCATATTTCTATCAAACACACACAAAAGAACGCTCCTTTTCCTTTCAAAACATAAAAAAAACACCATATTCCACACATAAATACTGACGACGAAATTCCCCGATACGCTTACTAACCTACGATACAACTACTACGATAAAACAGAATCAAAACCACAAGGAAAATCAAACATTAACTTAATCCACTCTATCACCAGCCACAAACAAACAACTATCGTCATTCAATTAGCACTGAATGAAAATCCCATACTTCAATCTCTTTGGTTACTAGTCTAAACAATCACCGGCAGGGTACTTCACTCCAGCTGAGCATCACCCATGACGGCGCCAGGGCCAACGCCAAATCAATTTGTAAACAAAACATCAAAATGTAAACAGCACCGTATACGGAATATAGTCCCAATTTTGCCTTAATAAAAAATAAAAAAAATTCAGAAAAATTTGAAAAAACTGAATTTTTATGAAACATTGAAAAAGTCTGAAGAATCTCATCCCTGCAAACTGAAAAATATTGTGAAGGGTCCATATTTAAGATCAAATATTTTGTGAACGGTCCATTTTTTCAAGATACTAGGGGGCCAAGGCCTTCAGACTCGCTTTTCGTATAAGGCATTCGGCCCCTAATAAGGCTTATTCGTAAAAAAGACACAATTTCAACAGACAAAACCCGAAGATTGGATCACATAGAATGTTACTGAGCTACACATTGCTTGGTTCTTGCATATTCATTGGTACATAAAAATTTAAACTTCACTACAGTAGACCCCCTCCCCCTCATAACACGGAAGATATTTTGTTATGGGAATCCGTGTTGTACGGGTCCTGAGCTATACTCCACCTGGAGTGCGGACTCCGCTTATAATCGCTGGAAAAATTATTTGCACTGCTCAGAAACACAATGATATTTAATGTTGCCATTCAAAGGTTATACTAATTAGGAGCTAAAGCGTAATAAAATAAGAACATATGTTTCAGCTGTATTTTCAATAATGTAAAACGTATTGGACACCTTGCGAATTTGCCACACATGGCGATTTTTCATTATTTGGCGACTTGCGTACATGTAAAGTTAATAAAAGCTACGGGACAGATATAATAGCCTGCCACCAATGGCGACTTTTCATTATTTGGCGATTTACACATGCTCACAACCTATAATTACTGTTCATTTAAGGTTACCGGAAAACCGTTATCCATATTTTCATTTACATAATCGCTTGCAGATTGGCGTACTTAGCACCACGAATTATACCATCTCGTCGCGCTAGCAAATATCCAAAGTGTACTATAACTGCTATAATGGCATAGTTAACGCCGCCAAATATTTCTACTGGCAGAAAATAATCCAGCTGGACCGAACCGGCTTTAAAATAATCTGCATTTTAATTATTTTTCATTTTCAAGATATTAGTTATTCTGTTTTGGAAAAACGAATAATCGCTGATTCTAAACTCCTGTTGTCTAAGCGAACTTACTATTTGAAAATTGTCAACTTTGTGTAACATATTTTGAGTTACTTATTTCATATAGCTTTTATTTTGGCATAAAATGGGTGCATTTCTACTTCATGTTTGACAATTTCACGTGATACTGCATACTTGGAAACACTTTGTTGCAAAGGAATGAATGATTTTATGCCAAATCTGGCAACTATTCTGTTTATTTTTTCAGTTTTTTATTAATATCTTCTAAAAAAATTCTATTTTCGAAATTTAAGTCAGCTTAGCAGGTTCCTCGGAATTTTTCGAATCAGTGGGCACCTTAGTCAAAACTCAAAACCCCACGGTTTAGGAGGAGATAGGCCAACAAGCTTTGACAGCACCAGCGCCCTTTACTTTTTTTTAGAATAGAGAGAAAATATTTTGTAAAGGAATGGGCCCAATCTTACACACATAAAAATTTTTTTTATAACAAAATGTCTACAATCTTAAAATAAATGCACAAATTGTATAGACGCTTATTTTTATGGCGCATGTTGCCATTTTTAAGATAAAATATTTTGTAAAGGTATGGACCCAAATTTCTCCTAAACAGATCCTTGGGTATACCATCTTGAAATTCAATAATACTCTTGAATTTCAAGTTTAATAAACATTGTAATTGCTACTGATATTAAATCTATCCTACCTGTCTGCAATTTTGCCTTAATAAAAAATAAAAAAAATTCAGAAAAGTTGGAAAAACTGAATTTTAATGAAACATTGAAAAAGTCTGAAAATCAGACAAAAGTCTGAATAATCTCATCCTCGATATATAGAATACCTGATTTTGCACCTTAGATTGTGATGATAGTAAAATTTTCAGTAAAAAAAACACCTTGTACTGATTAAATTAAGTAAAACATGCAATGTTTTCCATTATTAGTGCTTACATTAGTTGCAAGTAAAATAATTAAAATTAAAAACAATAACCTGGGGAAAATGACTTTTTTCTGAGCGATTTCAAAACTTCATTGACAATGAGGGTCGCCTTGTTATTGTCCAACTGAGCTAAAATTTTACACAGATCATTTTTTTTGATGATTGACACAAGATTTTTCTTAAGTTGAAAAATAAGGGCCACCCTAATATGTATGCATATATACAGTTTTTAAAAAATCATAAAAATTAAATCTGGATTTAAATCAAATTAATCAATTCTTTTGAAAAAAGTCAACAACCCTGCAGAAAAAATTGAAGTTCTCTCAAAAACAGCATTTCTCTTTTTCCAAGCATGAGAAATAACCAGCATATATGCTACTTCAATGCTTGTCACTCTTAACATGGAATGCATCAAAAGTAAAAGGCAAAATCTGCTGTAAAAATTATGACATTTAACACACATTTTAAAAATATTTAATTATCTGAATATTACATCACACAACAAAAATATCTAAAACATGATCTTTAAATTATAACTTTCACAAATAAAATACTGCAAAACTCTTTTTTGATATGCCAGCAGTACATGCAAGAGAGTGTTCTATAAAAAACTAAATGTTATAGAAAAAATATTGTCCATTATACTTTACAGAAAACAGACATATTGTTTCTTCAGTATTGAAAAAAATCTCATAGCATAAAATGCATTGTTGAAAAAAAAAAAAAAAAAAAAAAAAAAAAAACTAGTCAACAGATTTAATTCCATTGTATGGCTCAAAGCATGAAATACTTTAAGTTTTTTAATGTGAAGTATTTAATGGTGCTGATTGTCTAAATGGCTTCAATCTTAAAAAAAAAATAAAATAAAAGTATATTGATCAAAAATATATCTGTTACGATATAAATTATTTATGACATTTAAGGCAAATACTAAGGCAAACAAGAAAATGGACTTCCACGTCATTATCTAGTAGTTCAAGATTCACTGACTTTAGCCATTAGCTCATCACAGATACTGCTTAACTTTCCATTCTCTATTTTTACATGTTTTACATCACTTTCTAAACTCGAAATTTTCAATTCAGCTTTTTTGAGCTGGGCTTTAAGTACGGCTATCTGTGCATCTCCTGCCTTTTTTGCATTGGCAACTTCAGTGTTTGCTTTATCCACCATCTCCTGCGATCTACTTTGCAGAGCTTTGTACATTTCCTCTCTTTCATTGAGTTGAACTGTCAGATTTTCCAACTGTTGCTTCAAGGTTTCTTCATTTACAGTGTAATCTTTTAGTGTGCTTTTGCATTGCTCATAACGCTTGTGAAAATCAGAAAACGTGTTTTCGACACTCTGTAAATCTTTTTCGCATGATTTCAATTCTTCTCTCAAATTATCTTTTTCTGCTTCAGCTATTTTCAACTGCTCTTGCAAAGTCTTTTCTTTGTCAGAGAGTGCAATGGCTATATCAAAAATTTCCTGTAGAACCGATGCAAAAGTTTTCATTACTTGACTTTGCTTTTCAATTTTTGCTTCTAATTCCTCTTGCTTTATGGATCTTGCTATTTCGAGATCATGCTGCTTTTTTAGAAACGTGTCTTGTAAACTAAGCTCTTGAATTTTTAAGGCTTTCTGAAATTCTTCCTCGGTATACAATTTCTGTGTTTGCTTGCTGTTTTCGTTGGACTGAACTTCTTGGTCCTTGCCAGTTACAGGTGAATCAAATGAGAGTAATATATTGCCAAATGACTGGCGAGGACTAACATTGGCTAACAGTTTGTTTTCTACAGTAGGAACAGCATCAGTTTGCAAATTATCAAGTTTTACTTCATGTTCAACTTCATTTTCAGCTATTTCTTGCAAGTCATTTGGTTTAGCAGATGATTGTGAAAAAAACTTTGCATGCAGAGGGTCAAAGTTTACATATAATGACGATCTTGTAATTAATGAATCTGCAGTGCTAGAAGAACCAGCTTTTTCAAGAATCGTAAAAGATGAAGGATCTTTGAAAAACTGGACAGCATCATGAAATTCTTCATCTCTGACTTGCACATCATTTTCTTCTTTACTAAAATCAGACATCATGATGCCACAATCATCTGATAAATTAAGATCATTGGTGACAAAATCAATCAATTTTCCATTATCAACAATGTTGTTGTCTGCATCGTGAATGCCTGAATCCGAGTTTTGACTGTTGGCAGAAACTTCGTCCAGATTCTGAGAAAGTCCATCTAAAATATTAGTTCTTACTTCATCTGAATTTTCAGGCACTAAGATAGAATTGAAAGAAAGCTGAGAATTTGTAGTTGAATCTACGTCGCACTGTAGACTACTTTTCAGCGTATCGTGTTCACCAATATCTGCAGGAACATGGTTCCCAAGATGCGGTTGATTCTCATTTACGTCCAAAATAATACTGTCGAACTGAATGAGAGCATCACTTGATTCTGCCATAAGTTACAAATTATTTATATTTCTAATTGTAAACAAATTGCCTAAAAAGGACTAATAACGGACGTCCATAGAGCGCGCTTTCCGCTTTCAAGCTTTACAAGTTACAAAACAATCAAGTTGAGCTGTTTACATTTACACGTATCACAGAGCACTTCAATGAGTCAGCGGCCAGGGAGCAACTTCCTTCTGCGTGACAAGCGAGTAGTAATTTTACGATATACATACAATACACATAAAAAATTGCCTTCTTTATCTGTGTATGAAACGAAAAGAAAAGAGACTTTAACATTATTAGAGATGCAATAACAAGAAAGTAAGATGGATGCATGAATTTGTCAATATCTCACCATGACCCCTCTCAACATTTGAGATTCGAATCAACAGAGTGGATTGATTCATCAGATCAGTAAGAAGATTCGAATTTGTGATTTGACCGGAGCCTTCGCAATTAGTAATGCTTAGCGATGGCCCCGCCCCATCCCTCTGAGGCGGGGATAACTATAGCGTCACCGTGGAGAAAATGCTAACTACCGCGTATTCGGGTTTTTCGCTCCGTTTGCATAGCCGTGAGATTCTGAGTTGCCAATCCTATCCACGCTTCCATCTTACCGGTGTTTGTTTTGTTGTGGCTCCTTAATAACTCAATATCTGTATGAAAAGTATATAATTCATCATTCTATTCATTAAATCGTCTTTCTCATGCAACTATGTCTGATGAAGTTTCAGTTTCGAGCAGCAATCTTCTAAGAAAAGTTACCGTAGAACCGTGGTATAATGCGTAAGTGTTTACAATCATTATAAAGTTCTGATTAATGTTCTAACGGAATTTTTGCTTAGATAAAATGTCCAGATCTATATGTTAATTTTAATTTTGACTGAAGTGAAACAGATCTGTTTCACTTAGGCATTCTAATGTTAGTGCCGTACTTCTCATTAGAAACACTCAGTTATTATTATTTTACTCAGCCGTCTAGACCTTCTAGATACCAAAGCTACATAACAGGTCGTTAAGAAATTCTATGCCAGATCAGTCGAGAAAAAGGTAAACTTTACCAGTTCGGCATCTGATGAAATTTGTTATGAAAGACACATGACAAGGTAAATAATTCCCCGTTTTTTAAATAAGTACGTTAAAATAATTAACTTTTAAAATAAATTCGTTAAAAATACAATGAAGTGCTTTTTTCAGATTCATTTTGCCACTAGTTGCACATTTTCACATGGTGAGATTAGCCATTCTTATTTTAAAACGTTTAAAAAAACTCTTTCAAGAATTTAAGCCAAGTTTTGTTTTTGGTAATGTAAAGCAAAGAAATGATATAGTGTAAAAGTTCTGAAATTTAGTTTTTAAATTACTTTGTTGAGCAAAACAAAGTGTGTACTTTTGCAGAATGAAAACTCGATCAATCACATTGATGAGAAGCAGAGATAGGGCAATTCAAACTTTCTATGTGCAAAAATGTGTTGAAATCGTCTTCAGAGATTCAGAATCTTTTGTGAGCAACTGCAAAATGTTTAGTTTTTTGCTATCTCAATTTATTCTTGATTTAATTATTTTGTTTTTGAAAGTAAAAAAGTCAATGTTTTATTGCTTTTATCATAGGTACACGTTGTTAAATATATACATATGTAAATATTATAATAAGTAAATAAACTATTGAACTACAAATATTCTCGAAGAGTTTAAAAATTCTATTTCTGATGTTAACTGTAATTTTATATGAAATATTTCATAGTAAGTTTTTCACAATAAAAGTAAATTATGTCTAATCTCAAACAAGTCATGCGGTCAAACCTTTTAATATTTTTCCATTCTCTGAACTCTACCAAAACTTGCCCCCCCCCCCCTTTTTTTTTGTCATCAAGTAGGTATGATTTTTTTTTGGTGGGGGAGCATTTTTTCCTCCCACCAAATACTACACGAAATATTTTTATCAAATTTATTTATTCTCCAAGCATCTACAAGGATTTTTTCCCTGCTATACTCAATGCATTCAGCATTTGCCAGGGTTAGTATTTTGTCCACTTTTTTGTTAAAAGTCCAGAATGCTGGATGAAATGGACAAAATAAAAATAATAGAATTAAGAGTATTGTTATGATGCATGCTTTGTTATTATGCAAACAAACAAACAAACAAAAAAAAAACTGTGTTCCTACATTTTAAGAAAAATATTAATATAACATTTTAGCAAAAGTAAGAATGTATGGTACTTACAAAGTATCCTGGCGATCCGCCAAGACAAGTGATTTTTTGCCAAGATAAATGCCGGACACATGAAATTACTAATGGTTTGGAATACGATTGGCAACACTTTGCCAGCATAATTGACAAAAAAATAGTTGGACGTGAATGACCGCCGGGATAATACGTAAGTACCGAATACATTTTTTAAATTATTCATTAAAAGTCATCACATATGAATCATTTATAACCCAATATATTCACTAAGAAGAGATGAACTCCATAGTAGAGCAATTAATTTTATGGCATACTTAGCTAAAAAATTAAACTTAACAAAATGAAATACTAAATTAGTTACCAAATTACCCACATACGGAAAAATACTCCGTTTCTGAGATTGTGGGAATCCCACATAGCCCAATATTTCTTCACTGCAGGACCATAGTGTGCCACGTTGGTTTCCCGTTGGCCGCCACCATCAGATCTATAATAGGTTTCAGGTCTTTATCCTAAATTTGGCTTTTGCGGCTGTTTGCATCGCTCCAAGGGTCGTCACCCGATGTTGAAGGATTCAAGTTACTTGTCGGATGGCAGGTGTAGTAACTCCGTACTTTTCTTCAGCTTTAGTACAGTACTTGCATTCCTCAGGACAGGGTCTCCTAGAAAGTGCGTCTGCATTTCTATGCACTGCTCCTTTTCGGTGTTGAATGCAGGGCCCGCGCTAAGCATTCGCCACCTCGCCAAATGTGATAAAATCGTAAATATGGCAAAATAAACTCCGTTCTGGCCAAGTATTAGCGAACGATTTTTCCACTGGAAAAAAAAAATCCCCTCGATCCTCAAAATTATGTCGAAAGATTGTTAAAAATTCCGTAAGAAACTAAAAAAAAAAAGCTAAGCTGGTCTATTGGCTAAGACTTTTGAAATTTGGCTAATTTACTGGCTAACAATTTGAAATCCCTAGCGTGGGCCCTGGAATGTCCATGTCATATTCCTGCAAACGCTGGATCCACCTGGCTATTTGACCCTCTGTATACTTGAAATTCAGTAACCAGGCCAATGACACATGATCAGTCCTGAGAAGGAACTTTCAGCCATACAGGTAGTGGTGGAAATGTTCGATGGCCTTCACGATAACCAACAACTCCTTCCGGGAGACGCAATAATTTCGTTCAGCTTTTGCTTCATGCAATGACGCGTTCTTCCCCATCGATCTCTTGGGGCAGTATGGCTCAGATTCCTTCGTTACTAGCATCCATGTCTAAGATAAAGCTCTTCTCGGCATTCGGGTATGCCAGCACCGGTGTGGGTGTTAATGCTGCCTTTAACTGGTCGAACGCGTCGTCGCAGTCAGGAGTCTCCATGAACTGCTGTTTTTCTTTGGTTAGTCTGTGAAGGGGGCCTTGCTATCTTGGAAAAAATTTTCACGAACATGCGGTAGTATGTGCAGATTCAGAGAAAACTTCTTAGCTGTGTATGTCCTTGGAACGCGGCCAGCTCTGCACAGCTTGCGTCTTTTCTGGATCAGTGCTGACACCCTTGGATGAGATGACATTTCTGAGATAGCTCACTTTCTGGTGAAATAGCTTACATTTAGTAGTGCTCAATTTTAAATGAGCTTTCCGCAATCTCGTAAACATGTTCTTGATGTTTGACACATGCTCCGTGAAGTCTTTTCCAATGATGATTATATCACCTAAATACATGAGGCAAGCGTCATAAGACAGTCTCTTTAAGGCAGTCTCCATGAGCCGCTCAAACGTGGCCGGTACGTTGCACAGACCGAAGAGCATAACTTTGAATTGCGCCACAACCCTTGTTCAGTCATAAAGGCGGTCTTCTCACGCTCGTCTGGATGGATCTCGACCTGCCAATATCCACTCTTCAGGTACAGGGTTGAGAACCACTTGCTCCCGGACAGGGTATCGAGCGTGTTGTCAATTCGGGGGAAGGGGGTAACTATCCTTCTTCATCACTTCATTCAGCTTCCTGTAATCTATGGAAAATCTCATAGAACCACCCCTTTAGCAGGATAAACAATAGGAGAAGCCCAGGGGCTGAAAGAAGGCTCAATAACTTCCTTTATCTTTCATATCCTTCAGCAATTTTTCAATCTTCTCTTGTTTCGCGATTGGTAGCCTTCGGGGATGTTGCTTGATTGGGAGATGGTCTCCCATGTCAGTACGATGCTGTGTGAGGTTCGTTTGTCCCACATCTTCGTCAAAAGACGTGGGACGTCAATAGATGGAATTCTTGAATCAAACTCCTGGCAATTGTCGTCTGTTCCTCGTTAAGCTGAATGTCCCCAATAAGCTGTTCCGTGAGATCCTCTACAGGTACCATTAGAGCCTTATTGTCCCTTTGCTTGATGCCCGTTACGGCAGAGCATGCAGCGATTTCTTCTCCCTTCTTGATAACCATCATCCCGTCACTGATGTTGGCTAACCTCATTGGCACGACATCTTTGGAAAGGTCTATCAGTGCCACACCCACTAGCACTCCTTTCGGGAATTTCTCTGTCATAGAAAAATTGGTTATCCCAAATTTGAAACTGTTTCCGATCTCGGGGATACCTTCTCCCATGAACTCCGCTCGAGCTGGTATGATGATGCCTAGTGTTGACTCTAGAAAAAAAGGGCCGCCGGGGGGGAAATTTTCAAAAGGGGCACCCTGTTCTCAAAAAGGGCACTTTGGGGTTCCACGAGAATGTACAGGTAGATGACATATAGAAACTGGTTTGAAACGGTCTGATCCCCGAAACTTTAACATGTACAGTTGTAATATGTGTTCTGACTTACAATGCATAGTAAGATTTTTTCCAATTTGTCTTAGTCCCAGGGTTGGCAAAAACCCGGGTTTTTGTTTGATGCCACAAATACCTAACAATACACGTTGGAATTCACACAAAATGTGCATTTCGAGCTTTTTGGACAATTATCATAAATATGTAACAATCGCATCTCAGCACCAAAATGAATTTGAGACGAAAATTGCAAAAACATCCCCTCCCCTCCACAAAAATCCAAAAATATTGGATAATGTGTCAATTTACAAGGAGTGTTTGAATTTAAACAAGCAGCTCATAATTTTATCTTCAGCTCTTGATGAGCTGCAAAAGGATACAACCACACTGTCACGTTCTGTAGAAATATGGAAAAATTTAATGGAATCAGAAGAATTGAAACAGCACAAGGAAGTTATAGTGAAACGGTATAAACAGATTATGAGACCTGAGCATTTTTTAGCTAATATAATGGATGCAAAGTATGGAGGGGAAAAGCTTAATTCAGAGGAAGAGGAAGAAGTTGAAGCATGGATAATACAGTATCATCCAGAGCGGTTACCTGCAATAATGGCTTTTAAAATTAAAGACATAGACTATTTTCCTAAATCACTTTTCTCAGAAAATATTGTGTCACAATTTACAGCTTCAAAATGGTGGGAAATTCTTAAAGAAAAGGTACAGAAGAACAACAAGTTAGATTCTGATTTTTGTAGTTTTTTTCAGTCTCTGCATTCTGTTCCATCTAACTCTGCTTCCATTGAGAGAATTTTCCTACATTTGGATTCATATGGTTTAAGTTGCAGAACAGACTAGGCTCAGAGCAGTGTGAAAAATTAGTAAAGATTTACAAATATTACCACAAAAATCAAAGTGAATGTGATATTGATTGGTAAACTGTAAAATAGATCAATTATAATTAATTTGAAATATATTTTTCATTCTACATTTTTAGTTTGTTGTCATTTAACTTTAATTGGAATTATCATTAGACATTAATCACACATGTCATATTTTGCATAGTTTTTTACTAGAAGATTATCAACAGTTTATTTTCATTATTTCTTTTACAGTTTGTAAAAGTTGATACATGAAAATGTTCATTATAATGTGGTATCAAAACTTATTTATAATAATCACTGCATATTTGCTATAAAAAAAAAATTAAATAAGTAAAAGAATAATAAAAACAGTATAATAGCAAAAAGTAGTCTGTGTGATGTTTTCAAACTGAAAATTTCAGTGGTTTTTTCTTTATATTTCTTAAAGTGAAAATATTATTAGTTATATATAATTACATATTTCTTAATGAATACAAGTAATTGAAATATGATTAATAATATTTTTTAATTCTTTCAAAGTAGAAAGAAAGCTTGTTTTCTGTGAAGGATCATGGCTCTACCTCTGTCAAAAACACTGTTGGTTATACTGTCTAGTAGTTCCAAAATTTTCAGTTAATGAAATTAATTTTAGAAAATAAATATTTTGAGGTAAACTTCATCTGATTACCATAGATATGACTTATTTTTATGTAATTTTGATAAGAGAAACCATCTAGGTTTTGGGCTTAAAAGGTAAAGTGTATTTCTAAATACTATAGGTGGGATTTGCAGACTCAGAAATGATTTTAAGCAAAAACCCAGGCGGGTTTTTGTTGGTGGACCCACCCAGAAAAACCCGTGAGGGTTTTTCTGGGCTGGGTCCACTTTGCCAACCCTGCTTAGTCCCCCCCCCCCCTTCTTTTGGAGAAAATATCCAGTAGAAGTAAGTGTAAGCGAAATAGGAAAAATAATTTGTTGATAATATTTTGGTCTAAACATGACATAAATATGTGAATTAAATCTACATAACTAGAAGTTTTGATTTAAAAAAAAAGCATAAGAATATATTTATAAAGCATAAGAATTTATAAGAATAGTACATTTATTGAAGAAGATTTCAGAAATTTTTAGCCAGACATGGTTTGTTAGGCAGTAGGGGAAGGCAGAGGGACTGTTAATTTTTGTTCCTCCATTTTATCACACTATCACTACTGGATCTCATTCATATATGATATTTCACCTATATTGGTACAAACTTTTAAACAGAAAAGGACTGTCAGTGTAAGTGGATTAGGGTAGATGCGTTTACCATGTAATAAAAATAATAAAATTTCTGCACTGCAGGATGTATAAAATTTAATTATATAAATCAGAATTTTATTTAAATTCTTTTGTTTGCAATAATTATTGAATGAGTACAAAGTAAAGATTTTCAAAGTTACCCTTATTACTATTAGACATTATTAAAATTGCATCAAACAATTTAACTCATCCATCAATTGATAACTACAGAAATTGGGGAAATTTAATTCAGAACACAGAAGATTGCTGGAAAAAATGACATAGTCATGCAAATTTTGTAATACATCCTATGGTTGGGATGTAGAACACCATATCAAATCAAATCACTGAAATATATTTGTTATTCTTCTTTCACTTCTAATTTAATGCTTGCTCATTCCTGAAAAGTGGATATAAGTTTTTTAAAAAGTACTATTTCTTTAAAATAAATAAAAATAATTACTACATGTAAGTTTTTTAGCAGGTATAAAATTAATATATTTTTTTTTTAACTCACAGAATTGTCCAAAGGTATGTATGAAATAAAGTTTAAAATATTTTCAATAATTTATTTTTCATAAAGCTTTATTTTTAATTTCTTGTAACATACTTAAAAAGGTCTCTTTAAAAACACTAAATTTTCTTTCTTAAACCTTGACTTAATCTTTTTAAAATAAAAATAGTACTGATCAATATTTATTTTAACTATCAAATGTTTTTAATCAGCTTAATATAATTAAAATAATCAACATCCTGGTGCCAAAAGTATTTAAACAAATTATCTATTAATAAACCTTCCAGAATTATTTTTCTTTTTTTTTTTTTTCAACTGAAAATAAGCTTAAATTGATGACAGTTTGTTTTATGAATAACCTAGCTGTTAACTTATGACACAATTTGTTTTCTGAAGACATCCTTTTCCAGAATTAGATTTCTTTTGCTTTTATTATTATTATTATTTTTTTTTTTCCTTTCTTCATTCATTAAAATGTTGAGAATTTTAAAATCGGAAGGTGTATAATATGAATATTTAAAATACCAAATCTTGTTAATAGTCTGATTTACTAAATTCTGCATTTACTCCAATTTATGTAATTAAAACTGTGGCGTAATAAGTGGGGGGGGGGGGGGTCCGCCCCGGCGGCAAAAAAACAAACATGGTGGCCGGCAGGACACTTAGAAATAATAAAGTGGAAAACTAAAGGACCGAAAGGGGGGCAGAATGCTGAAACTTAGAAAGAATGGGGCGGCAAACTGAAAGACCGCACCGGGCGCCAATAACCCTAGCACTACATTGCTAAAGAAAAAGATCGTTATTATGCTCTGATTTTGGCAAAAGCATAATGTGTTTCAATTGCTGTATTCCCAAAACGTCGCAAATCCCTCGATTTTCAGATGGATTTGAGTAGATAAAGCCACTGAACATGGTACACGGCTGAAGTGTTGAAGTTCCCACGTTCGGCGGGCCCCGCCCGCGCGACTGTCGGTCTGGAGTTTTGGTCCGTTTCATCAAGATGTACGCGTCAATACCCATTAGAACTCCTTAAAAAGTCACCCAACCAAGGCACACACCCCCCCTTAGAAGATATCCCTTGTCTAGGCTTGCCATAACAAACAAGCAAATCCCGCGAATTTTCGAATCGCAAAACGTCGTTTTGCTTAGGCATTCTTTCTGTATCATCTGTAATTATATATGATTAGTAAATAACTGTTATACATTACGAATAATATGTACTAAGAAAGCCGATTAAAAAGAGCAAATCGTTTAGGGGGAGGGGGGACTTCGTAGTGTTGCGAAACTATTAAAGACATCGAGAAGAGCAATAATTATATACAGCTGGCGACGAACTCTGGTATAATGATTGTTTGATAATTCGCAACTACATTTTTATCAAACGTAGCCACTGATATTTGAGAATTGACAGATGGAATCAGAAATTTTTAGATAACTTGAGAAAATTTTGAATTTCCCAACCGTATTTTCTTCCCCTAACTCCTAAGTGAAATGCCGATCGGGCTTCTCACTTGAGTCAGCAAAAACAAAACATACAAGAGGGGCCTTTTCGGGTTACTCGGCTGTTCGGCTCGCGCAAAAGAAAACAAAGAAAAGGGCAGTAGGAGTATTTCGATCTGTGAAAGAGTAGAATATTTGAAAAAAGCATTTTAATAAATTACATTTGTGGGAAAGATCGGATTTCATAGACGGTTTTTGTGAAAGGGCCGTTTTCAATCGAACCTATTTTTATGATGGGATTATTGTACTCAATCGTAACCGTTTTAATTAACGTATTATCGTGATGGGCTGCAAATGGTATGTAGGAAATAAAAAGTGCTGGTTGTTTACTAATAATAATAAAAATGTAAAAGCAGGAGGGCGCATAAAGAAGAGAAATAGGGCCGTCCGGCGCTAAAAAGACGACAAAAGGGCCGCCGGGCGCTAAAAAGATAACAAAAAGGCCACCGGGCGCTAAAAAGATAACAAAAAGGCCGCCGGGCGCTGCGCCCTGCCAAATTAATCTAGAGTCAACACTAGATGCCTTCTCGAGCTAGGATCCGTCACAAGTAGTGTTTCTCTGCATCCAGCCCGAACAAAGGTACTTCCTGTCCTACAGCTTGGAGCTCGCTTTTCTTCAGGTTGAGGGTAATGTTGTACTGCTTTAGAAAGTCCAGTCCTAGTATGCAAGGATCGGTGATGTCGGCAACATACACTCCACGAGGATAATTTTCAAACCCGAACGAGATGTTTACTTAGAGTTTTCCATGCACTGGAATATTGTTGCCGTTTGCAGTCTGCAGAGACACTGAAGGCATCGTATACAGAAGCTGCTTTCTCCCAGAAGCTTGGCAATGTCTGGCCGGAATATCGTAATGTTGGCTCCTGTGTCGACGATGTGAGGGCAGGGGATCCTGTCTATTTCTCCTTCGACGAACAGTCCATGGTCTCCTCCCTGCAGTGCCGAAATTTGGTAAGCGCTTAAGGGAGCATCTCCTCCGAACAGCAACCTCTGCACTGAGAGATCACTATCCCGTTTGGGACAGTTCCTCCTTAGATGCCCCTCTTTCTTACAGAACCATCAGCTTAGTTTCATTGTCTTGTTTATCTGTCGGGGAGAATCCTGCGACTTGAGAAGTCTCTCGAGCTCCTTGATTCTTTTCTGCAGGTCCTCTGTAGTGTCTCGAGCAACAGCGGTGCGAACTCGACGTTGGTCCCTTCCGGAGGCTAGGTGGGCTGCTTTTCAATCTTCATTGCGTGCACCAGAGCACTTTTGAGGTCTCTGCTGTCCAACAGTCGCACCCTAGTTTGGACGTCAGGATCCCAGATGGCATCCACAAAATACTTGAGCACTAAGGTATCCCTGACATCAGCTGGACAGTCCGGAAAGGCAATGAGGGAGAGCCGTTTGATCTCTGATGCCTGCTCCTGAAGAGACACCCCTGATTTCTGTCTCTTGGACTTCAACTGGGCTCTCGTGTGCTGGTGATCGCCAAAACAGAGTTACAGAGCTGTCGTCAGTACAGTAAAATACGCCCGCTTGTTCTCCAGAACCGTCAGCAGGACGTCAGCCGCATCACCTCGGAGAGATGCTGCCAGGTGGAAAGCTTTGGTGGCATCGTTCCATCCATTCGTCGTCGTAACCATGCCAAATTGCGTCTTATAAATGCTCCAATTGGCCTTCCCGTCAAAGGTGGAAGTCTTAACGACCGGTGTTGGTATCACAACGGGAGGAGTGATGTCGCTGCTGGGTCCGAGCTTTACTTTCAGGGAGAACACAGAGGCATCTGTCACATCTCTTCCTTTCATCACCTCCTCAGCTTCCAGTCTCTGCATTCTCTCTTCAGATTGCAGCTGCAGTTGCCTCTTCCACTTCCGCTACTCTTGCTGACACTCTAGCAATCTCAGTCATCGTCAGGGTTGGACGGTATTTACCGGTTTTTACGGTCTTTGGAAAAACATGTTTTTACCAAGGTTTTTACAACCTTTGTGAAAAACTTAATAATTTGACTATTTTTTGTCACTTTTTTGAAGATTTATCTCTCCATCAATGGCTGAGAGGTTCTGCTATCGAAACTGGATGGTGGGAGGTGCCAGGTTCATACCCTGGTCGTGCTTGTTGATCTAGCTGTTCGGAGTTTTCCGTGGAGTTTTTTTTTTTTCATTAATAGCACATAAATACTGGCTAGGATCCCTTAGGAATAGGAAGGTATTCCCCAATAGGATTAGGTTCCTAGTGCAGTCAATCGACCTTAATCCACAAGCAACCAATGAAGATTTATCTGCTATTTTTTCATTTTCTCAGGGATAAAAGTTCAGGACATTTAATATCACTATTTCCATTTCTATATAACAATATTCACCTAATTCAGTGTCTGATTTGGTAAGTAAAAGAATGCTATACGAAAATAGTTCATTTTAAGGAATATAATAAACACAGAAAACTTTCATCCATGTTTTCATCTTACAAGAAATTCAAATTTATAGATAATGTACATTTATCATTATTAAACTTATTAAAACTATTATTATGAGAAGGCACATTACAATATTTATTACAATTATGTAATGCAGGCTAGTTTAATAATTTTTACTTAAAGGAAAATTGTAAATATACTTTTACTACACTTAACTTATCTTAATCATTTTAATGAAAACTAAATGCTTACAAATATTATTTGTTACATAATGTAGTTTGCATCATCATGATGTCCTGATGATGATATATCCACATCAATTACATGAGAATACAGTTTTATAAATAGCATTAATATACAGTTTATGACTCAGGGAGTTTATTGTATCATTAGGTTTTTACCCCTTTTTCCCAGGTTTTTACCGGTAAAAAGCCAACCCTGGTCATCGTTAGCTGTTTTATTTCGGTTACTGCGGCATTTACTTTGTCGATAGCTGCATTCGTCGATTCTTTAACGTCAGCAATGGCAGCACTCCCCGTCAATACTTCAGCAATGGCAGCATTCGTTGACTGACTCGAAACGTTAATAGCATCTAGAATGTTCTTCAGTTGTTCTTCCACCGCTCTTGTTACGAGTATTAACAACTACCCCACTTCTGACACCAGTTATTACAAAATTCCCTCTAGTGATATGATTGGGTTAAATAAACAGCGAGCTTTATTTTTCACACTTCTACAAATTAATTAAAACAATGTATACTGCCCGCTCAACACCTCCAGAGCAGTACAAAAGAAGCCAATAAAAACAATTAGCTCAGGTATGAGTATAAACAAGAGAAAGTATCAATTTTTGCCTGATTGTGAAAATGAAAGCAGCTTGCTCAAACAGGTTCTGCTACGTCAGTGAACCTCCGTCTGGAAGAGATAGAATGACTCCCCTCTGCCCCCCCAGCACGCCTTTCATACCAAGGGTGTGGGGAGAGAAAGAATGACCGCACGCTCGCTCAATGTTTTCTGGAGATTCCAGAAAATTCAACTGTTTACTAAGCTAACTTCTTGGCTTCTACCGCATATTTTGATGAGCAGCTAGTACTGTTGGCAATCTTACCATGCTGCCAATAAACACAGCCCACCAAATCATTTAATTCTGATGAAAATCTGCTGTTAATTTATAATTTTCCAAATCTTTCGCGATCCTGGCAAAAAGGAATTCTTTATCACTTATAATCAGGGATGCTACGGCTGCGCCAAACTGCGCCAAATGGAATTTCTTGATACATCCTGATACAAAAAGCATATTTTTGAAGGTCTCTGCGCCCAAAGAATTTCTTGGTATTTCTGGATACAAAAAGTATAATTTTAAACAAATTCTGCTCCGAATCCGTGCTGTCCCAAGGTCCAAAAAAGTAAATAAAACCAAAAATTACATACTAATGTATCACTTTCCCGTTTTCACCAGAACACTGTTCTATTTTTCATATCAGAAAGCGCGTACAGTTCGAAACTGATCTCCCCCAAAATCAACAAATCCAAACAATCTATTTCATCACTTTAAAAGCAAGCGTAGAATTAATAATAGTAAAATAAAAACAATTAACAAAAAAAAGGCAATTGTTTTAGAAAATTTTTCCACTACAAAGTGCTTTATTTAATAGATTCCTGTAAATAAGTTATCAAAGGCCGTCAAAACATCCTGCCTCTTTACCCTGTTTGGTAAACGATATGCATTCAGAATGAGGCAGATGTTCCACCAAAAGAATAAACAGAGAAAACTTATCCCATAGGTTAAAGTAAACATAGTTTAGAGTTGATATAAATCAAACAACAAAAATAAAATCACTAATGTATCTAAACACTCCTGTATTTCTGAATAGCTCTAAACCCTATATATGCTTTTAAAACATGATTTTTTTTTTCTTTCTTATTAAGCATTTTTTGTGGGACAATAAGCGTAGTGCGCAAAAGAAATTGGAGGAGGGGGAGGCGGCTAGTTAATATATGTAATAGTTAAATTAGCAGTTTTTTTCAAGGTTCAAAAGAACGTTTTAAATGAATGGTTTTCAAAATAAATGTCTCCTTTTTAAAACCAAGAAAGAAGTAATTTTTTTCTGTTTGTATTTTGAATAACCTCAAAAAAAAAATCCACTATACGCAAAGCGGAAAGTAAATGAAAGCTCTAATAAGAAAAAAAAAGTAAAATCATTAAATGAACTATTTTAAACCAATAAAATCACTCAAAACAACGGGTGTTTAAAACATAAAATATTTTAAAAAAACTTTATAAAATAACACCATAAGGTTTACTTCAACGCTATACAGCTGTTCGAGCAAAACATTTTGCGCCTCACCAGTGGCATAGAGCATTGCGCACTGAACTGGGAGATGGAAGGTGCCTGGTTCGAAACCAGGTCGCATCTGCTGACCAAACCGTTCGGAGTTTTCCGTGATTTTCTCCAAAACTTAGCCTCAATATGGGTTAGGACCCCTTAGAAAGACCCTAACGGAAGGCACCCCACCCAGGCCTAGATCCCTCGTGTAGATAATCGGCCTTAATCCTACAACAACAACAAAAACTTTTTGCCCTTTCCTTAGTGACAATAGTTAGGATTGTCAATAGGTGTTATTTTACAAAGTTTTCTATTATATTACATTTTAAAACAAGTCATGAATTTGCAGCTCTTGCCTCGGCGCCCTCGATTGGCAGAAAAACCCAGTTGCTACCGCGAAAAGACTTTTTACAGATAATCAACTGAAAGAAAATAAATGATCCAAACAATGAACAAAACGCGCAAACTAATGCAATTTTATTTTCTTTAAGTTCAACACATGAATATACAGAAAGCTCAGTGAAAGTAGTAGTTTTTTTTTTTTTTTTTTTTTTTCCAGTTTACGCCGTTAACTAAGGAAAGAATTTAACAGCTATTTAAAAACCGGCAATTCCATAAACTTAAATTAACCTAGTGATAGCGAACCTACAACGCCATCACCGTGTTCGTTATGACTCGCGTTCAAAGCCCTCGAAGGAAACAAAAAATTGCACAGTTAAAAAATATTTTTGCTTTTCAAAATTTTAATTTCTTCATATGGAATCAGTGTGGCGTTGGTTAGAGGCATGGTTGGCGGATTTTCGACGCATGACATTTTAAACCAAATTTAACTAACGCCAGGGCCTCCGAGAGAAATTTTGTAAGGCGGGGCGAAAATCTTCTCGGCCCCTTTCGTAAAGCACAAAAGTTTCGAAAAAACAAGAGGGACGGAAGGAATTTTTTTGTAAAACTGCTCTTTTTAATGATTTTCATATAAAATGTTGAAAGGAAAGAGAGTGGGAGGGAAGTTTTTCTTATATGTAATGGTACTTTTAATTCATGTTCGAAGGTTTAAAAAATACTAATATTTAAATGGTGGAATTAACATTTCTGCCATTTAAATCATTCTAGAATTATGTATTCAAAATTAAGTCTGTTTAAAAAAAAAAAAAAAAAAATACGGATCTATAAATAAAATTCGTAACACATTCTGAAAAATTCACGGACGCACTTCAGCTCACTCTAACTCGCATGGGCCCAGGGGCGGCGCCCCGTCTGTTCCCCCCCCCCCCTTCTCCTAGGGCCTGACTATCGCATAAAAAAAACCTAGACTTTAAAATTATTTTATAAAGTTAATATTAAAATTCAGTATTAATATTTAATATGTTAAAATCCTTCTAACTCGAAGATTAGATTATGATATTGAATAGGATTTTTTTAAGGACTTCACCATTTGCTAATTTCGAATGTAGAGTTCATAAAGTACTTATTTTGTTTCTATTTGTTAAAAAACTCATTTAAATTTATTTATTTGAAAGCGCTTGGGAGTGTATGGACCAACGGATCGTCTAGCTCACACGGGCGCGCCTTACGGGAGTATTTTTTCTGATACGAAAAGTGATACGAAAGGCCTAAGCCGCTGTAGCATCACTGCTTATAATTAATATTATTTATACTACCGTAATTTCCTGCCGATAATCCGCAGATGATTTTATCAGCCTTTTTTAAAAAATTGCATCGATAATCCGCGGATAATCTGTAGCAGACTACCGATATTTTTCATAAACAGTGTTTTTAACGGTGTTATTCGAAAAAATCATGTGATTTTGGTACATAATTACAAATAAACTAATTATGCCAGGCACTTCAAAATTTTGAAACTGTCTCTTTACAAGCTGTATTACATACTGCGAAGACAGGCCAATCTGTATCAGTTTCAATACTTTTAGAAAAAATTCTTAAAAATCGGAAATTTTCGCAAAGCGTGTCACTCTTTGAAAAATCTTGCAGCTCAAATCCATGTTTAAGAATTTTTTCTGAAAATTTCACGAAAGCCACAGCGTTTTCGCTTATCGTAGTGTGTAAAACAGCTTATGAAGAACCATCTGGAATTTTTTGGAGACCATGGTGCTATTAGTTTATTTCAATTTGTGTACCAAGACTAAAAACAGAGTTCTTTTTTTTCGAAGAAAAGCCTTAATGCACACTGATATTGAAATAAAATACAATTTATGCAGCATATATGATAAATTATAAAGAATTTTTTTTTAAAGTTTAGAATGCATATAAATAGCGAAAAAATTCATCTTCTATTTCTTGAAAAGTAGCTATCTAAATGTTGCCGCCAAAATGAATGGCGATAAAGCGTGTAGATGGTTTTAAAGCAAAATGATATTTCTACTTTTAAGTACAGTAAAAGCTTGATCATCTGGCATTATTTTCTCTTAAAATGCCGAAAAATTTCAGCTTTCCTATTTTTTTCTTTTTCTAGTCTTCTCAAAAGTTTGATTAACTCCTGTGAACCACAACTGTCCAAACTTAGAACAGAGATGCAAATTTCAAACTGCCACATTATATCAATATTTCCAGGAATCGTGGTGGAACCCATGAAAGCACAGTATGGAAACAAAAACAAAAATGGAGAAAATGCTTTCAAAACAAGTTACAAAAACAAAACTTTCAGCTGTACTGGCGACCACTAGGAGAAAAATCAACATGGTCTTGCATACTAATCATTCAACCGTGTTATCGTTGAACAGAAGCTCTAGATGGGAGGGGGAGAGAAAAAAAACAACACTCGTTTTTATTTTTATTTTTTAATTATTCTCTTAGTATAAAGAATTACCCGTTAAGGTCCGCTCTTACTTATGCGACTGTACCATACTGCACTGAAGTAAATTTTATTGATGGAGGGAAAATGCATGCATTTCTATCTCTAACTAAAACTATTTCTTTTATCTCTAACTAATAGCAAAATTTTTGTATACAGTTCGAAAGATCTCTTAAAAAATTTACCTTTTATAAACTTTAAGCTTCTTTCAAATCTAAATATCTAGTGAGATATCACACCATGAAAAAGTCTTGGTTCATGCTTTGGAAGCAAATGATTCATTCCTTTTGAATCTTTGAAAAAAGTCACGGATTATAATCTCTTGCATAGATCGATTAGATGACGTCATAGACACTGGCAAAAATACTCCTTTTGCGTGTTGCACTGCAAGGATAGTTTTTAACTGAGAAAATCGAGATCGACGAGAGGTGGCGACATCTATGAATTATGTTGTTAACTCCGTCGCGAAGCGGCACATGTGGATTCATTCATAATCCCTGGTGTAAATCGATTAGATGACGTCATATGCAAGGACAGTTTTATTTAATATTTAAGTTCTTCAGGGACAGTCCCCAATTTCTGTGTTTTTTTTTTATGATTTGCTCCCACAGTGTAAAAAAGCAATTGGAGACAATTTTTAGTTATGACATTGTTTTTAAATTAGATTACTGTTAATTATTTCATTGATTAGAAAATGCCCCTATTTTATTTCAAATTTAAGGACATTTCCTCAATTTTACGTTCAAAAATATGACCACCTTAATTTAATTGAAAAATTTGATAGATTTTGGGCAAATGTATTGAGAATGTGTAAAATTTTGTTTGCATAACACTTAAACACCTATTTGTAGGAATTCTTTTTTAGAAATTGGGAACACTTTACAAATACATTTTTCAACATCAAATACAAATACATTTGAACATCGAAAACAAATACATTTTTCTCATCTTAAAGATGAGAAAAATGTATTTGTTGTTTGTGAAAGTCATTTTTTTTTTTTTTTTCCCATTGCTTTCAGCCGAGTGCTTTTAAAGTTAATGGCGTGACATTTGTGAAATCCCATTTTGGTGATTGTTTTGGTGACAGTGTTTGTTTAATTTTGAATTTGTTTAAATGGATGCATTTTGAATTCAACGTTGTTGGATCATAACTTTATTTCGATTGTTTTGGGACATTTGTTTTATTTTTGTCATAAATCTATAAGCGTTTGTTTAATTTTGAAGTGTTTATTTGCGTGTTTTAGATTGTTTTTGGTGATGTATGTTTTTGTCATAAGCGTTTAATTTTGAATTCGTTTAACTGGATGGATTTTGATTTCAACGTTGTTGGATTTCATAGCTTTTATTTAGGTTAATTTGGTGTCGTTTATTTTGTTTTTGTTGCAAACAACCTGCAGGTTGCAAATTTTGGTTGCGAAGAGGACCGTGTGCCGTAGGTTGCACAAGCCAGTCGCGAAGCAGTCAGTATGTTCTAGGTTGCACATTTTGGCCGCTTTGCAGCCATTGACGGCCAAAGCTGGTTGCCAAAGGGGGATAGTTTACAAGTATTTACAATAAAATTCATAACAGTATATAACATTTTGTTCCTAGTCTGTACCTCAGTAATGGCAGCTGAAGATAGTTTTGAAGTCAGTTAAATGTTATTTTAAGCTATTAAAATTTTCAAAACATTGTATGCATGATAAAATCATAAAGCAATTCAAAAGAACACAGCCAGCGAAACTTTAAAAATTAGCATCAAAATTAGAAATTTGAATGTTTAGGAACACAGATATTTAAAATATCTTAGTTTAAAAAAAAATTGTAGCATTTTAGTGCTCTATTAAAAAAAATAAATAAATGAAAATTAATGAATTAATAGTATTCTTTAAATAAAAGTAATGCTACGTTTCCATTTTAGAGTCGAGTTCAAGAAAGTTTTTGAATATTTATACAGTGAAGATGTTCGTCAGAAGAAATGGGCATATGATACAATAACTGTGTGGAACACAAGGTAAGTAAATTATTGAATCCTAAAAAACTGTTATGCAGATTTAACAAAATACAAAAAACCTCTCTTGTTTTATGGGCCATGGTAGCCCTAGTGGTTAAGGCATTGGACTCATAATGATGGTTCCAGGTTCAATTCCAAGGTACTACTAAAGATCGCCGTTTATATGCACATTAAATCCATGGTTCAAAAAGTCCTCTTGGCAGTTGCAAGCATTTTTCAAAGGTAGCCAATATTCAGAAGTTTCCTTCTTCTGATGAGGATTCAAATTGTGGTAAGAAAGTTCAGGAATGTGGTATGTAGCACTAAAGGACACATTTGGTGACATTAGTTGTCCTCAACACTCTTATTTGTGAGTCCTCTTGGCACCTGCTAGCATTATCCGAAGGTAGCGAATATTCAAAAGTTACCTCCTTCTGATGAGGATCCAGTTTGTGATGGGAAACTCTAGAATGGAGGTATGCTGTTTCATAACCTCCTTTTAACTACACTGTTTAGATGGCGCTAGTTATCTGTCTCACAGATCTATGGAACAAAAGTTCGATGATCTCTGGAAAAAAGCACGCACTTTCCATTGTGTATGTGCTGGGGCTGAAAGATGCCTAACTCTGTACTTTTGGGTTGTAAGATACTCTCTTTATGTTAAAAATTTCAATGTCTGTGGCAATGTATATAATAAAAACAGTACATAACTAAACAGAGGCGCCGACTTTACATAATTTCTGTGGGTGCCCTAAAAGTCCGTGGGGGGGGGGGTTAATAAAATGTTGAAAGCCGCACAAGGTTTGTAATTTTTTATAAAGGATCGCTAAGTTTGGTGCAAAATGCGAAGATTTATTTTAAAGGGGGAGTATAGTTGGAATGTACTTGGCTAAGGTTGTAAAATAGTTTTAGTAGGTGATTTTAAGATAGATTTAGATTCCGAAGATGGGTTTTTATGGAACAAGGAAGAAAAATACGGCACACTCATGAATAACGATACACTTTCCAACTTTATGGAATCTTTTCCAACGACCCTTCAATCTTTTCCTATTATTATTTGCTTCCTTGCTCGTAACTACTCAATCATTTGACTTTTCGTGCACATTTTTACCAGTGGGAAATGGGTAATACAAATAATCATTTTAGCTCGACATAAAATATCCAATATCTGAGGGTATAGATCGAAGAAACGATATGTCTCACGGTTTTGGTACACAAATTAAAATAAACTAACTGCACCAAGGATTCGAAAAAATTCAGGATGATTCTTTACAAGCTGCACTACACACTGCAATAAATTCGAAAACATTCATGAAACTTTCAGAAAAAAATCTTAAACGTGGAACTGCACAGCAAAATATTTCTAAGAGTGGTCATTCTGCAAAAAATTTTCGTTTATTCGGGTGTCTAGTGCAGCTTGTGAACCTACATCCTAAAAATTGTGAAGTGCTTGAGATAATTAGTTTTCTTTTTTGTATTTATATACCGAAATTGCATGTTTTTTTTTCCCCAGCGCTGAAGGTGACATTCAAAGTTTAATTTAAGTGAATACTGTGAATTTTGGCATCCGATTATCTGTACTACAGTGAAGCAACGATGGGCATAGAATGAGTCTCCACCGTTGTGTCTTAGTAACGATAACAGCTAACCAGTTAAAATCAAGATTCTTTTTAAAGTAATGAAGTATTTCTGATGAAATGCCCTTCTTTTAGAAAAACTTAGGTTTCTTAGGTAACATAGTATCATTGTATTCATACATTTTCCAATGGAGGACGAGGATTCTGGGATGAGGTAGGTCTGTTTGTGTGGGTCAGAAGGGGGGGGGGACATGGGCAAAGGCATTGCCTGTGGGGCTGTAGGGAGTCACATTGTGAAAAAGCTTTGAATTTAGAAAGACATTGTTTCCATGGGCGCCAGATAGGAAGGCAAGTGGCAGTGGGGGATTGAGATTTGAGCCCGCCTAGTATAGTAAACATTTTTACAGCATACTGAACTTCTAAGTATTATTTTCGTGCTAAAATGTCTGAAAGTTAAGATGACCCCCATACACCTCTAAATTAGTACTCATATGAGAAACTATTATAATAATTATTATTATTTTAAGTAGACAAAAATATTACCTGTTTGGATTCCCTTTTTTTTTTTTTTTTTCATGCACTTTTTAAAATTTTAGAGTATATGCTAAGTTACTACTTATTGGAATTTTATTATAATTACTCCAGTTCCGAGGCACATAAGGGTGCATGCCGAAGAAACAAAATCTGCATAACGGTCTTAGTACACAAATTAAAGTAGACTATCGCACCAAGGATTCGAAAAATTTTAGGATGCAATTTTAGGAATGAAAAATTGATACGAAAAATTTTCTGAATGATACGACAAATTTTAGGAATTTTAGCTGCACTACATACCGAAATAAAGAATAACACTTCTTTAAAATTTTCGATTTTTAAGAATTTTTTCTAAAAGTTTCGTAAATGATATAGGTTTATTGTTTATTTCAGTGTATAGTGCAGTTTCTAAAACATACATCCTAAAAATTTGAAATATTTGACATAATTAATTTTTTTGAATCTGTGTACCAAAGTTTCATGTTTTTTTTTTTTTTTTTTTTTTTTTTTTACCCGAACTACAGCGATAAGCTGAAAGTAGCTGTCATTCAGTTGCCTTTAAACAGGGTTTAATTTCTATCCAAAAAAGTGCAAGAGCCCAGATTTTTTGTATTGCAATTTACAAAATTAATTACCTAATTTTTAAGGTATTATTAAGTTACTTTTTGTTACCTGTGTATTAGTTTGCGATGTAATAAAATTAATATCAACAGAAACAATTACGATGGTAATTAAAAATTTAAATTTAGTGTACCTCCCATGCAAATTAAGCACTTCCTTTAAATACATGCAAGTATTTAGCACCCTCGAAAACTTTTCTGTGGGTGCTTGAGATCTGACATACTACATAAAAAAAACAACTGTCCCTCACTAAAATTTTATTTTCGAATTATGCAGTTGCAAAGCACTCGTCGTCATCAGTGGCGTGACTATACCGTTAGGGCCCATAGTGAATTCATTGGATAGGGTCCTTCCTCATTGTACAGAATCTCAACCAACATGTTGCAGTTCACTTTTTCTAGCTTTCTATTTGGGAAAGGCTCCCCCTCCGTCCGGGGGACCGTGGCTTTTGCCCGTTCTACTGCCCTATAGTTACGCCAGTGATTCTCTCATCGAAGTTCCTCATGCGCATCTAAATTATAAAGGACATGGGTGCTCATATAGGGAAGTAGGTGGGGGCTCAGGTCCCTCCCTCTAGTCGTTGGTATAGTGAACATTTTTATATTAGCTAACCTTTTTTTCACTATTTCAGTACTAAAATGTTTGAAAGCGCGAATGCCGATGACCTTACAAATGCCAGAAATAACCCCTCCCCCCCCTCGTCTTAAAGTATTCATACGGACGCCCATGCCGAAGCACCCACATACATTTGGCCTCATTAAAGATTTTCTTTTAAACTTTTAAAATATCACACAACTAATAAGCAAATAAAGCATTTTAGTACTGAAATAATGCAAAAAGTTCCGTATGCTTTACAAATATTCATATTACGTAATGGCATAATTGGGGCGGGGGGGGGGCCCTCCTTGAGTGTACATCACTGTGTTGGGGTTATCAGACAATTGCTGGTGCTCAGCATCCAACGTAATTTTTCTTACAAGCCCAAAGCACCCACATAAACGTCTTTTCCTAGCCCTTTCTGGGAACTTCAAATTATGACTTCGCACTAAAATTTCTGTGGGTGCTTGAGCCCCGGAGCACCCACGTAGTCGGCGCCACTGTAACTGAACCACTGTCTTTGTTGCATAAAGAATTCTCTGAAATATAATTCACAATCATAAGAAGAAAAACGCACTTAGTTTTAGGGTGCATCGGCTGGGAAAATCTACATTATTAGAATCTATTGTTTGATTGTGCAAGCGTACTGATTAATTTAAATACTTATATTTAATAATATTGGATATTGTTCAAGTTCAGATACCATAAAACTTTGAATTATTTGTTGCTGTTATTGTGCACAAATAGCATTTGCAGTGTTTAATATTTCAAATATGTCGAAATCAGAGGATACTTTGGAAATATTGAAAAGAAAAAGGAAGAAAGATCGAAAGATCCAATATAACTTAATTGTTTACTAGTTAGAAACTGTTTTACCTGATGAAAATACTAATTGCCCTGAGTTAGAGGAACATCTTACTGTTTTGACAGAAAGAGCAAATAATTTAAGATTATTAGATTCATAAATTGAAAATCTTATCCGTGTGATGTTAATTGAACAAGAAGCGAATGCCTGTGATGAATATCAAGAAAAGTATATCAGGTTTAGCTATAAAATTGTTTCTTAAAAAATAAAGAACCATTAAACACCTCAAGCTCTGAGGTTCCTTCTGCTTTTGGTTAGAGTGTAACTGAAAAGGTTAATACTCCTCATTCAATCAAACTTCCTAAATTAATTATTCAGCCCTTTTCTGGTGATCCAAAATTGTGGAACAAATTTTGGAATTCATTTGATAGTACTATCAATCAAAATGATTTGATTTCAAAGGTTGGGAAATTTGCTTATTTAAAATTGTTTTTGTCTAAATCAGCATTAAGTGTAGTATCAAGTTTCAAACTTACTGACATTAATTACGAAAAGTGTATTAAATTAATTAAAGCACGTTTTAGATGCAAAAATTTAATTGTGAGCTCTTTTATGAATAAAATTTAAATTTACAAAATGTCAAATACTTTACAAATGTTTGTGCATTATGTAAATTGTACAACGAATTTGACATTTCAGTTCGTAATTTGGATTTAATAAAAACTCATTCTGAAAATTATGGACCTCTTTTTATTCCGATTTTGTTAAATTTATTACCAGACGACCTTGTAGCGGAATTTAATCGGAAAAGGAAATCTAAAGAGACTGATGACGCTACAAAACTTCTTTCGTTTTTGAAATGTTAAATTGAGTGTCAAGAATTTGTTTATTTTACATTAAATGAAAGGAAAGAAATACCCTCTAACTAGTTTACCCAGCTAACAAATTTGTAAACACAGGTGTCCATCTGCTTTTGATCAAAAAATGTTTTTTTCATGCTAATTTAAAGTTTTTGGCTATTTATATCTTGCAACAGGCGGCTAATTTGAAAATCAGATTTTGGTTTTTGTCAACTCCCTTTTCTTTCCAAGTTTGCTATTGGTTGTTCATCAAACATTCTAATCTATTTTTTTAATTGTGCTATAAAAATAAATGTACTATATGCCCTGTTACACAATGCATGAAGTTTTTTTAATTTATCATTTTATTAATTCCTTCTTAAATGAAGTTAAATGACGTTATGTTTATTTCTGAACTACAAAATCATGCGAAAATGCTACTATTTTGGCAACTAAATTTAAGAAAATGGCTACTAAACTGGCATCTTTTTCATGTCGGTGAGGCTACTAATGATACTATTTTTGCCTTCTGACACTGGTGGAAACCCTGTAAAACAGAGGATTTAAAAGAAATGTACCCTCTGCGAGTGCTTTGAATGTAAATATGTACATAGCTAAACTGATATGCATTTTCTGCAATGCTCCTCATGATTCTTTTAAATGTGACTTACCTTCTCAGAGAAAAATGAAAGTATTAAAAAATAATGAGCGTGGTTTCAAATGTTTTAAAAAATTTCACCAAAGTTTCCATTGCAGAATGAATAAGATTTCTTGTTACAAATGTAAGCAGAGCCGGCCCAAGGGGGTTGCAAATGTAGGCGATCGCCTAAGGCCCCGCGCTTAAAGAGGCCCTGCTCCTGGGCCATTTTTTTGCTATCACATTAGACCGAGCTTGGTAGATTGTTGTGATATATCCCGAAAAAAGTAGAGAAATAAAGCTAATATGTACTAGCACTGCTAGTAGTAACTTGCATAAGCCATGATAGAAAAGAGCCCCGTGGCAGAATCGCGGCGACATTGTCGCAGAACGGCACTGAGCTCCTGCAGAAAGATTTTCCACACAGGAATAAAATTTCCATTTAGGGAGACCAAAAAAAAAAAAAAAAAACCCCACTTCTGCAGATTAAGTTTTGTTTCTGCAGAATTCTTTTCAATGGATTATTTTACTCGCAGATGCAGACTATAAATATTTATCTTCCCAAGCACGTCAGTTCATTCTGTTTCGCTCGGTGACTGCAGCGCAGAATTTTCTGTTTACAAAAGACCTGCACGTGACCCTTAACCCCGTTCGCTCAACTCTCTTTCATTGATACATATCAATGCTCTCTTTTCTCACTTCGTAAATGCAACGGAGCTTTTCGACCTACGTCATACCATAGCAACCAGCCCGGCAACACTTTTTTGCAGAACAGACTGATTGGCAGAAGGCGCGACTTTGTATCTGAGTAGTCCAACATAAAACTGAAGAGTTCTTGGCGAAAGGAAATATTTTCGATACAGAAATTAAAAAAGAATGGAAGTTAGGGTAAAAATCCAGCCCTAGATTTTTGCAGAACATGTTTTGTTTCTGCAGAATTGCTTCCAAAGGATTGCTTTATCTCGCGGAATTCTTACATTGCGCGTGTATGCAGGAGCCAGGGCCGGCCCAAGGGGGCTGCGAATGTAGGTGATCGCCTAAGGCCCCGCGCTTATAGAGGCCCGGCTCCTGGGCTATTTAATTCTATCTCATAAGACACATGATAGAGAAGAGGCCCCGCACGCCCCTCGGGCCGTCTCTGCAGGAGCAGAATCACGGAGGCAGAATTCACACCCACTGGAGAGCTATTTGAGAAATGCACTTGACCTGTGAGTGTGACCCCGTTCGCCCAACTCGCTTTGTAAGTGCCGCATATTTATTTGCAACATACACGTGGTTAGTTATCGGGCTCACTTCACGGTAATATGTTCAGCACATTTTTAATGCATAAGTGAAAGATATTTCGACTGTTTCTCAACATGTCTTCCAATGAAAAGGAGAATCCTAAAAGTCCGTTTTTCGGGCCGTATTGGTCCGTGTCTATAAAATTTTAATGAGAAAAAAAAAATAAAAATAACGTAAACGATTTTGACAGGGGAAATAGCGCCATTTCAATCTTTTTTCATCCGTCTTGAAACTGCATATTTTTCCTATTGCATTTCTTTATTCGAATTTCCAACAAAATAAGATTAAAAATCCTATTTAGTCATTTTATTTATTTATTTTTACAAGGATCGAGCGTCACAAAACTTTATGGGAAAAATTGTGTTATAACACAATTATTGTGTTATAACACAAATCCATTATTCAATCTTTTTTCATCCTTCTTGAGAATAAATATGGGGTTTTTTTTTTCATTCTTTTATTTTAATTTTCAACAAAATAGGATAAAAAATAATGCACTGTTTTGTCATTTTATTTATTTTTACACTGATCGAGCGTTGCAAAATTTGATGGAAAAATTGTACTTTAAGCATCATGTTTTCAATCTTTTTCCATCCCTCTCAAGAATGAATATTTTTACTTAAGCATTCCTTTATTTAAACTTGCTAACAAAATATGAATAAAAATCAACCCCTATTTTATGATTTTAGTTATTTATTATTTAACTAATCAGTTAGGTTCACGTTATAAACAGAATTTCAGTGCTAAGATCTTCAGACAGAAATGAAGAGGACATTGGGACAAATGATAAAAGAACTTTCGTTCACATAAATGGACCACCATCTGGTTTTAAAAATACCAGGGTTCGTGATTTTTTAAAAAAAATCGGATTTTTTTTTTATTTAAATCAGATTTTTTTAATTTAAATCGGATTTTTTTAAAGATGTTTTAAAAATTCCTAATATGAATTTATTTTGCATATTATAAAAGCAGTATGACATTTTAAACAATATATATAAAATATATTTTATGCTATTTTAGCTATTATTATAATAAGTGCATAGATAAGCAAATTTTAATATGAAACAATTTCTTTCTCTTGATCATATATATTATCAAGTAATGCTCCACCTATTTCTACTTTATTTGGAGCAGTATACCCTGGCCTTAAAGCAGAAATCATCTTTTTAAATTGGGGATGATTAACCTGATGAAAAGCAGAATGGGTGTCATAAATATATCTTGCCACTTCCTCTTATTTGCTTTTGAGTTTTAGTGGTCTTTATGACATAATCATTCATGCTGTTCTTAAGAACACCAACATCATTTTCTATCTCACTGATTTTTCTTTTCATAGGTTTGGCTGCCTCAGATTTTGTACAAGTTAAATTGTTCTCAACTGTTTCTTGAGGTTGATCACTATTAATATCATTTCTGCCAGAGGAGAAACATTTATCTACATGTGCTTTTATTCTGGCTACTAATCCCATCATAACTTTTCCACAGTTCTTGCATTTGGTTTTAACACCTTTTCCAGAAACTGTCTGCTCTTCATTAAAGTACATCCAAATATTATCTTTCTTAATTCTTGCCATTATCCTTGTACTTTAGCAATAGCTCTCTGAACACAGAATCCTAAACAAGCGTGTTCTAAAATCTGAAATAATTCTAGTAATGCCAATTTTCCTGATCAAATTTCTTTTGTTCTCACACTGTCACACTCAAAAGTCACTCCCCCCCCCCCCTTGAAGGATTCCCTAAACCACTGCAGTGCCATCTAATGCTATTAAGAAATTAATTTCATTTGAGTGTTGAAGATTTTTATTTAGATTATCATCATTAATCTATCAATTCAAAATGCATTTTTGAAAAATGATTTTAATCATTGATTTTTTTAAAAAAAAATCTCTTGATTTAAATCGTGATTTTAATCAAGCTGATTTAAATCAACGAACCCTGAAAAATACCAGGAAATATATCAAAGCAGGCTTAATTTTGATGTACGAACCAAATTATGCATTCCATTTTTCAACAACCCACCAAAATAAAGTTATGAAAAAAATTGTTACCCCAAAAGTTGTTAAAAAAGTGAATTCATAAGCTAAATGTTTACCATGTTTCAAGTAATTTTGAGAAATAAATTGTGTTTATAGTCCATCGATTGTAGCTTTCATGTTTTTGAGCTTGATTTTTTCTCTTCAGAAATTCTATAGATGCAGATAAGTTTCTTTTTTTCTGATGTATTAATGTTTACATTTCTGTCTGCATCTAACTTCCTACCAAAATTTATTGCTTAGTTATGCAGTTTATATATATAATATACATACAGCTTTAATCTATTCATGTAAAGATTTTTATACGCACAAAGTGCTTCTGATATTGCAGGTTGATTACATATTTATTATTAAAAATATGTTGCAGAAAGAAATTGGTACTCATGAGGTTTGTCGCAGAAAGCAGGAAAAAATTCTGCCACAGGGGAAAAGAGGCTCTGTGCTTGCGCTTCGCCTGGGGCCTCACAAGCTCCCTCGGGCTGGCTCTGAAAGGAAGCGTTAGTCAATGAAAGTGGAATGTGCATTATTATGCAATTTATGCATCGTAATGCTATTGATTGCGAAGTTTGAACTGGAACTGCCAGGCAATAAAAGAATTTTAATTCCACTTATAAAATATTCTGGTACTATTTTGTTTTTCTTGATTTTTTTATATTGTAATCACCTGTTATTGTTTTATAAGATTGCAGGTTTTCAAGCTGTCACTGGCAAAACTTTTTAAGTTATGAATTTTTAAAGAAACAAAAGAACAACGATAGATGTCTCCAGAGCATTACCATGTACTATTGTTTTTCTTTTCCCCTTCACTTATCAAAACAATCTAGCAACAATTCTAATTATAAAAACTGTGCCCAAATTTACATCTTTAACCATTTGCGAATAAATAAATTTTCATATTATTATTATTATTATTATTGTCTCTTCAAATGAAAGTGTGTATTAAAAACTTCTATATAAAAATGCTATCTAAGTTTGTTTTAATGCTAATTTTCTTGCTAAATGCTAGATTGAAATTTTTTATACTCAATCACAATAAAAAAATGCTAAATCCAGCATTAAAAATGTTAAAATGATGTCATCAAAAGTATGCAGTTGTTCTGAGAAATGAGTTAGCTTACAGCACACATTTTAATGTGAGTGATCAGTTTTTTTATGTTCTAATTATTATTATGATTAGTTATTAATACATGTAGCAATTATTGCTGTATGTAAATGAAATTGACTTAAGTGAGAATGTATAATTTTTCAAGTGCAATATGTTGCTGCAATCTTTTTAATTTAAAAGGACACAGAAAAATAAAAACAAACTTACGTGCTGTTCAAAATTCGATAGTAGAAAAAATTCCTACTATTTCTACAAACTACAGAATACGTACATATTGTCATACTAAACTCCGTTAAATGCTTAACATTAGAGAAGAAAAAACTGAAAAAGAAGCAGGAACTTCTGCGATACAGTCTGAAGAATTTCAAGAAGATGACCCTTGTGCTCCTGATGCTGCATTGAGTTTACTAAATGATAGTCATCAATGTTTAGAGTAAAGTCCCTTAGGAAGAACAGGATAAAAGAAAAAAAGTTATTTGAACAAAAAAATGAAAAGAATTGCCTCTGCATTAGAAAAGAAAATTATTGGTTCCGTCTGAGAGCACAGATGAAATACCATAAGATCCAGAGAGTGAAATGATATTACAGTTAAAAGAGAAATTTAAATCAACAAATGATAGAAGTCTAAAAATTCAAATATTGACAGTTCTTCCAAAAAGTTGGAGTATTAGAAAGATTCAGAAAGAATTTGATGCTTCAAACTACATAGCACATAGAGCAAAACAGTTAGTGAAAGAGAGGGGAATTTTAGCAACCCCAAATCTGAAACCAGGAAAAATCTTGCATGAAGGCATTTTAAATACAGTAAAAGAGTTTTATATGTCTGATGAAATCAGCCGTTGCATGCAAGGCAAAAAAGATTTTGTTTCTGTATTCAAGGACAACGTACAGACCTGCAGAAAAGATTAATCTTACGTAACTTGAAAGAAGCTTATATTTTCTTTAAAGATAAACACCCAGATCTAAAAATTGGTTTTTCAAAATGTTGTGAACTAAGACCCAAAAACTGTGTTCTTGCTGGTGCAATTGGTACTCATACAGTCTATGTGTGTACAACCCATCAAAATGTAAAGCTAATGCTGGATGGATGTAAGAGCATAGGTAGTGATATGAAGATTAAATCATACAATGAAGGCATAGCAAATACTATTTGTAATCCACCTTTACCAGCTTGTTTCTTTAGTGATTGCATGTTCTGTCCAGTTAGAGAAACTTCAGTCTGATCTTTCTGAGCTGTTTCATTCTAAAGTATAGAAGAAATTGCATTTAACCAGTGGGTATCCACAGATTGCACTGCACTAATGATGATAACTAAATCAACAGATGATTTTGTGAACTTTTTCATGCAGAAACCAAAAAATTCTTTGTAAGCATTCTTTTATAGCTAAGGAACAAGCACTTTTCCAGCATGAAATAACATCAAAATTACAAGAAGGGGAATTTTTATGCGACTTTGCTGAAAACTATTCCTTTGTGCTTCAAAATGCTGCACAAGGTTTCCACTGGCATATAATGCACAAGCCACAATACATCCTTTCGCAATTTATTATAAAGGTATCGAAACTATTCAACACATCAGCTATATTATGATCTCAGAATCCCTGCAGCATGATACTGCAGCAGTTCATCTCTTCCAAAAATACTTACTTATCTACTTAGAAAAAACAAATTCAGATAAACCTAAACACATCTTTTATTTTTCAAGTGGTGCAGCTGCACACTATAAAACTGAAAAAATTTCATAAATCTTTGCCATCATGAAACAGATTTTGGTGTACCAGCAGAGTGGCATTTTTACACTACCTCGCATGGCAAAAATCCTTGTGATGGTTTGGGAGGGACTGTCAAGAGACTAGCAGTTCGTGTTATTTTGCAAAAGCCATGCAGTTCACAGATAATGACACCTCACCAGTTGTATGACTGGGCAGCTAAAGATATTGAGACTTGCGACTTTGCTTTTTTCACCAAATGCCAACATGAAGCAGAAAAAGAAATATTACAACATTGCTTTGAAACTGCTAAAACTATCTACAATACACAACAGCTACATTGCTTCATTCGATTGAAGAAGAACAGCTTAACCATAAAAGTATATTCAAGAGCCACAGTGCTTAAACTGCATATATATCCAGTGAATATGAACTGCCCTTGACTGACATTCAGGGATTCGTAGCATGTATATATATGAGGGAAATTGGTGGGTTGTCTGTGTTTTGAACATCTTTAAAGAAACTGAAGAAGTTAAAATTATGTTCCTGCATCCACATGGACCCTCGCCATCTGATGCAATCCTGTAAAGGAAGACATTTTGACAGTACCAAAAAGCAACATATTACAAAAAGTTGATGTAAACACTGTTACAGGAAAAACTTAATGCTATTTCAACAAAAGACACTGAATCAGCAACATCGGCAATGAAAAAAAAAAAAATAAATAAAAAAAAATAAAAAAATAAATAGTAAACAATATTAATTTATACAGTGCATGAGAAACATATCAGGCTTAAAAGTATAAAAACTATTTACACATAACAAAATGGCTGGGTCAGAATGTCTGCTTTACGTAATTTTTGTGTCGGTAAATAATAATAAAAATTTTGGCACTGTTTTAATAATGAAAACTAATAACAATATTAAATAGATAGTACTGCATTGCACTTAGATACGAATGTTATTTCTTTAAAAATTCATAACTCAAAAAGTTTACCAGTGACAGCTTGAAAACCTTCAATCTTATAAAACAATAATAGGTGATTAAAATATTAAAAAAAAAAATCAAGAAAAACAAAAGGGACATTTTTTGAGATATTCAAGGTCAAAGTCAAGTGACCTAGATATTCGTATTCCAATTTTGGCATCATGTTTGTTACATATCCCTGGAAAGCTCACACCAAGAGCTTTAAAATGACAAACATTTCAGTAGCACAATTAGAACAGAACTTACAGGCTGTTTTATGAGGTAAAGTATTTCATTTTTTTCACTTTTTAAAAAAGTTTAAAAATTTGTAACTTTTGAAAGAAACGAGGTAGAAATCTAAAATTTGATATTTGGCTACAGGTCATAGTGTACAACAACTGTGCCAAGTTAAAAAAAAATTGGAGGGGGTCAGGCTGTAAAATGCCATTTTCTGTGTTGATTTGATGTGTAATGACCCAATAGTTGAATCACAGGAGATGTCCTGCAAAGATAAAGAAATAGTAGAGCATTTTAAAAGGGAATTAGTGTTTGAAAATGGCAGATACGAAACAAATTTAGTGATAATCTGTTAATCAAATAAGTGAATGACTACCAAACGTAATTAAATAGGGTTTTCACTAATTACAGAGAATTGTGCAATTGTTTAACATCATTGGCGCTTAATTTCACAGATTAGGGGGGGGGATATGGACCTAAAGGGTTGACAGTATAATACATAAGTACCATTATTTATCAAAAATTATGGTGTATTCCTTTACAGCTTTAAAAGTAACTTTTATTTTTTTAAGCTAAGGGGGTGAATATGGACACGAACAGAACTAAATGAAAATGGCTGAATTGCACTTGCTTTCCCTCCAGTTACCTCGGTAGTGAGTGCCGCTTTATCCTGTCAGGTAATATTTGAAGATCAGGTAAAATTTTGACTTAATTAGCTTTTAGAATGAAATGAAAGCAGTCAAAGATGACACATATTTGTGTGGAGGTGTTATGGTAATTCAATCAAAACAATTGTTAATACACTCAAACAGAATTTTAATAAAAGTAATTTTTATTAAGTAAATATGTGCATACATTAAGTTATAGACTAATACATTTCATATATTTTAATTTAATATACTGATTTTGTTTTCTAAATTTCCTCGCTTTTACCTTAGTCCCACTGTTTATTTCGGATTTCAGTTATTACGGTCAATCTCAATCCGTCCTGATGTGACCAGAATACGCGGGGAAATTTTTACAAATACTTTGCCAAGTACTCGGTACATCTCCAGTATTGTCTGTGAAAGTACTTGTCAAGATTATGTAAATAATTTTTATAAAAATAGACTAATAAATTGTTTATGATATTAAATGCACTTTGTATAACATATTTTATTTCCTTATTTTAGATGTAAATCTCTCCCCGTTGCTGTTGAAGCTTCTTATTTGCTTGTAAGTGCTATTATTCAAGACATTCTTTGGACTAATGATGCATCACTAAGTCATTATTCTGATATGCAGGCTAATTATAGTTTGGCTATTATAAGGTAAAAACACCTTCTTATATATGCATAAAAAAAGCTATTAAAAATTGTACAAGAAAATTTTATCTAATTTTTCTAGGTATCTATTAAATGCACATGCCTGTAATCCACCATATATTTAAGATGTAAACAAATAATTTTACATTTCAGTCCCCCCTTCCCATAGCTTTTGCATAGCTCTAAAAAAAATATTTCTTATGTGTAGAAATTAAGATCTTCACAAAAGATTACCTATTGATAAGCTGCTTCACAAAAAATACAAAAAAGTTTAGTATTTTTTAAATTTTAATTATTATTAAAACCAGTTATATTTTATATGTCTACTGTAGATAAAAGCGTTTGGTGAAGTATTCGTATTATTTGAATATGTCACAAAGAACAGTTCTTCTGTAATCTGCATAATTCTTGACCCCAACTTGAATTAGAGGGAGTGTACTGTACTCTTCTGCTATTTGTTACATCCATAGTATAAACTAGAATTACGGAACATCTTATTACATTTCATGTAATATTTTTCAGTGATAGAGCTTTCAGATAAAATTAAATCTGAGTTATAGGCTCTTTAATTAAGTGAAATACTTTCCTGCTTATGCAAAAAACTGGCTCATTAAATGCAACATGTATTTAAAAAAACAATAGTAAACCTTTAGTAGAAAAAATTTTTTGGCCTTTCTTCAGTCTACATTGTTTCTTTCTTTTCTTTAACCTTTTTTTTTAACTTATGAAAAAATTAATTTTTATTTATTGCATATAAAGTAAGCCATCTGCACCTTTATTTGCTTTTTAATTTGTTCACTAGTAATTTAAAATTTTAAGTATAGAATGTTAAAAACTGAAAACTTTAATCTGAATAGCAAAGGTAAAACATGAGGGAAAATAGTATGCTTAAAATAGATGTTTTTTTTTTTTTTTTTTTTTTTTTTTTTTCCTTATTCTTCTGAAATTGGTAAATAACTATTACAACTAGGTAGTACAGTATAGGACCGATTATCTGGAATGGTCGGGACCGAAGGTTTTACGGATTTCAGGATTTTCCAGATTTGGATCCTTTTTCCTATTAATTTTTCCGATTTACAAAATACAGTACAAAGTCTCAAATCTGAAATTGTCGGGACCGCGGCGATTCTTGACATTCCGTGGCTTTTTTTTTCAATTTTCAGTGAGAAAACCAGACTTTTTCACCCTCTGCACCCGCTTTAAAGCTTTTTTCTCTGGTTAATTTTTTTTTTTTTTAATCTCCTTTTACACAAGAAACGTAAACAATCTCATAAATTGCACAGTATTTATTTCGCAACATTATTTTTTACAAACTATCTCGGTAATTTTTGTTTGCCGGTATGATTTAGCTTTTTCTTTTAACGCCTTTTTCATTAAAGTTACTGTCATTATTTCTTGCGCCGTAGCAAAACCCTGCTGCGGACATCATTGAATGAACTAATCAGTCTATCAATCGGAATTTTTCCATCACGTACCTCACTTTCACTGATTTCATATGCAAAAGCTCATTATAAAAGGATCATCTCTATTGGTGAAGAAAGAAAGAAAAAAAAAAAAACCGGATATGCTCTCAAATAATGACATATACATAACAAAAACACAATATTTTACAGCTGCAGTAGCTAATATAGAAGAGAGTATGGAAAGAAAAAAAAAAAAACTTGTTCAGCTGGCTCTGTTTATTTAAATCAGGTATGGGGAACCTTTGAAAAGTTGTGTGCCAAACTTTAGGATGTTAGCGAAGTCACGGGCCAAACTTCAGGATATTAGCGAAGTCACGAGCCGTATAATTGGGATTTTTTCAATGGTTCACATGGGTTTTATACTGGGCTTTGGTATGTTCTGAGGGCCGGATCAAAAGCCGTGGCGGGCCACATCCGGCCCGCGGGCCAGCGGTTGCCCATATGTGATTTAAATCTTAATGATTCCAAAGCGGCAGCGCGAAACAAAATCAAATGCCCAAATAAGAGCAGAAAGGTTGATAATGGATTATTTAAATCTAGTGAGTCGTGATCTACTTTCCGGCTCGACATTCCAAAGATTCAACTATGTTATCGCATAAACAGAAACACAAAAGGTGGGAAGCAGAGAACAACACTCGATCTTCTTTTTTTCTTAATCGATCTCTTGTATTATTTTTTTTTTATTTTTATTATTCTTCCAAAGGATGCAAACACATAAATCAAAAACTTTGTTTAAAAAATACCTATATAAAAGTGGATCTGTATGCATGTGCCCCCCCCCCCCTCCCTTTCCTTTTTTACAAACTCAACTATCTGGAATTTTCACTTATCCGACATTCGAAGTTTCGGACGTGACCACGAAAGAATTTGCGCTTTCACCCAAGGAGAGAGGAGATGAGAGCTCTTTCACCCCGCGACCAAAGCACCTTCCTTAATCTGCTTGGCTCCAGATTGTTTTAAAGAAAATGAAATACTAGAGTAATTGTGTTACTCCAACAATTTAATGTGTTTCTCCCTTCTTTTCTTTTTTTTTTAAATTCAAGCAAAATGTGGGAACGGTCAGGAGTTTTTGAAAGACCTCCCCGCCCCCCCTATTTCATTATAATGATCAGGGGGGAAAAAAGAGACTGGAGGCTATTCCGGATTTTGGGTCCTTTCGGAATTCCGGATAATCGGTCTATACTGTACTATATAATGTGCTAGTTTACAAGTTTTTTTTAAAACCTCTCCTCTGTTTAAAAGTTTAAAAAGATAGGGAGAAAAAAAAACTATAACTAGTTAGGCAATGTTAAATACTGTCTGTTTAGTTTAAGCATTTGCTTGCCTTTTTAATGCCTTTTTTTATCACTAAAGTGCTATTTTGTTCAGTCCCAGATTTTTGTCTATGTGACTTTGTTGACATGATTTATAGACAGGTTTTGTAGACATGAACTGTCACGGTGAAGATCTTTTAAAAAATGTGCTTGCCAGATAACGTGAGGGGGGGGGGGGATTAAAATCTTGGAAGTCGCACAAGGTTTACAATTTTTGATTACTGATTGCCAAGTTTGCTACCAAAAAATAACTCTAAAATTGAACCAAGCTTGAAAAGTATGCTTAGAATATGCCTGGCGAAGATTGCCCAGTAGCAGAACTTTTTCTGTCAATCTGCATTGGCTGTTTAGGCACTAAAAATAATCTGCAGCATAATTTCACAATAACGGGTTGTAGGATAAAGGTTGTAGGATACAGTATGCATATTTTATCATAAGCTTGCATTTATCTGACGTTAGTTAATCAGTTAGACATGATCAAACTAATAGAAATTTACATGTATAATTTATTCTATTGAGAATAAAACATAACAACCTCTTACAGTTGTCTTGGTTAATAGACTTAGATAAAGAGAAAAACTTTACATAAATAGATATTCTTAAGAAAAACATTCCTGGTAGGTTTTGTTAAATTTTACAGCAATAATCTATTGAGTAGGACAGTGCTATTAAAAAAACAAAAAACAAAAGACAAAAAAACCAACAACTATTTTTCTAGATAGAATGCAATAGTTACACAGCAAAAATTTTTGTGACATTCTTAGTTTAAATTGCATAAAAAGCAAGAAATGAATCATCAGTTTAATTATCAGGCCAAAAACCATAGCAGTTTTAATTACATGAAGCAAGGTAAACAGTTAGCACAAGTAGGGGAATAGGGAGCACAGTGGGACAAAAGATATTTTCCCTTGTGATTCAAATGCTTAAGAATAAGAAAAGTAATTTTTAATTAATTTAGTTGATTTCTATCGCAACATTATTCTTGATATCACAAGAGAAAAGATATTTTTGTTCATAATTTTGTTCCTGCTGACTCTAGTAAAATGTTTGTAATAAGAAACTCCAAACATAGAAATAATAAAATAAAAAACTATTTTTCTAGATAGACTCTAATAGATACACAGCAACACTTTTTGTAGCATTCTTAGTTTAAATTGCATAAAAAGCAAGAAATTAATCAGTTTAATTATCAGGCCAAAAACCATAGCCGTTTTAATTACATGAAGCAAGGTAAACAGCATTATTCATTATTCTTGATATCACAAGAGAAGATATAATTTTGTTCGTAATGCCCATAGCAAAATGTTTTTAATAAGAGACTCCAAACATGAAAATTAATGCAGCTTTCAAAAATTTTCGGATAAAAAAAGACAGACGTTTAGAGAGGAATGGAATGTTTTCTAACAGAAAATGTTCATTTTGAGAATTAGAAGAGGAATTTTTTCATGACCATAAAAAATAATCAGCGCACAATACTCTTATGAAAATAATCTGCAGACTGTGAAAAAAAAATCTGGGACGCACGTCTCGCATTTTCTCTGCTATAGGGGAAGATAGTAAAATTTTTTAGTTGACAATTTTAATATAGATTTTGATTCCAAAGATGTGTTTTATGGAACAAGAAAGAGTTAATTCCTATTTTAATGCTCCCACTCTTGCCAACCTAAAAAATTGCCACACTTTGGCGAGCTCTGCAGTCATGGGTCTCAATAGAGTTATGCACAAGTTCAAATGCTCCCAAAAAGAACTAGATAAAAACTAAAGTGAACAAATGGTGAACTAAAGTGAAACTAAGTGAACAAATTAGCAATAAACATGCTGATTTAGGAATTTGAAGACACTTAATTATTGAAACTACTTTAATTGGCAACCCACAATAAATGAATAAGTAATGGAATGCTGTACTTACATGTTGTTCGAAATCGCCAATTTAATTCTATATTACGGTTGCCACATAAATACAAAAAATTGTCGTGGTAATTGCATATGTTTAATTATCACCACCTTGACAAGAATTGGGCCGTTAAAATAGGAATCAACCCAAGAAAAACAAACACGGCACACTCATGGATTATGATGCACATTCGAAACAATATTTAAAACTGGGAAGTACAGTTGGAATATGTTTGGCAGAAATTGTAAAACAGTTTTAGTGGGCGATTTTAAGATAGATTTCAATTCCAAAGATGTGTTTTATGGAACTAAGGAGAAAAATACAGCACACACTCTCTCTGACTTAATAGAATAAGGGAACAAAATAGGAAGATGCATGGATTATGATATGCTTTTAATGTATAGCACTTTAGTGTCTATTTAAAATCTGAGAGGATTTTAGATTTTCTTACTTTTATTTTCAGAGTAATTGTTTTATTATATGATTTTAAAAGTATATAATTTTCATTGTATTTTCCTTATTTATATAAATTTGTAATGCTTTTTTTTTTTTATAATAGATTTGTCAATTTAATTGTTGAAGTTCACCAAGATTTTCCATGTAAGCGGTCAAATGCTTCTATTTGCAAAGAAGTAAGACAACAACTTAATTACATTTTATGTTGCTTTCTATACATTTAAGAATGTTTTGTAACATTAATATATAGTCTGACCTTGTACAAGGTGGCTACAAATCAGGGAGCTAAATCAATCTGGAAAAATCAAGGAATTTCATAAAAAATACCCCAAAATCAGGGAACTTGGTATTTTTGTTTTGATAGTGTGACTATTTTATCACCAACAGCAGGGGTGCACAAACTGGCCAAAAAAAAAAAAAAAAAAAAAAAAAACATTAAGGTACTTTACCTGGGGCCTATGCATTTTTGCATTTTTTGGGGGTATGGGGGGAGAGGAAAAACTCTCTACTACTTTGAAGAAAACACACATTTAAAATTCCTCATATTCATCAAATTTATAAATATAATAATTTGAAAAGTGAGGCATCGACAGTTAATCCAATGAGGTTGTGACTGTGTTTTGAAGCTATTTTTTTTATATTAGGCTTAAGAGTCGTTTTAGAAATTTGTAAAATGGCAAAATGGTTATGTCAGTTAATCTGCTCCTAGTCTCTGATTTGTTGAGATTCATCAAAGAAAAGGTTTGTACAAATAAATGTACTTCCAAAGGATGATCCTCTCTTTATTTCCATTACTTCATCATGAAAAGGGAAGAGAACTGATCTCTGTGTGTGAAAACAGGAGTATCAAGTGACAGAAAAAATTTGAAAAATCTTGCATAAATTTTTTTAGTGCAACTACAGTCAAGCGCCCAAAATCCGGACGTCTGAAATCCGGAATGACCTAAAAACCGGACACTTTTAACATCTCAATTTTTTCTCTCTCTCTCTCTCTCTTTTTTTTTTTTTTTTTTAACGCCAATACGTTGTTAAATCTATCGCGGACCACGCTACTTAAATTTTCCACTTTGGAATCACATAAATGAACACATTGCGTAGCGAACACGGCAAGAGAAAGGGCCCGTTTACATGGATGAAAATGCGGAGTAAAAATTTCGATGCGCTGCTTTCTACTCCGCTTCCCCTACGTAGGGAAAAATGTGGGGTACAAAGATTCCTAGTCCAGTGAAGAGTGAATGCAGGGATGACGTCGCTTTCCCATGATTCACTGCATGTTTTTCCCTATACTCTGCTTTTACCCGGGATTTTCCGTTTTCCCATGTAAACGGGCCTAAAAACCAGTTCTTCGTGGGGGAAAATAGTGGATGCGCCTTCCCTGCTGTTGGAACAAGGGGAACAATATTTCAACCTGTTCAAGGTCGGTTCAATTAGATATTTATTTTTAGATTTCTTTTTAGACAGTGGAAACAGTGATCGTCTGTTTGATTCTTCTTGCCCATTGGTCAAAACAGCCGCTGTCCATGTACGGGGGCAGGGTCCTGAAGCCATTATATTTTTATTTTCTCTCTTAGGATTGCAGATATCGCACGTGTTACGAAGTTCTCCTAAGTTTTGCGCTTTTTATTTGATTAAGTTGAGTTTTTATTATTAAGTTTATTTGATTGGGTTTTTATTATTAAGTTTATTTGATTAAGTTGAGTTTTTATTATTAAGTTCATTTGATTTAAGCTATGTCGGAAATCAGGAAGTCGGTTAAGAGAAAGCATATTTCCCTTAGCATAAAAACCAAAGTTGAAATTCTTCGGAAGATACAGCGTGGTTCTTCAGTCTTGAAGATGTGCGAAGAGTATGGAGTTGGGAAATCGACCATTTACGACTTAATGAAGAAAAAGAAGGAATTGCTAGATTTCTTTGTGGATAGTGACAGCCCTATAGAAATGGCGGAAAGAAAAACGATGCATTCCGTAAAAAATCAAGACCTGGATAAAGTGATGATCGAATGGTTTCGGCAACGACGAAGTGAAAATATTCCTCTCACTGGACCAATGTTGATGCAGCAAGCAAAGATTTTCCATAAGCAGATGAATTTGACAAATTCTTGCAAATATTCGACTGGCTGGTTGAAGCGGTTCAAACAGCGGCATGGAATCAGACAACTGCGTGTTTGCGGGGAACGTGGCTCAGCTGATCATGAGGCGGCGGAACAATTCATAGAAGATTTCAATCTTTTGATAGCTGAGGAAAATTTGACCGCTGATCAAATTTACAATGCGGACGAGACTTCATTGTTTTGGAGATATGTTCCCAGAAAAACTTTGGTGACGGCAGATGAGGAAACCCCAAAAGGACTGAAGGATTCAAAAGAACGGCTCACGGTTCTAGCTTATGCGAATGCAGCTGGAACGCACAAATGCAAGTTGCTGGTGATTGGTAAAAGTGCGAAGCCTCATGCTTTCAAAGGCATTAAAACTTTCCCCACCCTATATAAAGCCAACAAAAAAGCTTGGATAACTCAAGCAGTTACGACCGAATGGTTTCAAGAGCATTTTGTTCCGGAAGCTAGAGCCCATTGCAGATCCATCGGTCTTCCGGAAGATGCAAAAATTCTTTTAATTAAGACAATTGCACTGCTCACCTGCCTGGAGATGTGCTTGTGAAGGACAATGTACGGGTTTTGTTCTTGCCCCCTAACTGTACGTCCATACTACAGCCTACGGATCAAGGTGTGCTCTTATCAATGAAGTGCCGTTACAAGAGTGATTTTCAATCTAAAATGTTAGGTTCCGTTAATGAAGGTAACACTATAACCGAATTCGTGAAGCATTTTAATATAAAAGATGCTTTATGGAGTGTAGCCAAAGCATGGAATAGTGTTGGCGAAGACACTTTAAAACATGCATGGCATAATTTGTGGCCAGCTACCTTGTTCACCGAGGACAATAATGAGCTCGAGTTTCCAGGATTTCAGTCATCCATAAAAAACGTGCTTCAGGTTGAGATCGCAGACCTTTTAGCATATGCAAAAAATGCCTGTGCAAACGGACTGGATCTCAACTATTCAGATATCGAAGAAGTTATGGAGATTGATAACAATGCACCTGTAGTAGGATCGCTCACAGACGATCAAATATGCGAATTAGTTACCCACCAAAATGAAGACAAAAGCAGCGACAAAGAGAGTGAAGATGGGGAAAAAGAAGAAAAAGTTCCCATCGACCAACTTTTGAGTTCGTTGGACGTTTTAATTAAAGGACTGCAACAAAGGGACTTTGCAACTGCACATGAAATAATGACTGTAACGTTAATTAAAGAAAAAGTATTAACGGAAAAATCAAAATTAATGCGTCAAAGAAAAATTACTGATATGTTTAGCCCAAAGTAGCCTTTGTAAATAAAAATTTTGGAATATAAATTTGTTTCAAACATTGTTATTCTTGGTTCGCGGCACCTCCGGAAATGTGCGGCCGAAAGGTAAGTGATTAAATTTTCTATTTTAATGCTCCAATTTCTTAAGAAATTGCGCGCTCGGGCGGCGTAAGCTAGTTATTAACTGAAAGGGTGTTCGGAAAGGAGATGTCCGTTTTTTTTATTGCCGTAAACCGGAAAGTGACCTAAATTCCGGAAAAGTCCGAAATCCGGAAAGGCTGCGGTCCGGACGATTCCGGATTTGAGACTTTGTACTGTATATTGTTTTGGAAGGCCAACGACACCATCGCCAGCCAAAATTGACCCGTAGTCCATAGGTTGTGCATCCCTGACCAACAGGCAGATATTGTAGCCAGAAGTAGATGTCATTGTTTGCTTAAAAGCAGATTTTCACCTAGCAGACATTCACAGCAATCCTTTTTTCAGAATAAAATGGACATGCACATTAGAGCTGGCCAGGGGGGGAAGATGGAGAAAAAGGAATTTTTAATGGATTTTCGGCTAGTTCTGATTTTATAAAGTAAAATAATGCAATATTGAAGTCTTTTTTTGCTGTCAAACTTTAGTAGAGTTTCTCGAGATTTCATAGTTGCTCTGATAAATCCATTACGATTTTTAGGTCCTACCATAGAAACTGAAGCTTCCATCATTAATTTGATATAACATTCTTCAGCTTAGGTATAACAAGGATATGAATAAATGTAAGGAGTTTCTTTCATTTTTTATAAATTTCTTCAGTTCATTATTTGAAATCTTTTTCAGGATTGTCGGGGAAGTGATAACACATGCAACTTATTAAGTTATGTGATCTTCAGTTTGAAAATTTATGCTTGGAGTAATTTTTAAAACTTGTATTTATATTAGTACCAGCTTTAGTAGCAATAGTGAACAGCTTTCAAATTATAGATATCTTATCTATGCTTCTTGATAACAGTAATTCCTTTATGGATAGAGCTATGATCTTACCTGACCCAGAAAGTTGCATGGTATGGCCTAAATATAATGATTCTGATTCGGCAAGCAAAACATAATGTTTTCGTTTTTTGTTTCTTCTATGATACTTGTCACCAAATTTCTCGACAGTGTCTTGTCTCATCTTCAGTCAAAGTATAGTCCTGTTACAACAGGCTTTTTGGTTTGAAATTTTTCACTAAATGATTTGCAATTATGTTGGCGAGGTCTATAAATTTTATTTTTAACAAAGACTAAAGACTCATCAGTTTGTGACAATACCAACATCATGCAAAACTGCTGATGCTACTGCAGCAGCAGATATATCAGATATATGATATTTTTCACAAACACCTACTAATTTATGTAGTTTGATGAAGTTTCTTGCATTCAAGAAAGTGGTTGGTAATTGTTCTTTTGTGTCGCACCTTTCAGCATTAGAAGATTTTTTTTTTTTTTTTTCATTTTTAATGTCTTTGTAAATTTTTCAACTAGCTACAGGCTCATACTCAGACAATTCTTTTGTTTATATTTCCCACTATAATAATTGCTTCTTTGCTCTTAATCCCCCCCCCCCTTTCTTTGTGTTTCTTTTACATTTGCTATATGCATTTTTCTGCTTGTTTTTTGATCGATTAGAGAAATTGCTCTTTGGAGGGAACTTTTTTTTGCTTCTTACCAGTTGCATTTTTCAAAACCAGTTGCATTTCTCATTTGAAAAGTCCAATATTGAATAGTTTTAGTTTCTGCTTCTTTTTTAAAAGATTTTTTTTTTTTTTTTTTTTTTTTTTTAAATCCTACACCAAACCTAAGCATGACTGCAAACAGTCTATTATGGGAGCCCAATACAGCTCAGAAACACACAAAAATGACTAAAATTTTTTGCAGTATTTTCAGCTGAAATGTCATTAAGACCAGGACAGCTATTCAAGTATTCACCACTCATGTCAGAGCCAGTCGGACAAAGCAGGCAAATTGGAGACTCGGCCAGTTCAAATCTGTGAAGATGCTTCATGAGATAATCATGTCCAGTTTTCACCCTGAAATTGGCAACTCCAACAGGTCTGGGCAAATCATAGAGAATGGGATTATTCATTAAAGGACCCCAAGACTTCTTGTTGAACTGAAAAAGCGTTCTGAAATATCCATTAGGGTTTAAGTGAAAAAAATTTCTATCACCATAATTTTTATTTTAATTTAGCAGAGTCATAATAACTTGCAGTGATAGCGTTTGCTGTTCTTTCCCGGATACCTATAAGTTTCAAATTTGTAATGCTGAAAAAAATTACTTTAAAGACTTCAAATAACCAGACTTTAAATTTATAACAAACATTAATTTTTATTTAACAATGAACAAACAAAAAAACAATAACAGATATAAAATGACTAGGTAAGTAAATTGATGTAATTAAAGAAATCATTTATCTTACTAATTTTTTTCATTCAAAAACAAAAGGAGATCATGGCAGCAGCACAATCTGCACAATAAGTTGAATAGGAAGTTGACACTTTGATTGTTGGATGCTAGGGGGATATTATCTTAATAAAAATATGAAATTATTCCGAATCCACATCCTTATAATTGATTACTCTATAACTGCTTGAAATACTTTATAAGGTCATTAAACTTCATTGAAATATTGCTAAACTTTCCTTAAAGATCAGAAGCTGCTAAAAATAAAAGTAATGCCCTTCCTGGGCAGAGGTAGCCTTCTTGGCTCACTGTATTACTCCTGCATAGTTCTACACTAAAAACGAAACTCGAAACTGAAGCTGGCATGTAAGACCGCTACTTTTAAATGATTCTGTCGCGGACTGATACGAGGTAACACCCACTCCGGTCGAGCGGTGAAGCGAGGGTAAGCAGTAGCCAATCAGATTGCTCTATGACGTCACTCCAGCGTACGCGTGCCTGCCGGCTCCGATCATGACGCAACAACATGGCGGATTCGCCAATGTCTGAGTGTGCTGGAGGAATAATTGATTACCTCAAAGTGCTTACGTGCTAAGTTTAAATAAAGCAGTACTTGTGATTTTAAAGCATTTAAAAGGGGTTTGGAACTAAGGAAGGTGGAAAAGAATTAAGTTATAACTACACAGGTATTTGAATAATAATTACTATAGAATTAAGTTGAATAAAGTTGAAGTTAAGTTGAACACTTAGCATTTGAAAATTCTGGGCCAACACTTCTTCACAGAACCAGTTAAAGTATCACAATAACTGGACCTAGACCTATCTGTAATAGTTCTCTTAATGCTATGGTAATTGACATCTTTTTTAAAAGATTGTACCCTAGTATAAAAAATGACAATATCTCTTATATTTAGGATATCCAATTAAATTGATATATTTCTTATGATACTGAAGAATCAGTTGCATAACACATTTATGAGAGACTATTGGAATGGATGCTATCATCCAGATTTCTTCAACTTTTCTAGCTACAGTTTGGCTAATATCAGAGATACTAGGATCCATCCCAGAAAGTAGGCTATTTTTCAGATCATATTGAAAAAATAAATTGCACTTTATAACTTGTACGTAAGTTGGTAGTACCAGGGGTTGCGCTGCCGATCACCAATGTCGTAAATTGGGAAAATAAAATTAGTTTGGCAAAAGAAAATACGTTTTGGCAAAAATATTGACAATTGCTTTTCTTAGTGATGTCCGGAAAAATCCAATTTGGCAAATGAATTGGCAAAATGTTAAAAAGAGCCAGCGCAACCCCGGGATAGTACAAAATCATGAAATTCAGAGGATGAGCCATAAATTAAACTTCTTATTACTCTAACTTTGATTAAACTCATTATTAAAACCTTAAACTTACTGTGCCTTATTAAGAAAAAGAAATACATCTTAAATATTCTTGCAGTATGTCAGTATCAATGAGTTCACATAAAGTCATAACCAGAGACAATTGAATTATAGAGCTGTATCGCCCTCCTATGAGTAAATTAAAAAACACACATGATATTATAATACTTTTAATATTAATTTTGTGATTAAAAATTGCAGTGAATGCAAAGTCTTTTTTACCAAGGAAAAGAATCAATTAATGATTTGTAAACCTAGAAAAATCAAAATTGCAAACATGGATGTCGAACATTTTTGTGGTAGAGACTTGAAAATATTATCATTTTTCCTGAAAATTTTATTTGTTATGTACTGGCATCGCATAAAAACTTTTAATACCTATTATCATAATTATTTAAAAAAATTTTTTGATTATGATTAATTAAATTAATAAAGATGAAAATGTCGTCTGACACAAATATGTCGCAGAAAAAGGTAAAAGAAAGTTTATGGCAGTTTCAGAAATCATTAGCAATTCTTTTGCGACTTCTAGCCAAAAATCTTCTAAAGATTTTGTATTAAAATAAATTTTCAACCCTGAATCATTTGACAACTCAGAAAGTTCTTCTTGTGATTTTAATGGCAAATGAGTAATACTTTCCACATTAATTTTGAATGGTTTCACAATCCATACTACTTTATCGGCACTAAAATATTTCTCAGTTTTTTTCAAAATTTTGAAGATGTTCATTTTATGACTTTTAACAACTCATCTTTCTGTTGATCTGTTTCATCATTTTTACTTAAAAATTCACATTGTGCGACAAACATTTCTAGCGAACCCTTTTCCACCATGGTTCTCCATATAGCAATTTTTGATGTTAATCTGAATGTAGTTCAACTTTTCCCTTGAAGCAACAAATTTAGTTCATTAAGTTTTTCAAAAATGCCACTCAAATAACATAGTTTCTGTAGCCACAATTTATTTTTGAATAGATTCCCAAAATCAGATTTTTCTTCGGTTAGAAAGAGAACTTCATCTTTTAATTGTAATAATCTTTTAAACTGTTGCTTCTTGAAAGCCACCTTACCTCTGCATGTAATAATAAGCTTTTGTGCTCAGAACCCATGTCTTTACAAAGATTTGAAAACAAATAACTATTCAGAGCACGACTTTTAATAAAGTTGATTACTTTAACACTATCTCGAAGCACAACATCTAACTTCGCTGATATTTTTTTGGCCACCAGGGTAACACTATCTCGAAGCACAGCATCTAACTACGCTGATATTTTTTTGGCCACCCGGGCCTCTTGGTGTATCATGCAATAAGTAAATGTTATATGTTCATTTCTATTTTCCTTAACTTTGGCTAGAAATCTATTTTTTTCACCCACGATTGCTTTAGCACCGTCTTTACAAATTCCTCAACACAATTTTCCCATTGCAAACTTTCTTTAATGAAAAATTCATAAACTTTTACAAAAATGTTCTCTTCTCTTCTGTGTCCATCCAAAGAGCGACAAAACAAAAATTCCTCATTAATACTTCCTTCAAAAATATATCAGATGTACACTAATAACTGAGCCTAGTTGGTAACATCATTTGATTCATCCAACTGGATTGCAAACTTAGGACTCCTTTTGAGCCTAATTATTAGCTGCTAATGTTGATCTTTAATAATTTGAAAAAGTATCACTGGATAGTGGAATTTTGCAGACTTCATCTGCATATTCCTTGCCATGAACTATTTTGAACATCTTAATAGCAGCCAGCAATATTAAATTTTTTCCAATTGAATTGGATTTTTTATTTTCAATTAAATAGGATGCTTCGTACGATGTGAGTAAATAGTTATCATTTTAGTAACAGACTTTTCAAAGACAATTTTTTGTTGCTTTGTTGACTTCAAAAGCCATTCAAAGTATTCTTTGGGTTTCTTGGAGTGCGAAATATGCTTTATATTCAAATGTCTCTTTAATTTCACGGGTTTCATACTTTCTGCAGCCAAAATTTCTTTACAAATTAACCATAATGGCTTTTCGATTCCATCATTATTACAATAAGTAATACCAAATTCCAGATATGATTTGTTGTATTTTCATTTTTCCGGTATTTTAACTTTGCTCATGCTAGGTACCGGACATGACTTTTCACTGTTTTCAGTATTCTTTTGTCTTTTACCTAAATTCAACCACTTATCCATGATTCGTAAAAATATTTGTATAGCATGTGTGAAAACGATATGCATAGAATGTATGAACTTATGACAATGGGGAAATGGCTGAAGGCGATGGTTGTAGTCAAAGATGGCTGAGCGAGATGCTCTTTTATAAAAAAAAGGATTACCACCGTCTTCTGAGAACTGCCCTCTGCTTCAAGTAACAACACAAAAAAAGTAACAAGAAATTCTCTTCTCCTGTCTCTTTCCCTCCCCCCTCCCCTCACACCCAGCTTCAGCTCAACACACACCCTTTTTTCTTTACAACACCCCCTTTGAGGTTTGTAAGATATTGCCTCTTGTTGCATCTGTAACTTGCTTATTTTTGTTAATTTTATTTACACCCTCTGCTGCAGTTAATCTACAATTTTTCTTTTTGTTTATTTTTGACACTCTCTGGAATTCAAGCATGCCTTCTCTTATTTTGCACCTGTCACGCCAAGTTTTCACTAAGTTTGGCAACCCACTGCTGTAGGACTCGGGACCCCCAGTTTGAGAAACTCTGGCATAGAACAGAAAGGTGACGATCAGCTAGCCACAGACCAGTGAATTTTAGATAAATGACAAATTTATTTAAACGTATTTGACGGACAATTTGTTTAATGCTTATAAGACAGGATTATGCTTTCGTGTGTTGCATGAACACCCTTTTCATTTCTGAACGAGTGTACAAAACGATGCACAACTGCAAAAGAATGCATAACTGTTCTCTGTTGCGTTAGTATGATTGGCAGAAAAGGAAAACTTCTAGTGATAGAGAAGAGCAAAAATCCTCGATACTTAAAAGGTGTGAAGGATTTGTCTGTTGATTAGTATGCAAACAAAATAGCTTGGATGACATCCACCATCTTTAACAAATGACTTTCGAAATAGGACAGGTAGGGATCGACCGATACCATATTTTAACCGATCCCATATTTTAACCGAACCATACTTTTCTACAAGGGGCTGTATACATATTAAAATAGAAAATTCAGTTGCACCAGGAACATTATTTCCTGTCACTTACATTCGGAAAAAGGTAGACACAGAGACATGTTTCTCCAAACGCATGTGAAAAGATATGTGGACTATATAGCATAACTGCCAACTATCCCGAAACATTCGGGAGATTTTCCACCGCAATTTTAAAACATTGCTTTAGAAATTTGGCCTTATTCTAAGCATAAATTGCTAAGTAAGAATTAGTGGTGGAAAATCTTAGTAGCTCTGATATATTAAATTTCGTATTATAATATGTGTACAGTCCCTTGTAAAAAAGTATCAGGTATTGGTTGAAATCTGGTATCGGTCGATCCCTAAGGACAGGCAATTGGAAAAGAACTTTCTCCTCCTTGTTAACAACTGCACTGCCCATATCAAAATGATGCAGTTAAAACATATGAAGATCGTCTTTTTACCAGCCAACATAACATTGTTGCTTCAACCATGCAATGAGGGAGTAATCCAATTATCTCTCTTGTTCTGGGGAAAAATATAAATCCCCCCCCCCCTCCTCTCAACATGACTGCTCAAGATTTTAAAGCTTGGATAGACATTGATGAAAAATTTGGCCAAAAAACTGATTATGACATTTGTGAAGCTGTATCGAACCCGAACGAAATTTCAACGTCTATTTCTGATGAAGATGAACCAAAAAATGTTATCGGGGAAGAGAAACTCCAACGAGTGCTGAGATAGATGTGCTTTGTATTTTGTGACTGGGAGTGCTAAGAAAAACTGAGGCTGATGGATTTTGTAAACATGAGTAAGAATGTTTTATTAAGGATTTACTCTGTCAATCAAAAATTGATGATTTCTTTGTTCCTTGACAGGCAGATACAATTTTTTGTCCATCAATTTCACTTTTTGATTTCATGCATATAATTTCATTTTGTTAAAGTGAATGCTTTCTGTTGAAATCATCCTCTCCTCAACATTAATAGCCGCACTTTTTAAATTTAAATTTGTATTTAATAAATCTATCAGTTATTGTTATTGAATCAGATCACCCCAACGTTATCACATTAAGCAACGTCTACTGTGTATAATTAGTTATGAAAATTTGACAAAGATTGTCACGGAAATAGGCAAAAATCAGGGAGCTGTTTTCTCAATTTCTCTAACTATCCTAAATTACCACTACATTTGATCATGTATATGAAGCAGCCATACATAATCCAGATGCAGTTGAAACTATGAAGTGCAGCAGTTACATATATATGTACACATTAAAATATTGCTTTTTAAGAACGTGTTTGTTTTAATGTGATAATCAAGTATGAATCAGTATTAACACTAGATATACCGAAGATTTTTTTAAAAGGAAAAATAGCCACAAACCAGTCATTTTGACTGGTCTTGGTATATCTAGTGTTAATTAATCATTTAAAATAAGTAGATCATATCATTTAACTCACTGAATGTCTTGAAAATGGGCGAATAATGTAAAGTTCTTTTCACTGTAAAAATTTGATGCAGATTCTATTTAAAAAAAATTCTATTAAAGGATTAAGATTATATTTTATAAAAATGATATGTATGTACTTGTAACTGGGAAAAATAAGTTATTAAGTTACTTATGAGTTTTAAAATCAAAACACATTTCATGATTCCTGAGTGCTTTAAATAATATAAATTTGTAGATGCATTGCAGCAAAAATTGAAATAAAGTGGATGAGATTTTACATCTCCGCCACTTGGAGGATTCAAATAAATGTTAAAAATGAGGTAAAAAAAATCAACATTTGTAAATTTAATGTTAAATCTAATGTTAACTGCATTGTATTGGAAAGCCATAAATTTCATATCAAATTATCAACAATTCATTTTTTATATCGGGGGAAAAGTGTTTGAATAATTGTTTTAAAAGATTGTAAGTCAAAAAATATTTGTTGCATTACATTTTACCATTAAAGGAATTTATTTTATAGAGAGAGGGAATAAAGTAGGAGCATGTATTCTGTTTTGACATATTGATTACTTATATTTGTTCTATCAAAAACTGCTATACTGGGTTTCAAAATAGATGTTAAAGCGATTATCTTTTAAACCGTAAATGATCGAAACATACTTTCAATTAGAAAAGTTTGTCAAATAAAGAGTAGTTTTCAGATATGACAATTTTTGTACTAGGGGCTGTATACACATTAAAATAAGAAATTTAATCTTTATATGGTCACTCCTTTCTTATCTCTTATATTTAGAAAAATGTTGGTCTTTGTCTAGAAGGTAAAGTTAAAAAATCTCATGTCTCTGAGTCGAATAGTTTCTGAAATATCACAAGTTAAAAATTTTAGCATTTGTCGCCAAATAATAAAGGGATGTCTGAAAAGTGAGGAATATAAAATTGCTTTTAAACTGGCATTAATTTATTTTAGTAGTCATTCAACAGCTACATTTGACTTGAAAATCCTATTTTAGCTTGAATTTTATAATATATGTTTGGCATTTTCTAGTGATTGCTAACACACACTATTTTCTCTGTCATTCTCTATTTCAAAGAATTTTTTTCTTTAGAGGCATGATGTAATTAATGGATGACCCCCTAAAAGACTAAATTAACGATAATTTCATAATGCAGCAGCTATCAGTTCAGATAAAATCTAAACATGTTAATTTCATGTGTTTGCAGGTCTTGAAAATCATGGATGTCATGAAAATGTCACGATTTCGGACCATGAATCATGAAAGTCATGAAAATATCCCAAATTTTGATATGATGTCACGATTTTTTCTTCCTACAACCTAGTCTCCAGTTGTAGGGATGGGAAAAAAAAAACTGTCTTGCTATCTCATTGTCGCGGCGGTTTTTCTTGCCGATTAGGACAGTCACATTTCATTCCCTTCTGACTGTTTTCGGCGAGCAAACAATGTTCTCAGAATGAGATTCCTCCTCTTAACCTTTTCTGATTGGTTGTTGCTGTTATTGACCCACTTCCAGGCAAGGTAGTTGGACCTTCTGGCTACATAAGTTCATGCAAAAAGTTTTTATTATATACCATGGAAATGCCACCATAGAATGTGGATTTTCAATTAATAAAGAATGTCTGGTGGAAAATTTACATGAACAATCTTAGAATGAATTAAGATGAGTATGAATAAATTAAGATTAGAATGAATATCACTGCGTTCCATTCATTCAACTGTGACAGCAGACTGTGACTATTCTTTGTGATCATTATAATCTCAATAATGTAATGTATTATAATGTCGGTTTTCTCTATTCTCTTTATTACTTATACTTGAAACATACAATGTTTTTCACTGGGTTAGTTAGAATTAAAATAAATTATCTTAATCTGGTACTATAGATGTGTGTTTTAAATATGTTAATTTTTATAAAACAATTAAATGTGACTATTAAGAGTAATTAATATTATAATTATATATGTACTAGCAGCGTGGCCTGGCATTGCCCGTGTAATGGAAGAGAAATGTGCATTGACCTTAAATATAGATTCTAAGGGAAGGAATGTGAATCCTCCCGCTGCGATGATAAAAAAAGAGCGTTGGACTACCCACTACTACAACAACAACAACAAAAAAAAAAAAAAAAAAAAAAGAACACGGCACTTGATAGTGTACAGAGGTTACCGGGAATGGGACGTGGCTAGGCTGGAATGCGAATCCTCCAGCTGCAATGATAAAAAAGGACATGAAAGTTCCCACTTCAACAACAAAAAAATGAACACAGCACCTGATAGCGTACAAAGGTTACTGGAAATTGGGCATGGCTAGGCATCTCCCCTTCTATGTGTCTGTATTCAGTCATTTATCGCTAATACCTATTCAACTACTAAAAACAAATAGAGTCCAGTCGTCGGTATGAGATTGCAGCGGGAGGATTCACATCCCTTCCCTTTACAATGATAAAAAAAAAAAGGACCTGGGACTTCCTGCTGCAACCAAAAAAAAAAAAAAAAGAGAAAGGAACAGGGAACTTGCCAGCGTACAGAGGTTACACATTAGTGTTTTTTTAATTTCTGTTGTTAATTATTTAATAATGAGGAGAGTAGCAAATATTGGCAACTACAATTAACATAGACATTAAGCTACGATGAATTTTATTTAACCTTCATAACGAAGTCTGATTCTAGTGAATTTATAACTTTATAGCTCACTAAAGTCAATCATTACATGAGATTTAACTCAAAGGTTGTTTTATTTTGTTTTTTGCTAAGAGAACTAAAGAAAATAACTACATTTTTAAAGTTATATCCTGCCTGATATCAGAAATTCCGCCAGTGTCCCCCACCCCTGCACCCACATGGTTTGAGCTAGAGATGGGGAAAGAATGAACACCCTGCTCTTTTGAACCTGTTCTCAAGAAAGAACGGGAACACCCTGTTCAGTGATCACGGCAAAAACATGTTCTCAGTTCATTAAGGTCCGACGCTTCAAAATTTTATGGCAGGCAAGCGTGTTGAAAAGAGAAATTTTGGAAAATGCCTTAAAGGTGAAATTTCTTATTGAAAGGCACGATTAATATTTTTTTGCTAAGAAAAATTTAAATTCTGGGAGGGCAGACCCCCTCCTCCCCGACATTGGCTACGTATCTGATGGTGGGGACAGAAGTTCACAATTTTAGCTTTATCAAATTCTAATTGTGGAATCTTAGTTATTTTGAGAAATAATGATAACGAAGATGATTATCTGGGGGGGGGGATAGAACTTTTAACCCAACCTACCATAATTTTAAAGTGGACTCGGGCAAAGAATAAGAAGCTTTCTTACATGTTCAATACGAAATGCACTCACAGGATTACAATTCGTCAATTTTTATTATTCCAGCCAAACTACTCAATTTGAATCAAAGTAAAAAATTTAATAATAAAGAAAATGATAGTCTGAAACACAAACAAATCGAAAAAAAATATTTTATCAATGTCAAACAATAATATAAGCATTACACTATCTCCATATAAAACGCGCCTTCGCTTCATACGCTCTTAGCCATCTTTTATTGGCTGAAAAAGAACCTGTTCCGGAGCAGCCTCTCCTATTGGCTGAAAAAGAACACGTTCTTTGATCACGACTCGAGGAGTTCTCCAAGCAGTGAGCGGGAACACCTAGTTCAGCGTTCTTTTCCTGAGCTGGTGTTCTTTTTCGGAACGGAGAGCTGAGGCGTTCTTTCCGGGAACGGAGTAAAAGGCGTTCTCTTGTTGAACAGGTTAAAAGAACTGTTCTTCGGTGAAAGGTGTTCAAAGGGGGGGGCAAGGGCAGATTAAAGGGGGGCGGAGGGGGCGACCCCCCCAACAAAAATGCATTAATCCGCCACTGGGGGGGGGGGTTCCTATGAGTTCGGACGCCGCTCCCCCGAACTTATTACATTATATGTACATGGTGTATTTATACAGGGACGTAGCCAGAAAATTTTTTCTGTGTGGAGATGGTGAGGGGCATGGGCGCTGGTAGCATAGGGCAGGGGGGGCAATGCCCCCTCCCCCTGGATTTTTGTATGCAGTGTTATCCTTTGTTTTTTTGCTCTTTCCAACATGGTAACTATATGTTGAAGTAGTCTTTGCCCCCCCCTTGAGTAGTCTTTGCCCCCCCCCCCCCCCCCAGGAAATATTCTGCTGGTGCCCATGGTGAGGGGTATGAAATGCAGTGATGTATAAATGAACAAAATGTTTGTGCAGTAATAAAAAAAAATTTAATCTTGCTAAATTAGACAAATTGGGTGTGGGGGATATATCCTGAAAATTTTATCCCGATATACGATGCTCCCCGACTCCGAAATTATTTTCTAGGTATGGCCCTGGTCGGAAGCCATTTAAGCTGGATTTTCGGAGCCATGTAATTTTATATGCCAAAGTCGTATTCATTTTCTTAAATCGTAGTCGAAGCAATCGACATATTTATACACGCGTATTATTTTTAATCTGGAGCCTGATACTTAAGCTTTTTAAATGGAGCCTTTAATTTTTAAGCTGGAGCATGTACTTTTTTACCCTTTAAGGCGCAACCCTTTCCCAATGCTGAAAAAAGGGCGGCCGTTGCCATCGCTCGACTTAACTACTAGCAAGAGGGCGGACGATCGAAGCGTTCATCGCGTGCCACAGATCTAGAGACCCTTTTTTTGATGACAGCTGCCATTAAAATATTTTTACAAAAAATTACTGTTTACATACTTGATTGAAGAAAGCCAGAATGTTGGTTGCAAAGTTTTTTTTAAACATTTTACAATTGTTGGTTTTGTTGCTAATGCCCTCTGGCAACCCGCGGGTTGGTGCCAGATCCCTCAAATAGGCAGGCGATGGGCGGAAGGGGCTGCTTCCATTTTAATGAGCCCCAGTGGGAGGATCTCCGACTCAGCTTGGGGTCCCCTAATTTTGAACAAATTCCAGAGGAGGGACCCACCTCCTGAAATCGGCACCACCAGAGGTATCGTTTAACAATTTGGAGGACATTGAAGCCACGACGGATTTTACGTGCACCAGCTCCCATTAGGGCACACGGTCTCACAGCAGTCGAGCCGAGAAGAAGTTGACCCTCCCAAGCACTGGCCAATCCGGATGCTGCTTCACTTTTCGTGTTCTTATGGCAACGGAGTTTAGTGCCCAGACCACTGCGGGTTTTACAATTGTACTAAAGTATAGTACATGTTAAAAAGATGTATATTTTCATTTTTAAATTGAATAAAATAGTCATAATAAAGCTACCATAAATCAAAGAACCTGTTCTCAAAAGAACAGGAAAAAGAACTGTTCTTTAAAAAAAAAACGGGAACGGTGGACAACTGTTCTTTGAAAATAACGGTTTTCCCCACCTCTAGTTTGAGCTAGGCCAATGCGTAACTATCGCCGCCTGTCTCTGGTGGAAAGCCTCCTAGCAGAAAAGCAAACCGTACAGGGACAGGGATAGACTCAAAAGATCTAGTCTCTGCTCAACTTACAAATGCGTGCTAATCGTTATTCTTGCGTGTGGGTGATCTTGAGAATGAAGAACCCGAGAGAAATGAGCATTTCCGCCCCTTTATTCACGGGACGCCTCCAAGAAGGAAAAAGTGGCTGAAAATTGCACAAAATGTAAAATAACTCAAAAACTATTAATCCGATTAATTTCATTTTTCCGACATTAGTTTTCTCTTGTCTTATTTAGTCCTGGTGTGCCAAATTTGGTCCAGATCCGTAGAATGGTCTGGACACCTATAGCTAACAGAGAAACAAACTTCCCTCTTTTATATGTATGTAGATAATTATAATATTACTATAACATTTTAAAAATTAGTTACATTTCAAACGCAACAAAATGGAGGTATGTCATATTGTGTCGTGTAAATTCCATTGTGGTCATGAATTTTTTTTTCTTCACTCCAGTAGACACTCTAATTTGAATATGTTTAATTGCTGATTTCAAACAAAGGGATATCATTATTTAACTTTTATCAGCTCTTAGTTGATCTACTAAAGTAAACATTTTTTGTCTGAAAACGGATGCTAACACAGTAAGTAAAGTGGTGTAAGTCGTTAATTTTTACATTAACTATGTTGTAAACTATTTCATTTGGGGAGATGCGATTTTTAAAATTAATTTTTTAGACCAACATTTTTTAAAATATAAGGGATTAGAAATGAGAGACTGTATAAAAATTGAATTTTATATTTTAATATGTATACAACCCCTACTAAAAAAATGCCATAACTGAAAGCTACTCTTTATATGACGAACTTTTCTAATTGAAAGTATGTTTCGATCACTTATGGTTTAAAAGATAATCGCTTTAAGATCTATTCTGAACCACCTGGTATATTACAACTATAAAATCTGGTATATTTTTTTTAAAAATTGTGTGAAAATATGTTTATTTTATTTTACATTATAATTTTTAAAAAATCTTTTTAGTTAGGTATTCCATCAGAAATTGTACGACTGAGAAATGAATGCACTCATTCTCACAGACCATCATTATCAGTATTTAGAAAAGCTGCTCAAGATGCATTGAATTATCTAAAAAAGTCATATTGGGAAAAGGAGGCTTCTACAATAATTGATTATGTGAAGAGACCTCCTGCTACTGAAGATTCAAGAATTCGGCTTATATTGCATCAATATATAGCTGTTCAGCTTGAAGTAAGATCTTAATTAAATTTTTAAAAATATTTATTGGCATCTGATGTCTAGAACCTCAAGGCTTTGAAAAGTCGACTATTTTGCTGAAAAATTCACTATCATATCTGCCAACTCTATTGAATTTGGCAAGAGACTTTTACTTTTTAAAATATATCCTAATATTCCTATTGTTATAGCAAATATCATGGATTTAGATTATTTTTTATGAAAGTCCCTACAATTGTAAAAAAATTATTGAAAAATCCCTCAAAATCCATAATTTTCTTGCAAGGTGGAAAGTACTGGCCGCACATATGGGAAACCTAACAGCCAATGCTAGGGAAAAGTATTCTAGATTGTTGTTACTCTAGGACAGTAATTCTCAAACTTTATATCCCACGGAACCCTTTCTTACCACATGCTTAGCAACGGAACCCTTGAATAAATATTTGTTAAGGAGAAACTAATGCCTTATTATTTATCACTGATTAAACAAACACAAAAACTAAACACTATATAGAAGTATAAAAATGTAGATTAAGGGCCTGATTCAAATGAAACGTCTCCAAAACGATCGTTTTCTCTCTGGAAGTTCGATCGCTTTTACAAGCGATCGCAAAAGTGTATTCAAAGTGAAACAAAATAGGCGATCGAACTTACAGGTTTGCTAGATCGAAACTTTATCGCCACAGAGCGAAAACGCAACTTCCGGTGACGTAGAAAGTTGCTGTTTACCAATAAAAAAATCGCATCTTTCTCTGGAAAAAACTTTTAACTTAATGGCGATGACTAATTGTTTATTTATTTATGTTTGAGCTGCAACGGACAACAGGCTGTGTCTTAATTTTCTTCCCCAACAGTATTGTAGGTTAATGTTTGTTTTAAAATTTTAACTGGTTTAGGTTAATATTTTTTGTATGTTTATAATCATGGAAATACATTTTTAATTTATGAAGATTTTTTTTAGAAAATTATTAATAATAGTATTGTTCGTCATAATTATCATGTCAAATTGTTCGAATTATCGAATAATAATTGTTCTCTAGTTTGCCTACTACATTTTATTTTTCTGTAGCAGAGAAGCTGTTTATAATTATAATGGAGGGGTAGAATTACTATATATTTTATGTTCTGATATATAATTAACAATCAGACATCCTTAATATAATGGTATGAATATTTGTATTTGTTTAGGAGGGTTGCTAGGATGCTTATTTTAGCGAGAAATTATTCGTTATTCATGTATTTTTTTGCGCAGTTTCAAATATCAAATTTATCGAGCAATAAACGATTTAAAATAAGGACTATAGATGGCACCTGCATCGTAGTGTCTGCTAGAGTGGAACTCAAAGGCCGACAGAAAATAAACCCTACAGAAATTCTGTTCTGCAAGAAAATTCAGCTTTCCGCAGGCCTAAATCTTTTGCAGAATTCCCTGTCTGATAATTCCAACGGATTGCTTCGTAATTTTAAATAACGAGTCTTCGTTGTTGTTGTAATCTTCTCATCAACCATCTGCCGATCGATCTGCCATGTTCTCGAAAACGATTGCTTTTGAAAAAGCGATAGCAAAACACCGATTGCAGTGTCACGTGATCCAAAAGCGATAGACAGGTTTCACTTGAATAGGAAACATAGGAATCAGTCGAAAATTTCCGCGATCGCAACGGAAAACGATAGAACTCTGTTTCGTTTGAATCAGGCCCTAAAAAAAGGTGATGTGCAGGCACGAAATTTTTAATGAATGTATACGGTAAATGGATGAAAAGTATCGATGGGATGAATGGCTTTGTTTTTGACTGTCAAAGTTCTTCAAAATTTGGTTGTATTGAAGAAAGTTTTATTTTCATATCATGTTTCGCCTCCAAATTATACCGGTGTTTAGTTTTCGTTGATGCATGCCAAAAAATGGCGTGGAAAACCCACACAAAAGGACATCTGTTTTAAAAGTACATAGGTAAGTGAGGAATTCTCGCAACAACAGTGATTCTGATAGTCGGGTTTAGCCCAACATATATCTGGAACTCTCCTAATTCTGCCATCACTTAAAGGTTAATTCTATATAAGAGCTTTGTGAAAAATTAAGTGAGAAAATTAATTTGTGGATTTTCTTTAAAATTTCGACGGTGTGTTAAAATTTCTTGCGGAACACACTTTGAGAAACACTGCTCTAGGGAAAGTGAAAAGTGCAGATTGGATTTTTCTGCCTCAAAAACTATCGACAAAGCCTGATGTGTAGGGAAAACTAATAATAGAACATTTCTGTTACCTGTTGCAATGGTACTGGAAGAACAGGAATGAAGAGAACAGACTATCATTGTGTTGTTTGTATTGACTTAAAAAAAGCACATGTGCATGGTTGGGATATGAAATTTTCTATATTTCATTTGAGATGAATCTTTGGTTAAAATAAGTGTATGATTTAATTTTATTCATTAGTATTAATTTTATTCATTAGTGAATAGACATATTATCACTTAATGCAGTGCTTTCAAAAGAATTTTTGTGCATTAAAAATTTGAGAAATGGCAAGTATTTTCTGTTTTGAATGTATTGCTAATTTTTCTCTATCCCCTTTGGTATCACCTTGGTAGCAAAGGTGAAACCTAAAACTCATAAACACGGGATAACATCACAAAAATGTTAACATTTGTTGTCAAACAAGCAAAATCCTGGAATATTTTGAGAATGATGTGCAAGTGATTTGTGCAGAATTACTTTTGGTTTCTTTTCTCTAAAATTCCAGAAAATGAAAATTGTAGTTTGTTAAAAGGATCATAAAAAGAGGGAGAATCTGTGACCTCAAAAGGAAAAAAAAAAAAAAAAAAAAAAAAAATCTTAAAGAAATTTCCAACCAACTACATCACCAGTCCTAAAGACGATAAACAGTCTGTTCACAAAATTGCATTCAATCAAGGCCGTACCCAGGGGGGTGGTCCTATGGGTCCGGACCCCCCCTCCCCCCGAAATTATCAGATTATACATATATTTATATGTGTGTGAGAGTGTATTTATATATAATATGATGATATTCAATAACCTCTTCACACCTGACAAAAATCACACATCTCAAATTAAAAAGCAAGATCATAATTATTTGGAATTATTAAAAAACCTATTACATTTGAAAACAACAACAACTATTGAAAACCTATTACATTTGAAAATGACAAATAGAAGGTGTATTATCAATTATCTTTTTTAATAAAAGGCTAATTCCCAATCTCAGTTTCATTAGTAAAAAATTATTATCACTCATAAAGGAAGACTGACAAGACACTTTTAAAGGTAAATGATGTCCAATAAGTTCTTTTCAGTTGTTTGAATTTCGGAAAAAAAATATTAACAAATTCAACTTCAGCAATTTCACTGGCATTCAAATATTCTTCTGTGAAACGGCGAACAAAAATAAAATCTGCGCGTCAGTGTGTAGGATTTACACATTCACATGCGTTAAAATCATGTATTCAAATTAAAGCATCGACGCATATGTACGTCAATTCAGAACTACAAAAAGTCTTAATCGTATTAACAGTGGAAAGAAAAGGTCCACATATGTGAACCTCTGGAATGAAGAGGTAAGTCAGCCCCCCCCTACCCCCGCTCCTGAAATGTTGGACCCCCTCCGAAATTATTTTCTGGGTACGGCCCTGCAATCAATGGTTCGATGTATCTTTTTAAAGACAATCAAATTTACTACACTATCTGGCCAAAAGTATCCCGACACACCCTAAAAAAGGGGTTTTGGCGGGTGATGCAAATTTGATGCGTAATCGAAAGCTATTAAAGTGTTGGTAGTGGTTTGTCCGGTTGTATGTATGCGTTTGTGAACCAATGAGTAAGGCAAAGGAGCTTAGTGAGTTCGATCGTGGCAGTATAGTGGATGCCACTTTTGTGGGAAATCAGTTCTTGAGATTGCGGACATTCTACAGAAGCCTAAATCCACTGTGAGTGATGTAATTGTGAAGTGGAAATGTCGAGGCAGTGAAACTGCAGAAAAACGGAGTAGTAGAGCGAAGAAACTTAGTGAATGGAGCCTCAGAACTCTGAAAAGGGTAGTGGAAAACAATCGCAAGTCCTCGTTGGTGGAAATTTCTCAGGAGTTCCAAAGTTCATCAGGCTTAGTGTTAGCAGCAGGACTCTTCGTCGAGAGTTAAACAACTTGGGATTCCATGGTCGTGCAGCCACTCACAAGCCGAACATCACTCCACAGAATGTGAAGCATCGATTGCAATGGGGCAGAGATCACCGTCATTGGACTGTGGACGTGTAGAAAACTGTTTTTTGGAGTGATGAATCTCGCTTCACAATTTGGCTGTTGGAGGAACGCGTCTGAGTTTGGCGAATGCCCGGCGAACATTTTTTGCGTGACTGAATTGTGCCGACTGTTAAGTTTCGTGATGGTGGTGTGGTTGAGCCTGGGTCCGTTAGTTCGTGTGGTTGGAAACATGAACTCTGTGATGTATGTGGACATTCTGGACAATGCTGGACTCCCAACTCTGTGGCAATATTACGGGGAAGGCCCATTTCTCTTCCAGTAGGATTACTGCTCCATTCACACATCGAGGCTTGCACAGACGTGGTTTGACGAAATGGGCGTTCAAAACTGGACTGGCCTTCTCAGATCCCCGATCTTAATCCCACAGAACACCTCTGGGACGAATTAGAGCGCATATTACGTAGCCAGCCAAATCGACCATCGTCACTGCAAGCACTCACCTCAGCCGTGATGGACACCTGGAAGTCAATTCTTATTGCCACATATTAAAAACTGGTGCAAAGTCTTCCCAGAGGTGTGCAGGCTGTCATCGATGCAAAAGGGGGACACACATCATATTAATATGTGTCTCAGGGCGCTCCAAGTCCATACCACTGGGTGTCCGGATACTTTTGGCCAGATAGTGTACCATTGGAAAAAAAGAAACGATGTATTTCAACTAAAGGCTAGACATGCTTTTTATATTGTTAAAATAAAATTAGTGGAACTTTCTTGGCTAGTTACTTTTGAGGATTTGAATAACAAAATTATTACCATACTAGTTGTGTGCCTGTTCTTCACACGGTAGGAAAAGAATACTTCCCTAAAATAACAACCTGTGACAAAAAAAAAAAAAAAAAAAAAAAATTACAATTTAGGTAGTCCCTTTTGTTGAAACTATGACAATATACATTAACGCAACGTAGGATTATAGTTTAGTTAGTGTAAGACGACCATTGAAAAATGATGACTAGACCAATTTTAATTTCGCGAAATATTTATTAACGTGGTATACTGTGCTTTAATTGATATCAATGTAACAAATCTACAAATACTACCTATTACTTATACTATCTATTATTTATATTAATATTATCTATCTTTGTTTCTCCCTCTTTAATGCTCAATTTAAAGAAATAGCTTAGATATTTGAGACCAATGGTGCCTTTTCTATTCTTTGATGATTCTTTGCAATTTATGCATTAGCTTAAGCGATAAACATTATTTATAATGGTTGAAATTAAAACACCTCTCCATACCTTTTTCAGCTTAATTTTTGTCAGATTGGCATACTTATAGCCGCAAAATATTTCATCTTGCCGTAGTGGAAAATATCAAAGCTGAACCAATCTAAATATTTAAATTCTTCATGGTTCAGTCTCGTGGAAAACATCAAACTGTGTAATCTCGAGGAGCTATTCAGAATTGCTCAAATTGTGAATAGGGTGTTAAATTGCGCAGCAGAGTTAACCAAATTCATGTAATTTTTTGATTTATGATGTCACGTTCTTACCAGGGTAGTTGAGTCTGGTTATTTCTCACAGTAGTTTTCAAATGGAGTAATATTGAAACTTACGACGTTAATGTACTCACTTGGAACAGAGCTTATTAAAGTAAATTTTGAAGATGCTTGGTTTTGCCTAGCTCATCAATCAGTATTTCAAACATTTTTTGGAGTTATTTTTTCTAATGGTGTAACTTTTGTGCAAGAACCTGTTAAGTTGCTAGAATTCAGCCAAAAAAGGCCATAATTAATATATATACCACCAAAAGTCATCAGAACTTGGCAACATTTTGTGCAATTTTTTGGAATACATACAGCGGCCATCGTCAAGCCGATAACGAATGCTATGTTTTATGTTAATTAGTATTTTCCCCCTTGTGGCACCTTTTGAATTTCCCACGATTTTAAAAATTGCAAGTTTCCTTTCGTTATTATGGTTGCTGAAAAAGTATAGTACTCAAAAATCTTCATGGGTAGCTCATGCATTAGACAAAATACTTTAAAATTTTTATAATAGAGATTTTTTTATGTAGATTTTTAAACTCATGACGTCAAATTTGCCTCATTGTCAGTTTGATATCCAACATCAATTAATGAACCCCCCCCCCCCCCCCCAAAAAAAAAACTCACTTTATTTTACTTTTTTACAGCATTTGATAATCTAGAAGTTTATTATTTCGCTTGTGGTGTAATTGGTGGTCTGAATGACCAAAAATAAAGTTTAAGGATCTAAATCCAAAAATTCTGCTTACCCTAAATAACTAACTAATTTAATTTTCCAGTTTAATCAATAGCTGCTGTAGGGAAGAAAATTTATGGCAAAGATTGATAAGATAAAATCCAAATTTATTAGAGTCCATGCAAAGATATGTTACTCATTTATCAAAAACAGTCCCGTGCATTAGCAGGGAAAAAAGTCACAAAAGTTTTACGTTTAAATCCAGGTCTAGAAGACCTGAAAAATAGTTAAATTTCAATTAATCTAAACTAGCAGTCCTAATAAAAAGGATGGATGGCCAAGTTAGATTAATTTAGCCTTAATACTTAAATTTATATTAAGTTTAAATATTCCTGTTAATTTTTAGAAATTTTCCCATTAGAAAGGCATGGTAAAAAAAATTAATTTACATTCATTATTAGAAAGGGTAACTGTACCCAAAGAAAAATACCTCAACTGAAGTTTAGAATAGCCAAATTAAATAAAATTCGCCATCTCCTACACTTTCCAGCACAGACGAGAAGTAGCAAAGAATTCCTCAGAATTCTAGCTTAAATACCATTCTCAAATTCAGTTTGCATTTGGAAACTTTTAGATATTAAAGGTGGATCAATCCGATTGGAGCAAGAGCACGTATAAAAATGACATCACAAGAAACCACACCTACGCATTTGAATATTACGATTCAAAGAAAACTTTCTTTAGCGCTTTGGCTATGCAGCCTTTTTACTTGCGAAGCAAGCCAATGCAACTGCGTAGCAGAATTCAATTACCGACAGTTGAACATGCTGAGGAAGAGCTTTACTCAACTCCATCCTTTTAGATTGTTTACATTTTTGCCGAGCAAGTGGCGTTTAGAAAAACGTTTTGGAAGAAAGTTGGATAGTGGGGAACAAAAGGATTTTATTTAAAAGTTATTACGTTTTTTAAAGATATGTATTTTTACAGTTAAGCTTTTATTTTAAGACTTCTTATTTAATATTTAAGTTACAGGAAAGATTTTTTAAATAAAACCAGCAATATCTTGTCCAAGCTTGGTAACTTAATTAGGATTTCTATTGCATTTTTAAACTCCTGACATCAAAATGATGTTGATTTAATTTATGATATCGCACTTTGTTTACAGTTATGTCTATCGCCAGCATATAGATGGAATGTCATATGATTATTTTTTTACACAATATTAAAATTTCTAATGCATTTTTAAACTCATGACATCAAAATGACGACATTTCATTTATAATATGCTACTTTTTTACAGTTATGTCTATCGCCAGCATATAGATGGTATACCACATGATCATTATTTTAGACAATTGGAAACGCTTTCTGATGGTGAAAATTATCAAACAAATTTTTTTTTAATCGAGGAACGATTGAATTTTCAGAATTTTAAAGTTGACTTTGGACTATTCTGTGTCGTTTTGCGTGTATGTGCAAAATTTCAAGCCGATCGGTCAAACAGTGTAGAAGGAGTTCCCGGACAAATAAACAAACAAACTAACTTTCACATTTATATAATAGATAATTATAATATTAACAATAATTATAAAAGAAAAAAAAGACATCTAGATTTAATAATGAAAGTGAAGTATGTACTTTTTTAAATACAGTAGAACCTCGATTATCCGAAGTAATTGTCACCGAACCTACTTCGTATAATCAAAATTTTTGGATAATCAAGAATTCATTAATAATCATCTATTTTAAATGTAGTATCGTCGTTGAACTATTATTATGACTATTAACTGTTAAATAAATTAAAATTATAAATGAAAATAAATTTATTTCTGAAACAAAAACTTTTAACTATGGTTTAAATGGAAGCTTCATCTGGTGTAAATTAGCCATCCTTTGCCGTGCAGTTCTATCCCGAAGTTTTCTTAAAAGCATGAGTTCAGAGGAATCACACTGTTCCTGTTGTTGAAACCAAAGAAAGCCTTTTGAGAAATACCCAAAAGCACCATTGTTACTGATCTTATTTACTCCAGAATCACTTTCATCTTCATCATCATCTTCTTCTTCTTTTGGAGATTTTCAAACTTGTGCTACTAATTCCTCATCATTGAGCAACTGGAAGCCTGCATCTTCCACGTAACAATTCAACCAATCTGGAATTTCTCTATACCCATAATTTCCAAAACCTTTCATTGTGCTAAAAAGGCTTGAAAACTCAGTAACACTGTTTTTCAAAATGTCTATAGTACATATTTTTAGAAAGTGATTGTATCAACCTTTCAAGTATATTAGGCAAGTTGGAGTGTTTAGGCTGATTAATTTTTACCAACTATGTGAAAAATTCCAGAACTGGGGGTCGAACCCAGGACTACCGCTTAACGTGTGGGTGCTCTACCACTGAGCTACTCTGGGACGATTCCCAGATGAAATTTCTCGCTTTTGAACCGCTGGCATTTATCATCTTCCTCTGCAAATCACAGATAGAACAGATCAAACAGTTAATTCGCGACAACTCCATTACGCCGCGAAAGTTATATATATTTTTAGAAAGTGATTGTATCAACCTTTCAAGTATGTTAGGCAAGTTGGAGTGTTTAGGCAGATTAATTTTTACCAACTATGCAAAAAATTCCCGAAATTGCAAAATTTTTTTCCCATAGTTGGTAAAAATTAATCAGTCTAAACACTCCAACTTGCCTAATATGTCTGTAGTATTTTCTTCTATGCCAGTTGAAAAATTTGGCAAAAATATAACCTTCCAAATTTCGAAATGGGGTGTGTTTTTGTTTAGAACAGAGATGTTTGAAAGTGGGTAAGAGTACACTCATACCGAGAATTGAGCTTGCGAGAAAGAATTCTATAAAAGGGAATTCCAAAATATTTATCTGCTCTTGTAGTTTGGAAATAACAGCTTGCATACAAAAGGAATGTAGGTGGGGAAAAAAACTTTAAAAATGCATATTTGTTAAGAGAAAATTTTGGATGATAATAGAAAGTGAAGAAAAAAAAAGTGATGAAGAAACCGACTTTTAACGGAGAGTTTCGCTTAATCAAGGTTCTACTGTACTATATATTTTGTGTGGTAGTGAAAATATAGTGTATGATAATATGTAAAATTATCTGTATTCCTGTTTTTTCAATATTAGTTCTAACAAAGCGTGAATGATTTTGCATTCTAAACTTGAAATAGTTTTTACCTCCACCCCCCTCCTCCCATATATTTGGAATTGTTCATATCTGCATACACCAACATAAAAATATGTTTATCAGTATTTTTTAAACTATATAAATTTTTTGTGTCACTGTAAATAAATAATTGTTTTCTTCCATGTTTATATTTTTCACTATTTTTATATGAAATTGTAATTCAATTTTAAAACACTGCTATTAAAGATCTGCACTCATTAAACAGTAACAAACTACTTCCAAAACAGGGTATCCACTGAAGCTAAAACAGAGACTTTTGCTACTAATTTAAAGACAAGGCGACTTGGGCAACTTTTTTGAATAAAAAACATCATTTTGATACTATTTTAGAGTTTTTGTTTACTTTTACATTACTCCAAGCACATTTGAAAATAATATTTCGGTTTTTGCCAACTCCTTTTTCTTCTTTAAGTTGCAATTGGTCACTCCTCAAACATTCTAATCTGTCTTCTTAATTGTTCTATAAAAATAAATGTACCTATATGATCTGGTATATAATGCATAAAGTTTTTTAATTTATCATTTTATTCATTCCTTCTTAAATGAAGCTAACTAACGTATGTTTATTTCTTAGCTTCAAAATCATGCAAAAAAAGCTGCTATTTTGGTAACAAAAAGTAAGAAAATGGCTACTAAACTTGCAATTTTTTTTAAGTCGGTGAGGGTACTAATGATACTATTTTTGCCTCCTGACATTGGTGGACACCCTGCAGAAAGATTCTTCACTCGTTGTACTCTGCAATCTTATAAATAATATGAAAATTTTCAGTCGAAACAATTGTATCTTGTTATAAGTATCATTTTGTCTTTTTTTTTTTTCACAAAGTTTTTATTTATTTTAATGTTTAACACCAGTATTTCGGGTGTTTTTTCCCCGTAATATACATATATTGCATTTTTAAGGGGAAAAAGTGAAGTACAGGTTCATTCCAAAATCGGCTGAGGCAAAGTCTATTTAAAAAAAAATATATATTGCCAAATGTCTTTATTCCTGAATACTTTGTAACGCTAGTAATTTTACTGTTTATAAGATTGGCTAATACAACTTATAAAGATACACTTGAAAGTTTTTGAGTCAATGGTGTACTTTGCTTTAAAAATGCTTTAAACCTTTCATTATACCTTAAAAGAATATAATTAATTTTCATGTTTGAAAAAATTCATGTCCATATTGTTGAGTTGAAAGAGTTAGTTGGGAGAAAAAAAAACCCTTAAAATGCGAATAATGTATTGTGCGTGTACCGTATATAAACAACATATACCTACTGATTTTGCAAAAATCTTTTCTTTGTGTGATGAATAATTATTGTAAAAATAATGTAAAAATATTTTAAAGGTGTACTACAATGTCAAATTCTTACTCAAGGCGTTTTCATAGTCTTTAAAAAAATCTAAATTAACTTCAATATTTTGCATGCATGTACTCATATTTATATACATATAAATGTGCGTACATGCATCCAATTTCAGTATGCTCTTTCTCAAAAATTTTCCCACACTCTGGTTGCACTGCTGTGTGTCTGTGGTCATTCTGCAAATTTTGGCAGTGCAGACCTCTCATTGCGGTTTTATGATGCCACCCAGCTAACAAACTTTCTGGAAAGATGGCTGCATTATATCAGTCACAGCTGTTAAATAAGCAAAATTTCCAGTATTAGATTAAGTATCAAAATATGAACAATTGTTTATGTATGATTCTATGATGCTTTCTCTAAAGGTAAAAAAAAATTGTTTCATTTTTAAATAATCTGTAATTAAAAACATTTTCATTTTCAACTTTTTGGGTACTTTTCTGTTATCTGACAATACTTGGCGACTTTTCCAAGATGGCAGTCCCCAAGCTCCGATAACTATCAGCAACAAAAATGTTTTTCCTGTAGCCTGTCCTCCTCCCTCCCTTGAAAATGCAGAAATGTTTATAAAAAATTACTGAAAAAATAACCATAAAAGATAATACTCACATTCTGCTTGGCACCTAAGGAAACTAAATGGTTTTGGTGTTGTAGTGAAAAAAAAAGTGTTAATCTCATGAAAAAGAAAAAACACACTGATACACTATGAAAGCCTAGAGAAACACTGCATTTCACCTGGAAAAATATCCGCAATAGCTTTTAAAGGTTGCCTTAAAAAGATCCTTACCTGATAAGCTTGTTCTTTTTTCTACATAAATTTATTACAACTTGAAATGATTTCAATGTGTTCGTACACATACAACTTCATTTTGTGCAACGAAACACAATCTCTTTGCAGGCAAAACATTATACTTCTGTAACAATGCAGTAGAATCTCATGCATTTTGCAGCAACTATTTTCTAGTAGAATGAATATTTTCTATTCATTCTACTAAGCGTAACCTTTAAAACATCAAAATGCACACAAAAAAAATTCAAAAATCTTTAAAACATTGTCCCTACTTCAGCATTTCAAAATGCAAACATGAAATGGCAGTACAACACCAATACAAAATGCAAACAACACAAATCACAATATAAACATGAGTGCTATGCAATTGATGAAATGTAAACAGAACTGCATATCAAGTAGTCTGCAGATTAATACATATTTTCCAGATGTGTTCATATGCCGAACGATCGTTGTAGCATTGTATCATCACACATGAATACATTGCAGTAAATGCTTAGGAATACACTACAATCGGAATAATACAACAAAAGATGAATTCAACAGCAAAGTTGGAAGAAAGAACACCAAGACAGATTATGATGCATCAGGGTTGCAAGAAAATTCCCCGTTGGCACGTCTGCCATTTATTGCCAATGTTGATTTTTCCTAAATAATGTCAGATAACAAAATATGACCACTTTTCACTGGCATGGATTGACCCATTCATGAATTATTAGTGTAAATATTAAATCTCAAATTTTACATTTGTGTTTTCACAAGTAATTTTAGTAAAGAATTTAAAGATTTAATTATGTTGATAACAACTGTAACCAACAGTGTATTTTGAAAAAAGTCACATGAAATTATGTGAGAGGTTTGAAAAATGATAAGATGTTTCTTCACATGCTGTACTATACAGTGTATTAAGTGATATATCTGTATGCATTACGAAACTTGTAGAAAAAATTCTAAAATATGTAACATTTTATGGAATGTGTCATGTTTACATTTTTTATGAAAGTTATTAAGCACCATTTTTCAATTTATTCTAGTGTGTATGGTGTAGCTCATAAAATATTATCCTGAATTTTTTTCAAGTTCCTGTTTCCGTTAGTTTATTTTAAAAATTTAAGGCAAATTCTGTTTCTTCAGCATACACTCTTAAAATAAATTTTGGGGGAATTATTCATAACCAATGCTCTAGGTTGATAACATAAGATATTCTTTTGTACTTCGTTGATTTTATTTTATTTGTATTGTAGTACGATGTATTTATGTTCCCTCTTAAAATGAAACCGTGTGTCTCATTTACTATTTAGGCTTTATGTCAGACAAGAGATAATTCAGTTGAAAGTCATGAAGATATAAGTCGTATTCTGGCTAAAATTGGAGGAGATGTTAAAAAGAATAAGTATGTTATCTTTTCATGCTTTGTATGTAAAAGTCAGTAATTGTATTAAAAGAATAAAATAGATAAACCACAAGAATTTATAACCATTCTGAAAAAAAACCCCACAAAAATGAGAACTTGTTTCTGATAATAATTTAAAATGTCACAGCCAAGACAAGATAAATACATGGCCGAAAACAAACTCCTTATAGTTGATATTTAAAAGCAAACCTTTGTTTTTTACACATATATACACGGTGTCTCAAAAACAATGACCTAGGCTTTTATTCCTTAAATATTGATTATAGGCATATATAATAAATTACAAAGTTACCGTAAAATTTGTAGACTTTTTTTTTGTGTGTGTGTCAATTAGAATTTGAAATCTAAAATACAAAATTTTAACTTTATATGGTCCCTGTACAAACAAATTCCCAGTTCGTAAAATGCATCCCATTCATAAATTTGGTGATGAACAAAATGTTTGCCTTTTGTCATAAAAAATCTCAGACATATGTTTAAATTACTAATAATGGCAAAAGTATTATGTAATTACTAGCAGCATGGCCCAGCGTTGCCCGTGCAATGGAAGGGAAATGCCCATTGACCTTATATATAGATTGTAAAGGGAAGGAATGTGAATCCTCACGCTTCAATGATTAAAAAAAAAAAAAGGACATGGGACTTCCCTCTGCAACGAAAAAAAAAAAAAATGAAGTAGGCACCTGATAGCATACAGAGGTAACTGAGAATTGGACGTAGCTAGCCCTTGAATGTGAATCCTACCGCTACAATGATAAAAAAAGGACATGGGACTTCCAGGGATGTTAATTCTGCGCTGAGCTGCGCTGAAACACAAATTCTTGCGCCGAACTGCGCTTTTAGCCGATTTTTGCGCCGGTCTGCGCCGAATACGTCATTTTGACTCTTTGTTAAATTTTTGCCACGCTCATTTATCTTTTAAAGCGTGTATGGAAAGCTAGTTAGCAGTAAAGCAAGATTCAAACTGCGTATGAAAGCTGCATTCCGAAGCCATTCGGACCAGTCGGGCTTTGTTAGTCACCTCAATCAGGGCCGGCCAGATAGGCAAACAAGAATCATCGCAACGGGCACCGTTGTTTGTTTATGAAGGGGCACGATTTGCTATTTGGAGATGAAACATTATGGACCAATTCGTTTTTCAACATGTACACATGCATGGTTTTTTTTTTTTTTTTTTTTAATTGCTATTGTACCTTTTTGAGAAAGAAAAATGGAGGAAAATGTTTTTTTGGTGCAAAATAAATCTGCTGTCTTTAAATGAAAACTTAAAGGAGAAATCAATACGCCTTTCATAACTTGTTATTCGAAAAGTTTTTATTTATTCACACTGTTTACAAAAGCGATTCATATGTTTTACCTTTTCGAGCTTAAAAAAAAAAAAAAAAAAAAAAAAGAAAAAGAAAAGCCCCCTCCTCTGAAATGGGTAACGATCCGCCACAGCTCTATGTATATGTATTTTCCCGATTTGAACTGGCACTATTTTTTTCGGGCCCCACCACTGAAGCAGGTTACGAACCGCCACTGGCTGTTATAGAAAGTGGAGAGATTCTATTAACGGAAGGGAAGGATAGACTTGCAAAAACATTAAAACTATTAGAAGAAAATGAAAAAGCTCAAGAAGAAATTAATAAAAATAAAAAAAAGAATAAATAGAAAACTAGATAACTTATGATACTTAATTTGTAATCTCATTAATTTCTTATAATCTTAATTTTTAACTTCCCATAATTCTTAATTTCTCTCAACAGTCATTAAATATTTTTTGTTTACATTTGCTTTGTATATTGTGTTCAAGTATTATAGATGAATATGTAAATATTAGATGAGGTTAAATTACTGATACAAAAGCATATGCTATTAAAAGTACACACATTTAATTATTCTAACCATCAAATTTATTTTGTTTTCGATACTGCTTACCAATTACGTGTTGTTGTATAAGAGGTATAATATTTAGGTTTTCAAAAATCTCCATTTAGTACTACTTGTGATTTGTAATAGAACCAAAGAATGAGATAGAAGCTTTTGTTTTAAAATTTAGTTTTCATTTTATTTGTGCTCTCTTTTTCGAGAGGAAAATTCCCTAAATGATTCTGAAAAAGAAAAAAAAAAGGGGACAGGGATTGGCAACCTGTGGCTCGCAAGCCGCATACAAATCATACTCATGGTTCTTGAGTAGGAAAAAAATGACTTAACCACAGAAAGGTTGCTGACTCCTGATATGTATTGTTTTTACCAAGTTGCTGATAGCATAGCCTGTATACACCCTTTTTTTTCCAGAGCTTTCCTAAAGTGCTTTCAAATAGTGTTTTGCTTTTAGCAAATGGTGTTTGCTCGCAAACTTTGCTTTTCTTGTATGCATTTATTGTGTTCCTAAATCTTCAATTTTATGCTCCAAAATCGTGTTAATTCTGATCTTGAATCTTAGTTTTCCTCTCGGAAACTATTTTTTTGTGCTCCCGAGGTGCTCCCAAATGGAATTTTTTCTGCTCCCGGGGTGCTCCCAAATCGAGTGTTGGAGTTAACATCCCTGGACTTCCCACTGCAACAACAAAAAAAAAAAAAAAAAAAAAAAAAAAAACACGACACCTGATAGCTTACAGAGGATGATACCGTGAATTGGACGTGGCTAGGCTTCTCCTCTTCTGCCTGTCTGTGTTCTAACAGTCTTTTATCGCTAATACTTAAGCAACTACTAAAAACAAATAAGGAAAAATCCATCGTCCAGCCGTCGGTATGAGATTGTAAAGGGAAGGAATGTGAATCCTCCCGCTGCAATGATTTAAAAAAAAAAAAAAAAGGTACACGGGACTTCAAAAAAAAAAAAAAAAAAAAAAAAAAAAAAAAAAGGAAATGAACAGTGGACTTGCCAGCGTACAGAGGTTCCCGAGAATTGGACGTAGCTAGGTTTCTCTCCTTCTGCCTGTTGTGTTCTAATAGTCATTTATCACTAATACTTGTACACCTCATAAACTAATTATTTTTTATTTCAAATCCAGTAAGAATCACTGGAGGCAAATCATTGGGCATATATACAGTAGATAAGAACTTAAATAATGACAGATGAATTAAAAATCCAGGTTTTTTATAATTATTTTATTAAAAATCTAGGTTTGTTTACATGTAATGTTCGCAGTGGGTTTAATTTATTTCTAAATATTTTATGAGGCTCTAATTATTTAGTAACTATCTTCTCGAGGAATTGATAATCAGTGTAAAATACTATCTTCAAATTCTTCAGGAGTCATACTTCCTAATGCAACGATTTCAAATAAATCCTGCATGTTTGTTTATTTCTGACGGATTCTCCTTTTAAATGCTAGAACGACCTTGAGAACGTAAAAAAGAACACAGTCAGTTGTCTTGGCAACACTTCATCCCCACTTACACCTCACACAGGACACAGGATGAAAGGGGGGAAATTTGCTGTTTCTTCAATCACGGAAGGGAGTTTTAACCTGCGATGTTTTCAGGAAAAAAAAAAAAAATCATATAAAAAAATCTAATAAACATTTCTGCACGGTTCAAAATTTAAAAGAGGAAGAAATAAATGTTGCATCAGTTTGGAAAAGATGGAAAAATTTTTGCCCATTAGGTTTTTCGATGCAACAGTTTTAAAATAGCATATTTTTAAAAGCAGTACATTTTCTTCGAAACAGGATTTCCTTTAAAAAATTCCCCAAAATCGGCAAATGTAAGTACAATTTTGTAACAAATTGTATTTGAAAAATAAAACTCTGTAGTTTCCGAAGATATAAAAAAATATAGTATTCGGACAGAAATTTAGCTCGCGATAACGTAAAATGCGAGAAAAATGGCCAAAAACCTTACAAAACATAAAATAACGCAAAAATCATTAATCCGATTAATTTCATTTTTACGGCATTAGCTTTCTCTTGTCCTATTTTGTCAGTGTACCAAATTTGGTCCAGATCCGTCGAACGGCCTGAAAGCGTATAGCAAACAAACAAACTTTCCTCTTTTATATATATATTATGCAATAATTGTTTCTTTTTTTCATAGTTCGTATAAAAATTTCTTATTTATTTAAATTAATATCCTGAAAATTTGTAATTTATTGTATATGGTTATGATCAATATTTAAGGAATTGCCGCCCAGATTTGTGTGTGTGTGCGTGCGCACGAGTGAGTGAGTGAAAATGTTATAACATACTATTTCTCAGGCTTAAAATGGCAGAAATTATTATAATAATTTGACTATTATTGATTTAAAAATCAGTGATTAGTTTGTTCACTTATTGTTGCATGAAAGTTTAAAAACAAGGCTACTTTCATCAATTGCTTTTCAGGGTTTTTGAACATGTTCTACAATCACTCCTGTAATTATTTATAAATGCAAATATTCTTGACTCTGTGACTGATATTATAAACCATATGCAGACATGCCAAGTCTCAGGATTTTGGCCTGAGTCTTTGGCTTTTTGTTCCTATTTCTGGTCTCAGAATTTTTCTTCATTTTCTCAGGCTTTTTAAAAGTTTGGGGAAGTATCTGTTTTGGGTAGTTTTTCTTCATCAGGTTTGAAAGATCAGTTCTTATTCCTTTCATGCTGATCAAGCTCAACAACCTGAGAGCATTGATTTCGAAATAATGTATCTAAGATTGTTCTAAAAATCTAAATTATATAAAAGAATGCTCATTATGCTGCACTTATTGTTTATCTAGAATTTTTAAAGCTATAGGAGATTAACAAAAGAATTTTTTGTTTGAAAATTAGGTATTATTTCATATTTTAATATTATAATTTTTAGATAGCCATAGTTTACCTAATATCTATTTTGATTGATGTTTCATATTTTCTAATATTTCTTTGGAACATCTTTGGAATTGAATTTATTATTTACATCATACAACTCAAATAATGGAAAACTGTTAAATTTATATGAACATATAGTGGACTCCCAGAAATCCACATGGCATGAGGGAAGGGTTTGTGCCGATTTTGGGATTTTGCAGAATTCAGGGAATAAATTTAGAGCAGAGTATTTTTATCATAAAAATCTAAATTTCATAAATCTACAGTTATTTAAGAATAAGTAAATTAAAAATTTGAAAAATATGATGCAGCAAATGAAATTTTCATCTAAATTATTTATTTGCAAACATTTGTGTTAATGTTGTTTAATTTAAAACCTTGGGATTAAAAAATCAGAGCTTTTTTTTTAAAACTGTATGACACCATAATTTACTGGCCAGTAGCATATTTCTGTTGTGCCAGAAATTTCAATTATTTCTCCCCCAATTCTAATCCCTCATCAAAGAGAATTTTATCAATTTCTGCACCAGAATTTGATTCTGAATCTTCTTCATATGTTGACCCTTAAAAAGTGTTTGTCTTCTAAACATTGAATGATTTCTTTGTCTGTCATTGACTGGTTCATTCCTATTGCGGATCCAGTCTACAGTGTTCTTCATACAGTGATTCACCAAATTTTTTCTTGATTTTACCTGAGTAATTCCCTTGTAGGATTTCTGCTAAATCCAGACCACTCATAGTCATCATCATGTTCAGTGTTGAAGATTGGATGGCCATAAATTGTGCCACACATTAATTACCCTGTCACCAAAATTCGCCTTTATTGTTAAAAAAAAAAAGAAAAGAAAAAAAAGAAAAAAATAAGATACAGAAAATCAACAATCTGCTAACCTAAAAATAATTCACCTTGATGATTAATAACGTCACATTCACTGTTAAATTTCAATCTTAATTAATTGCAAGTTTCATTGTTTATGCTTGTGTATGTGTAAGGATTTCTGGTCGGTGGATTTTTGGGAGTCGACTGTATCATGTAAAAATGTAGTTATTTTTAGTTTGTGATGCTGTGGATTACTAGTAAGAATACTGTATTATTTGACAACATATGTAAAGCAAAATGAATTTGATTTGAAAAAAATTTGGCTGATCCCCAAGTACTCAGCAAATTGACAGAGTATATACTAAGTCCTCACTACATTTGTAGTATGCAAAATTTCTTTTGCAGAAACACATCATGGGTGACTTCATGTTACAATACCACCTAATCCTCGTGTTAACAAAAGTGAATTCTGTGATCAATAATTGGCAAACTAATTAAGTGATTTATATGCAAAAAAGGTGCAAATATTTGCTATTTATTATACAGTCTATTAATTTTAGCTTTTGCTAAATCTCTCAATAACCGATCAACTGGTAAATACTTTAACAATGTCCTAGGTTGAATTGGTAATGATTTCTCTTAATGACATATAAGCTATAATAACCTATTAACTCTTTGGATCCTGTAATAGCTGAAATCATCCAAGTGCCTTCGTTCCCGTAGTAGCCGAGTGTAGCAGACGAGGTATTCACTCCCCCCCCCCCCCACCCCCTACAGGTGTGTCTGGTTAACAAGCGTGAAGAATGAGGCGGGACGATTTTGATGAATTGGGTTTAATTGCTGGGGGAATTTCCGGTCAAGCGGGAGAAAAGCGTAAAGTTACTTTAAAATTTTGTCATTGCCCAATGTACAATGTGTTGTCAAAAGCAGTTACAATAGACCCTCTTCGGATTGTCACAATAGGATTCCTCTCTTCCCGAGTGCTTACTGCAGAAGGGAGGTTCTAAATTGTCAAAAATCAGTGATAAAAGAGCTCGCTTTCGTTAGATGGGGGAAGGCATTTTTCGGCTATTTCCCTGGGAATCAACAGCTATGAGATTATCTTGGAGCTGGGAACTAAAGAGTTAATGACTTAGAAATAACTCTGACTTTGAAAAAACTACTTTTGTGAGATTGTTTTAAATTTTTGCTATGACACTAAATAAATATGAAAAGACAGTTGTCAAAAAATATATTTTATAATCAATATATTGGGCATGATTTATCTTTCTTGTTTCCTTTAAAAAAAAGTACTTTATTTGTTTAATTTAATTAATTTTTTTTTTTTCATTTAAGTACATGCCATTTGCTGTTGTTAATGTTGTTGTTGCCATTTGCTGTAGTAACCAGATCTATTCCCCCACCTATCCTCTGTTTTATTTGTACGAAGAAAGCATAATTATGCTGATAACGCCAAGATACCTGATTTATTTTTTACATTTTGAAAATCTAAACTGTGTCTGTCCTGGTGTAAATGATTAGATAGTAAAATATAGGTCAATTGTGTCTTTTGTAATGGAATCCCTGTTGGCTGTTTTCTAAATTTGTAGTTTTATTCCTTTTTTCATTATACATGTGCATATGGCATACATCTGTTACATTAATTTAAAACAAGTAAGAAAAAATATGCTTTTAATGTCTTTTTAGGCATCTATTTATTGAGGTATTAACATCAGATGGATACTTTATACCTGACATTGAAGACTTTAAACTTATGGTGAATGCACGCAGTAAGTTCTTTTTGTTCCCCCTTTCTTTTTTTAATTAAGTATGATGAAATCAAGGCTGTAAATTCAGTACATCATTTTTGCCTAAATTTACACTGATCAGTTTTGGTTTGTGTGAAAGATCTGATATGAAAATTTTAATAATGATTTCAATATCTTATTAGCAGAAACATTCAAATTTTGGTTATTTTTCTGAATGCTGACATTTATATTGAAAACTTCTGTTGTTTGTTGCTCAGTTTGTGTTTTTTATATGCAGCTATAGTGTTCAGTTCATTAGAACTCATTTTAAAATGATTTCTAGTATTGAAAAGTAGCATAATTTCTAACAAGATTGTCAAACTGGCATAATGGGTCACATGCAGTCATTGACTGCATGTGGCCCATTATGCTCTGAAATGAAAATAATATGTGAAAAAATGTTTGAATAAAGGAAATTATAGCAGCATTATATAGATTATTACCCTAAATTCTCTTAATAATTTCTTTTAATTATCCTAACCAGTTCACAGACCGTCACTTCAAAATATAAATTATGGCTAAGTGGATAAGACACTAAACATAGGGAGATGGTTGAAGTGTAAAGGTCCAGGGTTCTGGCTTAATGTGTGACTGTCAGTCTAACAGTCTGGAGTTTAGGGCAGTTTTATACAGATATAATGTGAATATGTGTTAGAACCCATTAAAAAGTTCTCATTCATCATTTTGTGTGTATGTGTGTGTGTGTGGGGGGGGGGCATAGTTATCTCGAAATTTTCTTTGCAACATTTGCTAAATCTTAATAACTACACTTGTATTTGCAACTTCATAAGTATTTATCTCTTGAGTAGTAATCTAAGGTATATATAATTTCGCTATTCATAGTTTATGATTTCCCTTATTAATAAATGGATGGTACAGCTTGGATATTTACTATAACAAGATAAAATACTGTATTTACCCGTGTATATGTTGATTCTGCATATAAGTTGACCCCTTAACTTGCTTCTGAAAATTAGCCAAAAATAGCCAAACCGGCTATCACAGCGCCATCTTTTGGATTTTTAATAAAGTTTTCCAGAATTTGAGGTTGGAATAGAGCATGAGCACTTTTTTTACATAAGCGGGAGGGCGGGGGAGCGATTTTCTCTCAAAATCTTTTGATTTAAAATATTTGATTAGAAATTTAAAGAGAAACTTCTCTTTTCTGCTCTTGAATTCCGTACATGCTCAGCCCTCAAAGAAAAACAAAATTGGTCATACAATTAGGTAAATGAACAAAATAGGCGCCTAATAATTAATCAACAATTCCTCACACTGTATAATAAATACGTATAGACTGAGGAATACTGTCTATATTAGTAACATAGAGATGGTTTTATTTTGGAGGTGGGAGTTGTCTATCAAATTGTAACTTGAGTAAATGTATTCAAGAATGATAAGATAAATGTAGCGTACCAAAAACGCAAAAGTAGTCAGATTTCGGGGCCTGGGACTGAGGGGGCTTAGCAGCCCCCTCAGGATGCGCGCCTGGTCTATACAAACAAATTTTGAGTATAAAATAGGAAAGTATTTCTTTCAAAATGTTCTGACTAACTTTGGAAATAAAATTTGATTCATTTACACAGCATGAGAAATTTTATCCTTTATCTTATAGTGCATTAATATTAGTTAAAAACAACCTAAATATATAAATTATTGTAACTGTTGCTATGTAAACATAAAATTTAATATAACAAATCTAAAATAAATAAAAATTTGCGATCTATGCATATCTGCAATGCAACGGTGTCAGTCCGCCACTGGCGGTGAATTAAAAATAAAAATAGGCAAGCAATAAAATAAAATAATAAAGGGGTGATAGCAGCATACCCTAACGCTAAAATTTGGAAATAATGGGACATCAAATAGGACCGCCCCGGCCACCAACGCAACAACTCTCGGTCTGACGTCAAGGGTAATGACAGGATCTTTAGGGACCTGGCACATGACCCCATCTTCCTCTTTGTTGGAGCTGGTTGAGGTAAGGTTGAGGAATTTTCCTTCTTGCTAAGGCTAAATAGTTTGACAATTTCTTCAAAAAACTTATCTAGTCAAATATGCTTTAAAAATGACCAAATTAGTTAATATTAGCCAATTTATAGCAACCATGATAAAAAGTAGCCAAGAATTAGCCAAAATCAGGTTGGCTATTTTCTTTACAAATTTTCTAGCCAATAGTGATCAAAAATAGCCAAATTGGCTAATATTAGCCAAATCTGGCAACCCTGGTAAGAGCAGAAACGCGACGTTGGCAGAATTGCCAACGTTGCGTCGATTCTGACGTTGGCAGAATTGCCAACGTCAACGTCGATTCTGCCAACGTCGCCATATGCGACGAGGTTGTCAGAAACCGTTGTGGTTAAAAAACAACAACTTTACAGGGCTCAAATGCTGATCCGAAACTATTTGAGTTAGCTGGGAGTTATTTCCCCCCCTTCTGTAATGAAGAAACGCCGTTTAAAATTCTTCCAATCATAGTCAGATAATGTAGACGCATGCTGGACGCGGATACATTCAAAGGTCTTGCAGATAGTTTTCCAGTAATTCCAAGTTGTTGTTTTTAAATGGATAGTTACATAAATCTTTTTTTAAGTCACTATAACCCAAGCAGAGCTCATTGTCAGAATTTTTTTATTTTTTATTTTTTTGTGGTTTTCTTTCCAAGCTAGACTGGGGGAGAAAGATGTTGTTGAGGTTCTTATCTCTTTTCAGGCTGTTTCAATACTGCCACTTATATAGGTGACCAGCTGATTGTTAAAATCAACAAAAGAACACTTATAATAGCTGCAGATACCTGAATTTTTTTTTTTTTTTTTTTTTTTTTTTTTTTTAATGTCCATTTTCAAAAAAAATTAATAAATTATTGGAATTTGTAGTGGAATATGTATTGAATAACTGGAATAGACATTTAAACCATTATATGGTAATTTTGAACAGAAGTGTTATTACTAATTTCATGCATTAACTATATTTTAATTGTTTGTACTATTGGATTAATTCTTACAAAGACAAGTGAATGATGAAAAATTAAATGAATTATTTTTAGAAATGTAATAACTTGAAAACTGAAAAAAATTAATAAAAATGAAGATTTAGGTTTAGAACAACTTAACTTTATTAAGTGTTTCTTAATTTAGTTAAACTTTTATTGATGATTCTTAACAAGGTGATCCAATAAATAGTTTATTAAAATGTTCTTCTTATGCAAAATGCTTACTTAATTAAGCATTTTCTTGTCTCTTAGGTATGTTTGGGTGATTATTTTTGTTATAAAAAGAAAAAACCTTAAAAATCTTTTAAAGAAATATTCTTATTAACTTAACTATTTATAATTTATTTTAATAAGTTAATTAACAAAGTTACTTAAAATGTAATTCTTTTACATTACTTAGCTTTATCAACTTAATTAATTTTATCAAATTTTTAATAAAGACTAGTAATAAATTTATTAATAAAGATTACTAATTAATTATTATTAATCAATAAAGCATTGGTTTACTCACTGTTTTAGGGGATTTTTTGAAAATTAGAATTAGGATATGTACTGCCTTTTTTAAGAAACACAATGCCCTTTTAAAATAATGATGCCCTTTTTTAAAACCTTTGCACCCTGCCCTTTTTTCTACTTAGAATGAGCTCTGAGCCCAAGCAGGTTGCACACATGTGTGCGCATATGCATATACACATGTTTATATACGCATTATGTATTTAGTTATCACGAACTATTATGGGTCTGCAGATAGTTTTGGATTATGTGCGCAATATTGGTGTAATTTAAGTTGACCATTGTCAAAGTTTACACTTTTGGGAAAAAATTTATTTATGAAACTTAATATATTTTAATTATTATTTTGCTATGGGGATCGCTGCTTAAACTTGTTTTAAATATAAATTCAGGAAACAATTGATGAAATAATATTGAATATTGGTTTAATCCAAATCCAGTTGTTTGAATTAACACTTTTGGGGGAAATTTTAACTTGGAGCAAGGGTTGCTTTTATTATTATTTTGTAATGAGAATCGCTGTCACAGATTGAGGAAAATGATGCAAAGAAAGCACGAATGGGCATGCGGGCATTTTTAGTAAATTTTTGCAAATTACTGAAACAATCTTTGCCTATAAATCATTCATTTTTGAAAGATCTGGAGCAGCTGCATCCGGCTCTCAGATCCTCTCAGAATGACAGCGCCATTCAAAGCTTATGTGTTTGTTTAGCACCGTTAAATTTGTCTAATGAAATTATAGACAAAACAGTTTTGGAATACCAAGCTTACAGATTAGATGGTGAAGTTGATCTAAATGTAAAAATCTTTAATGAACGTACTGATGATGACAGACAGCCAATTGACGGGTACTGGAAAGAAGTTTTCAGTCTTGTTGATAAGATGAACGGAAAAGAAAAGTATTCAAATTTATCCATTATAATCAAAAATTGCTTTTCTCTGTCTGTCGCATGCCAATTCTGATGTTGAAAGAGGTTTTTCTGTAAATCGCAGCATTCTGTCTTATGAACAACATAATCTCTCAGAGGCTGCGATTATTGGAATTCGTCGAGTTAAAGATACCATTAGGGGAAATGGTACCATTAGTAATATTGCAATTACAAAACAGCTACTTAATGCTGTGACTAAAGTATATGCTGTTTATTCACAAGAAAAAGCAATAAATAAAGCAACTGAAGACATGAAAATTAATGTTAGAAGAAGAAAAAGAAGCCAGTGAATTAAAAAGGAGAAAAGAAAGAAGAAGAAAAAAACAGAAAATTGATGAGAAAGTAAAAGGTCTGCAGGAAGATCTCCAAGCAGTCCAGACATACCTTAAAGAAAGCAATACGAAATTACAGGATGCAATTAAGTAAACAATATTCCGAACATGAAGATCGCTACTACAGCAATTGAAATAGCAACACAAAAAGTTGAAAGTATTACAAAAGAACTAAAAGAAGCCGAAGCTGATAGAAAAATCTTGTAGACGAGACTTTACTTGTGACAACTGTATCAATTACTATTTGTGATTTTATGTTGAAAAAGATACAAGTTAATGGAATTTAAATATTAATTAAAAATTCTCGATAATTAATTTGACAAGAGCTTCATTTTTTAATTCCCGAGTGTCTTGGAAAAACATAACTAAGTAGCAATAGATGTAAACTTATTTATTTATTGTTAGCAATTAAAGAAAAATACCTGACAGAAAATTTGTTCTTAATAGTTTCTTTTCAATAATAAAAAAGTCTTTTGAATGAAAAAGTAAGTCTTTTGTACTATTATTGTCAAGTCTCTTGAACTTGACAATAATAGTACAAATGGTTACATTCTTATTAATAAAGAGTACCCAGTATTTCTTAAAATTTCTTTAGAAAAGATTCACAGTTAAAATTTTTAATTATGTAGTTTGTTTTGCACATATTTATAGATAGATTGATCTCCCAAAGAACAGTAAAAAGCTCCTTTTTTTTCTTTTTCTCTCCTTTTTTTCCTATTTTTTTTCCAAAATTTTTGCTTCTGACCCTGCCCACTGGCAAAGAAATGTGAATATAAAACAAATAGGAATCTCATTCACTATGATGAAGATCACCACAGTGTATGAGGTTCAAGGTACATTTGCATCTGAAAAGTGGTATGAATGCTAAAGAAAAATTACATTTTGAATTCTAAACAATTAATTGAAATTACAAATTTCAATCTGACTACACAACTCACCTCTTTCTTCGGAAGAGGAACAATTAAATTTGATTATTTACCATCCGCTTTTACAAATCATGTCATCATTCGGCATAAAAAAAATGTTTCATTATGAAGGGGAAAAAAAAGGGATGTTTTAAACTTTGGATTTACAAAGTGAAAAGCAAGTTAATTAGTTTTAATTTAGTTAATTAAGCTTTTCATTACAAATTAACTTTAAATATTTGAAATATCCAACAGCATGTAGTACAAGTTTATGATAAACTAGAATGATTTTTTTAAAGGAAATTTTGAAAGGTATTTGTTCATCTGTGTGGTGTTTTCACCTTATGTATTTTAATTAATGTTTTTTTTTTTTTTTTTTTTTTTTTTTGTGGTATGTGTATCCATACATCCTTTATTAAGAATGTTTTTTTTAATTAAAATTCATTCCTCGTTAAAGTTTAATTATGTACATCTTAATTTATAACCTTTTGGGGGACAGTTAAATTAATTGTTTTGTTTTGCTAAGTAATGTTTTTTCTCTTTTTTGTTTGTTTTTCTTCACTGTTCTATTCATGCATGCATTTGCAATTAATATTTCATTTTAAAATTTGCAGTCCTGTGGCTCTAATCTAGGGTTTTAAATTTAATGGCTGTGCACCAATCTCCCTAGATACATTTTTGATGGGATTTTAATTAATTTTTGCATGTTCCCGTGGTCCCATCCTTCTCAAATTTTTATTGCAATTGTTTCCCATTGTTAGGCTTCACTCACTTAAATTTCAGGTATTTTCTTCATCTTTTTAGGCATATTTCTTTTCTTTTTTTTTTTTTTTGCATGATTACATCACTTTCTGTTGCTTTTGCATAACTCGGTTGAGGCCTCCATTTTTGTTTGCTTGCGCTTGCTGGAATGTTCTCAAAGTTTGCCCCTAGAGGCAAGTTTTTGCCGCATACGGAATGAGTTGGTGTGCTCTGATTGGCTGAGAGTGGTTTTCTGGATCTGGACGTAAGCGTTCAGCACGGGATTTTCAGTCAGATTCGTTTGGAGAGCCGAGATGCTTGGTCATCCGTAAGAAGTTTCAACCCTTTTTTGTCCTGCCATACAATGATGGCAATGTTGCATCATTTGCTAATTTAGCCATAAACATGGCCACAATGCTTGCCCAATTGATCAACCTTTCTTTTCTTGGGGGGGGGGGGGGGGCACGGACAGCCACTAATTTTCATCAGCTCTGAATGAGAGACTATATCTCAACCTTTTTTTTACCACCGTTCCACGGGAGATAGATCTTAAGGCATCTTGGAGCTTCAGGTCACCATGAGCTGATCCGGCCCTACTGTGCTGTCAGCATGATGGAAAAAAGCCCAGCAAGCAGACCCCAGATCCAGATTCCTGTGGAAGATTCCGACTTAAGGGAAGGAATTCCTTCTTCGACCTGGTCATGGTGAGGTGTCATGATTTATTTTGCTTTTGTGATGGTGTCCACAGCAGCATATAGCAACATCTAAGGGACATTTTTCACACAATTCTGTAGTTCTTCTCTGTTTTCTCCTGAGGAAACAATTTTTTTTTTTTTTTTTTTGCTGATGATTGCTCTTTTACCATTGATTAACCAGCAAAGAGCCCTTTTAATGCAGAAGATTAATTTCCAAGATTTATTATATATATATTTGTGTGTGTGTGTGAGAGAGAGAGCAGCTTTTGTAGATGTTTTAACACTTTTTGAACTATCACCTTTTTATTTTTATTTTTTTATTATTATTATTATTATTATTTTTTTTTTTTTTTGCATCGTAATGACCAGCGATCATGTTTAATTAACGTAACAAAAAGGGATTGATGAATTTAGCAATGCAATCTTTACTATGGTATTTTGTGACTCATATATGTTCATTTTCCTGTAATAAATAATTCTTTTTGTATGTAAACCTTGGATACCAAGCAGGGGCGTAGCCAGAAACTTTTCATGGGGGAGATTACGACTACTAGAACTCATATATATGTATACGTGTGTGTGATAATATAGTGAAGAATATACATTTTGCATGGAAAAAAATTCCTCATGGTGGTGGTGGTGGTGGGGAGGGGGGGAGTTATGGCCTCTCTAACCCTCCACCCCCTCCTGGCTACACCCCTGGTACCCAGGATTAACTTTCTCTATCCAACTAAATATGTGTAAGCTGATATTTTAGTGCCACAGTCAATTACGATATTTTTCGGCAGCAACTTTGTGCTATATCAAATTCTTATGCTTATATTTTTGCTTATACTTTAATAGTTATAGTAGTAACAATATGTAATATGGCCTCTGTGTCTTGCCACTAAGTCTTTTATGATGGGATAATCGTTAGATCTGTTCCTTATTATTTTACCATTTTAGTGTGTTAATAAAGTGTCCTTTTTTTAATCCCACATTTAGTGTTCTTTGCTTTTGACTAATCACACACAGATGGGTGGTAAGTGTAAAACCTTGGTTTTGGGCAATTCTCTCACAACGCAATCTAAAATTAACTTACTTTTGGGGGTTTGCACTTAAAGTATTGCTCAAAGTAGCAACACTACATCTGCTCCTCCGAGACTGCCTATGCTAAGCCAAATTTAGCACATTAATATTATCTATGGCATGGATGATAATTAATGAAGCAAAGATGATAGTGATTAATCATGTCATTGAGGAATAATTATTAGGGAATGAATATTTTACCACTATTCGGTATTCGGCCTATTCGGCTGTTTTGCCGAATATTTGGTAGGCTGAGTTGACCGAATATTCGGTAAACCGAATACTGAACAGGTATTCAGCTGAATAATTTCAGAACAAAGAGAAAAAAATATTTTTAACATTTATTTATAAATGCATTTACAAATAATATTGCTTAGTTATTCTTCAATATGTTAATTTCATATTATGAAATATCCTGAGTCATTGAATTTTAAGCTGAATGAAACATAATCTAGCGTATTTAATAACATTACAGAAATGCAGACTTTTCTACTTGATGACACTATTTGACCTGGTATTCTACCACCTTCTTTATGGGGTGGAGGTAGGAGGAATCTTTTCAGATCCTCAATTACAAACATACTTTTGAAAAGCTGCTGCATGTGTTTGTCCAGAGGCTGTAAAACCCAAAGCATGATGTGATTATGTATGATTACCAGATTAATCATATTTAGAATAGCATATTTATTAAATTATGAATATCTCAAAATATAATTATGCTGTTATTAGTGTTTAACTATGTAAAGATATTTTTTCATGACCAAGATTTTTTTAGTTTTACAGTTAATATACTGTTGTGTGTTTTTAATCACAAATAATATAAAATGAATTTTAATTAGTCTTTATTTAGTATTTAATTACAAATGTGAAAAGCGATGTTTTATTTACAATTAAAATGAAATTTAATATTCAGTATTCAGCCTAAACTATGTGTGCCGAATATTCGGTATTCGGCCAAATCACTATTCGTTACATCTCTAATAATTATTGAATCTGAATAGTAAAGTAACAGAAAAGTAAAGACCCAATGTTCTAGCTGCCATACCCTGTGTTGCCCAGAACACCCTTCAGATTATTTCTTCTGTGTGTTCAGAGAGCATTTAGATTTGATTTTGATAAAGGTAAAATCAATTTGTTTTCATTTTTATAATTAAAATTATTTAAGGAAATTAAACTTTCTTCTGAATAAGCATTAATTACTTAAAAGATACTTAAATAAATGCAAAATCAACTTTCAAATCATTTAAACCATACTAAGTATGTGATTTAAAGTATCGGTTCTGAATGAACACAGGTCAAAAGGTTAGATTACAACATAACATGGGATAAGGTTAAATAGGTATTTTTCTACAGCATATGAGCCTGTTCCATGAAATATCATCATTGAATGGAGCTCTGTTAAGCAAAGAGCCAACTGTATTTTACTCCAATTTTTAAAATTCCCTCTTTTATTCTGTTCTAGATTTTTCAGAATTTATCTCTGAAATGGATGAAGATGCTATTGCTGATGAAATGTTTACTGATTCAGCAGCTGTAGCTATGCATTTGTTGCCTGAAATACCAGACATTCATGAAAAATTGTGGACACCAGTAATTCTGGAGTTGAATCGACGTGATGCTGTACCTCTATTCATGGAAGCCTTATTGGGAAGTCAGGGTTCTAGAACCATAGTTGGGCAAAAATTAATCATTCTATGGGTACTAAAAATTTTGAAAATCCATTTAGATCATAAAAGTAAGTAAATACTTATACATTTAACTCTCAGATATGTGTTGTTTTAGATGTAACTATGTTCTGGGATATCCTAGATTTTAGACAGTTTTTATTTAAATTCTTTGGACACTTCTGAATAAGTAAAAAACCTGAAAGTTTCATATTTTTCTTTATGGAATTTTGAGGGTAAACTAAACTCAAAAAGAATCAAAATAAATTTATTACTATTGCTCTAATTGCAGCTTATATATATACACAGTGCTCACCTGTTATAACGGACCTGGAATATAAGTACTATCGGTTATAACGTACCTAGAAGCTAGATCCCGATTGAAGTCCTATATTTATAATGTTATTTAACTTCGGTTAAAATGTACTTAACAAAAATACGTACTTCGGCTATAACGTACTTTTTATACCAAAGCCAAAAATAAAATTTTGCTTTTCTTAAGCATTTTATTTCCTTTTATTCAGAAATATCAGTACATTCAAAATACTCGTTGTCAGTTTTCAGATTCTCTACAGAGATGAATTGTGTGTGAATGAAGGGAGCGATCTTTTATCTTTTTTTCCCTGCTAGGTAGGGCTAAGAACAAGACCATGTTTTTTCTTTGTCATTCATCAATGCAAAAGCCTCCTGAAAAGCCCTATCTAAAATGATTCTGATGTTAGTGAAGAAGAAACAGGAGAGCCTATACGAAGCATACCAGACGCATTGAATGCTGCAAAACATTATCACGATTTTTTGAATGCCGCAGTGATGATGCAAAGACTCTACAAAAGTCTATTACGGATATCCAAAACGGTATATTTAAACTAGCATCTGCTCATTTAAAACAAAAGAAAATTAAAGATTATTTATCTCAATAAAAATTATAAGTTTTTACTCCTTTTTGGGGTGTCTGCAGTCCTATCAGCCATCCCCTGTGTTATATTTATGGGGGAGGATTGTTAAGTTTTTATTTTAAAGGGGGGGGGGGGCGGGCATTGATCACTATAATGGTTAGTACAAATTTTGCACTGTGCTTATGAAAGGAATATTAAAATCTTACCTGAAATGTATCCCCATATGGACACCACTAAATCCTGAAATTTTGTTTACTCAAATAATAACTATATTTTTTCCAGACATGTCTTTATTTATATTTATATATTATATTCATTGCACGTAATTTATAATCAACAATTCTGAGTATATCATTCAATAATAAGCAACACTTTACTACTAATGATTTCAGATAATCATATTCAAAATAGGGTACCCTAACAATTTGCATAATAACATTAAATTTATTTTAAACCATATTTTTACTTATAGAAATATTTATCTAGAAAAATTCTTCAAATTAATTAAATCCCATCTTTACAAATATATTATCTCAATATTAATCAAACCATTATAATACGCAGCAAATACATGTAATGTAGGATGAATTTTTTATCGCTGAAATTTTTATCAAGCAGTGCCTTCTCTCATCAATTTTGAGACATTTGCAAAATCTTAATATCAATAAAGAATTCCTCCTACATTAATTCAAAAATATTGAAATACACTTAATACAAACAAAAATAGTAAAGTCAAATTGATCGTACATTAATTTTGTGCCAAGACCGAACCAAGTGCGCTTCATAAAAACAAAAATATCAAATGAAGTCAAATTAATCATACCATGTTGGGGCACATGAAATACCGCTCAAGTTCATAACTCTCAGTAGCTGAAATAGTCCGAGCATAGGGTTAGCACATCTGTTGGAAGCACTATCATTATTGTGGATAGTTCTTTTCCTCAAACTGGATATTCCTTGCACTTAATTAGGATAGTGATGCACTTTATATAGATACTGTCATTAATCAAGATTTCATAGTCCCTCTCCTCAGATTTAATGCACCAAGTGAATGAAGCAATATAGATTGCACAATGAGCTGGAAGAATGAACAGTCGAGCAGCAGCAGTCGGAAAATTTTCTTTGAAATATTTTTTAACTTTCATCTGCAACCGGGGATTTAAAAAGTGAGTCGCATTTCAGGAGCATGACTTTCCATAAGCACCAACCGGAACAGCTCGATCTCAGAAAAAAAAAATTTTTAAATCAACGAAATTCAAGTACATGAAATAATGTAGATCGCACAATTAGCTGGGAAGAATGAACAGTCGAGCAACAGCAGTCGGTAATTTTTCTTTGAAATATTTTGTAACTTTCATCTTCAACCAGAGCTGTAAAAGTGATCCGCCCAGGAATCAATAAATCTCAAGGAATTTCTAATAATCAATTTTCATTTTTTAAAAACAGAGACGTAATGTATATCCAGCCGAAGGCATCGGTCGATTTCAGGAGAATGAGACTGAGTCTCAAACCCTTCAATCTTCCGAGAGGCCTGACCTGAGTTTTTGAAATGTCAAATCCAACTGACAAAATCGTTACTGAAGTTCTGTAGCTTGACTTACGCCAATTTGGCTAATTCTTATGTTTTTGGTTCAATGTCACAGTATCCACTGCATATTTTTAATTGTAGCCAATGGAAATAAAAAATCACATGGGGCTTCCCTTTTCCTTGCAAACCTGAAAATTTATGAGTTCTTTGACTGCGCTTGGCAAACCGATTTTCCCTGCACCCTCGTTGCTTACTGAAATATGATATACGCCCAGTGTGGTCTGGAGATTCCTTCTCTGAAATTCGAAGTCTGTGCAGTCCCCGTGTGAATGAACTTTGGGGAAAAAATTGTATTTTATACTTAGTCCTTGGCAGAAAAATGCAGTGAAGGACTTTAATTGATTATTCATCACTAAAAGGTAAGTAATCTTAAAAACTTTGCATATGCTTGTGAGGTATTAAACTTCACCTTTTCCAGAGCATGATTGAAAAACACTCAGTGTTGTTATGCCTTCGCATAACACCCTGCCAATGCCCTTGTGTGGAGCCAAGCAACATTTTCCACATATTGAGTGAACATAAATTTGATAGTTGTGGACATTATTTCTTTAGCTAAATATTTTAGGAAATAATCCTTAGTTTAATTAGCATAAATTTAACAGCTTGATTTTAGGACCTTTTAAAAAAAGTGCTTGAATTTCCCACCATTTTCCTCCACCTGACCCTATTTTAGTCTTGTGAACAAAATTTACCTCTAAAAACATAAATTTCAGCACTATTTGTAACTACTTTTATCGTTCCCCCTTAACTAGTTGTTATCCAGACTTCCCAAGATATATTTGGTAGAGTGCAATGCTGCCAGGCAGAAAAAAGCAGCCAAAGACTTTAATTGATTATTCATCACTAAAAGGTGAGGTATTTTCTAGGAAAGAAATACTCTATGGCATTTTCCAAAGTAATGATGGCTTTTGAAGCATTTTGGTTGTGTGTCCAAAGTTCAGATCATTAAAAATGTGTATGTTAATAAAAGTTTTATTTATTTAGCACACAGCATAAATATTTTAAATTTTCAAACGTAAAATGACTATCAAAAATATTAGACAACTTTTGCCTGTCTCATAATTTAATAATGTTACTCTTCTCTAGGGATGCTGAAAATGTTTAGGGTCAAAAATTGTTTTCGAGTGCAAAAATATACCCGAAACCGTAGCATATTTTCATTTTAGTTTAATTAACTGGTATTATTATACTTAGATTAGACTATTAGAAGTGTTAGAAAAATCCTAATGTGTATTGAATGGAAAAAAAAAAAAAAAAAAAAAAAAAATGATTTGACCTTAGAAAAAGTCGTCATGCTACGTTCTTTTGGAATGAGAAGACATAAGAAGAGCTGCCATTCTCAACAGGCTAGCTTCTTTTGATGGCAACTGCATCTCTTTAAAAGTATGACTTTTTCCTGTATTTTTGTCCCTTCTTTAAATACATTTGCAAAAAAATTCCCCAGTGCTTCCGAATTTCCCCCAAACCTTGTTCATGCATTCGAACATAATCTGCACCTCCACTACTAAAACTATTTCTTCCCAATACTTTAAATTTTTCTTTAGCAGATATTTCAGATATTTATTCCTTATTTTAAAAGATTTCTTATTAAAATAAAATATGCACAAAATTTCATAAATCAGGAAAATAAGCTAGTAAAATACCTATTCATTATATGAAAAAATATCACTACTAGAAAGGCTGTGCAAGTAAAAAATTAATTCTTACGGAGCATGTTAAATTCAACAATCACTACAGCATTAGCAAAATCTGCAGTGCTGTTTAGTAAAGGACACCATTTTAAGGCCAGCTCCAAAGACTGCACCAAGTAATTTGCTTTGAAGCCAAGTGAATATGCTTCAACATAGCTTTAGTGCTAAATAGCCAAATATGTCATATCAGTCCAAGGAGAAAGATGCCAAACTTGGGACCAGCAATCAGCTCACCTGTGTATGATTGAGGTAGAAGGGAAAAACCATAACTGGTGTTCTTTTAAGTGTTTTTTTAATAGATAATGTTCAAACAGTATAAAACTCCAGAGGCGCTACAGATCAGTGACATCAGAGAAAAGCCAAAAAACTATTTACCTTGACAACGTGATCATTTAATTCCAAATAGGTAAATTGTAGAAAAGAATAGATGACATGTCTATTCTTTTCTAGCAAAGCAGAATCTCACCAATCGGACATTCATAGCAACACTTTTGAAGAAGAATAAATCATGCCAAACGCGAAATCCAATGCATCGATTATAAAACATTTTATGCTCCAAATTTTGGCAATGTATCACTCTCAAACTTGCTGAGATTTTGAGGATAACCTTAAAAAAGCTGTATACCACTATTAATGTAATTTTACCAGACCCTGTAAAAGAACCTGGAATATTATTTTCATCCTTTAAAAAAAGAATTGTTTTAAACATTTTTATACTTATTGTGTTGTGCTTAAAATAGGTGAATGTTCAAAAACTTCCATAGATTGTCATGTATTTAAATTTTTTCAGTGTTCCTATAGAAACACTATAAATGCTAAAAACACTATTTTCAGTGGAGAGCTATACATCAATTTTGTTTTGTTTGAAGTAGACGAATATCTCTAAAATACACCTTAAGCAACAACTGCTCAAATAGAATAATGTATTTGGATTCTTTTGGTTAACACTTAAAAAAAACTATGAATTCTACATACACCATTTTTAATAGATTATATTACACATGGCTTAGGAATGACATACATAAATGTCATTATAATCAATCGGTATTGTTGCAGAAAACTCTGCTTAATTTATAGATTTGTAGAATAAAGTCTAGTGTATATAGAAAAAAAAAATAACAATCAGTCTATGTATCGGGAGAAAACACAGATTGTATGTTTTAGAAATTTGATGAACAATCTTCAATGCACAATTCACAGAAATAAACAAGGAATAACTAACAGTCAGCCGAGCACACTTTCTCAATTGCTGTATTTTACATACAATAAAATACTTCCACAGTCTAAAAACTCAATGGAAATTCTTGAGCAGAACTCCTCGGCAACCTCCTTGTTGTATGACAACGAAAAATTCACAAATAGGCTTCTCAAAAAAAAGCGTCACTTATAATACCTCAACACAAAGAAGTAGAGCATGGGCTCACAGGTAACGTATTCACAGCTAGAGTCAACTAAACTGATTGGCGATCTGTTCTCCTGTATCTATAGGTTCCGCTAATATTCCATCAATTTCCACAGCATTCTAATTAGATGACATTTCTTATTGGTTACACACATAGACAGTAACGTAGTCAGGAATTTTTTTTGGTGGTGGCTGAGAACTCAAAATCTAGAATGCAGCATAACTTATAAAAATTGATATATCTTCTTCTCAGGGGGAGAGAGGAATGCCCCCCCCCACCCAAAAGTGTTCACATAAAAAAAATGAATTAAAGAAAAGAAAGGGTGAATTTTTTTTTTTAAATCATAAATCGAGTTTAAAATGTTTGCAGAGGGAAAAACACATTAGAAAAGATTTTTTTAATTTGGCCTAGGTCCATAGCTGAACTTGAAACTTCTCAAGGAGAACTTTCAAATGTACCATGGGGTTATCAAGGGAAACTTTCCAATTTATCTTGAAATATGCACATTATCATGGAATATGCCATATTCTACATATACTCGTTTTGGGGGAGGCTGCAGCCCCATCAGCCACCCCCTGGCTACACCCCTGCACATAGATGATGTAATACTAATGCTATTATGTAATACTGATATACCGATGCAGGAAAGCAAATATTATAAACCACATTAAAAAAAAATCTCATCAAATGTCACTAAGCTACGTACGTGACTTCTTCACAGTATATCTCCAAATTTGGTGCCAAAGTCCCCAAAACTGAAGTTAGCTAAGCAATATCAGAAATATTTGACTAGAAACTGCCAAATACTGTTAAACAATAGGGAAGCCCAAAACTCCCCATCCCGTGTTCCAGTTAACCATTTTACTTGTAAGAAAAAGCAAAATTTTAACTTTTTGATACATAGAATATGAATTTTAATGTAATTTAATTCTCAGAAGAGCAGACAACCCTAAAAATTCATAACAATATTTAAGGTAGATAGAGAACAGACAGACACACAAACCCAAATCGTAAGCACTTTCCCACTTTGTTGGAAAGTTTTAAAAAAGATGTACACGTAACACTTGCCAATCATGCTGTTTTGTGTGTGTGTGCGTGTGCACTTTTGTGTTTTGAAATCAGTCATTGATTCGTAATTATGAAAATTGTGTAAGGTTTATTTATTACTAGCCGCCTCCGGCAACCAGTTGGTTCGCCATCTGAATAAATCTTGTTCAGAGAGAATCCTGTTTCTCACCAGCTTCCTTAGCACTGAAATTTCTCAGATTCTGAATGGAATTTAAAATTAAGATAGTTATAAACAAGTGCGGCTCTAGGGTAAGTGGTGCCTCCTGCTAACGTAAAAGAGACACCCCCTTTTATGCTCTACTTAGTTCTTGAGTTTGAGATGGCACCCCTTTGAAGCCGTCTGCCTGATGCGATGCTTACCTTGCTTACCGTGTCGGGCTGCCCTGATTACAAAAATAAGATGGTTTAATGATAAAAACCTACAAAAAGGTACAAATTGTTTTTGCCCCATGTTAATTCTGAAGAGTCTGTGGATATATTGCCCATTATAAAAAAAAAGGGGGGGGGGGTGGAAGGAAGAAGAAGAAAAAAAAAAAAAATGGAATGAAAAGCTGAAACACTTTCAGATTTTAAATACGCACTAAAGTACTATCTATTAAAAGCGTATCATAATCCATGTATCTTCCCTATTTACTCCTCTTTTTCCATTAAGTTCGAAAGTGTATCATTATTCATGAATGTGATTAAACAAAATTAAAATTGATATTTCTAACATCGTTTTTCTGGATGTAATGCAATAGAAATAGATTGGGAAAAAGCTGCACAGAAAAATGCACAATTTGAACTGAATGAAAGTTTCAAAAACTTATTCACGTGTATTCTTTATCCAAGTTAGGCGTATCAGATAATAAAATATTATTTTAGCATCATTCAACGATGATAGAGCATCAGTCACGTGATAACTCTGGATTTCTAACAAATATATATTAAATGCTGCATATCTACTTATGAAAAAAGATAGTATTTTTGCACACCATGAAAAAAAAGCATACTGATGGTTTGTCACGACTCATTCAAATAAGATTTCATAACATAAAATGAAACCGTTTAACAGTTATTTCAAATTTGCCTGCAGAAAAGGAAATCTGATGTTTTATTTATTAAAAACTGCGCCATCTGTCGACAGCTTTGTAAAATAAAAACTCAATTGTATTTATTTATTTTTTTCTCTTTTTTAATAAAAGATAGTTATTTTGTATATTATAGGAACAGTGTTTTTTCTTTTTCACGATAAAAAGTAGCCTGTATGTTAATCCAGGACTTTAACTGTTTTTATTCCAAATTTGTCAAACCGTTTCAGCATGAAAGAGTAACAAACATATATACAAACATCATGCATGAAAGTTTTCAGTCTTTTGACTGAATTCAGTCTTTTTCAATATCATTTGGCTGTTTTTAAGATCTATGCAAATGAATTTAGTCATTGAATTCAGTGATACAATGAATATTAGTTTAATAATGAATGCATATGAAAGAATAACAGGCAATATGTTAAATGCATATTAATTTATTTGTTCTGCATGATCCGCAGCAAAGTTCAGTCTTTTTAGCTGTTTCGTGCTTTCATGCCTGTATTGACATTTATATTATTGTTCCTGAGGAACAAAACATCGTGAGGCCTAACATCTGCTCACCAGAGTTAAATTTGAAAATAGAAACAAAGCCATAAATAGGCTAAAATATGTTTATTAAAAAACAATTTCCACTTACAAGTAATCATGTCATTTTGCAGGATACATGCAATGATGAATATCAAAAATCATTACGGTCTCGTGAGCCATTAATTAATTATTATGAAATATTCTTAAGTTAAAGACATTTAGCTAAATTTGAAAGAACTTTTAAATTTTACATTTTGGAAAGCTTACATAACTAATTCAACAGGCTGATACTACAGCCAAAAGATTCTACTTAAAGTTTCATTTTTCTTTAACTAAAGATTCCTGCAATTCGCAGTCTAACTTAAATTAACTTAAATGCAGCACCCAGCCGCTGGCTGAACTTCACCCTACACTCCCGGCAAACAACTAAGATTGAGTGAGAGCTTTTATACAGCAGTAGAAATTAGTAGAAACCGCTGGCTGACATGATGTCCAATCAGGGACCGCCGCATGCGGGAGCGAAGATATTTGCATCCGTCAAAACGGTTAAACATTTGCATACAGATTTTTACATGTTGAAAGAACGATTCATGTGCTAAATCAGCCCAGAAAAGAATATTATCTTCGGCAAGAAGCATAAGAGCTTCTCAACTTTGCCGATACAGATTGTTTTGATTTTAAACGATGCTCCTGTGGCTGTTTACAAAAAACGTAACGCTGCTTCTACAGAACAGCAATTAAACTCTTTTTGCGACGATGAGAGAATGGATTTGAGTTTTGAAACAGGGGAAAAGGTTTTTATTTAAACTTTAGTTACATTTTATTTAAGCTATTGAATTTTATCCCTGACCCCTTTATGGAAAATTGTCTGAAAAATGTGTCCCAATAAAGCGACATAAAAATGCGACAGAATTTTACATATATTTAAATACTATTAGTTCACAACAGCATTAATCTATTGTTACAATATTTCGTAAGCAGTAGAATATGCATTACATGTATTTTTCTGTAAATAGGTTACAATCATAAAAATTTCAACATAGGGTTACCAGGTTGAAATACACAAAAGATGAGAGATAAAATGACATAGTCAATTAATATCGTTTTAATATGCCAATAATAAACTAAAAAATTGGGGAGGGGCATTCAGGGGGCTCTCCCCCTGATGAGGCTCGAACAGCTGAGTTTTTATATATATTTTTTAATGTGAATGAAAACTTTTGATACAACTCTATTTTTTGGTGATTTTGAAAATTTGAGTAAATTAGTTTTTTTTTTTTTTTTTTTTTTTTTTTAAATGGCTGATATTTAAATTTTTTTAATGGCCGATTTTTTTTAATTACCTACTTTATGAATGTTTCAATTTTTAATTTAATTACTTAACCTTTTTAATTAATATTAATTGTTTTATAACCTTCAGCATTTTGAAGATATTAATATTTTTTTTACAACTTCATATGTGATTTACTTCACATTTTTTCTACAACTTCATATTTCATTTCACCTCCAACTGAACCAGTAATGGCATCAAAGTTACGTCATCCCTTTTCAAATACGAAAATGTTGCCATCTTGTCTTGATCGCCAAATACTTCACTCCCTTTTCTACTACTTGAGTTCAAACATTGCCAGTTTTAACAAGAAAAGATGATCAGGTGTGATGTAGTAGCACTGACGGAGGCACTAATAAAATGTTGAAAGTCGCACAAGGTTTGCAATTTTTGATAATTGTGCTAAATGTGGTGCCAAAACGTGACAATTTATTATAAATATTTTTCGCGTGTAGTTAGAAAACGCCTGCCGTATATTGTAAAACTGTTTTATTAGGCGCATAGTCAGATAAAAGAAAAAACTAGCTGTGCACATAATCCAAAACTATCTGCAAACTTGTAATAGTTCATGATAACTAAATACATAGTGCATATATGAACACGTGTATATGCATGTGCGCACCCATCTGTGCAACGCGCTTGGACTATAGGGACTTAAAAAAGATATTTCTTTTACGTAAATATCTATTTTTTTTTTTTTAAACTTGGAATTACCGGAAGACTATCTGCAAGACCTTTGAATGTATCCGCGCCCGCCGTGCACGCATGGGTCTACATTATCTGACTATGATTAGGCAGAAGTGCTTTGTGGAACAAGAAAGGAAAATACGGTACACTTATGGATTATGATGCCAATTCCAAACAGTATTTAAAATGTCTTTGCCATATAGTTGGAATATGCCTATAGGCCGAATATGCCTGGCGAAGATTGTAAAACAGTTTCAGTAGGTGATTTTAAGATAGATTTCGAATCCAAAGATGTGTTTTATGGTACAAGAAAGAGTTGATTCCTATTTTAACGCCCCCACTCTCGCCAACCTAAAAAATCCCCGTACTTTGGTGAGCTTTGCAGTCATGGGTCTCTGGGAGTTATGCACAAGTTTCAACGGTACTTACATATTATCCTGGCGGTCTGCCAAGATAAGCAATTTTTCACCAAAATAAATGCCGAGCACATGAAATTGTTGATGGTTTGGGATACGATTGGTGACAGTTTGCCAGCAAATTTGACGAAAAAGTAGTTTGGCAGAAGTGACCGCCAGGATAATACGTAAGTACCGTTTCAACGCTCCCAAAAGAGCTAGATGAAAACTAAAGTAAACAAATTAGCGGTAAACACACCAGTTAAGGAATTTGAAGACACTTAATTATTAAAACTACATTAATTGACAATCCAAAATAAATAAAAATGTAACGACATGCTGTACTTACATGTTGTTCCAAATTACCATTTTAATTCTAAATTACAATTGCCACATAAATGCAAAAAATCGTCATGGTAACTGCATATGTTTAATGCAGTTACCATGACGATTGATCGGCACCTTGGTGAGAGTCAAGGCATTAAAGTAGGAATCAACCCAAGAAAGACAAACACGGTACACTCATGGATTATGATGCACATTCGAAACAATATGTAAAACGGTGAAGTATAGTTGTAATATATTTGGCGAAGATTGTAAAATAGTTTTAGTAGGCAATTTTAGTGTAGATTTCGATTTCAAAGATGGGTTTACGAAACAAGAAAGAAAAATACAGCACAGTCATGAATAATGATACACTTTCCAACTTAATGGAATAAGGAAGAAAAATAGGGACAATGCATAAATTATGATACGATTTTAATATATAGCACTATAGTGCGTATTTAAAATTTGAAAGTGTTTCAGATTTTCATGCTTTTTTTTTTTTTTGGACAAAATATTTTATGGAATGACTATCAATAAGTCTCAAGTGCAAACTGTCTGTTTGTGGCTTAGATTTGAGCACACCATGTTTTTCACACGGACAACTATACGTGGCGTGCTCTCGAGTGGGCAAACCATCCAGTTTGTTTGTGTTAGCTGAAGATGGGATGACAAAAAATATTGTACACATTATTGCGTTAAGGGATTGATATTATTTTTTAGTAAAATTATTGTAATTAGCAATATATATATAAATTTAAAGAATAAATTACAAAATTAAAAATATAAATGTTTGGTATTGTGTTATTTTTATATTACAGCATCGTTCACAGCACTCCATGCCTCTTCCACTCATGTACCACATCCTCACATACTTAAGTTAGTCATTTCTTTTTACTAAAATAATCCTAGGAATAATTTATATGGCAAAACAATGTTTCCCGGGTCAGTTAGTATATATATATATATATATACGTACATATACAGGGTGTCCAGTGCTAACGCTGTCCAATGGCTATTTCCTAAACCGTTATAGACACATAGTTCCATTTGCAAAAATTCTTTAAATTGTATAATCTATTATGTGAGAAACAATCGAAGTCAATAAATCAAATCCTATAAAAATTATGAAATTTAAATTTTTACATGATCCCCCTCCGATCCTCTCAGTTGTATTAAAAAAAATTCATCTTTCTATGACCAAAATTCGCCGAGTTACAGCTGCCTAAAGTTAGAGCACCTTTTGAGCTGTGAAAACGGGTTGTATACAAAATGAATTTGAGAAAAATTAATGTACACGGTTTTGAGCCTTGTAATAATCATTAGCAATTTCATTAACTACTTTAGGATTGTAGATTGCAATAAAGGAGATTACGTTTCACTATGTGTATCCAATAAATTAACATAAAAATATATAGCCTATACTGGAAATAGAACTTTTTAAAGAGTTTTTTAAATGAACTTGTGTTAAATAACATAAAATGAAAAAACAAGGGAATTAAACTTTTCAGTAAACATTAAATCAGAATATCAAACATTTAAAAATACAAATATATGCAATTTTAGAAACTTAAAATAATATTACATATTCTATTAGCGTAACATTTTCTCAAAGTAGCTTCCTTTGGCTGCAATGCAAACATGCACCTGTGTCAAAAACTCTTCCTGTACTTTGCGTTGCATACTGGGTGTTACTAAATCTTATATCTGTAGCATGCAGATGTGTAAGTCTGATGGACTTGTTGATTATTTTTCATATAGTTTATTTTTCAAGAAACCCCAGAGAAAGTGAACTAAGAAGATTCAAGTCTGAAGATCTTGGAGACCACTCAACAGGACCGCTGTACCCAATTACAGTGGAGCATCTTTAATACGCCTCTCTTTAGTACGTCTTTATCGATTATACGCCGATTTTGTAAAGTCCGGAGCCATTCCTATACTTTATATGTTAAAATATTTCTTTTATACGTCTAGGATTTTCTTTAGTACGTCGTTTCTCAAAACATTTTGAAATTTTTTTGCCTCATTGATAACGACTATTGCCATGACTTCTCTTTACACCTGCCATAGGATTGCACCCGAAGTGTGAAATTTTGCTTACAAAAGGAGAAACGTTCTATTGTGAAGATTCGGCGGAAGAGAAATTCCTAATGGGGTTCCACACTATTGGCGATTTAGTGCACAATGGGGCGATTAAGCGAGCGCGAAATCTCTGCACAACGACCCGGGAACAATCAGAAACCTGTTCGTTTGGCGGAAGGACGATCTCCAATGACCATAGAATTCTCCCCCAGTTGGAAACTAAGGTTTATCGCCAAAGATGGTAACATTTAGTCTGGAATCTCACCCCACCCCACCCCTCGAGAGGAGGCCTGTGAAAGCAAATAAAATTTGTTTCTTTCAGTCTAACTTTTACAGAGACACTGGTAGGTTGCAGGACTATAGAATACAGGTTGCAGGACTTATCTTTCTCTAACATGTCTTTTAAACGAAAAGCTCTAAGTTTGGAAGAAAAAATTAATATTTTAACAGAAGTGGATAAAAATGTCTCCATGTCTAAAGTAGACATTGCAAAAAAGCTGAACATTAATGTATCAACTTTAAAAACTTTGATTTATAAAAGGCAAGAAATCGAAAAGAACGCATCTGCCTGTTCTACTGTTTCTAAGAGGCAGCGTGTACGTGCTGGTAAAGTTCCGGAAATTGATTCTTTGGTTTTGCAGTTCTTCAAGCAATGCAGAGCTGCTAATATTCCTGTGAGTGGGCCGATGCTCATTAATAAGGCACTTGAAATTGCCAAGCAAATGGAAGTGAAAGAGTGCATATTTTCTGGAGGATGGCTCCCTAAATTTAAAATAAGGAATGGAATAACCTGCCAATTGCTAAGTGGTGAATCGAAATCTGTACCACTTGAAACTGTTGAAGAGTGGTTTAAAACTCTTCCTGACAAACTTGCTGAATATGAACTAAAGAACGTTTTCAATTGTGATGAAACCGGATTCTTTTATCACTTGCTTCATTCAAGGACTCTGTCACTAAAAGGTGAGCCATGTCATGGTGGGAAAAAAAGCAAAGAGTGTATAACAGTTTTACTGTGCACGAATGCTGATGGATCAGAAAAGTTAAAACCATTTGTTATAGGAAAGTACCAAAATCCCCGGTGTTTCAAAAATATTAAAACCTTTCCCGTGCAGTACGACTCCAATAAAAAGGCCTGGATGACAGGAAAATTGTTTAACGAGTGGTTGATGAAATTGGACAGAAAAATGGCGCAGGAAAAGTGCAAAATAATATTGTTCATGGATCAATGCCCCTTGCATCCTTCCGATACCAAATTTCTCAAACATATACAAGTTGTTTTCTTCCCAGCTAACTGCACAAGTCATTTGCAGCCCCTTGATTTAGCAATAATCAGGTGCTTCAAGCACCATTATCGTCAGAAGTTAGTGCAGTTAGCTGTGGAAAATATATCGGACGGCAATATAAAACAGGTAAACATCTTACAAGCGATGAATATTATTTCATTTGCATGGAATAGTGTATGAAAGCAAACCATATTCAGCATTGCTTTATCAAAGGTGGCTATCCGTCTCGGGAAGAAGAGATCACAGTAGAAGAAACAGAACCAAAAATTAATACCGAATGGCACTTATTAAATTGTGATTATTCATTTGAAGAATATGCAGATTGCGACAGTAATGTGCAAGCAACAAGTGTCCTTAGTGTTAAGGAATTAATTGCCTGCAATAATCCAAAAGAAGCAAGTAGCAGTGAGGATGATACAGATGACGATGAAACGAATGCTGCTCCTCCAACATTTCAGCAAGCTGTGTCGTATTTTGAAGGACTGAAAAAGTACTTTTTATGCAACAAAACTACAGAAAGAACATTGCAACAGCTAAACGATATACAAAACGCATTGTATAATATTAATAGAAATAGTTCTCGACATAGTTTTTGTGAATAAGTGTCAAAAACCTAAAAATTTATCCTAAAATAGTGTATAAAACTATTTTTTGCAATAAAATTGCATTTACAAATTTCACAATTTTTACTTTGGGCAGTTAAGTAAAAGTTTGAATAATTTTTTTAAGCAGTACAAACTACATAATTTGTAAAAAAATTTCCAAGCATGATATTGGTTCAACAAGCCTCTTAAAATACAAAATAATAATAAGCTACTACTATAAATATACAGAAAAATGAATAAAGATATATTAAAAAACTAAGTGTCATAAATATGTGCTGTGCTTGTTCTGAATAAATGCAAGCCCTGTGATTATGACACGGGCACTTTTGGGGCCCATGCTCTGGGCACACATGCAGAAACAGGCTGAAAAATTGAGCCAGCTATATGTAGGGGCACAAAGTTTTAAAATTGCCCTGGGCACAATGTTTTAGCCAAGCCCTGGATAAATGAATTTATTAACATAATACAATGAAAAGTTTTTTAAAATTTAAAGTGTATTGATAATAACCAATCATTATTTTGATTGCAAATTATAATTATTTACTTGTCAGGGAATATTTATATTGTGATAGTATCAGGTTGTAACGAAAGTTTTCCGCCATATCTGCCTGAAAAACTAACTTCTAACTCCTTAGATAACTGTTTTTGAACTTTCGGTACCAAACCTGCACAGTGTCACATGATACAACAATAGTACTTAAAGCTGTACTCATAATTCGTTGATATTATGTAGCTGACTTTATGCAACACAACTGGAAGTAAATGATGGTTCTAATCCTCTAGAGTGATAGTTCCATTTGAGACACCTTATACATAATGATAACTATATTTTTTACAGATTTCACAACACAGTGTTATAAAGTAAACCTCTTTCTTTCAAATGCCAAAACTCGTTTGGCAATGTATGAGCAAATACGCCAACGCGAACTGTGTGCTGGCGATGTTTGCGGTGGCAGGAAACTTTCATTACAACCTAATAGTTTATAGAAAAATAGTATTAGTAACTGATTATATTTATACAGAAAAACAAATATTTTGGCTCATCAAAAAATGTTCAGGCAACTTATGATTCAGTAATTGAGTACTGGCTTAGCTTTAGCAAAGCTCCCCCTTAAAAAAAATCATAGCATAAAGAAATCCAAATAATTACTTATATTCATTAATTTCAAACAAGCTGACTTAAGGAAGAAAAAGTGTATAAAAAGTAATTTCATACATTTATACCATTTTTAGTATTTAATCTTAACAAGACAAATAAATTGAATGGTGGTATGTAATTTTAATATAATTACACTAATTATAAAATAAAATATTTTTTAAGTTTAATTTAATTAGTTTTGTAATTTGATCTTAAATAAAATGTTACTAATGACTAATAAAAATAACATGCATAGGTTTTAGACACTTTTTGACATGTCAATATATATCAATAACCAGTTTTTGACGTCAAAAAATCCAACCCTGTGAGTTAATGCAATAAAATTGCATGTGTTTTTACAAAAACCACGTGTCTGAAGTTGGCATCTCTGACATTAAATTACTTTAGCAACATTCTCTCTCTCTCTCTCTTTTTAGAACTGTGACTGCAAATCAATTGCCTTATACTAAGTATTTTGTCATTGCTTCACTCACTGAAAATATCTGTACCTTACTTTTGTGTATTTGAGTCAGTTGTTTCAATCCTCCCCCATCACATTGCTTATAGTTACTGTTATAGTGCATTGATTTTTATATAAGGACAATTTTTCCCCCTCTAGGTGTTGAAGCATGTCAGCTTAAAAAAGTTTTTCAAAAGAAAGGAATTGTTGTCAACTGGCATTCTATGTTTTTATCAGCTATAAGAAAACCTTGCAAATACACTCCAGTCCTTCTCCCACTGTAAGTTTTCAGTATTTTCTCTCCTTTTACATTCTGGCAGTTTTCAGAATTCATTCAGACAAAAAGCTTTCAAATTAATAAAAATATTGCAATTATTTCTTACTTTTAAAAAAAATTCTTTTATTGGAAAAATTAAGAAAACCAAAATGCTTACATGTAGTGGCAGACATATAAATTTAAACGACAAAAGTAGAATCTTCTAATGATTATTATTATTATTTGATGCCTCTTGCACAATGATTGAAATTATTTTGGTTGTCCTGAAATAAAGTTTGTTGCCCATAAATTTTCACTGCACAAATTTTTAAAAAATTTTAAACTGAAATTTTGTTTTACTTGCCCATTTAAAGTTCTGATTGCACTGCGCAAGTGCAAATTTCAACCGCAATCTCATGAAAAAGCCTAGAAAAAAAATAATAAAAAAAAAGGTCAAACAATTGAAGTACTAGGCCAAACATAGCGGTTGAAATGTTCAATTTTGCTGTAGTTTTTCTTGTATTTGAAGTGCTCAATTGTTTGTGATAGTTATTAATAAAATGCTTCCCTCTCCCCCTTCTTGTCTCACTAATTTAGTTTAGATGCAATAATAAAAATGTAAACATTGTGGCATTCTTGAAGATTGAAAATGCAAATCTTCATAGCTGTTGGACTAAAAATGCAAATACCTGTGCCTTCTAGAGGTCTTGAAAATATTACTGTTAATAGCTGAAAGTCTGCAAACTTGAACATTCATGGCCATTCAAAGGTCTGAAGATTTCAAACTTTCACTAAATAGAATACTATATGCATGCAATAGAATAGTGTTAGTACGTACAGTAAAAATATGCGTACTTGTTATCTTGGGCCGACAGAAAATTCTCAGGTACCGTTTGCTACAGGTACATAAAAATATTACTCACTTTAAAGTCTCTCAGCTAATTTTTATGTATGTTGTACAGAATAATATTGTTACAAATTTTGAATCAATACTACCAGTCACTTTCTGGTAATTGCCAAATGCTTTAAAGATCAAAAGAAAAAAACAATTTTTTCAGAGAGTGTATCTCTCCCTCCTCTACTTTAGTATGCTGTGTGCGTGCATATGGTATTTAGTATTTTGTTGAGTAGTTAGTTTGTAGTAGTTAGTGTTTTGATTCAAAGCAGCTGTGATTTCGATTTCAATGAGTAAATTAAAAGTATTTGCAGTGTTTTGAAAAATACTATGGCAGAGTTATTAAAATGTGGTTTTTTGCAATACTTCGGATATAAATTTAGTATTGCTTACGGAAAGGAAGTTTGCCGACTTTTGGTGTATATATGTATGAATGCAATTCGCATATCTTAAAGACTATTAGCCATAAATTGTTGAAATTTTATGTATAAGATTGTTGTAACATCTAGTTGTGTGACTCTATTTTTGGTTCCAATCTGTTGGGGAATTTATTTACAGGACCACCCAAAATTTCAAAACATTAGTGTCTATGGACATTTTCGATATATTACGTCTGTAGTCAGTCATTGCTTGGTCCATGCCCAAAATCTCGCCATTTGTTATCGACCTTGGCGAGCTTTGCGGAAATATCACCAAATTTGGCATAAAAAATAATTACACATTTCGTATAACTCTAAAACTGAAACTGTGATGAATCATTTCGGCTATGACCAAAATCTCACTATCGCAATCTTGTCAGCCTTTTAGCAAAATATTGCCCAATTAGGTGCCAAAAATGAATCCTTCAAATTGAACCCAGCTTCCCGATATCTCACCTATTTGGCTAGTGATTTCTAAACTTAACTATTATTGCAGTATTTTATCCCTTTCAAGCAAAAATGCTTATAGAAGTGCACCGAAAATATTTATGATTTAACAGACGTTCAAGGAAGTCATGTGGTGTCCAGATGAGATTTTATTCTTCCGATCTTTAAAGCATCTGGCGACAATTACCGCCCACAAAAAGTGTCTGGCAGTATTGATTCAAAATTTGTAACAATATTCTGTACAACATACGTAAAAATCACCTGTAAGAATTTAAGTAAAGTTAGTATTATTTTTACGTACCTGTAGCAAGTGGTACCTGAGAATTGGCCGTCGGTTCAAGCTAGCAAGTATGCATACGTATATTGTACCTACTAAAACTACTCTATCGTATACATTTTGAGAATGAGAAAATAAGTAAAGTCTGTGGGCCATGAAATCTTGATCTAATAGGTTTATTTTGAAAAGGGAAAACCTGTAATATAACTACCATCAAAATCAAAAATGTAAAAGGCTTTGTGAATGCTAAAATTGAATATGACACAGAACTATTGTTTGACTTTACAAAACCAGTAAAGATGTGTATATATAAGATTTGCTTTGTAAGAACTGCAAACATTAAATGATGGTTAATCTTTAGAAGTTTAAAGCACGTAATATGTATCGGTTGTGTTACAAATTTTTGGGGCAACCCGCTGTTCTGGGGTTTCAACTAGTTTAAAATTCGTATTCTACATGTCCAATAATTAAATTTTCCATTTTGTTGCATCGTTTAACTAGAATGTGAGATGCAGAATTTTGGGTTTCCCCATTGGTTAATATATGGTTTTCTAGAAATCTCGAGAAATATTGGTCTTAGGCCTTAGTTAAGACTTCCTTTTATGGACTTATTTTTGATGCCAAATTTGGCAATATGTTGCCAAAAAGTTGCCACTCTTTGGCAACATATTTTGATCATTTGGTGCAATTTTCCCAATGGGGCCCTTAAAGTTTTTTTTTCGTGCAATAGCATTGCATAATAGCCTAATATTACTCTATTATGCAATAAAAATCTAGTTTGTTCTACTACATTCCGGGGATAGTTATCTCTAGAAGCTTCCCCAGTGTTAGGCATAATCTATAAAAGCAGCCGGTGTTGCCCCAGAACAGTCAATCTGCTGTTTTCTCTTATGAGAGAAAGACGACCGTGAAAGCTTAAGGCTTTGTATTGGCACTTAAAAAAGCTATGTGTGCCTTGTTTTAGAAGCTTTGTTTTTGAGTGCTGTGCATAAATTCTTTGTTGCTGTGTCTTGAGGAACTGTTATGATTTCCCTTGTAAGTTTCCACTTAATTTTGCTTGTGGAAGTGTTTTATTTTGTGAGACAAATACAGCATGTGTGAAAGCTTCTGTACTGAGCAGACTGTTATAAGCAAATGGCAAACTACTAACTGTTAGTGCCTGTGATTTTTGTACAGCTGATTGTTCAACGAAGTTCTAGAAGCAATAAAGTTCATGTTCCATCCTGATAAGTGGACCTTTTTACTAGAACTTTCTACACCTACTGGACTTTAGAATAACGAAGTCAGGAAACAAGCAGTTTTCTGCAACAGTATTATTAAAGTTTCTTGGGAGGGACAAATGAGATGTTAAACCATGGCTGGATGTATGACATGCTGATTTACAATTTTGTAAGAGGTGATAAAACTTTTTTATTTAAGGTTACTGTCAAAAGTGGATTTCAGAAAAGATTTCACGCTCCATATGATAAATATGCTGGCTATTTATCTAGGACAAGTAAATGAAGGATTAAATAAGCCTCCTTTGAAACAAAGAATTTTCACTGTTGAAGATTTAAAGTTGGGTAAGTAAATTTCAGTAGTAATTGAAAATTTTTGATGTCAGTGTCAGAAATAAGAATTTCATTTGAGTAGCAGTACTGCTACTTAAATATAACTACGAATTCTGATATTGAGGAAGCAGTTCTGCAAAGATGAGCTGCAATTTTACAACATTTGCTAAATTACATTTTGCCATGAAAGCTAACAAATTTAAAGAAAAAAATAGCATTTAATGAACAATGTCTTCAGTTACAATTTTTGATGTTTAACTTTTTCAAATGAATTTACAAAATCGAAGAACTCGTGCAAATGCAATAATAACTGCTCAAGTCTAATATCTCCATTAACATTGGAAGAATTTACTTTTGAATCTGAATCAGTGAATAATCTAACCCTCTTCCCAACCCTGGAGGGATTTTATGCCGTAAACCTTCGGGTCGGCCCCTCCAGTTGGTGTCTCACACTCTCACCCTCTTCCCATAGGGTTGAGTAATGCATGATAAGCAAAAGGCAAAGAAACAATCATAATTGATGAGAAGAAACATACCAAAATTTCTATATTTGAATTATAAAAGAATGTTATTATTTTTTTTTGCAATAATCCCCCCTCCCAGGGGTTGCGCTGGCTCTTTTTAACATTTCGCCAAATTAGATTTTTCCGGACCTCATTAAGAAAAGCAGTTGTCAATATTTTCGCCAAACTAATTTTATTTTTGCAATTTGCGACGTTGGCAATCGACAGCGCAACCCCTGCAACCTCATAAGTTATTTTTTGCATTGCAAAGTTTTTTATGCAATTAGCTCAATTGTGTCATCTTACATGTTTGGAATCGTGAACTGCATTACAATACCACTTATTTCCAATGCTGTTTGGCATTCAAATGTTGACAGAAATATCTATTTTGACAAGTTTCTGTGTGGTGTCTGTTCGTACATATGTATGTATGATCCATTTTTCCGTCCTTGAATCTATTTTGATTAGTTTTGGTGTGATATTTGTACATAATGTATTTTTCCCAAAAGTGGAACTGCCATAAACAAAGCAGTTCTACTCAGAAAAAGGATGATGCTATGAAGTTGTATTTTGCGTGTGTTGTTTTTCATGAAGCAGTCTATTTCTCATTTCAATCTCTATATTTCGTTTCATGAGTTTTAGGAAAAATGACATCAGAGTATTTTTGCAAAATTCAATATTTTCCCCCAAGAACCACACAAAAAGAGTAACTGAACATCATCTTACTCTTACTTAGGTACAATCAAATCAGACCTGATGCATGTGTGAATGCATTAAAGTTTCTCATAAATGAAAATAGACAGAATATGTGTATGTTTCTTGCATTCCCATGCCTGTTGTAACATCTAGTGCGCCTCTTTTTTTTTTATTGCAGTCAACTGGGTAGTTTATTTACTGTGTTATACAAAAGTCTTTCAATAAAGTCAATGGCCAGTCATTGTTTAAACTATATTTTAAAGTTATTGATGTATTTCAAAATCAGAAATGATGTATATTACAGGGATCAGAGTTGTCGTACTATGCCCTAAAATTCCTTATTTTCAACAAATTGTCCTAAAATATCATACTTATTGTCCTGATTTTCCTTAGACATTGCAGGGTGATCACAGTTTGGATAAATATAAAAATGTCTGGGATTTTCATTCACCGGGAATTATCAGACAAGTTTGAATGAACTAGTTTTGTCCTTTTCTTCTTTACCTTTAACAAATTTATATAACTATAAGTTTAGTCATTAAACAATAGTAATAATAATAATGTATGTACATAAGTAATTTGGGTGCTTGACTTTAAACCCAGTTGGCTGCAGCAAATTTGCATTAATCATTCTGGTGGCCCAAACTCTTTAAAACTGGTAGTGTTTTAAAGAAGTAAACAGCTGCCTACTACTGTCGAACCCCATTAAAGTGAACCCGGTATATAACGATTTCACAGATATAATGAATGAAAATTTTAGTCCCCTTGTTTTAGTATTATATTTCTTAACTGTTCGGATAAAGTGAACCATTGGCCAAAGCGAACAAAACTTTTGTCCCCATGAAGTTTGTTATAATGAGGTTCGACCGCATAATTTAATTGCAAATTTTAGTAACTATGAATTGTATTGTAGTTTTCGGTTATGCAATTAATCATATCTGTTTTTTTTGGGGGGGGATATATATATATATATATATATATATATATATATATATTAAAATAGTCAACTGTATAATAGTACTTTGGCTATGGACCAGATCAGGGTGAATGCACCTAGTCTGGGCATGAAATTTTTGATCCATTAAGATTATTAGTATGCGTTTGCTAAATCCACAACTCTGAAAGTTCTCTTGGCAGTTACTGCAAGTTTCCAATGGATGCCAGATATTCAGAAGTCCCTCACCCTCTGATAAAGTTATGGTAGGAAACTACAGCAAGATTAAAAAGGTTCCTGTAGTTCATGCTACTACAGGATAAGTAGGCTCCTGTCTATATGTTATGGGAAAAATAGTGAAAGTAGATTTTTAAGTGTATTTTATATTTGATTCTTATTTAATTACTGAATTGTATTCATAATTATTTAAATATGCAGCTATAATTATGTGAAATTTTGAAAATTATAGTTATTTATGCTCTTTAAGTTAAATTCTTAAAATATTGATTAATTGTAATATCACAATATAAAATAAAAATCTGGAGTGACTCCAATGGACCCGAGCACTTACAATTAAGATAATTACCAAGCATTTTAATAAATTTTAATCGATGAATAATTCAGCAAAAATTCTTAGAGTTTTTTCAATTTGAGCTCAATCGAATGTACTGTTTAAATGCTAGCGCACTTTCAAGAAATTCCTCCCATAGGCCATAATGTAAAAGAAGTCTTTTGTCATAGCCCTGTAGAAAAACTGTAAGTCCTATACACACCAAAATCAATACCAGTCTTGCGACGGTGGTTTATATAACATATATACCCAATTTGAGCACAAATGAATGCACCATTTAGGAGCTATCGTGTTCACACACACACACACATACATTTTAGAAAAATAGCATAAATGAATTCAGAAGACCTCAAAACATGTAAATACACCAAAATCTTGATGTCGAATTTTTTCATGAAGTAAAGTAAAAATATTATGATGTAAACCAACCCTAACTTTTTGTCTCTGTATAATATGATTGTATGTTATACACAGTAGTTTATCAATGTATGTAATATTTATGAAAACATAAATGAAGCTGTAAGCAGGTTACATGAAAGTAAATTTGATTATAAACTCAAATTCATTAAAAATACATTTCTTTAGCACAGAGAAAATCTTTATACTTCAGTTATTGATTAATTTATTTTTTGATTAATTTATTTAATTTACTTGTTTTTTCTTCTTACAGCAAAGAGGCAGCAAAAGTTAGAAATATTAAAAGCAAGTGGTATACCAACAGAAAATATTTTCTCAGTATGTTCAGGTAAATGAAAAATGAATGCACAAATAAATTAAAAAATGCTACTTTGTGAGCAAACCAGTAAAAGAGGGAATGATTAGGGAATTCCTTTAAAGGAATTCCTAGAAAAAAATTTACTTTTGCCCTTCATGTTTTATTACCTTAATGTTTAAAATTTATACATTTCCAGGGCTTAAAATATCTGGTTTCTTTTAAAAAATTCAAACCATATAGGTGTTTTGATGTTTTATTTTTTGTTTTTTAATTTAAAAGTCATATTGTGCTACATTAATTGACAAGATTGTGTTACATTATTTTATACTTAAAGTAAAAAATTTATTATATGCTTAAAGTTTAATATAAATTTATTAATGTATTCAAATAGCAAATGTGTGAAGGAAGTTTATTAAGCTAATTTAAATTTAAATTATTATGGATGTATGACATGGGTTTAAAATCATTTAAGTTGCTATACAACAACAACTATTACAATACGAAAAAAGTAAGCTTTAATTGGCTTAACCTCTTTTTATTTAAGACATGATACATCTTTATTAAACTTAGAGGATATGGTGGTGGACCGTGTAAAATATGCACTACACATTATTACACATATAGGAAAGGTGAAATTCTTAGAAAATAAAAATGCTAATAGGAACATAAAAATTCAATAAGTTTGGGGAGGGGTTCCTCAGTATTTTATAATTGAGCCTCCAACTGAGGAAAACACAATATTGAGCTAATTTATTATCATCCTCTCTCTCTCCATCAAGGGTATGGTGGGGATTCAAGCTCCTGAATTCAAAGAGACCCTCTCATTGGTGATGCATACCTGCCAACTTGTACGGTTTAGCCGTACAATGTACGGATTTTAGCTTAGTTGTACAGTTATACGGCCGCAAGGCAAAATTGTACGATTTTTTGGCAAAGTTTAGGCTAATGTGATTTTATTTACTATGTTTCAAAATTTAGTGGTTTTGTGGAGTATTTTAAAATTTAAATCACCAATTGACGTTACGTCGAACGTAAAAACACTAGATCGTTTAATTTCCCATATTTACGCTAACTCCCCCCTCCCCTACCTTTTCTGCCTTTTATGCTTCTTCCACTGATACGCTGTGTTACTGTTAACCCGAGAGGGAAAATAGGAATTCCCTCCGATCTCCAATGCTGCGAAAGCTATGATTGGCTCACAGATTTTTTTTCTCCCTCCCACCCGCGGCTTGGCTTGTGACATGTTAGGAGAAGTGGGATGGGAGCGTTCGTAATCGATATGCCGAGTGTCCATGCTTTGGCAAAGTTTGTTGCTGCGCATGCACGGAGGTGGATGCGCATTCCTTTAGAAATATCTCCCTCCCAATACCGCTTGGCTCCCATCCGTAAGCGCAAGCGCAAGAACAACTTTCAATCACAAACACGTGTTGATGAAATTGTCCAGTGTAGTTTGAAGTTGTGAAATATTAATTTGAAATGTTGAAAATTAAACATAAACAATATAATAAAGTTTTCCTTGATTCTTTTACAAAGGAATATCCTTGTATCGTCAAATCGCGAAGGGGATGCAATTTTGCTTTTTGCTCCGTGTATAGGACCGACATCAAAATTGCATATCAAACATGAATAATCTTGCTAAGTATCAAACGTAAATAATCTTGCAGACAAATAATTTTCAGTTGTTGTTGTGTGTGATTATGGCAACGCTACACTAGGGCGATCAGCCAGATGGGGTGCCTTGGCAGGAAGACTTTCTAAGGGGTTCTAACGCGTACTCACGTTACATCTGGAGAAAACCTACCAAAACTCCGGATCGACAACTGCGCGATGGGACCCGAACCCGGAACCTTCACACTTCAGCCATCTACCATTTTTAGTGGCAGAACCACTTGTGCCATAGTGAGGCCAAATCATTTTCAGATATAGTTTATTTTTTAAATTTATTTCCAAATATGTACTCACATGAAGTATGTGGAAATGATGTTTGCAAGCCAGTAGATGAAATCAGTGATGAGCTTCAATCTCAATTTTGCAAATTGATAATTTGCCCGAGGAAGTTCAATCAGAAGAAAGAATGGACAAAAAATGGGCTAAAAATTGAGATTGAGAAAATTAACAGCTGCTAGTGGGAAATTTAAATATGATCGAATGTTATGCTAAGCATATTGACTATACCACACAGTAATGCTGCTTGTGAACGTTTGTTTAGCAGTGTTAAGAAAAATAGAACACTATTTCATAGTTTTTTGTCTAATGAAACTTTGGAAGACATTTTAATTGCAAAAAGTAAACTCAAAGGCCATTGCTATGAGGAAGACTTTGATAAGGATTTTTTAAAAGCAGCCAAATCAGCTACTTATGAACATTTGTACTCTAAAGATACCAAATAAATGCCCCTCCTTTCCTATATGTGCATATGTATTAAAAATTGTGTACTAAATCTGAATAGTAATTTTAAAAATTGTGTTTGATTACATTTTATCTTTAGTAGGCATATTTATTGCGTTACTGCATGACACCGTGGTATTGTAAGATTTTCAAAAATTGCATGTTGGCAGGTATGGTGATGCATACACTTGGCAACTGAACAAATGCCAAACTACAAAGCTAATATACAAAGGCGTCCCTATGGGGTCGCCGATCTGAGGTCTCATCGCAGATTGGAAAATGCGGCTAGTGGAGAGGGTCATATTCGATAACCTATCCAACCACATAAACACATGGTTTCGCTATGTCGATGATGTCTTTGCTATAGTTAACAAAAATGAAACCGAAAATATCATCAGAGAAATCAATACAATAGACAAAAACATTCAATTTACCATGGAAATAGAAGAAAATGCCACCATAAATTACCTGGATGTTAAAATCACTAGAAATATGAAGAATAATTATCTATACTACCGTTTTCAGAAAAGCCACCAATAATAATGAAATAGTACATTTTAATTAAAAAACTCCCTCCAAATTTAAAATAGCCGCCATACGCTTGTATGTCAATCGTGCCATTACAGTATGCTCAGACGAAAACCTCCTCAATGAAGAACTACAATTTATTAAAACCCAATGTAAGAATGCAGGTTACCCAAAATCCATAGTCAAAAACCTTTTCAAAAAGAGAATCATAAAGCTTGAACAAATTAACAACTATCAAAACCCGAGACCGAAATTTACCAACGCCATTCCTTACTGCAGGCAAGCCGCTCCAAAAATAACAAATGAAGCTGCTAAGAAAACTATTAAAATACCCATAAAACCGAATCAAAATATTTTTAAACGCATTCGCAGTGATAAAGACCTTATTGATCCTGATGAAACCGCCGGCATTTATAAAATAAACTTTACAGACAATAGTTCAAATAAATCAGGCTGCTATATTGGTATGACTAAAAGGAAAATCAAAGACCGAAAAAAAGGAACACCACAATGACATTAAATTCAATAAACCCAGTACCGCCCTCTCTAAAATAGCCCAAGAACGCCCCATAGAAATCAACTTTAATAATAGCCAAAAACTCTCCAATTACAAAAATATCTATTATGCCCTAAACATGGAGGCGTTGCAGATTACAACGACAGATGGCGCTATAAATGACATGACGCATGCACAGATAGATCCTGTATGGAATGCTATACTGAGGAAGAGAGCAAGGCATTTTGAGACCAGAGCTGAGGAAGGTGGTGGCTGCCACCGAAAGTGCTACTGATGGCTTTTAATGTGTTTTTATGTACTTTTAAATAAAAAGGTGAAATCGTAAGATATATAGATTCGCGGCCCAAGGCTATAAACAGATAAAAGACGGCACATAAGATGAGACTTTCAGTCCTGTAGTGAATTTGTCTAGTCAGATTTTTCTTTTCCCTTTTAGTTTCGTTAAAAAAATGACTCACTTACAGTATGATATAAAATGTGCGTATTTGTATGCAAAATTACCCGAAAACGTGTACATGCTTGAACCCCCCGGTTCTGTAGAAAACAACAAAGAACAGTATGTTTGCAAATTAAATAAAGCACTATGCAGCCTGCATCAAAGTGAGCGAGTTTGGTACATGGAATTAAACGAAGTCCTGACAAACATAGGCTTTAAAAAGCTTGAATGGTGCAACTGCATATACACTTTAAAATCTAAAATAGTTTTTTTGTTGTATGTTGATGACATAGTAGATTTCAGTAAAAATAGCATCTTAATTGAGGACAGTATTAAATCCATTTGTAAATTTTTTGAATTAAAACCCTTGGGCAAAACACTTAAGCTCTTAGGAGTGAAGTTCGAGAAAAAGATGAAATTCTAATCCACCAGAAAAGTTACATAGAGGAAGCGTATGACAAATTTAAAGAATACCACATCCCTATTACCTCACTCCCCATAGAAAAAAGGCACCGTGTTTTCTAAAACCCAATGTCCTCAAAGTGGAACAGAAGTAAAAGAAATGCTACAATATCCATATAGAAATTTACTCGGCTGCCTTTTTTTCATAACTAGTCGTACCATACTGGATATTAATTATGCAGTAAATATTTTTAGCCAATTCCAAACCAGTCCAGGCATAATATACTGGAAGGGTTTATTAAAACTGCTAGGATACATGCATAAAACGCGTGATCTAAATCTGCAACTCTCATGCTGTAGTTTAAAAATAACAACTTACTCCGAAGCAGACTATGCTGCAAATTGGGATGATCGAACTTCAATCGGTGGTCAAATAGTCTTATTAGGCAACTCCCCAGGGCCATAGCCAAGGTGCGGGGGGGTGGGGGGGTGGAATTCAAACCTACCCCAAAACTTTCAGGAAAAGGTATTTAAAACCCCTTAAAACTTAAAAAACCCTTCCCGAAAGTTTTTCCTGGCTACGCTATTGCAACTCCCCTATAGCTTGAAGAACTTTAAACAAAAGTGTATCAGCCTCAGTACAATGGAGGCTGATTTTGTTTCCTTGACTGACGCCACAAAAGAATTAAGGTTCAATCGTATAGTTAATGAATACATAAGTTTAAAAATCATATTGGATTCAAAAAGTCGCTTTCTGTTATATGTAAATAATATGGCAGCAATAGATTTTGTTAAATCTCCTATCAAGAACTACCGTATAAAGCACATAGAGGTTAAGTTACTTTTTGATGATATTTTTAAGGTTTAAAAGTAAGTTGTTAGAACACAAAACCTCTATTTTAGAAACAAATTAAAAATGCAGCCTAAAATTTGTTTAGTTAATAATTTTTAATAATGATAAAACAATAAAGTATCTATTAGATAGACAGAAAAACTTACTGTTGATACTTATAAGATAATTTTAAAAGATATCAGAACATATTTTATCTGTAGTATTCGGAATTTTAAATTATCTCTCTATTCTAAAAAAAAGTAAAGGGCGCTGTCAAAGCTTGTGAACCTATCTCCTCCTAAACCGTGGGGATTTGAGTTTCAACTAAGGTGCCCACAGTTTCGAAAAATTCCGAGGAACCTGCTAAGCTGACTTAAATTTCGAAAATCGAATTATTTTAGAAGATATTAATAAAAAACTGAAAAAATAAACCGAATGGTTGCCAGATTTGGCATAAAGTCATTCATTCCTTTGCAACAAAGCATTTCCAAGTATCTAGAATCGCGTGAAATTTACAAAGTTAACACAAAAAGCCTAATAACTTCTTCACCGTTTGCACGATCCGCTTGAAAATTTTCATGATCATGTATAAAAATATAGAAAACAATCTGCGCTTCTTTAAAAATCTGAAAATCCACCCGTTCCCTCCTTTTTAAGTGATTTTTCTCTATTTTCAGCACCATTTTATTTCCGAGAGTCAAAAAAGTAAATCATTTGCGTGACAAAATTACCCTTTCCAAGTGAATATCACGTCATACAATTGAGATTCAAATTCGTTTAAAAAAGCTGTTCCAGATTACACAGTTTATTATCATTTTTTTCACAAATAAATCGTTTGCATGGACATGAGAATAGCTGTGTACACAAAAAGAAATCTTTCGATTGCGAAAAGATTCCACGAGTTTCCAGAACAGCATGAAATTTAATTTGGGTATCTCTCTATTCTAAAAAAAAGTAAAGGCCGCTGGCGCTTTCAAAGCATGTTGGCCTATCTCCTCCTAAACCGTGGGGATTTAAGTTTCGACTAAGGTGCCCACAGATTCGAAAAATTCCGAGGAACCTGATGAGCTGACTTAAATTTCGAAAATCCAATTATTTTAGAAGATATTAATAAAAAAACTGCAAAAATAACCAGAATGGTTGCCAGATTTGGCATAAAATCATTCATTCCTTTGCAACAAAGCATTTCCAAGTATGTAGTATCACGTGAAATTGTCAAACATGAAGTAGAAATACACCCATTTTACGCCAAAATAAAAACTATATGAAATAAGTAACTCAAAATGTGTTACACAAAGTTGACAATTTTCAAATAGTAAGTTCGCTTAGACAACAGGAGTTTAGAATAAGCGATTATCCGTTTTTCCAAAACAGAATAACTAATATCTTGAAAATGAAAAATAATTAAAATGCAGATTATTTTAAAGCCGGTTCTCGTAAAGCTGGATTATTTGCTACCAGTAGAAATATTTGGCGGCGTTAACTATGCCATTATAGCAGTTATAGTACACTTTGGATATTTGCTAGCGCGACGAGATGGTATAATTCGTGGTGCTAAGTACGCCAATCTGCAAGCAATTATGTAAATGAAGATATGGATAACGATTTTCCGGTAACCTTAAATGAACAGTAATTATAGGTTGTGAGCATGTGTAAATCGCCAAGTAATGAAAAGTCGCCATGGGTGGCAAGCTATCCTATCTGTTCCGTAGCTTTTATTAACTTTACATGTACGCAAGTCGCCAAATAATGAAAAATCGCCATGTGTGGCAAATTCGCAAGGTGTCCAATACGTTTTACATTATTGAAAATACAGCTGAAACAGATGTTCTGATTTTATTACGCTTTAGCTCCTAATTAATATAACTTTTGAATGGCAACATTAAATATCATTGTGTTTCTGAGGAGTGCAAATAATTTTTCCAGCGATTATAAGCGGAGTCCGCACTCCAGGTGTAGTATAGCTCAGGACCCGTACAACACGGATCCCCATAACAAAATATCTTCCGTGTTATGAGGGGGAGGGTATCTACTGTAGTGTGAAGTTTCAATTTTTATGTACCAATGAACATGCAAGAACCAAGCAATGTGTAGCTCAGTAACATTCCATCTGATCCAATCTTCGGGTTTCGTCTGTTGAAATTATGTCTTTTTTACGAATAAGCCTGATTAGGGGCCGAATGCCTCATACGAAAAGCGAGCGTAGCGAGTCTGGGGGCCTTGGCCCCTAGTTCTTTATTTAAAAAAAAAAAAAAAAAAAAAAAAAAAAAAAAAAAAAATTTTTTTTTTTTTTGAGAAAAAACTATTTGGTTTAACCATTCGGTTTAGACCATGCCAACCTCGTTTGAAAGTGTTTCTATGTATTTTTGAAGTATTTCATGATAGTGATACGTTTAAAAATATTCTTTTTTCATGCATACATTCAAAAATTTGAGTTCATATCTAGCATTAAATACCATGGTTATATAAATCTCTGTTTGCACATTGTTTTAAACTGTTTCAATTTTTCAGTGTTTGCAAATGTGTTTATATATATATATATATATATATATATATATATATATATACTTAATTTGACATTGCATTATGTTAATAAATATTGGGTGAATGAGTATAGTCAGGGGCCCCTGCATCGTGATGGATGTTTGTATTGTGCATATGTATATTTATTGATATAGTATCTGTATTGAATTGGTGTTCATAAGTTTGAATGTATTTAATGTAATATGTTAACTTTTCATATATATCATGAACTGAAATTGAAAGTTTTTAACAATCAAATAATCATATTTTTTCAAATGGAAGTATTACATAAATGTTCTATTATGAAATATGCTTTAAAAGGTGTACTAAAAATGTGTATTTAAATTTTTCTAAAAAATTAATGTTTAGCTTGAGACCTTTTTTGCTTACTACAGCACAGTAACAAGAGGGGGGGGGGGCTTTGTTAATCTTATCAGGCATTAAAGCTTAATTTTTGGTCTTGTTACCATACTTTGCCCTTAAATACTTCTTTTAAGCTTAAATGCAAACAGAAAACAAGTTTCAGTTCACTTTTATTTGATTCTAAAACTTACCTTTAAAATCTTTTTTATTTTCTGTAATTCAATATCTGGCAATTAATTCATAGCATTTATTTAATCTGTAATGCTTTAAAACATCTCTTAAAATTTTCTTATCTCATTGTTTTTTCAAATGTGAACAATTGCTAATGCACTTTCCTTTTGCGTTCTGCAAATTAAAGCTGCTCTTCCAATGATGCCACACGCTTCACACATGCTGTATTTCTCCTGGTACGGGTGTCCTTATAATAGCATACTTTGTACGTCGCGGCTGAGGTATAAATACTCTAGCTTTGTAATATAACCGTCAGCTCAACCGAGCACTTCACCATCTTTTAAAAGGAATACTTTGAATTATAACAAGGAATGTTATTGTAAGTTTTGTTTTTGCTTACTCTGTTGCTTTTCCCTTTCTGCAGCTGGATGAATCAGTTTTACAGTATCAAGATGATTTAAATAAAACTGTTTTTATCTTATTTCTAGTCATTTTACAATTTTTACTGTCTTATACATTGAGCAAACTTTTAAACAGCTTCCATTGCGTATATATTCTGCTGATATATAATGTTTTAGAAGTTAGTACTCAAGGACTTGAGAGAAATTATTAGAAACTTTAAACTTTTATTCAGCCTGTCCTCGCATGCCCGTTCGGTACTGACTATCAGAGCTGCATACCACTTTTGCAATCGGATAGCCACAAAATTCAAATCAGGGGGAGGCAGACCAAGATAAAAGGCCTGGCGAGTTGCTAGCCAACTTTTACAGTCCATGCACTTACGGCAGTCATAGGAACCGGTATATCGCTGCTGGACCTGAAAGCTTGCCTGCTGTCGATTGCCTATCACCGCTTGCCCTGAAAGCTGTCTGCTATCAGTTGTCTATCTTTGCCTGACCTGGAAGCTGCCTAGTGGAGCTCTGCCTGCTATTTTCTGGTGCTGATCCCAGGCTGTCTAGTGGATCTCTGCCTCATATTCTACATGCTGATGTCAAGCTGCCTGACCATCAATTGGACAGGTTTTTAAAAAAATTGCACAGTTGGACAGGTTTAAAAAAAAAAAAAATTCTATCTCTTTTCTATGGTTTGTGGTAGATGGGCGAGTAGTGAACCCTGCACATTTCAGATTTATTCTCAAATTGCTTTCTGTTAAACACATTTTAGGATATTTACTTCCTGAAAACTGTAAATTAATCTCGTATGTTGCTGTGATTGTCAGACAAAAAATAAAATACAATTGTTGCTGTTACTTAAAAAATACCTCCATGTAGTAAATGAGAGTCTCTTCATCTTCAGAGGGAGATAGTATGTTTTATGCATCTGTACTTTAGACAAAGCTAAGTGCGGATTTCAAAAGTCTGTGCATTTTCTTCATTTCACTAAAATTAATAAGAATCTATACTAGTTTTAGTGTTTAGAAATCAAAAACTTTACAGTTGTCAACTTTTATGTAGTATACATGCAAAATTTATGCAATTGTGATATTCTTAAATATTTTATGTACAAACTGTTTTTCTCGACTTCAGAATATTTTCTTTTATGTAGTCTCTAAAGTTCAGTAATTTATAACTATTTTGTGATGCTGTGGCAATCAGCACATCTAGAAACAAGTCAACATAATTTATAAGTAGCATGTATGTAGTAGTGTGATTCAGCCACATTTCAGATGACTGATCTTTAAAGTTAAAGAAACTAGATTATCACATCAAAATAAAACAGACCAACTGCAAATTAGATGACTCTGATCCAAAAAATGCAGTATAAAGGTAATGTGAACTTTTTTTAAAGAAAGAGGGGGGGCATATATTGAACTTGAGAATTGAAACGAAGTCTTAAATTTTGATAATGTTTTTAAATTGAAAGAATCTCTCTATTCTAAAAAAAAGTAAAGGCCGCTGGCGCTGTCAAAGCTTGTGGACTTATCTCCTCCTAAACCGTGGGGATTTGAGTTTCGACTAACGTGCCCACAGATTCGAAAAATTCCGAGGAACCTGCAAAGCTGACTTAAATTTCGAAAATCGAATTATTTTAGAAGATATTAATAAAAACTGAAAAAATAAACCGAATGGTTGCCAGATTTGGCATAAAGTCATTCATTCCTTTGCAACAAAGCATTTCCAAGTATCTAGAATCGCGTGAAATTTACAAAGTTAACACAAAAAGCCTAATAACTTCTTCACCGTTTGCACGATCCGCTTGAAAATTTTTATGATCATGTATAAAAATATAGAAAACAATCTGCGCTTCTTTAAAAATCTGAAAATCCACCCGTTCCCTCCTTTTTAAGCGATTTTTTGCTATTTTCAGCACCATTTTATTTCCGAGAGTCAAAAAAGTAAATCATTTGCGTGACAAAATTACCCTTTTCAAGTGAATATGACGTCATACAATTGGGATTCAAATTCGTTTAAAAGAGATTTTCCAGATTACACAGTTTATTATCATTTTTTTTCACAAATAAATCGTTTGCATGGACATGAGAATAGCTGTGTACACAAAAAGAAATCTTTCGATTGCGAAAAGATTCCACGAGTTTCCAGAACAGCATGAAATTTAATTTGGGTATCTCTCTATTCTAAAAAAAAGTAAAGGCCGCTGGCGCTTTCAAAGCTTGTTGGCCTATCTCCTCCTAAACCGTGGGGATTTAAGTTTCGACTAAGGTGCCCACAGATTCGAAAAATTCCGAGGAACCTGATGAGCTGACTTAAATTTCGAAAATCCAATTATTTTAGAAGATATTAATAAAAAAACTGCAAAAATAACCAGAATGGTTGCCAGATTTGGCATAAAATCATTCATTCCTTTGCAACAAAGCGTTTCCAAGTATGTAGTATCACGTGAAATTGTCAAACATGAAGTAGAAATACACCCATTTTACGCCAAAATAAAAACTATATGAAATAAGTAACTCAAAATGTGTTACACAAAGTTGACAATTTTCAAATAGTAAGTTCGCTTAGACAACAGGAGTTTAGAATAAGCGATTATCCGTTTTTCCAAAACAGAATAACTAATATCTTGAAAATGAAAAATAATTAAAATGCAGATTATTTTAAAGCCGGTTCTCGTAAAGCTGGATTATTTGCTACCAGTAGAAATATTTGGCGGCGTTAACTATGCCATTATAGCAGTTATAGTACACTTTGGATATTTGCTAGCGCGACGAGATGGTATAATTCGTGGTGCTAAGTACGCCAATCTGCAAGCAATTATGTAAATGAAGATATGGATAACGATTTTCCGGTAACCTTAAATGAACAGTAATTATAGGTTGTGAGCATGTGTAAATCGCCAAGTAATGAAAAGTCGCCATGGGTGGCAAGCTATCCTATCTATTCCGTAGCTTTTATTAACTTTACATGTACGCAAGTCGCCAAATAATGAAAAATCGCCATGTGTGGCAAATTCGCAAGGTGTCCAATACGTTTTACATTATTGAAAATACAGCTGAAACAGATGTTCTGATTTTATTACGCTTTAGCTCCTAATTAATATAACTTTTGAATGGCAACATTAAATATCATTGTGTTTCTGAGGAGTGCAAATAATTTTTCCAGCGATTATAAGCGGAGTCCGCACTCCAGGTGTAGTATAGCTCAGGACCCGTACAACACGGATCCCCATAACAAAATATCTTCCGTGTTATGAGGGGGAGGGTATCTACTGTAGTGTGAAGTTTCAATTTTTATGTACCAATGAACATGCAAGAACCAAGCAATGTGTAGCTCAGTAACATTCCATCTGATCCAATCTTCGGGTTTCGTCTGTTGAAATTATGTCTTTTTTACGAATAAGCCTGATTAGGGGCCGAATGCCTCATACGAAAAGCGAGCGTAGCGAGTCTGGGGGCCTTGGCCCCTAGTTCTTTATTTAAAAAAAAAAAAAAAAATTTTTTTTTTTTTTTTTTTTTTTTTTTTTTTTTTTGAGAAAAAACTATTTGGTTTAACCATTCGGTTTAGACCATGCCAACCTCGTTTGAAAGTGTTTCTATGTATTTTTGAAGTATTTCATGATAGTGATACGTTTAAAAATATTCTTTTTTCATGCATACATTCAAAAATTTGAGTTCATATCTAGCATTAAATACCATGGTTATATAAATCTCTGTTTGCACATTGTTTTAAACTGTTTCAATTTTTCAGTGTTTGCAAATGTGTTTATATATATATATATATATATATATATATATATATATATATATACTTAATTTGACATTGCATTATGTTAATAAATATTGGGTGAATGAGTATAGTCAGGGGCCCCTGCATCGTGATGGATGTTTGTATTGTGCATATGTATATTTATTGATATAGTATCTGTATTGAATTGGTGTTCATAAGTTTGAATGTATTTAATGTAATATGTTAACTTTTCATATATATCATGAACTGAAATTGAAAGTTTTTAACAATCAAATAATCATATTTTTTCAAATGGAAGTATTACATAAATGTTCTATTATGAAATATGCTTTAAAAGGTGTACTAAAAATGTGTATTTAAATTTTTCTAAAAAATTAATGTTTAGCTTGAGACCTTTTTTGCTTACTACAGCACAGTAACAAGAGGGGGGGGGGGCTTTGTTAATCTTATCAGGCATTAAAGCTTAATTTTTGGTCTTGTTACCATACTTTGCCCTTAAATACTTCTTTTAAGCTTAAATGCAAACAGAAAACAAGTTTCAGTTCACTTTTATTTGATTCTAAAACTTACCTTTAAAATCTTTTTTATTTTCTGTAATTCAATATCTGGCAATTAATTCATAGCATTTATTTAATCTGTAATGCTTTAAAACATCTCTTAAAATTTTCTTATCTCATTGTTTTTTCAAATGTGAACAATTGCTAATGCACTTTCCTTTTGCGTTCTGCAAATTAAAGCTGCTCTTCCAATGATGCCACACGCTTCACACATGCTGTATTTCTCCTGGTACGGGTGTCCTTATAATAGCATACTTTGTACGTCGCGGCTGAGGTATAAATACTCTAGCTTTGTAATATAACCGTCAGCTCAACCGAGCACTTCACCATCTTTTAAAAGGAATACTTTGAATTATAACAAGGAATGTTATTGTAAGTTTTGTTTTTGCTTACTCTGTTGCTTTTCCCTTTCTGCAGCTGGATGAATCAGTTTTACAGTATCAAGATGATTTAAATAAAACTGTTTTTATCTTATTTCTAGTCATTTTACAATTTTTACTGTCTTATACATTGAGCAAACTTTTAAACAGCTTCCATTGCGTATATATTCTGCTGATATATAATGTTTTAGAAGTTAGTACTCAAGGACTTGAGAGAAATTATTAGAAACTTTAAACTTTTATTCAGCCTGTCCTCGCATGCCCGTTCGGTACTGACTATCAGAGCTGCATACCACTTTTGCAATCGGATAGCCACAAAATTCAAATCAGGGGGAGGCAGACCAAGATAAAAGGCCTGGCGAGTTGCTAGCCAACTTTTACAGTCCATGCACTTACGGCAGTCATAGGAACCGGTATATCGCTGCTGGACCTGAAAGCTTGCCTGCTGTCGATTGCCTATCACCGCTTGCCCTGAAAGCTGTCTGCTATCAGTTGTCTATCTTTGCCTGACCTGGAAGCTGCCTAGTGGAGCTCTGCCTGCTATTTTCTGGTGCTGATCCCAGGCTGTCTAGTGGATCTCTGCCTCATATTCTACATGCTGATGTCAAGCTGCCTGACCATCAATTGGACAGGTTTTTAAAAAAATTGCACAGTTGGACAGGTTTAAAAAAAAAAAAAATTCTATCTCTTTTCTATGGTTTGTGGTAGATGGGCGAGTAGTGAACCCTGCACATTTCAGATTTATTCTCAAATTGCTTTCTGTTAAACACATTTTAGGATATTTACTTCCTGAAAACTGTAAATTAATCTCGTATGTTGCTGTGATTGTCAGACAAAAAATAAAATACAATTGTTGCTGTTACTTAAAAAATACCTCCATGTAGTAAATGAGAGTCTCTTCATCTTCAGAGGGAGATAGTATGTTTTATGCATCTGTACTTTAGACAAAGCTAAGTGCGGATTTCAAAAGTCTGTGCATTTTCTTCATTTCACTAAAATTAATAAGAATCTATACTAGTTTTAGTGTTTAGAAATCAAAAACTTTACAGTTGTCAACTTTTATGTAGTATACATGCAAAATTTATGCAATTGTGATATTCTTAAATATTTTATGTACAAACTGTTTTTCTCGACTTCAGAATATTTTCTTTTATGTAGTCTCTAAAGTTCAGTAATTTATAACTATTTTGTGATGCTGTGGCAATCAGCACATCTAGAAACAAGTCAACATAATTTATAAGTAGCATGTATGTAGTAGTGTGATTCAGCCACATTTCAGATGACTGATCTTTAAAGTTAAAGAAACTAGATTATCACATCAAAATAAAACAGACCAACTGCAAATTAGATGACTCTGATCCAAAAAATGCAGTATAAAGGTAATGTGAACTTTTTTTAAAGAAAGAGGGGGGGCATATATTGAACTTGAGAATTGAAACGAAGTCTTAAATTTTGATAATGTTTTTAAATTGAAAGAATCTCTCTATTCTAAAAAAAAGTAAAGGCCGCTGGCGCTGTCAAAGCTTGTGGACTTATCTCCTCCTAAACCGTGGGGATTTGAGTTTCGACTAACGTGCCCACAGATTCGAAAAATTCCGAGGAACCTGCAAAGCTGACTTAAATTTCGAAAATCGAATTATTTTAGAAGATATTAATAAAAACTGAAAAAATAAACATAATGGTTGCCAGATTTGGCATAAAATCATTCATTCCTTTGCAACAAAGCATTTCCAAGTATCTAGAATCGAGTGGAATTTACAAACATGAGTTAGAATTACGCCAAAATAAAAACTATATGAAATAAGTAACTCAAAATATGTTACACAAAGTTGACAATTTTCAAATAGTAAGTTTGCTTAGACTACAGGAGTTTAGAATTAGCGATTATTCGTTTTTCCAAAACAGAATAACTAATATCTTGAAAATGAAAAATAATTAAAATGCAGATTATTTTAAAGCCGGTTCTCGTCCAGTTGGATTATTTTCTACCAGTAGAGATATTTGGCGGCGTTAACTATGCCATTATAGCAGTTGTAGTACACTTTGGATATTTGCTAGCGCGACGAGATGGTATAATTCGTGGTGCTAAGTACGCCAATCTGCAAGCAATTATGTAAATGAAAATATGGATAACGGTTTTCCGGTAACCTTAAATGAATAGTAATTATAGGTTGTGAGCATGTGTAAATCGCCAAATAATGAAAAGTCGCCATTGGTGGCAGGCTATTATATCTGCTCCGTAGCTTTTATTAACTTTACATGTACGCAAGTCGCCAAATAATGAAAAATCGCCATGTGTGGCAAATTCGCAAGGTGTCCAATAGGTTTTACATTATTAAAAATACAGCTGAAACAGATGTTCTCATTTTATTATGCTTTAGCTCCTAATTAATATAACTTTTGAATGGCAACATTAAATATCATTGTGTTTCTGAGGAGTGCAAATAATTTTTCCAGCGATTATACGCGGAGTCCGCACTCCAGGTGGAGTGTAGCTCAGGACCCGTACAACACGGATTCCCATCTATATAAATAAAATTAGACTTTTGTCTGTACATTTCTTGGAATTCAAAAATTTTACAATTTCTATCCGTTTCAAGCACCTGGGATTCCGATGCGACCCTCAAAAAAAAGTTTGTCTGTCTGTCATTCTGTCCGTGAGGCTTTTTTTGTTTAAGCATCACGTAAAAACGACTGAAGCGAATGATATGAAATTTTGTGTCATGATAAGTGGTCACTCAACTTAAAACATAGGAGTCGAATTTTTAAAAAATCTTGATTAGATTTTCCGATTTTGCGAAAATCGTTTCAAACTGCGTAAATTTGTGTTCAAGCATCACGCAAAAACGACTGAAGCGAATGATATGAAATTGGGTGTCATGATAGGTATTCACTCAACTTAAAACATAGGCGTCCAATTTTTAAAAAATCCTCATTGGATTTTGAGATTTTGAGAAAATCGTTTCAAACTGCATAAATTTGTGTTCAAGCATCACGTAAAACAACTGTAGCGAATGATATGAAATTGGGTGTCATGATAGGTGGTCACTCAACTTAAAACATAGGCGTCGAATTTTTAAAAAATCTTGATTGGATTTTCCGATTTTGCGAAAATCGTTTCAAACTGCATAAATTTGTGCTCAAGCATCACGCAAAAACGACTGAAGCGAATGATATGAAATTGGGTGTCATGATAGGTGGTCACTTAACTTAAACTATAAGCATCTAATTAAAAAAAAGCGATCAGATTTTGAGATTTTGTGAAAATCGTTTAAAACTGGGTGAATCTTTGTTTCCCGCATTACGTAATAACGACTAAAGCGAATGATATGAAATTTGGTCACACGATAGATGGTTGCTCAACATAAACTATAGGAGTCCAATTTTTTAAACATTTTTATTAGATTTTGAGATTTTGTGAAAATTCTCTCAAAATGCGTTTATATTTCTTCAAACATCACGTAATAATGACTAATACGAATGATACGAAATTTAGTGATATGATAGGTAGTTGCTAATCTTAATTTATAGGCGTTGAATTTTTTAAATATTTTGATTACATTTTGAGATTTTGCGAAAATTGTTTTAAAATGCTGAAAATTTGTTCCAGCATCATGAAATAAAGATTGCAGGGAATGAAACGAATTTGGTTGACAGGATAGGTTGTCACTCAACTTAAATTCTAGGCTTCCATTTTTTCAAAAATGTTGATTGAATTTTTAGATTTTGCGAAAATTATTTCAATATGCGTCAATATTCGTTCGCACATCCCATAATTACGACTAATGTGAATGAAATGATATTACTTAGTTACTCTCTAACCTGTAATATTTTAACAATACATAAAAATTATAACTTCGCTTTCTTTACTTTGGCAACATACTACATCCATTCTGTGTACTCATACAATGCTGACGAAAGATCTTGCTTTTTTGGAAATTTGCATTCACTAACCCGTCGAGGACAGGTACTTCAGCTAGTAACAAAATATCTTCCGTGTTATGGACGGGGTCTACTGTTCTGTGAAGTTTAAATTGTTTATGTACCAATGAACATGCAAGAACCAAGCAATGTGTAGCTCAGTAACATTCTATCTGATCTAATCTTCGGATTTTGTCTGTTGAAATTATGTCTTTTTTAATAATAAGCCTTATTAGGGGCCGAATGCCTGATACGAAAAGCGAGCGTAGCGAGTCTTGGCCCCTAGTTTTAGACAAAAGCAAGAGGTGATGTCATTCCTCTTAATGCTATGCCTGTGCAGTGCAGTGAACTTGTGGTAATCTGACACCGCCGGATGTAGATGACCAAATGTTAAACTATTTACTATAAAAGGATATATTTTCCACAGTAGCTGTTGCCTTTTAATTGTAAATTATTATGTTAGTTACTTTAAATTTATTAGAAAGTTATTTAGTTTCAGAAAAAAAAAAATAAATTTAGCTTTTAAAAGAAAGTGGCCTTAACTTTAAAAAGTACTTAACAATTAAACTTCCTAGTTAAGAAATTTTCCGGATTTGCCGTTTAGAGAGAAATGTTTAAATTGCAGTATTTAGTTTTTTTTTTAACAGATTTATATAACCAACAAATTAAGAAATTTGTTGGTTATATAAATCTGTATTGAGATATACATGGGTATATAAATCTGTTTTGAGATTATGTAATTTTAAAAGTTCTTTTAATTATTAGTTAAATAATTTATATAAAATATTGACAAATATAGAGGAATTACACAGTAGTTAAAATTATGAAAATTTTTTGTTATGATTAGAGAATTTTTTAAAGGAATCGTGAGTGGAATCAAGAAAAAATCTGAGACATTTTTAATTGCAATTTTGTAGATATTTGAATCAATGTTTCAGCAGTTTTTAAAGAGAATCCAATTGTGCTAACTATCTGAAAAAATACAAAATTACTCTTCACATGCTACACTGTCAACAGTAATCCAATACCAGTTTTGAAGCCTCCCAGAAACAGTCATACTAATTTGTTAATATTTTTCTTAATGAATAGTGTATCAATCAGTTTTGCAGTGCAATTTCTGTGCTTAATGATTGTTTCTGAAAGTTGCATAATACAAAACTTCTTGTTTGTAAGGGTTCATATTGTAGTTCATGAAGAAGCATTCTGAATTTTTTCGAGTCAGTTGAATTTTAAAATTGCTCAAGAATCATATGATGTATCTTATTTAAGAAAAACTTCAGGAAAAATTATTTTTGGATTATTAATTTCTTTTCAATGTAATATAATCTATAAATTAATGTTTTTCATTCATGAATTTTAGATGAGAATCACAAATCTTGGCCCATTGGTTGCGTTTTAAATCAATATTTAGATAATGTAGAATTTGAAGATGAATCAGAAGATGACTATTCTGAAAATTTTGATGATGAAATTGATGGCAACAGAAGATGTCTTCCTTGGAGGTAATGTTTTATGTCACTACTGAATGAATTGAGTTTCTTGAACATCATAATAAAAGAAAAGGCTTAAATGCATAATCCATTTGCATGCAAGGGGTTGGAACTAATGTGTTACAAGTATCAGGGATGTGCCAGCTGCTCCAATTTCTCCAAATTCAGCAAAACTGCTACATTTAAAATTTTTCCGTATATGTTTAAACGTTTGTAAATCTCCCGAATTTTTACAAATGTCATCACACATTCTAAGCATTCTAATTTCAATCTTTCTCTATTTATCTTAAAGATGAATATTTTTTCTTTGGCATCCCTTTGTTTAAACCTCCAATGCCTTAAGAGTAAAAATTGACCTGTTTTAAATTTAATTTTATATAAATTTGTAATTTTTTGTTACCAAATTTTTTATTAGGTGCTGATGGTAGTTAACCGATTTGTGGCCAGATATTTTTGAGACTTTCTTTGATTTTTGCCAGTACCAGCAATAATAGATACATTTCTGATGTCAACTTCTTGAGCAAGGGATGATTTCTTTTAAAATCATTATGTATAAAAATTGAAATGTCAACATCCTACTGGGTCATGTTAAAATATTATGTGAAGTTGAGGTTCTATACGCGTAAATAAAGGCTAGGAAAAATAAACAATGCTTTCAACTGATAACGAAAATGCCGTCCCAAAAAAAGGGACGCTAGGTAGAGATGAGACGGGCTCTGTAATTCACAATTGCGTTCTGGCTCGGGCTCATGAAAAATTTCTCCTTTATTGAACATACTCCTTGAAAGAGATTTTAAAAAGTGATTCATGAGGAAAATAAAAGTACAGCCAACTCCGGTTATAGTGAACTTCTGGGGATCATCAAATTTCGTCTACTATATCCGAAGTTCACTAATTGTCACTAGAACCAAGTGTCTTCATGATGGATAGAGATGCTGTATGTGAATTGGGACTAATGGTTAGCGTTCACTATAGCCGATGGTTCATTATATCCGGGTTCACTATAACTGGAGTTGACTGTACTTATAAAAAAAAAACGACACTGGCGCCTAGAAGGTGCGTTAAGCTCTTTAGATATTTCTGAACGGCGGCTTATATTCATTAGTTAGTCATGAGATTCGACATTATTTGATAAACATATGGATAAATAAAAAAATAGAAAGTGCTTTGAGAGTTTGTAACTTTATTTGTCTTTAATTTGCACAAATGGCAAAATTCATTGTATTCTATCAATGAAGTCATTGGATTTTTTTAATCTTTAACTGAAATTTCGGGCTCGGGCTTCAAAAAATGAGCCCGAACTCATCTCTAACGCTAGGCATAAATGGGTTAATATAGTTTAGTAAATATTGTATTTTTTATTTAAAATAGATATTTTGTATAGCAATGTATAAAATAACTGAATTTATTTATTTCATTAAATTAAATTATTTGGGGGGGGGGAGTCGGAAGTAAGCTTCTGACCCCCCCCCCCCCCTCAAAAAAAAAAAAAAACTAATTTTTGTTATAAGCTAAGAGTTTTTAAGAACCTCCTTAATTTTCATTTTTTTGATTGGCATTCTTTAATGACTTTTCTCTTTCCCTCCAAAAATAAATTTTGTATTTCAAAATTGACATTCTTATGCTCCAAAAGTGACTTTTTCTTGCTCCAAATTGCTCCACTAATCTGTTTTTCTTGCTCCAAAAATGTCTTTTTTCTTGCTCCAAAATTTAATTTCAGCTGGCACATCCCTGATCGAAACTACTGTAGTCACTACTTTTTTCGTAGTTTCTGGTGTAGTGTGCTACTTTTAACAAAAGTAGTATAATACAATCAGTAGTGTAATTTGTTGTGCATTCTGGCAAACTACTTTCAATGCTAAAGTAATTAAAAAACTTTGTAAAAAACACACATAAGAAGTAAAAGAAATTCAAATATGCATGCCAAATCTAACCTTTCTCGTTCTCAAAAAACTGCTCTCAAAGAACTTAATTCTAACCCTAATTTACTCATTACTAAAGCTGATAAAGGCGGCCAGACTGTTTTACTTGATAAATCTTCTTATGTTGATTGTATTAATAACATGCTAACCACTGGTCCATACACTAAATTAAATTCTGATCCTACTAACAGTCACCTTTCTGAAATTAAACACACTGTGAAGTCCTCTGTAATCTTAAATGCTCAAACTAAACGTTATGTTATTCCTTCTATTGCTAACTGTGCTCGTTTCTATGCCCTTCCTAAAATTCATAAACCTTCTCTTGCCTTTCGCCCCATTGTTTCTAACATTGGTACTGCTTCTTAAACCTTGCACGTTTCCTCTCGCATACTCTTTCACCTTTGACTGCTAGTAATACCCACACTGTTAAAAACTCTTATGATTTCGTTAACAAAGTTAAACTTCTTTCTCCTACTAATTGTAAAATGCTTTCTCTTGATGTTAAATCTTTATTCACTAATGTTCCTATCCAAGGTGCGATTGACTGTTTGGAAAAGCGTTTACGCGAGTTTCATTATTCTTCTATTGAGATTAAAGAGTTTATAGCTTTAGTAAGCGTTTGTATTAAACAAACTGCTTTCATTTTTAATGGCTCTTTCTATAAACAAACCGAGGGTCTTGCTATGGGTAATTCTCTCTCACCTCTCTTATGTGATATTTATATGCATTATTTTGAAGAGAAGCTCTTCAAGGTCTTTAATTTTCCGCGCTGGGTCAGATATGTTGACGATACTTTCGTTCTAGTGCATTCCAATTGTGATATTTCTAATTTACTTTTGATCGTTAATTCTGTTGATCCGTGTATCCAATTTACTCTAGAAGAGGAGTGCAACAATTCTTTACCTTTTTTGGATGTTCTTGTTTCTAGGAATCCTGACGGTTTCTCTACTTCTGTTTTCCGCAAGCCCTTTTCTATATCTTTACCTCCTCATGCCCTATATAATCATCCTTACCAGCAAAAACTTTCTGCTTTTTACACTTACGTGTTTCGTGCTATCAAAATTTGCTCTGATTCTTCTTCTCTTAATAATGAAATTAGTTACTTAAAATCCTTAGCTGTTTCTCGTGGTTTTAGCCCCTCTATTATTGATAAAGCTGTTTCTAAATTTAATAAGCCTAATACTTCTACTAATACTATTATTTTTCACAACGAATTAATTGTACTACCTTTCTTTTCACCTTTATGCTACAAAATTTCTAAACTTCTCAAAAATTTCGGTTTCAAAGTCATTTTTAAACCTGTTAATAAACTTAAATTTTCTTCCCTTAACGATCCTATTCCTACTGAGAACCGTTGGGGTGTTTATTATATTCCTTGTGAATCTTGTGATTTGGGCTATATTGGTCAGACCAGAAGAGCTCTCAAATTTAGGCTCAAAGAGCATGAGAGATATGTCTCTAAGCACGAACTTTCCAAATCTTCTATTGCCTCTCATTGTTGGAATTCCAATCATCGATTTCAGTTTTCTAAGGCTAAGATTTTGTGCACTCCTCAGTCTTTGTCCCATCTGGATTTTTTGGAAGGTTTTTCCATTACCCAGCACTTAGATCGTCTTGTGAACGATGGTTCTTCCGTTCCTTTCGTTCATTCTGCTTGGAAGTTGCTGTTGTAAGGTTCTTTTCACTTTCTTCGTCTACCCCCCTTTTTTCCCCTGTTTCTTTAATGTGTATGTACGTGTGTTACTGTCTTTCTTTTTCGTTTTTATTTAAAAAAAAAAAAATTATTTATATATATATTTATTGTGCTGTCCTGTTCGTGGTTTTTATTTAAAAAAAAAAAAAAAAAAAAAAAAAAATGTTTGCTATTTGTTTTTTGTTCTGTTTTCTCTTTTTTGTGTGTGTGTTTGTACTTGTGTGTTCCCTTTTTTATTATTTTTCTTTATTCCTTTTTTATTTCTGTATTTTTGTGCTTCTTTCCTTTCCTTTTTATCCCCCTTTTTTAATTTTTTTTTTTTTTTTCTCCCCTCTCCGTGGTTTTGTTCGACTTTTCTTTGCCCCTTGTGGCAACATCTTGCTTGTTTTTCTCTTTTCAGTTCCCTGTGTTCTTTACGTCGAAGGGCTTGGACTGAAGAAGTTCAAAACAATTTTTGAACGAAACGCGTATCCTCTTTCCTTTTTACTTCTTATGTGTGTTTTTTACAAAGTTTTTTAATTACTTTATCGTTTAACACCAGTATTTTGAGTGTTTTTTCAGTACTTTCAATGCTACTTTTGATGCATCATTATGGGCTTGCGATGGGTCACATGATGCAATCACCCTTTTTCCTGAGCACAGTGCTTAGCAATGTTGTCATACATAGTGAAGTAGTCACTCATTACTTAGGTTTATTTATTTATTGATAACCTTAAAATTCTTCAAAAATCACTAATATTAAATGTACAAGTGGAATCAAAATTGTACTATTGCATGCAATTCCATTTGAAACTTTACAGTCAATAGCATTACAATGCATAACTAGATGTTCATTCTTGTTCCATTGACTAATGCTTTGTATTTAAGATTCTGATCAGTTAAAGAATGCAATTGTCTTTCAATACTAACTTATAAGATGGCAAACTATGATACTTTTCGATTAGCCAAATGCAAATCCTGCCAGTTATTCTTTCCAGGCAATGTTAAAAGATTACTTCTAAAACATCGTTGTTCCCCAAAACAAAGCTGAAAATGTTAATCAGTATACAAAAACAGTATTTATATACAAAGTATCAATATATTGAAAAGGAAATTTTTGTAATGGATTTTTTGTTTGTTCCAAAATATGGAAATGGAAAAAAACATGGGATTAAAATTCTAAAATATGGAAATCGGGATGAAAAAACTCTATACTGGGGTAATGACTCTCAGTAATTCATCTTAAGCTTGTACGCAATTGATGCATGTCTCAATTATTTGTTGATTTTTCAATTCTGCTTGGCTAACTGAAAAAGTACCCAAACCACCGGTAGTCAAAGAATTAAAAAACAGTATAGTTATTGATTTTAATATGATGGCAAACTATGTTATCGCAGTTATTATATGTTCTCTATTCTTTGAGGCATTCAGTTGAATGTATTAGTATTAACCCTCTCGCTGCGCATCCTGCGATTTCCACGGGCAACGTAGAAGTAGCAAAATTTGCACAACCCGCGATTATCGCGGGGATGCGTTTTTGCTGTCTATTTAAGTGTGCAACCCGCTCTTTCCCCGTTCATGGTTTCATTTTGGCTTTTCTGTAATGTTTAATTGTTTATTTAGATGTCGACTAACAGATGGCGTTAGTTGTCTACGTTTCTGCGAAATATAAAAAGAATTTTTTTTAGCATTTTGCGCATGCTTTTCAGAGCTCAAAGATGTCTGGCAGGAAGCGTTTCGCGGGTGATATGACCTTTTTTCCTGACGATATTTCCGACACTGACAGTAGTTCTGACTCTGATTCCGAAAAAATTCGAAAAGAAACGCGAATTTGGTGCAAAGATTGCGAGGTCGGACTTTGCCTCGAGCTTTGTTTCGAAATTTATCATACAAAACTTCATTTCTAATAAATGTTTTGTAAGTATTTTGCATATTTTCATTAGTATATACTTTTTACCTTTGTATTTTATAAAATAAATCATAATTTAACCAAAATTGATTTTCAAAATTTTGCTTTTATATCATTATTCTTCAATTTCAATATTCTGACAACTTTTTTCTATGATCTAATTCTATATTGAAAAAAAACTCTTTTACAAAAAAATTTTGTATATTTTAAGTCTAAAATATATGTAGATTTGAAATATGTAATAAAAAAAATACGCAATTTTTGAACCTATTTTGATAAAAAAAAAAAAAAAATACGCAGCGAGAGGGTTAATAAAAGTTCAATCATCATTTTCGATGCTAAAATAACTGATTACAATATGGTATCTGAGAATATGTTGTCAGAAATATTTCCATATGCCTCATTAATAATATTATTTTCATCTACTATTAACTGCTGAGATATTTCAATGTTATCACAAAACTGAGGAATAATTTTGTTTTTTGGAAATTATGTTGGAATACTACAACTCTAGTATTGTTGTTACTTAATGTTATTTCAAAATTAACACACAACAATGAACCATTGCTCGACTTGATGCAAAATATTCCGTGCCAATTTACTTCTCTAATTTTTTACAGTGCATGAACATATTATACATAAATTTTATCATTTGCAGCTCCTACTCTATATGAACTTTTAATTATGCCAAATCTCTCACTCCTCCGTTTGCACAATGTGCTGTACAAAGATTTTCCTTCACATATCTTTATATATAAAAATCTTCTGTGCGTGTGTATGCGACAACTCCTCCTAAACGGCTGCACGGATTTTTAGGAAATTTTGTGCGCGTGATTAAGTTGATTCGAGAATGGTTTAGATTCACAACTGGATCGGGTAGGCAGTGCTGAAATTGCTTTAAGACGAAATAGCGCGTTATCAAATGCCAAATTGCTTCATTATTGCTAATGTATCATCAGCAACAATGAAGCAATTTGGCGCATTTTCAATTTTCCCATACACGAAAGATATCCAGTGGTTATACATTTGACCGTGCATCTTGAAAATGAACAGCATGTTTATTTCAGTAAACAGACTACTCTACAACACGCATTAACTGCCCTCAAAACTACACTAGCTGAGATTATCAAACTATGCAGCCTAAACTGAAAAATGACCATTTAGATTGCCATGTTTTGCGAGTTCTCCCGCATGAAATAATTTACACCTTTTAATCAAAATTCAGAGTAGTGTGCATTTGAAAAACATGAAACAGGGTGGTTATGTCAGTTTTACGCCACATTAAAAGCACGAGGAAGAATTGTGTGTAAATGTGTTTCTTAAAGTTCATAAATTTCCAAATTGCAAATAAGATCACTTGGGTAACACGAGCATAAAATATCAAATGCTGCCTTTTTTCAAACTGATATAAATAGTGGTATTCATTAGGTGGTTTTCTTCTGGGTTTGTTTGTTTTGTTGTTATTACAACCCTATGCAAGAGCGATCTGCCTAGGATGGGGGCCTTGATCGGAACACTTTCTAAGGAGTTATAAAGCGTATCCATGTTTCAACTGGAAAAAAACCTACCAAAATTCTACACAGTTAAATCGACAGCCAGGTGATGGGTCCCAAACCCAGGACGTTTACACTTCAGCAGTGTACAATTTTGAGTGTCTTATCCACACAACCATGTGTTTTCTCCTTGGTAGTATTTTGATCAAAACATTCAGATTGTTACAGCTTGAAATTTTCGTATTTAAGACGTGTGTACAGGACAACGTCTGTCTGGTGCATTAGTTTATCTATAGATTCTGCTGGACATCCTGAATTAAGGAAAGAAATGCTTTTACTGTTATACAACTAATTAAACATTGGCACATTAACTTATGTGAGGTCAAGGGTTTGCTGCATATCCATGCGTTTGTGGCCATGGGCTCTAGGGTACAGAAGAACATGCTTTGGCCAGGTGGCCAGTCTAATGCAAGGCGGAGTCAATCATGCCCATCGAACCCCAAATCTGTGGCACAGCAGCACAATGTGCTAATCATTACACAAGGTGTCTACCGCTCCGGGAAGTCTGGAAAAAGCCGGGAAATTGGAAAATGGGTCCAGAAAGTCTGGAAAAAACCGGGAAATTGGATAATGGGTCTGGAAAATTCACCAAAAGAATTTAAAAAAATTTTTGTGTCCTTTTTTTTTACCCTTTCTCTCTAATTGTCAGACTCGAAACCGAAAGCAACTTCAATGCATTTTTCAGACCGCGAAAGCATGAAGCAATGTGTTAGGAGGGGAAAATAGGGGCCTCATCCATCGTGACGGGAGGGTAAAAGACAAATTAGCTTACTTGGTAACTTATATCTTAGGACCGTATTTCCAAGAACAGTTAGTTAATTCTATCAGAAAGTGCGACTACTTCAGTTTCTCAATGGATGAAAGCTTAATGCTGTATACTTCAGTTAAAAGTGATTTCAAGAAGTTGTACAAAATATGCAAATATAAAGACAAGGGAGGGGGCATTGTGCAATTTCCCAAAGTAAACTGCAGTGGTCAGGAATTTTTTTCCCGGGACCTCCCAAAAGTCAGGAAAAAGACTTTCAGAAATTTGGTAGACACCCTGTTACACCAATAGGTTCTTTTTACTACATAAGTTTGATTAAAAATACATTTTCCCACTTTTAATAAAAAGAACTAAAGTCTGCTTGAAAATAGTTGCAATGTTTCTTTTCCCTTGGTAACTGTGTAAGGTTAAAGTTTAAGCTTTTTTCATTTTATAAAAAATTTAATTCATAAAAAGAACATGTATATTTCTTGTGAAATTATGTTTAACTATTTTCTTGAAAATGTTAATTTACATAATTAAAAAGCTTAACAAATAATCATTGTATTGGTTCTCAACCAAAGTATAATTAGTTGTTTGTTAAGTTTCAGTCCTTTTTAAGTGTGTTGGTGTAATAGACTTGTTGAAGCTTTTAATATCATAACAGGAATATAATTTAAAAGTAAGAGTAATTTAAACGTGATGGGGTTTCATTGTGTAATATACAGGGTGTCCCAAAAAGGTGGCAATAGGCTTCGATTCTTTATCTATTAGAGATAAAGAATGAGAACTATACTTTAAAAAGTGTCAGAGATATGAAGATAATGCTGACTTAAACCACTTTTCAATGGTTCTTGAAGGGGGGGAAAATAGTGTCAAATGATTGCATTCAGGGGTCATACAGAAATTATGAAAGAAAATCTTTTTTCCATTCCAGCAATAAATGTTTATATTCAAAATCATGTGTAGTCCCCGATCATCTTCCTTTATGCGATATTGTATGGTGAAAGGCTAGAATTTTGTACATCATCTTATTAATGTATGGGGCACATTTTACTAATCGGGGATGTTTTTGTACAGGGGTCAAATACAAATTTTAAAAAGTAACTTTTTAAAAATTAATGAGAAGATTTTTTTTTCTTAATGAAGTCTTGTCTCTGACCTTATTTTGAACATTTTTTCAATTTATGCTGCCCACTTATCTCTAAAAGATAAAGAATTCAAGCCTGTTACCACCTTTTTGGGACACCCTGTATTAAAGTGATAAAAACTTTAAATAATGTCTAAAAATTTCCTTTTTAATTTTTTGCAAAGTGTTGCAGATAATTCCTGTAATGATCATTGCATAGTATAATTCATAAAAAAATATTATTTGTTCCTAACTGCTTACATAGCTCTAAATAACTAATATTGAATTATTCATTGGGGGTAAATTCATTTCCCCATTCACTTGATATATATATATATACACCAAGCCTTCCCTAGAAAAACTAGATTTCTTATTTCAAGAAAAGGAGATGGGATCCTCTAAGCAAGCAAAGTATACTTTATAAAAGTCTTCTAGTTATGCCAGTAGATTTTTTTTTTTTCAAAGCACTGATTTACCATGAAAAAATAATCAATGGCTATATTTCTTCATGTAATATTGAATTACAAATAAAAATTTAGTTACATAGTTTAGATTCCCTTATTTTTAAACATCTGAAAGTCATTAAAAGCTGCACAAAAAAGAAACTAATAATAATTTTTACTCATTTAAACAGATATGTATTGTTTTCTATTGATTGATTGTTCTGCTAACACAGATATGGATCTTTTTCTTTTTTGAATATTTGTTTCCATTTCAAATCAATGAAGGAATTGAGTGCAATGCTAAGTTGACAGTATGGCACATTTATCAAATTACTTTCCCCACGATTCACCTTTAAAATCACTGTAATTGAAAAACATAATTAACAAGTGTGAAATATTTTTGAGTAATGTCAAAAATACCTATTTCACAGGAAATGCAATTATGACTCATGAGATGATTATTATTTCATGAATTTAACAGTGAAGATTTATTGGAAAGTCAGTTATTTGAAAAAAAGAGTGATTATAAAGAAATTCAGAAAATTGATTTCTAATTGAAAAAAAATATTAATAACCCTTTCCTAGAATAAGTGCAACAAACTGTGTCTTGAGAAAACTTTTTTCTTTTAATTTCAGCAATGGAAATGACAATGAAGATACTGAAGATATGGATATACCTGATGAGACATTCCCAACTTTGGAAGAAATAAGAAATGTGATACAAATGAAAATGTCAAATAAGCATTGATTTATTTTTTATTTTTCACTTTCGTCAATGCTTAAAATTTTATAACTGTAATACAAACTTTTTGTAATTGCACAATTTTTCATAAATAGAATACTTAAATATACATTGTGGTTGTTCTTTTTACATCCCCCCCAAAATATGACCTAATTTGGTCCTTTACATAAAATTGACAATACACAGTATTGTTTTATACTAGATAAAAAGGTAAACACCATTCATATAATGATACACACTTTTTTTTTTTTTTAAAATAAAAAACAAGCTCCTGGCTTCGTCTGTCACAAAACCCACCAGAAGCAAAAGTGCTGAAGTGATATACAGCAGTGCAGAAAGACACATGTGACAACAAAACAATTTAAATATATCCACAATTTTGTCACATTTAGTGTTTTCTATACAGATATTTATATACAATTGCAAAAATTTAGATGATACACATCACTGAGCCTGCTCACTGTGTGTACTTAACAGTCACATCACACACAAAACAAATTAAAAATAAACAAAACATAAATAAATATAATTAGGTTTAATGTTTGAGGGAAACTTTCAAATTAAGAGTTTAATATAATTTGAAATGTTTCAGCCTCCACAAATAGAAATTTAAAGTTTCTGGTATGAGAGTTACATTGGTAGAAAAATTTCTTTTGGAACACTATATCAGTTGAATTACTGCACACAGTCTTTGCACAACTGGTCTTATTGTTGGAAGTTCAGCATAGTTTGTTTTAAATGCCACATTATTGGAAGAATTACGTCAATGCAGGAAAATTTCAAAAGGGTTATTTTACTATAAAACATCCTCACCAGATTATCATTATATTTAAAAGAAATTCAAGTTGCAAAAGAGCTTAATCATCTCTAGTGCTTTAAAATATCTACAATACAGTGATCTCTCTAGAATTTTTTTTTTTAGCCAGGTGGCATCATGAAGGTACAACGTGTCATTCTATCGAATTAAAGCATTCAAAATGATATTCTGATTTTTCTGCTAGGCAGTCAGTAAAACTTGGGCAATGCACCTGGTCAGAAAGGCCTGGAGACAACTCTGCAATAATAGAATTAACCAGTTTATAAAAATTATTTATTTATTTTTTTTTTGGGGGGGGGGGTGTAATTTTAGTTGCATTAAAAATCCTCAAGTTTACCCCAAAATCTGTGTGTTCCAATTTGAAATTCTTTTGCGACAACAACAAATGCTATAGTGAGGCCTTATATGCACTCAAACCAGAAACATATTTAGCTCTAAAATAATAAAATAAAAGCTAACATTTGTAAAATGTGAACACATAACATGATTTTCTTCCAGAAAATCAAGTAGTGAATTCCATTTACAATCAGAAAAAATAAAACACCTTCTAAACAACAGATTAAATGTGTTTAATGTTAAAAAAGAAAAATTAGAATTTATTTTAAATTTGTCATAATGTAAATTACATGGAAAAAATAATTTAGCGAAACACATGTGATATGTGTGTGCTGTTAACATCTTCATTCATCTCTAACAACTGCTAATCAACGAATTCACAACTTGGTAATTTTACTTTCTCTCATTTTATGCAGTTCTAAATTACTTTTTTCCCCCTCCATTTTGTACATTTTATTATATTTTTTTATTTGAGACTAGAATAATGTTACCTTACTTGGCTTATATTAACATGCCAGTAGGAACTGTAACAACATATAATTTACGCCACCAACTTATAATTAAAGTTCTTATGTACATTAATTTACTAATTAATACTAAAACATAATCTTAAGTTATTGTTTAGTTTCATTTTGCATAGTTTAAATTAATAATTTTGATCACATTTAAAGTTCTAAGAAAATTTGTTTAATGTAAAAGTGCAACACCAAGGTATGTATATTACAAAAGCACATATTTCACTAAATATGTAAGAAATATTTTTGTCATACACCAGATAACATAGAAGGATAATTACACCCTGGAATCATTTTTTTTTTTTTTTTTTTAAATCTTACTACATCTATTTTCACAAAGCTTGAAATAAAATCAAATGTCATCAATGTGGCGCAGATTTTTTTATGTTTAATAAAATATCTAATATTTTTTACACAATAGTAATAACTACTGATATATTTTCAAATATATTTCTTTAAAATTCATATGAAACATTAAACAATTAAAATATTCAGTTCTTTAAAAAATATCTAGAAATAAATAACTTTTGTCTTTAATATAATCGCTATTTCATTGTAATTCTCAACCTTTGGGAAACATGTTTAAAATTGCAGCACAAATTTTCTGTGGATTTGTTTCTTGTGGATATAAATCCATAACAGCCTGTACTTGTTCCTTTGGAAATATTGATGCTAAATGGAAATACAACCTGTATCGGGCACTGTCCGAAAAGTCGGGTGAAGCTGCACGTCCCTGATTCTGCGACATTAAACCTGCTGCTTGCAAGCCTGGAGGCGGCACACTTGATGGCCTCACAGGCTGGTTCAACACCTGTGAGGAGCCTCTTGCTATACCAGATGGAGACTGTTCTTGCCACGAAGACCCCATCATCTGTATTCCAGCAGATGACATGGGCCGTGGCGGATCTAATCCATGGCTTTGTGACAACCAGTGTCGTTGCATGTCTGGAAAATTCCCTAACGGCAAATGATGACCCTGCACTTGACCCTCTGGATATAAATTCAGTCTAGTGTCAGAAGTACTATTTAAATGCTGCATCCGGGCAGATGGTGGCCACTGGTTATAAGAATCTGGTGCACTAGCAATACGAGTGACAGTTTGATGCTCAGCAGTTACATTTTCCCAAACACGCGAAGACATTTGTAAACTACTAGCAACTCTACTATCACTTCCCATTCTACTAAGAGGTTGGTGTGGCACATGTCCAATTGTATTAAAACTAGATTGTAATAAATGTATATTTTCTTGACTACTAGCTCTTTGTATGAGATCTGATTGATCTGATGATGCTTTCATAATGTTATAGGATTCCTGTGCTGGGGACAGAATTTGAGACCTATCAACATACCCACCAAGTTGTAGCAAACGAGGATCATATGCAGGATTCAGAGTCAGCTGACGCTGTAATTTTCTGTGCAGATTAGCAGGCTCTGAAACCTGATGACTGTGTGTCTGAGATGGTTGTTTTGAGAAATTCTTAATGGATTTGTTGCTATGATTATCAGGATCTGATAAGCGTTTAGCAACAAACAGATGACCCCCACCATCAGGTTCAAGAAAAATCTCTGCACATGATCCAGGAATGTTAGGTGGGAGTGTTGTAGGAATCGTTGCCCAGTTTCCACCCATGTTAGAAGAATGAGTCATTTGAGATGTTTCGGAAGTCAATGATATCTGTGGCATAGTTGATGACCAAGATGGTCCATAACCAGTAGGAGAAATGTAGCACGGTAATCCTGACTTTTGGAGAGGTTTATCATCACTTTTCACTGCTGAGCCACCATCACTCTTTGTTCTTTCCACAACATTAGTTTTTTCAGATGAACTTTCTGAAAGCACTGAAGATGGCACTAATGACTTTGTTCTTGACAATGGCTGTTTTTTAGACTTGGCACTACCTGATAATTGTACAGATGAGGATGGCTTTAGCTTGTCACCTAAAAAAGGAAAAAATAGTAACACTCATGAATTTTAATATAGTTTATTTTCAGCAAAATCTACTCACTTCAAACTAGATGCACTCAAAATGTTTGTCTAGTTAAATAAATGAAAGAAGTGTTTAAGGAGAATCAATTAACTTCTTATGAAGTTCCAAGTTACAGAGACAATCGTCACAACTTGAAAAGTATTTAACTGTGTTCCTAATAATACTGATAAGCCATAATATTTATCCAGATTGATAAAAATGCCAAATTAATAATTTTCTTTTTCTCTAAAGTGATTTTTTAATCTTTATGGAAAACTTAGAAGTTCATACAGTTTAGTAAAATAAAAAGTTCTACATTGAACTGTCCCATCGACCCCCCCATCATGCTGCACAGCTATACTCCTTATTTGCAGTGCATAAAAAGCCTACCCTTAGATTTTTAGAAAAAAGTGAAAAACAATTAATGACAACACATCCTGTGCAAGAAAAACTATTGGAAACATTAATATCGGCTATGGGGGTTCCGGTTTTGTGGCTGCCAGCATAATCAAATCTGACACTTTGATTTCTTCTTATGAAGATGTCTGAAAGAATTGGTCTATTGAGACCTAGTTAACTACAAATTGTGACTTAATTCCTTCCCTTCATGCTGATTTACTTCTGTCGACATAGGTTGATGAAATGTGAGCAGTCAGCTAATGCAAGATGCATGCATGCCTTCATATCACAGTGGATTTCTAACATCCTTTTATGCAGAAATCTATGTTTTCGCTTACATGGGATTTAAAGATGTTTGCTAATATCCCGTTAATGCACCCAGCCCTCAAACACAATGAAAAGTCATAAAAATTTTGGAAGGGTCACTTTTTTATAAAAGGGAAAAATAAGTAATGTGTTCGGGAGGTATGTCAATTGCCAGCCATTTCAAAATTTCTATTTTCATGTAAATTGAGAAAATATGGAAAAATTATGTAATTAAAAGGAAGAAGACATCAGTTCATTGGCAATGACTATAGCCTGAGAATGAAAGACAGAGCCCCACTGTTTTTAAGAGTGGGTTGCATCCACTATAACAAATATCTATCCACATATTTACATTGTTAATCTTCATCACCTGTACAAAACCCGAGGAAAGATTTGTTTTCATCAATCAACAATAAGACTTTCCATTTAAATTAACAGTCTGCTTTCAAAGGAGCTGAAAGTTGAGAGATAAATACAGTTAATGTTGAGTTTCATGTGCAGAACAGGATTATTTGAGGTGGGAGACACTCTCTGGATTTTTCAAAATTCTAATTTGTTTAAGAAGTGGTGGTGGGTGTTTAATTGGGAGGCGTGAGTTAACGGTACAAGAGGGTATACACCAGATATGTTGCTACTACTTTTCACAAAGGTATAGTTCTTTGGACATTTTTTATGTACTCCAAATGAAATTCTCAAACTAAAAATGTATGATGTAATAAGTTGTACTGACCCCCAAATTTTGTCCTGTGACCATAGAATCACTGCGTATATACAGATTATATACTTTGATAGTCAGCTTGAAAATTACTAACCTGGAGAAGATTCTCTACTTTTCAAGCCTCTTGACTTTACTTCCTGCAGAGGAATTTTGGCTTGTTCAGCAAGTCTCTCAGTCACTGACTTTTGGGGCTGATTTCCTCGCTCAGGATGGTGGTATTTGCACTTGTTTCCATATGTGCATTTTTTACCATAAGGGCATGGTGGAGGCAATGGATCGGCTGCTCGAGGAATTGCTTGAGACTTGCGCAAAAAATTATCTAGTGAGGGTCCATGCCTACCCAACGGATCATCTGGTGGCATAAATCTAAAAAAAAGGAGAATTAAAATCTTTATGGAGGAAAAATATCGATGCATCTTAAATTGAACATTAAACATTTTATAATGAATATCATTTTGGAAAATAGCATATTTAAGAAATAAAATTCTTAAAAACTGGTTTAAGGTACTAAAATTCATTTTCAGTTTGATGAACTAAAGTTGTTTTTCACAGAAAATGTATTCAATATCCTTTGTAAGATTATCAACTAAAATCATAGATTAAAAATTTAATTAAAATAGCAATTCTTCAGCTCATAAATGAGAACTTTAATTTCAATTTTCATCATTTTTGTTTTTGTCACAGGAATTATTTCTTTTTACTTACAATGACTTTATTGCTTACGACAAGTATGGTGTTATGACGTTAAATTTTAAATTCAAAAAGAGTGCCATGAATTATTCACAACTCAATCAATTACAATTAAATCTAGCTCATTGTTGTATAACAATTTAGTAGTGTCAAATTTTACACTTTGTATTGAATAAGTACAATGATCAGGGTTCCTACAGATCTAAAAAGTCTGAAAGAATCAGAAGAATTGCAAAAAAAGTCAGGGAAAACACATTTGTAGGCTAACATGGGAGAACTATAATATGCTTTATGTATAGTAAAAACCATTGAATAAACTGGAGTGAGAAACAGATACACTAATTATAAAGTATAGTGTCATGTTCAACCACTTGTTGTTGTTGTTGCTTATCTCCGTGTCCCAGCTACTGCTAGACGAGATCTACGAGTTTATTCACCCTCAAAAAATCATAGACCAGAATAGGAAAGTCCAATAGGTTGTAGCCCCACCCCTGAATACACGTTAGAACCCCTTAGAAAGTCCTCTTACCAAGGCATCCCCTATTCTTGGCAGATTGCCCTAGCGCAGTGTTGCCATAATCGCACAAACAAAGCATCTCTACAAAAATATTTTTTCCCCTTTTTTCTTTTCTTTAAATACACCTGGGAGAAAAATTTCCCCAGTGCTACAGAATTTCCTCCCAAATCTCGTTTGTGCAATTTCATGGGCATTTTCCATATAGACCATAGTATAATTTTGAAAAATTTTAATGTACAAAATAATGAGGAAAAGCATCTAAAATGGAACAAAATGCCAAATTAAAAAGTAAAGAAAATAAAATCTCTTGAGATCAGCATAAATTTGGTAAGGAGAAAAGTACTCGTCATGTGAATCTGTCTGTTAGAATCTTGAAAAGTAAAATTATAAAAAATAATATAGGCACACTTGAGATCTACATTATAAATATGCTTATTATTTTTAACTTCAATAGTTTCAGTATAAAAAAAAAAAAAATTAATGTTTCATTATATACTCTTGGCTTTAGAAATCACTTTCAGGTATCAAGTTTTGATGAGTACGAATTAGTAACATTTACAACAATGCATGGTATATCTGGGAGACTTTTTGTACTGACCTGTCATTGACAAAAGAATACATTAAAAGTCTGTCTTCAATTATCTTTTTGAATTCAGGATTTTCATTGGCTAAATCTCTATAATTATCATTAGACACAACAATTCCATCACTGTCAACTGCAAGCCGTAGTATGTATCGATCATCGTAGCAAACCAAGCGCCGTCCACCCACATGCCTAGAAGGTGTGAATACCAACATCCTCTCCTTTTCTAACTGAGCTAATATTTCTTGATCTGGAGTGAAAAAAAAAAAAAAAAAGAAAATGTGGATGATAATAAATGATTATCTGTAACAGAATAACATCAGTACAATTAGAAATAACACACTACTATAAAAACTGTACTTCTGACTTTTAGATATGTGTGATATGTGTACTTGAAATGCACACAAAAAATTTAATTGCATGTGTGAATAAATAAATATTTATTTATTTACATATAAAATGCAAAAGAATATAAGAGATATAAAGAGCAATTTGTAAAAATGTTTTTACCATATTTATCTGTTTTCTTAAGAGCATAGCCGTCGAGGAAGGAAAAGGAATCACATTGCTATCAGATGATTTAAGGATTTTATCAACAAATTTGGGAATGTTTTAAATATATGTTACTGGCAATGTATGAATAGCCAGCATTATGTAGAATGCAAAGGCATTTTATAGAATGCCTGATGTTTTCAGGCAAAATACAGGAATTATTATAGGCATCAGAAGAAGCTAATAATCTGTTACATAGTAATATGAATATAACATTAAGAATCTTAAGTTTAAAAAGTGTTTGCATAACTTCATTCAGATGGATAATAAGTCTGCAACTGAGGATCTTTGATGCAGCAAAATAAACTTAAGGTCATATCATGATAAATAAAATCTCAGGCTCTGGTTCTACTCTACATATTAATTCTATCAACAACTTCAGCTCAAAACAACTCTTCTGTCACAGCTCCAATTACCGTATTTACTCGAGTATAAGTCGAGAAATTTTGAACAAAAAAGAGGCTTTAAAGTTGGGGGTTGACTTATACGCGGGCCCTTAATTTTTAATTATTTTTTTTTTAAATCAGAAGTCATAAATGCCCTTTATAAGACAAATGTTCTCTTCCTGCATTCCATAACACAATGCTGCCTTTTTAGGTTGATTTTCATACCAGGAAGAATGTGGCGATACAAAGATTGAAAACGAGTATCATGTTGTTGTTCTTGTTGGATTACGGCCAATTAGTTACACGTGGACTCTAGGCCGAAGGGTAGGGTGCCCCCGTGGAGGTCTTTCTAACCCTAACCCAATACGTGTACATGATGAGCCGGTGACCACGAAGGAATTTTTTTAATTGTTTGATGAGTCCGATATTGAATCGGATCTTGAATCAGTTTAACTTTGTATATTAGTACTTTGCCATATCATACTATCAGTAGAGTCATATTATTATTATTATTCATTATTATCAGTTTAATTTTGTATACTACTTTTGTATTGTTATTATCTTTATTAATGTATATTTAGTACTTTCTTTTTTATAGGTGATTTTGAATAAATGTATTTAAAAAAATTAAAGTTTCTTGATCAGGAAAGTGGTGGATCGACTTATACGCAGGACTTTTTAAAAAAATCAAATTTTTTTTATCAAGAAAGTGGGGGGTCGACTTATACGCGGGATCGACGTATACGTGGGTAAATACGGTAATTTACAATTTAACATCATGTACACGTAATTCAAATTTAATGCAAACTTTAATCCACAATATATCCTTTAAATACTTATTACTGTTGAGACTGTTTACCTTTAATGGGTGCATCAGGTCGAGAATTTTCTTTTCTCCATCTAGGAACAAATACTGTAATGTTCTGATGGCCTCTTGCTCTAAACCAGTCTACACATATTTTAATGCCCCTGCATGAAAAACATTCTTTGTTTCCATGGCTGAAAGATTAAGAAAAACTTCAAATTAATTTTTAAAAAAGTTCTTTGGAAAAAAAAATTAAATGCAACTAATATTTGTTGGGAGTAAGAGATAACAGAAGTCAATAAAAAATTAATAATGTCAAGAGGGGGTGGGGGGAGAAGAAGATCTTGGTGATAGAATTCAGAAAAATTCAGGTCCTCCCCACTTTCATTCCATTCTTAACTCAATTCCTTAATCATTTATTAACTGATTTATAAATCCATTATATAATTTCTGTACTTAATAGTTTCTTTTAAATGCTTAAAAAATTAATAATAATAATAAAATCTTAAGAGTTTTTATATGCATAACAGTGAATTTTTCATAATAATTCATACAATATTTTCAAAAGCTCACTGAAGAGGTTAAGAATTTAGTTTCCTTATATTAAACCTGATAGACACTATAATTTACCTGCACCAATAAATGTAAGAGATGATGGTGTTGTATAGTATTTAAAGAAATCGAATATTATGTAATTAAAAAAATTGTTTTAATTAGAAAATAATGCAGCTAAAAAGAGAAGTTTGTTTTTTAATGTTTAGAAAAAATATTATCAAAATCCATAGGGATTTTAGTGCATTTGAAATTATGTGTACTATTAAGTGACTATTGATACACTAAAGATTTAGGCATTTTATTCTGCAAACTAAAATTATAAACAACTTTTTCCTTATTTTTTACATTGACAAAATTATTATACTAAAATCATTTAATTTTAAACAGTTGCTTGACATGCAAGGGCAGATCCTGAGGTCTGTCACAAGAGATGTGTCCCCCCCTGTTGAGCAAAATATATTTACACTTGATAATACAGGCTTTTAATAATATTATAATGAGTTTTACACTAGATAAAATGAGATAGATATATTCAAGATTCCCCTGCTCCCGGAGTAAAAGTTTCTAGATTTGGTCTTGTTTTTAAAATGTACTAGCTGGAACCTGTTGAATTCGACGGTCACTTTATTGACCGTAATGTTTAAGGAAAAAAAAAAAAAAAACATGAAAAACCAAAGTGCAACTTTGGCATGACATGACGTGTGACAGAAAGTAAGAGATCGGAGTTTCCTCCCTAAACGAAATTCTCTCACAGCTCAAAAATGTACTAAATTATTTAAAAACTCTAAAAACCAAACAGGAAAAATTACTTCATTTCATAAATTTTTTAAGCAATGGTGAATTAACTGTCACCCCCCCCCCCCGGAAGCAACTTAGGTTGTTTACCGGCTGTTCTTTTCTTTGAACCTCCCCCCTCCTTCCATTTGTTAGTAAACAAACTTTTCCCTCCCCACAATTTTCTTAACTTCCATGTAATCACCATCATCTGTAATTGAATGGGAGATGTGGGACAAGTTCCCAGGCGCTCCCTATGCAACACGTTCTTATCCGTGACAGAAAGTGAACAAAAACTTTCGTGCCTGTTCTTACTTTAGCAACTGTACAATGGTGGTGAAATGATTGAAATCTTTAAAATTTGTTTTTAACTATCTTTATTGAGAAAAAAAAAAAGAAGAGTACATATTAAATGACGAATGAGCTCGATTACAGTCACAAATTCTAATTGAGTATTTCGTTGATGACCATATTTTGGGTAAAGCCATAGACCACGGACCGTCCAGGTGAATTATCATGAGTGATTTTGACTGCCGCAGTATTCTTTGATCTAACCATTGAAAGAGCAACATACAACATTTCATGAGAAAATACGGATTTAGGAAAATAAATGCCAACTATATGAAGTGAAAATAGTAAAAAATGTCGGAATTCTGCAAGAGACAAAAAATCTAACCCCCCAAATGGCGATCGTGCGCTCCGTACTTTATGTATCTTTTCTCACGCTACTCTGGATGGTAAAGATTCAATATCAGACAGAAAATAGAAAAATTAAAGAGATAAAGCGCCAAAATAAAGAAGGAGTTTATCAATGTGGTTAACAAACCACAATGTATTTTCTATGTAGAAAAATATGAAGAAAAAAAAGTTCTAAAAAACTTTTATATTTTAAATATGCACTAATGTGCTTTATATTAAAAAGCATATCATAATACATGCGCCGTCCCTATTTTTCTTCCTTATTCCATAAAACACTTCTTTGGAATCGAAATCTATATTAAAATCGCCGCTTACTAAAACTGTTTTACGATATTCGCCAAGCACATTCTAGCTATACTTCACCTTTATAAATATTGTTTTGAATGTACAGCATAATCCATGAGTGTGCCATGTTTGTCTTCTTTGTTCCATAAAATACTTTTTCAGAATTGAAATCTATATTAAAATCGCCAATCAAAGCCACTTGGTTAGCCAGACGTGAAGCTCTCGTTTTTTAACTCCAGCAAGCTTGGTACTCATTTTATCGACCTACTCAAGTTATGACAAACTGAGTCAACCTCGCAATGCCTGGGAATCGAACACAGGACATGTGGCACAGCAACAGAATGCGCTAAACTTTATATCACTGGGATTATATTCTAAATATACTTCATCTTTATAAATACTGTTTGGAAAGTGTACAATAATCCATGAGTAAACCGTATTTGCTTTCCCTGTTCCATAAAACAATTTCTTGGACTTGAAATATATATTAAAATCGCTTAGCAAAACTATTTTAGAATCTTCGCTAAGCATATTCTAACTATACTTCTCCTTTGTTGTAGGTAAATAAATTGTAGTGTTTGTCAGTTTCTGGCCAAGTCTGGTTTAGGGGATTATGACCCCCCTAACTCCCCCCCCCCCCCCGGCTATGCCCCTGTTCTGTATAGACCGTAATGTATGAGAAATACAATTTTGCAGCCCAGTAAAAGAACTAAGTCCTACACACACCAAAATCAATACCAGTCATGCGACGGTAGTCTTTAATATATCAACCAACCGTTTAGGAGCTAGCACACTCGAAACGCTTTAATTAGCAAGAAAAGTTAGAATTCGAAGAAAGGTGTGACGTGTCTGCAAGGGACAATGAACCATTCAATTGGCCAGAAATGTTATAGCCAATCAAACAATAGCGTGTAGTGCAGGTAATCTTTAACCTGTGCTATTCCACCGGGAATGGAAAATGCAATCGTTCAAGGACGAGAGATATGTCCGTTTTTGTTCACCATGAAATGTACCCTACTTTTTGTTAAGTTCTTAGTAGCAGAAAAATGCCATAGATTCTACCCGACTAAGAATTTAATACCCTTTTACAGATATCCCAGGGTAGCAAGCGGGAATGCAATTAGGCGGGGCACAGTTTGATGAATTGGATTGAAGCGCTTGTGGCCTTTTTTTTCTGGTCAAGAATGAGGATGAAAAAATTTGCAGGTTTCTTTTAAAAATTGTCTTTGCTACCTTCATTGTGGAAGTGTGGGTGTCACGGGCTTTCATGCAATGTGGAAAAGATGAGCTTATCTTTGAAGCACTGGGGGTATGGGACAAAAGGAGTACGGGGAGGCATACACCACAAGACTTGGGCTATTTTGAAAGGGAATTGAAGAGCTAAAAATTAGTAAGCATCACTACAATAATAAATTCCTGGTTTCACTGCGGTCAAAAGTCTAAAAGCCCTTTTTCTAGTGCACTATGGTTCCCCTCTCCCCATTGCCATGTTAGCCTAGCCACTGACAATTCCCCTGTATTTCGGAACATATGCTTGATAATCTCTTTGTGTATTTATCGAATGCAGTATAGACAGTCTTTGAGAATGTAGACATCAAAAAACTTCATCTCCGCCATTTCCAGAATTTTCGAAGTTCAGTTTTTAGGTTCACTATAACCAAAGTCATGTTCACTAAAACCGAAAAATGCTATGCACATTTCTAGTGTAAGTGAATTGGGACTAACGATTTGCGTTCACTATAGCCGAAAGTTCACTATAACCGGAGTTGACTGTATATGTCAATCTTCTAACTAACCGACCCACCGACAAACTTACATTAATCCGCCACTGATTTTAATAATTAAGTGTCTTCAAACTCTTTAACTGGTGCGTTTATCGCTAATTTGTTCCCTTTCGTTTCTATCTAGTTCTTTTGGGAGCGTTGAAACTTGTGCATAACTCCTCAAACCCATGACTGTAAAACTCGGCTAAGTGCGACGATTTTTTAGGTTGGCGAAAATGATTGGTATTGTGCTCAATTGATGATCATCAAATTGATGCTTTCAGAAGAACTGCAAAAAACAGCTATTTATATCATTTCGGAAAAACGCATCACCTGAAATCTTAAACTCCTCTTATCCAAGCGATCGTATTAGCAATTTTAAAAATTATGAACTTCAAGAAATACATTCCGACTTACTTCTTTTTTGTGTTTTTTAATTTGACGTGAAAATGACGTAATACCTTATGAAATATCGTACTTATGTGTGAAGACAGGCTTTTATTCTGGTTACTGATTGATCGAGGAGAGTTTTATGGTCAAACTGCATCAGAAACGACTTCAAGAATCTGTCCCGAGCTGCCTTAGCATTTAAATATTATATATAGATAGATAATTGACACCAAACATACATTTATGTGCTAAAACAAAATAAATCACTTCAGCAATGAGTTATACTGTTGCTTAAATCTTCGATTTTGAAATGGGGAAGGGGGGGGGGGGTGATAATTCGTTCACGTCGGATAGAAATGCATACCTATTGCACTCACGTAAAATGTTTGTTTATTTAAGTGTGGAAATACGGCATACACTTAAATCAAACAATCAATCGGGATCTAGGCCGAGGGGAGGTTGCGTTCCGTAGGGATTTTTTAAGGGGTCCTAAACTGTATTTACGTGAAGTTTCGGAGAAAACCACGGAAACTCCGAACGGCTAGGTCGACGGACACGACCTGGGTTTGAACCAAGCACTCCGTCTCCCAGTTGAGAGGGCAAATGCGCTCGGCCACTGATAGGACATTTGAATAAAAATAGATCGTGACGTAAGACTTATTACCTCTTATTATTTACTAGTCTATCGTGACCTTGTGATATCCGGTCTACTACATGTATGAAAATCATTCAACTCATTATAAGCACAATGTGTGCTATTAGAATAAATAGCAAACACCCCAACACTAAAAGTAGGTGAAAATGATTCACTCGGAGCAAGGAATGCCAAGCTGTAAAAGACATCAATTGGCAGTCACAAAATCAAAAACTTATTAAAAAAAAAAGTACTGGGTAATTTCCGGTCAATCAGTTTCATTCATAAGAATGCCGGGTATCCGAAAAAGAAAATCTCTAACACAAAAAATTACCCGAGAGGCAGAAAAAAAAAATTAGGGGAGGAGCCCGCATAACAAAGTTGATGTTCTTCAACAAGCAGGGGGATAGTGATGCACGATCCATTTTTCCGTGCACTTGTATGACTGCACTTTATACATGCTTGTTGAAACAAAAGGAAAGGTGGTTGAAGAGGAGAGAGGGACGAGGACGCAAATTGCTCTAGGAGAGGCCTCAGCTAATTGGCTGAATGATGAACCGGGGGGAAAAAAAAATCGCGGGCATTTACCAAAATCGAATGTGTACTATTATCTCGAGATGACACTATTATGCATAAGAGCATTTTCTTAATAGTTGAAGAAAAGAAAACTACAATTAAAAAATTAATAACAGTTCGAATTCGAAAAAAAAAAAAAAAACATTATACACAAGCATTCTGACTCATTTTGAAAGGTCCGTACTCAGAGCTGGGCTTTATTCTTCTACAGAGCCATCTCATAAATAAGGTGAAAAAAATGACACCCATTAGTCACATGTCCATCTCTTTCAACATAAGAAAATGTAATGTTAAAATGCATGGTTTTTAAGCTTTACAAAAAAATAAATAAATAAAATAACGTGCCTTTAATTTCAGAACACTGCTCTGTTTTATGTATTATTTATCTTAAAAGTACAGAAACAAAATAAAAAGATGGTTTCAAAAGTGGAATTAAAAAAAATAAATCTATAAACAGTAAGTAATATACTTCGAGATTTCAAAAACTATTTATATGATGCATACAAATTTGATTCTGATTAAAAAAAAAAAAATTACAATTATGCAGACGGTTTTAAACCAAACATCTTCATTGTACCCTGTGCCTGTATAAAGATAAGACAATCCAATATCTAACACGAATAAATAATACAAACGGCAATTAGAGACGTGAGATTCCCCCCCCCCCCCTCCAACAAAATATCAAAATCGCTTTACTTCTTTTAGGAATAACTCTTTATTTTCGCAATTTGGCGATATTTTGCCAAAAGCCTCAAATCTTGAGATAAGTTTTCAAGAATCTGGGCATAGCCGATATAGTAATTGACCACAGACTTTAAATGACTTGAAGGTATCCACCGAATTTAATCCATTGCACAAGGTTGAAAATAAATTCTAAAAGGTTAAAAATAAATTCCAAAAAATACGTTAAGCTCTGAAATTAATATTTTTGGGGGATTGAGCGGAAAAGGCAAAATTCATAAAGAGGACACAACAACAAAAATGCTATGACTCTATTTTTCACAACTAACAACTTAATAAAAAATCGATTCAACCGACGATTCAAGATATGCATGCATCTGCTAAGTTTTTATCAATCGACGTACATTAGTAAGTTAAGAAAGTATAATTTTATTAAATTAATGGAAATGGTATTAATTTAAAATAACAAAACTAAGAAGTAAATTTCAACTAAAAATTTTAATTTAAAAAGTAAAAATTTTCTGGACATCAAATTCTCAGAAACGCTAAACATCACTTTCCAATGACATCTTTAATATCATTTCATTAATGTCGAGAGCGTTCAAAAACTATCCACCACCCTTCCCGACCCTATAAGGGTAGGAATTCTTTTTTTAAAGAGAGAACGAAAAAAAATAAAATAATAGGAGCAAAAAGTCAAGAGCAAAGAAAAAGAATTGTTTTTAACTATAAACTTTTAGAGTTCTCACGATTGGAAAAGAAATTTCTTAAGTGGAAAAAAAAAAAGTAAAAAATCCACCTAGGTACCCCAGGGTTTCTGTCACGATTCATGTTTATCATCACGACCTCAAACTTTACCGGATCCGTCGAAGCGGCGACGATGCCTCAAACAGTTCCGGTTCTCCAGACTCAAATGCTTTAAAAACGAAAAATAACAACATGAAGCGCAAAGGTAAGAAAAAAGGCTATAATCTTTCTTCTCCCACCATCCGGTCTGCTTGAGTTCAAGCAGAGGACCTCTGGGCCAAGAGGTTGGCATGGAATGAGCTCCAACAGAACTGCGGGCTCCGGGAGGGGAATAAAATGGACGTATACTCGAACAGGTTCTGGTTTATTTATTTTTTAGTCATAGAACTTCTTAGACCATTTTTGTAGCTAATTCAGAAGGAGTAAGTTCAGCGTCAATCTTTTTCAATACATACTGTGTCTTGAGCAGTGTGTAAGCTTACATTCCAACTAATAGGTTTCCAAGGTTTAGACCGACATCCTTTGACGTTTTAGCAAACACAACTCAAAATCAGGCCCAAATTATCGCAGGAGAAAGAGGGGCATATGCCCCCCCAGGTCCCCGATTTTGGGAGGCGTCTAAATTATTACAGTATGTGAATTTAGTTTGAGGGTTTTTTTTTTTGAGTTATGAATTTACAAGTTACAAATAGTCAAAATATTTTTAACGATTTCTGCAAAAAGAAGTGGTCACTAGGATGGCTGCTAGATTTTAAGTGATTATGCGGTAAGTTGACGGACCCACTGAAGTTTTTTTAAGTGCTACCCAGCGAGAACCATTCTCCTATTTATTGGTGCTCCAGCGAGAATGGAGCACCAATAAATAGGAATTTGCCGATTATGATTGTTAATATTATGAAAAAGTCAGGCTTTTAGTTGTATTTTTTAAGTCTTCACTTTTAATAAAGCTTATTTCATAATGTTGATGTTTCATATGTTTATAAACATTTTCATTTATCTATTATTAGTATATTTCATGTTGGATACATTTAATCATGACAAAGATTTATATGCGAACATAGGGAAAAAAAAAAAAAGTAGTTGTCAGACACGGTAACAACATGTATGGGGCCACTATTTAGACTTCTGCCCCAGGTCCCGGTTTGTCATAATCGGGCCTTGCTCACAATAAAATAAATCACGGCCTTGTTTATCGTTCATTTAATATTAATGAATAAATAAACTCTCGCTGTCTTAACTAGATACCAAAATGACCTCTTTATTCAGTGAAACCCGCGAAGCTGACCACTTGTCTAACTTATATGTTGACCAGGTAATTAGGTAGAATTTGCCCCAAAGCATAGCTCAAAACCTTTTATAAGTTGACCTACGTCCAGAATTTCTTCTGTGTCTTTCTTCTAACAACTTTTATACTTCATTGCTTCCCATCTTGCTTTATCTATTTATTGCTTCCCATCCACAATGAATGCACAGTACAGTCAGGCCCTGATTTTCCAGTAGGCCCGGGCTTAAGGCCCCCCAAACAAAATCCCAGTTTTTGTTAATTTTATCTGTAATTGTAAATTATATTTATCGCTAATTGTAACGATTATCGTGACCCTGTAACGATATCTGTATCTGTAACGTTAATTGTAACGATCGTTAATTGTATCAATTAATTTTATTGTTAATTGTAAAATTTTGTTAATTTCATCTTTTTATAATAGCAGATTTTTATATATCCTTTCAAATTTTTTCAAACAATATTTTAAACAAGTTGCCAATCTGATCGATGACTAGATGACATTTATAAACTAGAGGCTGAAAAAATTTGTAAATCCTTAGGCATTTTATGACTTTGAGTTTGAGTGTTTATGGCAATGCTACACTAGGGCGATCTGCCAAGGATGGGGGGTGCTTTGGTAGGAGGGCTTTCTAAGGGGTTCTAACGCGTATTCACGTTGCATCTGGAGAAAACCTACCAAAACTCTAGACCGTTAGATCGACAGCCGCGCGATGGGACCCGAACCCGGGACCTTCACACTTCGGCCGTCTACCATTTTCAGTGACATAACCACTGTGCCATGGTGAGGCTATGTATTTTATGTACAGCTCGATTTGTTTGTTAAATTCATCATGAAAAATAATAGACGACCCCCATTTTGGAAAAAGAAAAGAGCGCAAACTTTCGTCAGCAGGGCGCATTCAGACAGTAATTTACCTTTGGAAATTTCAGGTTGCGTACATCAGTGTTAGGGGGCCCTCATCCCGAGTTGTGCCTATAGTCAAGAATTTTCTAAATTGGACCCTGAGTACAGTATGTACTACCATACTGTTCTCTCAATTAGTGCTCTCCATGACAAAGAAAGAAGCCCTTTAGATGCTTCTTTCAACATTATGTTAATCCAGTGGTGGCCTTCTATTTGAAGAAGCTCAACTGATATTTGAGGGCCCCCGAAATCACAAATGCTGAAAATTCATGAATGAATAAACGCAAGCTTGTAAAGAGATCATTTCAAAGTGATCTAAAATCCCACTAATATCATTTTAATGGTCGTGGTAACCGCCGGTTCGCGTCTAAATCGCACTGAATGTGCACGCTAAACATGTGGAGTGGAGCTGTGTATCCCGCAATGAATGCACAGTACAATTAATGATTTTTTATTTATACAGTCATAGATAAATTAATATAGATTCCTGTACAGGTTAACTTCTATGCTGGAGTTCGGGTTAACATTTACATACATACTAATAAAACAGTTTCCCAGAGCGAATTCGACTGATTTGATTGAAATCCCAAGGAGTAGGAGACGGCTTAGTTATTTCCGAAATTATTTAGCCCATTCAGGGTTACATCTATTACCCTTTTTACGATATCCATGCTGTTCCACACCTTTTGTTTCTCACTGTCCTATTCACTGCAGTTAAAACAATGACATATATTCCATAAATAAAAGACAACACGGACCGAAGCACTCTTCGGCACTCAGCAACGCAAACGCTCCTAGCAAGTATCTCCGGACAGGACCGAAATGAAAGAGGGTAGGAAGGAGGAGAGGGAGGGTATAGAAGAGAGAAAAGAGCAGCTTACCTGTTGGGAACATCCGTTTCAACATCCGCCTATTCCTACCTGCATTCTCCCTCCCTCCCCCCATTACGAGTGCCCAAGAACTCCCCCAACTTTCCGGCAAGCTACCCAAGCAAGAGTCGGTTTACGAACTGGACAAGAATAAAATTGCTTGGCATGGTTTTATCTTTATCTTTTCTTTTTAATCCGAATGCAATTGGGGTATTACAGCAAACTGCTAACGATGGAGTCACTCGGGTATTTGCAGCACGATAGTTTCTGCATCCAAGAAATACTTCGGGCGCAAGACACCTACGTGTTAAGATTCAAAGTACAGGGTGTCTACCAAATTTCTGAAAGTCAATTTCCTGACTTTTGGGAGGTCCCGGGAAAAAAATTCCTGGCCAATGAATTTTACTTAGGGAAATTGCACAATGCCCCTCCCTTGTCTTTATGTTTGCATATTTTGTACAACTTCTTGAAATCACTTTTAACTGAAGTATACAGCATTAAGCTTTCATCCATTGAGAAACTGAAGTAGTCGCACTTTCTGATAGAATTAACTAACTGTTCTTGGAAATACGGTCCTAAGATATAAGTTACCAAGTAAGCTAATTTGTCTTTTACCCTCCCGTCACGATGGATGAGCCCCCCCATTTTTTCCTCCTAACACATCGCTTGATGCTTTCGCGGTCCGAAAAATACGTAGCAGTTGCTTTAGGTTTCCAGTCTGACAATTAGAGAGAAAAGGTTAAAAAAAAAAAAGACACGAAAAAAAAAAATTAATTCTTTTGGTGAATTTTCCGGACCCATTATCCAATTTCCCGGACCCATTTCCAATTTCCAGACTTTCAGGATTTTCCGGAGCGGTAGACACCCTGAAGTAGTATAATGTGCATGCGCATTATTTGAAAATACAGAGGAAAATCATTTTCTAATTTTGTTACAAGCACATGACTTTAAAAGGCGTGATAAATAAAAATTTGGAATCCGTTGTTCTGCAGTAACATGTCAGACACTGAATTTTGACACGTTAGATTTAATATTGATTTTACCTGAACAAATAGTTGGCGATCTCTATATGGAGAAAATTTTGCTTTTCGACGGAAAATAATTTTGTCCCAAATTTACGTGGGCATGCACGTAAATTTGTCTCGAATAAATGTAGTTTCTCTGCTATTGACACCTACTAAACAAGAAAAAAAAAAAAAAAAAAAAAAAAAAAAAAAAAAGGAACAGTGCATATTATATTTTCCCCGGGAAAAGAAGTGGCACAGATTTTTAAAAATTTGGGCTTCGGAAGAACACTCACAGATTAAATATTTTATTATGAAAGAGTACCTGCGCCTTTGAATTTTAACACTTAACTTTGAATTTAAATTTTATTTGATTAAAAAAAATGCTGCCATTGACTACTTCTCCCCAGCGGTTGCTATTAATTAGACGGATTTATCTTAACAAATACCCGGACCTCCGCTTTCCTTCTCACAAGCATGTTATCTTTATCTCTGAACTGTCATAACTCTTTTCATCATCTTTTGTGATGTAACGATTGATATCTCAGCATTTAATTCTTTCTTTTATCTTCTCATGGTGGTTATTTTCAGCTGGCCACCGTGATCCTTGCCTATTTTCGTTATCTCAATTGAGGATTTACAGACTTGTTTGGTGTCTTTCTATTTACTCTGTGACTTATCACACCACAAGGAAAGCCGAACTGACGCCATTTTGTTTCTCTTGTGCAACAGAAGAATTAAGAGCCAATTTCTTGATTTCAAAGCACGAGATACATTCCCAGGGAAAATAGGCGTTTACTAAGCACAGGTATATAACATTAAAAATAATAATAATAATAAATGGCCTACCGGCAAACCATTGGCATAACAAATGCTAAAAGCGCAGTGGGAAAGAATAAAAAACTCTGAAAAATGTACTAGTTCCTCTTGAATGAAAATAAATTTTTGTGATGATTAGGAAGCAAAAATATCTAAGTACCTTTGTCGCAAATTAAGAACACAGTGGTTAAAAAAAATCATTAGTTTTAACATTATTCTTCCATAAATATAATACTTCATCTATACAAAAACTGCCTAAAAATTTTCCTCTTTTAAAAATTAGGGAGGTCTTTATAATGCCTCGTAATAAACGATTGCTTTTTTTTTTTTTTGGATTATGTCCAACAGGGGCCCCGGGCATTGATGAATTTGGGGAGCACCTATTCATGAAATTTGTTTTATTTTTCTTAAAACTTTGATATAAAATAGAATATTCCAGAAGAACATTTGAAATGGGGAGCCCCTTTCAAAACGGGGGCCCTGGGCAAAGTCCCGATTTGCCCATGCGATAATACGGCCCTGCCAATCTGTCTAAATCTAGCTGACCTTACTAAATGACCCACCTGATTAAAAGATAGTATTTTTCATGCACATATTGTGTTGCATCTTTTTATGCCGATAAAATGGCATTTTAGCTGTAGTATTTTTCCACTGAGTGGTTTTCCTTCTCATTTCTTCAATTCTTCCTATTTGAATATCTACTGACAACGAATAAGTTTTTCGTCGTGTTTGTTTTTCAGCGCAAGTCCCCGCCCGCTTAGATTTGAAAAAAAAAAAAAAAAGCCATGAAGATACATAAGTAAAAGATACTTCAATTATAGATATATATTAATAAAAAATAAATAAAGATCCCTCTTTCCGAACGGATAACACCTGTACGAAGTGATACATAATTACACACGGCCTGCCTTTGCGGACGGCTAGGAAGTAGAACCGGATACTGGCAAGAGTCGATGTCACTATGTCAGGAGAGCGCAAGATGACCTACTTGAGACAGGGAGGAAGAAAAGAATATCCCTTGTCCGCAACTGAATCGTCCCCATCCTCTCAAAGCTCCGTGTCAGCACCTGTCGGCCACTTTCTACCAAACTATTCCATCGAGGTTTCTGGGGATATGCAAACACTATTTCTCTCTCCTCCTTGGTTAGGTGGAAATAGAGCAGTCTTTCGTTTTCTTCGTCCCCCCATCGCAAGTGGTGGATCCAAATCCCCCAAGCCTCCTCAGTGGGGTGGTAATCCAGAAAATTTAAAAAGGAGGGATGATAAATAGGGCGAAGCATTTCATCGTCCAGGCGCGCACACAGGATTTTTGGTTGGGGGGGGGGGGGGGGGGGTCCAACTTTTACGGTTTGAGGGGGTCCAACTTTTAGGGATGTTCCAGATTGACAAAAATCAGTGATGAAAGAGCTCGTTTTCATTAGATGAAATTCATCAAAACTCGTCCCATCCAGTTCTATAAGAATACACTACACAGTAGAATAGGAAGCAAAGTAAGTGTTGTACAGTTTTGAGAACAAGATGCTGTTTTATGTTCGCTTTCAGTTCGTTTTTGAAAAGTTGTGGAAAATGAGAAAAAAATTTCTTTTTTATTTATTAGAACTGAAACTATTGCTACCTTTTTTTGGAATTATTTTATTTACTATAGCTATAGGATAATAATCAATTGAAAAAAAATATCGAAATAAAAGCCGATGGGGGGGGGGGTCCGGACCCCCTGGACCCCCCCCCCCCTTGTGTGCGCCACTGTCATCGTCCGTCACAGGTAGGTCATTCTTTTTTTTTTCCCTCTGTTCATTTTTAATGTTGAACCCTAGCTCTCATCATTGAAAAGACGCAACGGAGAAGGCTATCATTCTTTGACCAGTACTGCTCCTGAGCATCGGTCTTAGAATGCTCCGGTTGGGGCCAAGCAATGTGCTTGCGCAATCGCTAAGAACGAACGGGTTTTATTTGGATTCAATAATGAGTTCAATTCCCTAACAATGTAGCAGATTTTTAGGTTTGTTTGAGGAGAGGGCGATCACCCCCTGAGAAGAGAGCAGGAATTGAGCTTAATATGCTGGGTTGTTAAGGAGTTTAACCAGCTATTTTATCCAGGTTTGAGTTGTTCGCTGTCTTCATTGAAATGGTGCAGCGGTAAAGCTTCCCTTCTACGATCAATGCAGTTTTTTAACACGGATCATACACTCAAAATTATTTTTAAAAAATACAGTTGCATTTTACATAAATTCAGGAAAGTTAAAGTGCCTTAACCTGAAATATACTAGACTCGGATTTACGAAAAATGCTCTAAGAAAGAGTTCAAGGTGCCCCCAAAAAATTCAAAGATACTCAAAAAAGGGTTCCATCATAGAAAAAGTTTCAGAAATCCTAAGTTAGAGCAAACTAGTGCTCCAGAATCAACCCGCAAAATAAACAACACTTTCACAGTGTAAGTCTTCAAATATTGGTAAGATTTTGCAAAAAGGTATCACAAAATATAATAAATTTCATGATTTAAGAAGACAATCTAATGTTTTTTGATATGGCCTCAAAAATCCGAGTAGACAGAATTCAATAGTACATAAAAACTCGGCTGTCGATCGGTGCCTTAAAATCTGCTATACTCGAGTAACTTTACACAGGTCAAGGGGCATTTCTTCAGCCTTCTCGTTAATAACGAAACAGATCTTTCGGTTAGGAAAGGAAAAAGAAAAGCCTGGTCATCGATGCGCTCAAAACAGGAACTTAAGAAAATAGTTAAATGCTTTATAGTATTTTGCACATTTCTCAGAATGTTTTTTATACACTTAGGATTTCCTTTCGGGATGTTATTAACTAAACAAAAAGATACCATTATTTGAAAGATTATGCTTTTAGAGAAAGAAAAGATGTCAGTTTCTTGAGGGGGGGGGCATTGTAAATTACAGAAATCTTTAGCAACAATCACCCCTGACATGAACGTATCAGACCAATGCAATGGATATTTTCTGATATATCGTAGATTGGGCATCGCGACACAGAAGGCTTGAAAGCCAGATACCGAAAAAATTTAGTTTACATTTGACTTCATATTAGTTCGGAATAATAAACAAATAAAATCGGATCTTAGATTTTACAGTAATTCGCAAAAGATTGGGTAGTGGAAGGAATATTAAATAACTAAGCAATTCGTTCTTATTGTCCGTAATTTAATTTTGTAAGGAAAAAAATCGCCAATCCACCCCCGGTAAAATAATAATATTAATAATAATAATAATAATGAATACATTTATTAACTACAACGGGCAGCTGTCTCATAATATAGAACATTTCTTAGCTCCCAATTATACAACCAATAATAACTAACCGGAAAAGGGGGGATGAGGATCATTAATGACACATGGTTTGATAGAGAGAAAAAGAAAGAAACACGCAGAATAAAGAAATATTTACCTCATAGCGACATTGCTTCCATCAATCACAATATGCCGTAAATTCGACGGATCATCCAAGCTTTGGAGAGATGCAATTTCTAAGTTTTCTAAATCAGTCACTAGCTCATCAGCCCTATCTTTGGGAGATTGCTGGTAAAGTCCTGAAGATGATGCTCCCAGCTTGATTAATTCCGCCAGAAGTTCATTTTGGCTTGGCTGAGCTCCGAGCTTTTGCAGGGCTATCTGAACTTGGCTCTCTGTGTAGCCCAACTTCAGGGCGAATTCCACCCTGCTCGTGTAGTTAGGATCAGCCAGGATGGCATCCAGTTCGCGGGCATGTTCTTCAGGATTCGGGGTTGTGACGTATTCCGCATATTCTGCTGCTAGTGTATCCGATACTGTCCGGCTGACATCGTCGTGATGACCCGATTCACCCTGTGGCGTACCCACCGATTCGCCAGTCGTTTCGTAATCGGAGTCGTAGCTGGAGTCTTCCGACTCCAGATTTCGGCCCTGTCGAAAAACCTGAAATACCAAAGACACTATCAGATAAAAGATTCAAACGAGGAATGCTTTCTTTAAATATTCAAAACTCATAACATGAAATTGAGATAGGTCTTAAAACATCGATTACGAAATATTTCCCAATACGCTAGTGTATGCAACTATGCATAGCGAATAATAGAATTTATTTAGATAACTGTAAATGCCACACACATGCCATTGTCAAAAGAAAATGCGGCGTAATAAACATCAATAATTTACTTAAATTTGGGGCAATTCAAAAAATTTTATGGGTCATGGGATTATGCACAAATGGCAGAGTAACCCAAGGATCATCAACATTTTTCAAGTATATTGGAGATTATCAGTTGTAAAACACAACACAAATACAGATTTTTTTTATGTTTTGAATTTCATTTGAATTATTTTTTAAACTAAAGTCCCGCAAGAGCCCATATAAGGGCCAGGGCCTGCGATGCCCAGCGACGTCTTCTCGACCTTGGATGCAGAAGCACATGACTAAGCCAGATGGTCGGCCTGACTGGAGTCGTCCCTCCAGTATTTAGTTTTCCAAGCAAGCAAGTGTGAACCATACTTTATCGTCACACTTAAGAGATGAAAGACTGACTTCACATCGGCGAGCCCGAGGACTGAACATTGGACTAGTATCATGGGTTAAAACGTCCCAGATTAAAACCACATGTCAATAAAAACGAGGAACAAGACGCCCAAGTGCCTTTCATTTCGCTTTTTGCCTCTTTGGGAAATATTTCGCGAAGTATTATACAATTAATTAAGTGGTTGGATGTCAAAATTTCTTGTTTGACAAGAATTCGGCGAGCGTTTTGTATTTGTATTGTACTTTTAAAGACCGTAGAACCCTTTGAACTTTGATAAAAGGCAACGTCAAACAATTTTGTGGAACCCCGCCCAAGAATATAATAATTAAAAAATTGACGGGAAGAAAAGGGAATAAGAAGTAGGATTTTATATGGTTATTCTTTCATTTACAAAGGCGTAGTAGTACACAACAGCTTCCTACAAGTGATTAGACAAACACACGTTCGTTTTCAATTCTTTTATATTTCAGGAAAGCGTTACTAAAAATTAGTAAATCAATACATGGTCTCAGACACCTATATATGACAGATTACTTACATTATTATATACAGATTCGAACGCAATTTTTCAAATTTTCAATCGGTCACCAAATTGTCAAAAGCAATAGATGCGCGAAAAAAAAAAAACATTGTTTACATGGACAGGTAATGATTTAAAATTACTAAATAATTATGCGTAAGGGTAATTATGTTCAGGCTCTCTTTGTTTCTAAATGTAATTTGTCAATGAACAGCTAGTGGCACGATTTATTTTCTCCGGAAAACAGCAGTTACTCACATACGTTCGAAATATTACATTGCCCCTCCAAGATTGTAGATTGGCTAAAAAAATTATTGCGTCAACCGAGACAAAAAATCATATATATATATATATATATATATATATATATTAAGGGTCATTTTAACTCTGGGCAGTAATCTTAAATTGACACTCTGGATACTTCGTTAACGTCCAGAAAAATGACTTACTTAACCTTTAACGTGAGGTGTCCTCGCTGTGAGGACACAACTCTGACATTTTAGCTGTTTTGATTCAGGAAGAATACATTTCATTTCAATTAAATACTTAAGGAGGAACATCTAAATAGACTGCCAAATGTCGAAAATGTGCAGCCGTTGCCATTACACGATTTACCACGAGCAAGACGGCGGTCGATCGAATCGCCTAGTGCGTGCCACGGAGCTAAAGAACATTTTGACACGGCCGCTGGTAGTTAAATCGTGCCATGGCAACGACTGCACTTTTAGATATTTGTTTGAGCATCGAAAATAGGCCGACTGACCTCTCTGGACTGCGTGCCTGCCAGACTAATGATAGCACTGGATTCGATGGTGGCATCCTTGGCTAGCCTTCCGATCAAGAGGTCCTGGGCTTTGGCTTCCAGGTACCGGACAGCCGTGGCGACGTTTCTCTCCAGACCGGACACGACGACGGAGGTCGCCTCCGGTCCGGCCGTCTCGAAACGGACCACGGCGGACGAGGCACGCTCCAGTTCGTCCCTCATGGGCACCAGCCTCTGGAAGACTTCCGGAGAGAAATGGCAGCGGCGCTCGCACCTCGGTCCGGAATCACTGCAGGCGGATAGCAGGTAATCCTGGAGGAAAGAGAGAAAAACATACGTAAGTCCTACGCAGAGAGGTACACAAACATGCGCAACAATCAAAAAGAACGTAATGGTGCAGCAGGGTTGTCCAGACTTTTTGTGCATAAGGGGCACTTGAAATATTTTTGTGTGTGACTAGAGAGGCAACTGCCCCCCCCCTTTTTTTTGAGGGGGGATACTTAGGTGGAGAGGTTACATTCCATAACTGTACATACTTGTAATAGAAATATAGGGGGGGGGGAATGGTACAGGTGTTAAATACGAGTGTTCCATGTATTAGTAGAACGCAAATCAACTAAAATATAAAACCCAATGAAATGAAAAATACATTATCATAGATTTGACTTTTGGTGTAATATTAGTAGAATTTCGGTAACATTTAAAAAAATTGCCCCAAGAACTTGCGATGTATGGTTTGACAATTTCTCCCCCCACCAATTAAGAGTAGAGTCATAATTCTGAAACCTGCTTATCAGTCCTTGAACATAAATTAAGGTACACTAACTGCGTCAGAGACTCAAAAGTATCAGATTATCTCTTCAAACGCTCTCCTAAATACTGCAATAAGCGATAAATATATGCGAGATTTGAAACTTTCTTTAAAAATATATTCTTACACATACAATTACTTGCATATTTGAGAATTTTTCATAAAAGTTTTGTAATCGAGATCGGTTTTTATAGCTAGCTCTCATCGTTAAAAAAGACGCAAAGACAGTTCTTTTTTTAACGATTTCGCTTTTCTGGTTCTTTGATTGCTCCAACAGAGCTCAGCAATTGCGCAAGCGTATCGGAACGTCTTTATGGTCGCGTCTTTCTAATGATGAGAGCAAACAGGTTAAACATGGATTCTAGATTAAAAATGAACAGGTTAACGAGAGAGAGAGAGAGAGAGAATGACCCATCTTCGATAGTATATTTCGTCCTACTTAATTGCCCCACCCTCGAAAAATTTCTGAATCCGCCACTGATATTCCAGAGAGGAAAAGCTCTATTTACATCCCAAGTCACGGAAGAAAATTAAATAGAACTCGAGACGTCCAAACGCAAAGAGAAAAACTGCATAGCACGTAGAAGCAATTAATTAATCAGCTATTGAATACGAGGTTGATGGACAGGCAGCTGACAACTCCGGGGCTCTCCTTTCCAGCTTTCCTTACATCGGTCAGATAATTTCGAGGCACAGAAGGGGGAGAGGGAAAAAAAAGAACAGAAATCGAAGGTCTGGTGACAAGGTCGACCGACATTGTGGCTGATGACGCGCTACTTACGTCACTCAGGTAAAATCTTGACGTCACGGGTGGTTACATGAAAAACTCGGATTTCATCAAATGTTGCCTATTTTTGAGGATTTCTTTTTCTCTCTCATCATGTATGCATTCATTTGACTGTCACTTCCCGGACGCTGAAAGGACACTATTGTGAGTGAGTGCATGTCGGACAGGTACAACGTGAATCGGATAGGTGCTGGTGAACAGGTCGAGATGGTATGCGGGATAAGTTATATACGCTGTTCTGACGGGGCAGCTCTGTACGGTTGAGCGTTGCAAAAGTGGCGCAAGCATAACACACGTTAGAGCGCACTTTAAACTAAAGTAACCCGAGCATAGACGCACTCACCAAGGGGAGCTAACATCGTAAATAAATAAAATTAGAGAAATTGCCACTTACCTAGTGAATTAAAACATCTCATTTTAGAAGTTTTTCGTGAAAAGTTTAAAAAAGAAAATGTTGGGTACTAAGTAAATACGCAGAGATAATACATATTACACTTGAACTCGGTTATAACGTTATTGAAAGGGCCATCACACACTTGCTATAATCGTGTCACTGAACGGTACAGAATATTTTGATATTATAACAGAGTTATCAATAAAGAGGAAATTGCAAGAATTCAACCGTGTTTGTACCCCCCCCCCTCCTCCCTTTTCTTAACAAAAATCAGCGCCACAGTACCCAATGCTATAAAACAAAATTATGGAATGTTAAAAGTTTTGCACAGAGGTTACTTATATAAACTATAGGAGCGACCCTAACTACTGAGTTCACGAAGCCTATATAAATTTATTTTTGTAGGGAAGCTAAAAACAACGCTATGGAGCTTAAATGGAAAATATTATTCAGATTTAAACAAATACAAATAATGTGTAAACGCCATAGAGCAAACAACAGTAAGACAATTATAGATCAAAAGTGGAAACAGTTTGAAAACATTGAGTGAGGAGTTCAATTTTCAAGACCAGGGCGGCAAATAGTGGGCGCGGTCGTAACTCTAAATTTAACAAACATTTTAATTATTCCATTCTCTGGATTTTAATGCATCTAATCTCCTACCCACAAATGAAAAACTGAAATAAGAACCCCAAATGAAAACTGAACCTCGGTACAAGCCTATTTGTGCTATGCGTTCAAGCATTACAAAATCTGTTTAAAATAACCAATTAAGTAAATTTTGAAATTTATTAAGAAATTGCTTAGCTAATTAAGAAAAACAAGCAGTGTTTTGCATGCGGTTCCAATTTTAGTGACTTTTTATAAAAATTTAGCCTAATGCGAATTTTTGAAATAATAGGGCCGCAAGTATTTAGTTTTAAAAAATAGCCTTGTATTACTGATATGTTTGTGACAATTATGGCCAAAGTTCTTATGTAACATTAAGTTAGAGAAAACAAAAGATGGAAATCAAAGTAATGGGAAAAATTATTAAAATAAAAAACAATCATTAAATCCCGATTTACGTACTTAAAAAAATCACACCTCTACTCTCCCAACTATGAGGTAAAAGTTTTTTTTTTTTTTTTTTAGTGGTGAGAAATAGAAAAACATTTTGATTTAAGTGAAACAGAACTCAATTTTCACACGTTAACTGGAAGGGAAACCATTGTTCTCTAGTTGGTAACTTTGCAAAGTCTAATACTTTACGCGGATGGCATTCCTGGAAGCCATAACAAAAATGGCGAAGAGGAAAAAAGATAATAATAAAAAAAACCTTGATGCTCATTTGTAAAACGGGTTTTGTTATGGCGACTGTCATTTAAATCAACAATCAAGATTCGATTAACAAACTGTTGTTCCGCTGACCGAAAAGAAGCGGAACCAGCCTAATGGGCTAATGGTAAGCTTTAAACTATATATACATTCACCTTAATAGCAACTTTGCCATTACGGTTCAAGAAAAAGAGATTAAAGGCACTTTCCATTTGCTGATTATGTAGACAAGTGCACAAATACATTAACATTGGCAGGTCTTACGCGATTCAAATGTAAAGTCGATAAAATGACTGGGAAGTTATGAAAAAATAATAATAATAATAATAATAAACAATAGTCATAGAGCTATATATACTCTAAATTAGTCCAAACCCAGAATTTTTTAATAAAAAAATAATAAAATTGACAGGTTTTGTTTGGGAACAGAACAAAATTAATTTTCTGCAAATCGAATAAAATATTGGACGAGAAAAAAAAATATCATTGCACATGAGAAAAAAAATCATTTTTGTATTAATTTAAAATAGTATAATAAACGACAATACAAATTTCTCTTACACAATATTTGCAATACATCATCGGAAAATTAAATTCCTTGACTTTCCCGGAATTTATGAGGATATTTATCATAAAATACTATAATAGATCCTAACTAACATCGCTGTTTCATAATTGTGCGATATGCTAAGCTTAGTATCTAGATACTTCACCATTAAATTAACAATTTTTTTTTTTTTTTTCAAAAACTACGAAGAAAATTCACAATACGACAGCATCTCAAAGTAAACTTAATAGATATTCGCTGATTATGTAGACACAGGGGCGTAGCCAGGGGAGGGGGGATATCGGGATATATCCCCTCCCCCGAAATTTTTGAATTAGTAATGAAATTCCGTCAACTTATACACATATAAGTTCATATCCCCCCCCCCGAAAAATTTTCCAGGAGCATATCCCCCCCCCGAAAATTTTTCCTGGCTACGCGCCTGTGTAGACACGTACTGCATAAAATGTTCATCGTATTACACAAGAAATTAGAATGCTTTTCAGATGTGACCAGAAAGTCAATACTGGTGATAGTCAAACTACATATCTACTTTCAAAGATATTCACGGTTATTTAAATAGTTTAAAATACACATTAGTACTTAAGAGTCATCATAAGCAGCCTCATCACAGCGCAGCTTGACTGCTTTAATAATGCGCAAAAGTTATTTACACGGGGGCAATAATTTCGCGCAGCTGGAAATAACACTTGAAATATTCGATGATCTATAGCGAATCTAAAATATTAAGTTAATTCTATGCCATAGCAGGAATTTGAAATAAAATACTAATCACTTTTAAAGACAGTATTTGGACTAAAATAGAAACTATATTTAAGTATAACATTCAGAGTTTTAAATGCTAATCTTTTTCGCTCGTTATTTTCTATCTCCCTGCGGACTGAGGTTTTTGGTATTTCTAATTAATTAAAAAAAAATATTCGAAAGATATTTCGAAGATTTTTTTATTATAAACTTCAAATTGTTTTTATTCATAAAGAAGGAACTATTTAAACGTACTAAGAATTAATACTTAACGGGAAATCATTGTAAAAAACATGTTTTAAAGTTTAAAAAAAGTTCCACATAAGAAAATATATTTTTTTTCGTGAAATTTTACGTACACGATAAAAGCCTTAATGTTGTACAAGTACCTGAAAATAGGTTTTATTTGTAAATGAACGCTATTTGCTTCGGATACCAAATTTCAACTATGGCTACCGAATGCTCAAAAAATAACTTATTTCTAGATCATTTCATCATAATTCTATTAGGTTCTGCTATCTATATATTCTTTTTAATAACTAAAAGATTCGCAGAGACAGAAAATTAAAAAAGTATTTTTAAGAGTAATGACATAAAATCTAAGAAAATTTAAAACAATTATATATAATTATGAAACGTCATTACACACGCAATATTTACTATTACTCGTTAGTAATTTAATTAAATACCCAAAAAGTTGCTGCAGGTACCAGCTATGATAACCTCAATCTTTTTTCAAAATTTTCATTACAAGGCTTATTTATTAAATTTTAATGAGATTTATTTAATTAAAATAAACTTACAAAAATTACCGTACGAAATGGAATGTAAATAATTTGTTAAATACATTCCAGCAAATGAATTTTTTGAGAGAAAAAATGTAATAATAAATAGAAAATTTTTTCATTCTCATCAATATGCTTGAACTGAAGAAGACGCACAAAATAATGCAAAAGAACAAATATACAAAATTTAACAACAACAACAAAAAAAATCATATATATGACTACGCAAATTAATATTTTTAAGAAATAGTAGCGAAAAGTAAATAGGACTATATCAAAAAAAGAGCATTACATATACAAATTCGGCTCCAATTTCAAAACTTACCACACCGAAGGGCTCAATAACAGATGGCAATGCAGAAAGTGGTTGTAAACTCATTTAAGCAATAGAGTCCGTCACATGAATTGTAGGTCCATGGTAGATCAAGTCGCCAGGGGAAAAAAAAAAAACAAAAACAGAATTTTTAATCTTTGCACGAGCAAAATATCCTTTTCAAGCCTCGGTAATGTAATTAAATTTATTTTTGCTCTCTCACAAGTTAGCATTCATCCTAGAAAAAGAGGGTGCATATGACCAATGTAATGCCGTTCGCACTACACAGGAGTATTTCCACGGAACGTATAATAACACTCCGCAAAGAGAAGTGTGCCCGCAATCCACAGAGAAAAGTTTAATGTTCACGGATTCAACAGGTTGCAGTTTCGCGAAAGGCCACGCCAAGCGGATGCCAAGCAGGTTCCTCGCCAAGGTGAAGGGGGATTGCTTTCAGATTCGTAAATGATGGAGAGAGAGAGCAGTGTTTTTTTTTTTTTTTTTTTTTTACCCCACTGCAATACATGCAAGCAGGTGATTGAGCGCCCTGCGTAACATAATTCATTCTAGTGGCGTACATAGGCAGGAGGAGGAGGGGGGAGGGACGGGATTTGGGGCTAACTCCCCCCATTCCTGTTCCAAAATTTTTAACATACAGCCCGTTGTAGATCCACTAGAATAGTATTTAGGTCGTGGTCTGATTTTTTTAGAACTTATAACTAAAGTAAACATAGGCACAAGAGCCCTCGTGAGTCCAAGGCTTGCACTGCCTATCCACGTCTTCATGGATATGGGCTCTGGGGAAGCATATGTCCCAGCCAGGTGATCAGCCTGATGCGAAAAGCCTGCGGTGTGCAGTTCCCAATCACGCTTAGTCCTCATTTTATCGACTCATTGAAGGAATGAAAGGTTGAGTCAACCTTGCCCAGCTCAGGAATTGAACCTCAGACCCATAGTTGGGCAGCACAATGTTCTAACCATTGTATCATATATATATATATATATATATACTAGAGATAAGTTCGGGCTCATTTTTTAAATTCCGAACCCGAGGACTTTAATTCGAGCCCGCCCGAGCCATAACGATAATATTTAAGTCGGACCCGAGCCCGAAATTTCAGCTAAATATGAGCCAATTACTTCATTGATAGAATGTCATAAATTTTGACATTTGTGCAAATTAAAGACAAATATAATAGCAATACTCTTATGCACTTTTTAATTCTTTATATTCAAGTTTATCTAATAATAATAATTACTTTATTTCTCCCATGAATCACTTTTTTAAATCTGTTTACAAGGAGTATGTTCAATAAAGGAGAAATTTCTCATCAGCCCGAGCCCAAATAAAATCGTGAATTACAGAGCAAGAGTCCAGTTCGGGCCTCGGCTAGGGCTGCAACCATCTCATCTCTAATACACACCTCCCAAGTTGGACCCTTCTCTAATTTGAACGCTTTTCTGGGGAACGGAACGTATCCATAATACAGAAATATTACCTCTATAAGTTGGAGACTTTTTGTGGGAACCGCTGGTGTCCAACTTACGGAGGTTCCAATGTATGAACATAAAGAATACGCTTTTACATAATATCGTCTATAATCCTTTCCCATTTTAAAGTACACTGCATACGCCCGATTCATGCATAAAAAGATTTATTGCTTCAGTGGCCGAATTTTAATCCTCTGGGCGTCCAGGAAAAGAGCAAAAATGTAAAGCTAACCCCCCCCCCCCAACTTAGTCTCAAATGTTTTGTTCATTTGCTTCAAAGTTTAACCCTTTGAGGCGCAACCCTTTCCCAATGCTGAAAAAAGGGCAGCCGTTGCCATCGCTCTACTTAACTACCAGCAAGATGGCGGATGATCGAAACGTTCATCGCGCACAACAGATCTAGAGACCCTTTTTTGACGCAGCTGGCTGTGCTCACGCACAGCCAGCTGCGTCAAAAAAGGGGCTGTAGATCTGTGGCACACGATGAACATTTCGATCGTCCGCCATCTTGCTGGTAGTTAAGTCGAGCGATGGCAACGGCTGCCCTTTTTTCAGCATTGGGCAATCTATCCAGCTGTTCTCGCGTTCTTCCATTTTTCAGCAGATGTCAGTGCTGTTAAAAATAATCGTGAAAATTTTTTTACGGGAAATGAACGTGCTGAAAAGTAAAGGATTCTCGTGGAGCTATGTCACCCGCAACTATTTTTATGGAAATCAAATCTATTCTTCTTGACTGGCAACAGTCAAAACGTCAGAGTTTGGTGTCCTCACGGCGAGGACACCGCGCGTTAAAGGGTTAAGAGAGACTTTCCTTTTCTACTCTTCATTTGATTTGTGCCTCCACAAAATTTTCTGTCATGCTGCTCCTATGAGACAGTTTTTTAAAGATATAAAAGCATTCTTATTTGCATCGAGTTACTAATTTTAGCAAACGGGTTACGATACATTTTGTGAGAACTATTATTTAAATCGTGAAAGTTACGGTATTTATTTCTTTTCTTAAAAACTGTGCCAATTTAATAGCTGTTTAAATAAAATTAGCGCAGCTATAAATTTTATTCGACTTCCAAAACTATATAAAAAAGAAGCAAACTTTTTCTCGTTTTGATCGTATAAATTGAACCTGTTTTTATTATACTTTTTTTAATTAATATTTTATTTACAACTTTTTAAAAATAATCTATCAACTCTTATTGTGTGTGTGGGGGGGGGGGGTAGATATATACTATGTGTATGCATAAAAGATGGAATTTCATTGAACAATCAAGCAAGAACTGTTAATTTTTTATTGCATTTTTCCACTAAATTTTCCATGAAAAGGGGCCTAGCAAGCCATTAAAACACCCTAGCTCGGTACGATATTTTCCGTTATATAGCATAGTCTTGCTTAACCACGATTAACTAGTACGAATAAACAGAATAAAACTTGTGATATAACTAATGCTACAATCCGCCGCAGCAGATTTAAATGATGGTGATAATACTAGTAGTAATAATCCATCTTAAGGTAGTGTGCATTGGTGTAAATTGGCATGTAACATTGGAGGGGGTTAAACTGTTTCCTAACGCAGAAAATGCTATTTTCGAATTGGTGATATCTTAATTTTCTTGAATAAATATGTATTTTGGGGAGGAGGGGAATTCCCCCCCCCCCTTTGCCCCTATTAAGTTACGAATATGGTAGTGTGGAAATTGAAGTGGTTAGGAAATTAAAATTCCGCTTAGTCCTAAGGTTTCTCTTTTACACATATGTGTTATAAATTTAAGAGTTATTATATTTCTCCGCGCACTCAGATTATTTTTCGCCGATTTTGTTAAAATGTTCTCTACGGGGTTCAGACTTAAGTTTCAGTATTTTACGCCAATCTTCCTTTTTATATAGCGGCAGCTTAATAATTTTGTCTCAAAAGCATTTGAAAATAATAATGTAACACATTTTGTAAATGTTTCTCTATTGAAAGTCACGCGATGAGATATATAAAAGATTGTTAAAAAAAAATATTATAATTGCTATTCAGTACTTCCGAGCTCGTTGTATTAATTTCTACCAATAACTGTAAGTGAAACCTGGCTAAGTGATGACCACCTGGTTAAAAAGATCTGTTTACAGTGACTAGTTTTGTAAAATTTAACTTTAACTCATGAAATATTTATAGAAAGTTACGCAGTAAAATAACTGTCCGAATTGATTTTTTTTTTTTTTTTAACCTGCCAAACGTGATCATTTTTCTCTGAAATGTAATAAACCCAAAACACTTAATAGATGCTATTCCTAAAAACGAAAATGAATTTATTGACGAGGAAACTGAATGTGAAGATACGCCTCAATCGAAAATTAAAAATTAATTCTCTTTCAGGTACTAAAATGCTGCAAATAAATACAAAAGTGCAGCTGTGTGCATTGGCAAACTACCAAAATATGTTGATTTCTTCAAAAAATATTGAAAAAAATTATAGACTTTAATTTTTATAAAAGAAAGGTTAAAAAAGGGTGGTTGATATTCTTATCGGACAGCGTTACCTCCTATGAAGGGACGGACGAGTTAACGTTCAAGCTGGGAATCGAACCTGGATCCAAGGTGTTATAAAATGGTTTATCAGCCACTAAACCATCTGGATTGCTTATTTTGAAAATTGAAATTCTGATCGAAGTATCAATTTCCTCTCAGATTTGAAAATACAAATTCTGAGTTCATTCACAGACCTCTAGTTTTCTTTGCAAGGCACCTACATTTTTTGTACTAATTTTATCAGATTATTTTTCAATTTGGAAATTTGGAAAAGTAATATTTAGAACCAAGTTTCCCTAGATGCATTTATCCAGAATTATTTTTTTTATGTTATTAAAGATTTGCGAATGCAAAATTTCTGAAAAGAACAGACAACACTTTTTTTCATTTTAAATCTCGAACAAAGTTTTAACTTCTTTTCTTCCTTCATTACGAAGACACAACGGCGAGGAAGGGCTGGGCTACACCGCAGCATTTAAGAATTCGATCGGTGGAGCTACGATAAGCACATAAAGATATTCATCTTTGTGTTTTAGTAACGATATGGGAGGAAGAACAGGTTAATCCTAGGTTCATTGAGAAAGGAAAGTGTTACACTAAATAATTACTCCTTACTCTTACTTTCGTAACTGCTTGAACTTGATGTATAGCGACAACAGCTTTTAGGGATGGACGCGAGACGAGACAGAGATTTACAGCTTTTTTGCGAGACGAGACAAACATTTTTAACATTACGATATAGGGATTTCGCGAGACAAGACAAAGCTTTTAGGCTGTTTTGGGAGACGCCTATTTTTTGTCTCGCGTCCATCCCTAGGCACCAAACTTTCCTTACTTTTCAAAATCGTGGAAAGAAATGTAATTTTTAGTCGCACGCACCGATTTTTTGGTCCCACCGTGCGACTGTGCAACCTCTTATTTGCATACCTGCCTTAACCAAAAACAAACTGCATATTTCTAGCGGTATAAAAGTTTTTTCTTGAGAAAGTAAGTACTTGTCGACTTACACGAATGCAGAGAGATTGTAAATACAAAATCTAACAAACGAATAAATCGGAATTTCTACCCCCATTTATATCAGGGTTGATATTTTATTTTAAAAAGTCCCTGGCATTGGACAGAATAGTCAAAATTGTACGAAATAGACAAAATTAAAATCCATTGAAATTACATGAATGTATTGCTATGATGTGATAAAATATGTTCTTACATTTCATAAAAATAAAACTATTTAACGATATTAGTCTTAAAGAAACCTTTTCCGCATAATCTTAATATATAACTCTTCAAAGAAAATTCAACTACACAGCGGACTAATTAATTTTATTGAAAACTTTCCTGTAAAATTAATTAAATCTAACACAAATAGATAAATAAACCAGGAGATTTTGAATGAAAGTATTGGTGTAATTTTTTTTGATTGTGTTTTGTATTTTCATTATAAATAAAACTATTAAGAAATGAGTCATTAAAGTATTTTGAATATTGATCAATTTAATAAGTTCAACAAAGAAAATATCAATTACATTCTAAAACAATTAATTTTATTTAATACTCTTATATAAAATTAATTAAATTTAACAAAATAAAAAATTGCAACTAGTGTACAACGTGATATTTTGTGGGGGCGGCTTTTTCCCATCTTAAAAGAAATAAGATATCTTTAATTTATACATGCGCTTAATACAATGTTATTTAATTCGAAATGTTTTGACACCAGTTAGTACATTTTATTAACAGTCCAGTCAATGAGTAATTTATTTTGCCTGCATAAATTTTTTTTCTCTCTGCTTTAATATCTGTAAATTTAATAGCTGTTAAATTTTTTATTCCTTTTTATACGTGATTTTGCAATCGAAGTATAATTGCATGTACCAAACTATAGGCATAGGCAGCTCGCAGGGGATAGCTCACGATAGCAGGGGAGATGCCCTGGGCAGAAGAATTTTTAAGCGGTTCCAATGCATATTCCCGTTACATATGAAGAAAACCGCCCAAAACTGTAGACTGTTAGATCGACAGCTATGCGAGAGGCCAGAACCCTGGATTCACACACTTCAGCGATTAGTCGACCAAAATCTAAACAGATTTTTATTCAATCCTTCGAATAATTTAATATAAAGTTATTTATAAATGCATTGAAAACATGTAGCTTACAGTACATAGTTTCATAGTATATAGGTATTATTATTTTACCCTGCGATTCCCTTAAATTATATATATATATATATATATATATATATATATATATATATATATATATATATATATATATATGAAACTTCATTTTATTAATCATGAAATTTTTAAGATTTTATTTTGCATACATTAATAATAACGCAGAAAAGTATTGGGCCATCCCCAATGTTATTTTCCTTGTTATTATCCATTGTAAATATTTAATTTTATTCTTACTTTTCAGCATCACAATCGAATAAACAAGACTGCTTGTTTTAAATGACGCACCAATGCAGGCTTTCTGACCCTCATCAGGAACGAGTGCATCAGAAACATTAGTTTTAATTCATAAAGATTCATTATAGCTTAAGCTTGTTAGAGCCTATTTTCGGTTACAAGAAACATCCATTAAAAATATTCACTACACGAACTCAACAAAAGACCCCCCTCCCCTAGTGTACATAATCATTTTTTTAAAAAGAATTATTAATATTTCTAAAATGAATCACATGTCGCATCGATTTTCAATTTTAATCTATGCACAAAAATCATTTATTCCATAAATACCTTATTAAATGAAATTTCGTCTAAAATTTAAGACAATCTGATGTTTTAAGGAGGGGGGGGGGGTCTAGCTGAAGTATTTTAAAATACCCGAATAATGCGTCTCAGATATATACCACCCTCATGCTCAGTTTTAGGCCCTCGCCTGGATCCCCACTGGCAAAATATTCTTTTTATGATGAAAGAATACGAAAACAAAGGTTAAAATATGGTAAAATAAGGTAAAAATGCACGGTTAAAATAATAATAATGAAAACACGAAAATAAAAATTTACGATTTGCGCAAAACGGAGCGATAAGTTCGCCAATTGTGTCGCGCCCTTCCTTTTTTCTCTCTCTCTCTTACCTGTGTTTTTCAGGAGGAGTTCATGACTATCTTTTCTTACGTTGCCGTTTTCTTGAGAAGTCCGGTTGTTTTCGTAAGCCCCGCAGCGCAAAATGGGCACGGCACACACAACCAGGATGTAAGCGCGGTTCTTGTGGCACGACCGGAGGAGGGAAAGGGCACGCAGAAAATGGGGGTGCCGCACGGTGGAGGAATAAGAAAAAAAAAAAAATCGCATTTTCTTTTGATGTAGGTGCTTTTGCGCATCGTATGGTTATTGAAAAGGGTAAAGGTGTTTGGGTATGTTAAAGTGTACATACGAAAATTTTATTTTGTTACTTACTTGCAGCTATTCTGTGTGCAAATATACTTCTGATAACGTGGCACATAAATTCGAAAAACATGACACGGATAAGGGAGGGGAAGCGAATGTTCTTATATTGCTGTTAGACAATTGTATCCTATCAGTGGCGCAACCAGAAATTTTTCATGGAGGGGGGGGGGGGTTACTGTAACTCACATGTATACGTGTGTATGATAACGGAGTGAAGAATATACATTTTGTATGGGAAAAAATTCCTCACGGGGGATTGTGACCCCTATCTCCCCCTTGGCTACGCCACTGTATACCATACAAGCTAAAGAAATCACAATACAACGACAGCGTCACAAATTCATACACACACACAAACACCATTGGGGGTGAAAATAAATTATTTTACGTCTAATATTAATTCGATGAAAATAAAACAGGACAGCCACAGACCCAAGATTCTAGAAAAGGTAAACAAAATCAATAAATAAATAAAATAAAATAAAACAATATCAAAGTACAAAGTTATTTCTTAAGCAAAAACGAAGTATCACGGAGTTTGCAGTCATATCGGATTTCGCCACTGAATTTTGTGAATAAGGCTATTGCACGGTTCGTAAAAAAGGAAAGATAGTGTCAAGATGTAACTAGCTGTCGTCAATTAACATTTATAAGGCTTTAAGCATTACGCTATTTCACATTTAAGCTCATTATTAATTAATTAGAATAAGAAATAAACAATATTAAGAAATTAATTAAGGAAAGGAATACAGATGATTAATTAAATTAGATATGGATTTAAAACCATCTTTACCCTAAAATGAAACGAGTGAATAATCAAACACGCCTACGGAATTGAATGGACCTCGACCATTTTAATTTTAGGAGGCCCAAAAGCGGGCTCCCAAAGGAGAAAAATATTGCAACTAGTCAATTTATACAGAATTATTTTGTTTAAAACTAGGGGCCAAGGCCCCCAGACTCGCTACGCTCGCTTTTCGTATGAGGCATTCGGCCCCTAATAAGGCTTATTCGTAAAAAAGACATAATTTCAACAGACAAAACCCAAGATTGGATCAGATGTTACTGAGCTACACATTGCTTGGTTCTTGCATATTCATTGGTACATAAAAATTTAAACTTCACTACAGTAGACCCCCTCCCCCTCATAACACGGAAGATATTTTGTTATGGGAATCCGTGTTGTACGGGTCCTGAGCTATACTCCACCTGGAGTGCGGACTCCGCTTATAATCGCTGGAAAAATTATTTGCACTGCTCAGAAACACAAAGATATTTAATGTTGCCATTCAAAGGTTATACTAATTAGGAGCTAAAGCGTAATAAAATAAGAACATATGTTTCAGCTGTATTTTTAATAATGTAAAACCTATTGGACACCTTGCGAATTTGCCACCCATGGTGTTTTTTCATTATTTGGCGATTTGCGTACATGTAAAGTTAATAAAAGCTACGGAACAGATAGAATAGCCTGCCACCAATGGCGACTTTTCATTATTTGGCGATTTACACATACTCACAACCTATATTTACTGTTCATTTAAGGTTACCGGAAAACCATTATCCATACTTTCATTTACATAATCGTTTGCAGATTGGCGTACTTAGCACCACGAATTATACCATCTCGTCGCGCTAGCAAATATCCAAAGTGTACTATAACTGCTATAATGGCATAGTTAACGCCAAATATTTCTACTGGTAGCAAATAATCCAGCTGGACGAGAACCGGCTTTAAAATAATCTGCATTTTAATTATTTTTCATTTTCAAGATATTAGTTATTCTGTTTTGGAAAAACGAATAATCGCTAATTCTAAACTCCCTGTTGTCTAAGCGAACTTACTATTTGAAAATTGTCAGCTTTGTGTACCACATTTTGAGTTACTTATTTCATATAGTTTTTATATTTTCGTAAAATGGTTGTATTTCTACTTATGTTTGACAATTTCACGCGATACTACATACTTGGAAACGCTTTGTTGCAAAGGAATGAATGATTTTATGCCAAATCTGGCAACCATTCTGTTTATTTTTTCAGTTTTTTATTAATATTTTTTTTTAATAATTCGATTTTCGAAATTTAAGTCAGCTTATCGGGTTCCTCGGAATTTTTTGAATCTGTGGGCACCTTAGTCGAAACTTAAATCCCCACGGTTTAGGAGGAGATAGGCCAAAAGGTTTGACATCGACAGCGGCCTTTACTTTTTTTTAGAATAGAGAGATACTGTACATAAAGGTGCAGCAGATATTCTAAATACATGATTTGTGTGTTATTTTAGGATGCTTAGCATTTTACCAAACCCCTATGAAACATTTGCATTTCATAGCATGCTACCTGCCAGCTAGCAATTACATAATCGTGTTTAGCCTCGTGTTATACATACGGATGAGCCAGCTGAAATTAAATTTTGGAGCAATTTTTGGAACAAGAAACATTTTTGGAGCAAGAAAAAGTCACTTTTGGAGCACAAGAATGTCAATTTTGAAATACAAAATTTATTTTCGGAGGGAAAGGGAAAAGTCATTAAAGAATGCCAATCTAAAAAATGAAAATTAAGGAGGTTCTTAAAAAAAACTCTTAGCTTATAGCAATAACCAGTCGTTTTGGATTTAGGTTTTTTTTTTTTTTTTTTTGGTGTTTTTTTTGGGGGGGGGGGGTCGGAAGTTATGAAATAAATAAAAAATTCCGTTATTTTACAAAATATCTATTTTAGATCAAAAATACAATATTTACTAAACTATATTAACCCATTTATGCCTAGCGTCCCTTTTTTGGGGCGGCATTTTCGCGATCAGTCGAAAACGTTATTTATTTTTCCTAGCCTTTATTCACGAGTATGGAACCAAACTCCACAAAATATTTTAAGTGCCAGTAGGATGTCGACATTTCAATTTTTGTACATAATGATTTTAAAAGAAATCATCCCTTGCTCAAGAAGTTCACATCAGAAATTTACCTATTATTGCTGGTATTAGCAAAAATCGAAGAAAGTCTCAAAAATATCTGGACACAAATGGGTTAACTCCGATCAACGGCTTATAAAAAAATTTGGTAACAAAAAATTACCAATTTATATAAAATTAAATTTAAAACAGAGGTCAATTTTTACTCTTAAGGCATTAAAAACGTTTAAACAAAGGGATGCCAAAGAAAAAATATTCATTTTTAAGATTAATAGAGAAAGATTGAAATTAGAATGCTTAGAATGAGTGATGATTTTTGTAAAAATTAGAGATTTACAAACGTTTTCAACATATATGGAAAAATTAAAAATGTGGCAGTTTTGCTGAATTTGGAGCAAAAATGTCCCAAAACAATATTTTTGTAGCAGATCGGCGCATCAGGATTGATTTGGCACGATTTGGAGCAGCTGGCACATCCCTGGAGAGGCAAGTTATGATCACTAAGGCTTTGAGAAAAATTCCCAAGGGGACCCCTAGCCTAATAACTTTTGTAAAGAAGGATCTTAAACATTTTATATTCTAGGGTCCTCTGTAGGGCTTATCCGTTTTGTTTTGTTTTTATCTGAAGTTACCAAATACACAATAATTTTTTTTTTAAAGTTGGATGTCAGTACTGACACATATATAAATCTATCGCTTATCATTGAAAACCCTTTAAGAAATTTCTTTCGAAACGAAAAGAGAAAAGAAAAGGAACTCAACGTTTTGAAAACATAAAAACACAAAGCCTATCAACAAAAACTTACAATTAATGATATAGCTATGAAATATTAAGGAAAAAAAAAACTTAAATCAATATTCAGAGTGAAAGCTACTGCTTGTGAGAAAAGATTCAGAATTTTCTAAGATAAAATCTGATTTACTTTACTTATAAAAAAAAAAAAAAAGAACTGTTCCAATAAGCAGCCTTAAAAGACATGGATAGGAAACCAGACAAGCATTGCCTCTCTATCTCACACACCCACTATTTGAAGAATTTGAAAACTCTCAAGTACAAAGTGGTGCTAGATCGTAGGCTAAATCTGAGGTATATAACGAAAAGCCTTTCGAGGAAAAATTCTTTTTCCCTCCCTGTCATTCTGCAAATACGACTCCACTTACTGACGCATTTAATTATTCTTATACGCCAAGTATTTTTAATATGTTCATTATTAAGTTCTGATAGAGGGGAAATACCCTTTGCTTATTCCTCGATCGATGGCTGTACTACTTGCTGCACAGAGCACACTGCGCACCTGCGACGCCCACGGTACGAAAACCCACGCCTCGAAAAGATGAAATTTAAACGGAACTATTCCATTCATATTCAGTTCTTTGATTATTACATGTATAAATGCTAAACGTCCATATCACTAATAATCAATTATACGTTCAGAATTAATCAATGGGTTTGAAAGTTTGGGGTTTGACAGTAGGCTTTAATTTAGAGAGAAAAAAAAGTTTTTTTTTTTTTAAATCTAATTTATTTTTGCTATTTCAGTAAATTTTCTGCTGTTATAGTTCTACATTTTTAAACTACGTTAATTTCACTATACTACATTTTATATTTAATACAATTTAATACTGAGGAGTAACTAAAGAATGGCCTAGTTACTTCATTCCATTTTGTAAAAATCAAACAACGTCTTTGATTCCATTTATGTGTGACTCGTTTAAATCGTAGTACTAGGAATGGCTGCGAGATGAAACAAAAGTATTGTAGTTGCTATGGAAAACGTTTATTTCACATGACTTCATACGGATTTTTCGAGACGAGATAGACCTAGGTCTCGTTTCGATACCATTCTTAAGTACAGTATCCGATTGTGGATAAATAAAATGAGTGGCGTTGTGGTTCCACTGGTATGGATGCATTTTTCTTTCTGCGAGAGTTAAACTGAAGCCCGCTATTTTATAATTATTATTTACAAATAGTCTGTATTTGGGTAACTGAAGAATGTGTATTCAGATGTTATAAAAATCATTACTTATTTTAATAACTAGCTACTCCATTTTATTTACTTCACATCGTGGACATCTACTGTATGCTAATGTATAACTATGTCCTCCTCAGTTCCCGTGTATCACATATGATACAAATAGTCGCACTAACTGTTTGTCCAAAAACCCTGACATAGGATTTAATTCCTTAAATATTGATCATAGATGTATACAATAAAAATAAAATAAAGTTACGTAAAAAAAAAAGGTGCAGAATTTTATGGTATCGATTCAAATTTGTAATTCTGAAAAATTCAGTTAAAGTTTCATTATGACTGAATATATGCTACTATTATGATTTATCTTTTGAATAGAAATTATCGTTTATCGGAAATATTCGTAAACATCTAAGTTCTTTGTAACTCGATTTCACTGCGATAAAAATGTTCCATCCTTCCTCTTTCGTCTATTCATTTTATAGCTGCAGAAACTTTATTTTCTATAGTCGTAACTTAATCATTTCGTTGGTTTTTCCGCTGAATTGTTTGCTGCACTGGCTTCTTTTAGTAAAATGCTCACTTTGTTTTACATATAAAAAATCTTAGCAACAAGTTAAAGAAATTACATAATATGTTTTACATGTCAACTTTGCAATTATTATTAGTCTATTTTGTATATTGTAAGTTTTACTAACCACAGAACGTAAACAGTAATATTATTTTAAAATATTTTTTAAGCGTAAAAATAAGATTCATTTTATAATACTACCATTTTATACGAAAAGTCGGAGTTCGCAGGTTTTCAGCTCAGACACAGAAGTTAATTTTTAACAATTTCAATCCGAAAGATGCCAACTGAAATCATCAATATATGTACTATACATTCATACATGCATACGTAAAAATACATTTTTCAAATCAAAATCATCCAAATTTGTTATTCCCCTCCCTTAATTTTTATATTCTGAACAAAAGATGGGAATATTTTACAACTTTTAGGTTTTTAGAATTAAAATATTTTCAGTTCCAGAAATTTAGAACTGATAGGGTTAAAACCTTTAGCGGCCTTTAGTTTCCTCTAAAAATCAGAATTCCACGAAGAGAAATGGATTCTCCTGGCAGTCTTTTCACCTATTTCACAGATGGACAGTTTTAACCTCCGCAAATTTAACGTAAAGTTCGTCGTTGGTCATGAATGGATTTGTACCAAGTTCAAAATCCCTTAATCTCCAAACTGACCTGCTAAAGACTGAGCTAATTTTGCTGTCCGAAGCACCCCCAAATTATCCCAAGTCAAGCAGTTTATTTGAGAGGGGGAGGGTGGAGAGAAACAAGCTGGACTAGTTGCATCCAAACGGTATCGCATCAATGATTGCAGCAAGTTAACAGCTAAAAACGGTCAACGTTCATTAAATTGACATTAACCAGAAAGTGGCGTACCACAGCCTTCAAAAGCACGTAGCTATTTATCCATTCCAACACGCACAGGTGAGTCCAGTGTGTGTTCCCCAAATTTTTATGTGTGTAGTGTATGTGCGCGTACACACGCACACACCTCCATAAAATATACAATACCTGAAAGAAAACGAACGCATTATCGCTGGAAATCATCAAGCATTTCTGCACTATTAGCATCCCCCAAGACTAGAAGACTAGAATTTGGGCTGGAGGGTAGATGGTTCCATCTTGCATCAAAGAAGCGAAGCTTCGCCCATCCCAGCCAAGAAGAATGGGGCCAAAATATCGGGCGAGTGCATCTTGGAGAAAAACCGGACTAGATGATGAACTAAACCGCTCCATTGTATGGGGTGAGGCTGCAAAAGATGCTTTTGGGAAAAAAGAAAAGAAAAAGTAAATGTAGCCTGCATCACGTTGTTCAATCCAAATGGTGGTTAAATGGCTAGGGAACGTATAGTTGTTGCAGGAGTAGAGGAAGATAGCACCGATAGCACTACCACTCTGTGGCAGGGATGCCAATGATCGCAAAGCTAAAACGATGAACCGACTTCGAATTACTCTTGAGTCAGAAACAGCTTACCGAGACAATGCTGAAAGAAAAAATGTTATCCGACCATTCCCGGATATAAGCCCGCTGGTAACTCTGGACATTTACCGGTGATTCGATACTTATTTCAATTTGATTCTTTTGTTAATAAAGTAGGGGTGCACAAACTTTAAAAGAGAAGGGACACACAGAAATGATTCAACTGCCGAGTACTCAAACTCTAGACCATTAAGGACGTATTCAGAGGGGGGATTCCAGGAGTTCTGGATCCCGCCTCAGAATTTAAGTTTTTATTAACAAAATAATAATGAAGTCTTTTTGTGAAAAATTCTGCCTTTTTCACCGTTTGGACCCTCTCCGAAATTTCTGGATTCTCCCTGAAGTTTTTTTCTGGGTACGTCCCTGTCGACACTCCATAGGGATTGACAGGGCTTTAGCTCCTCCAATATTTTTTTTCAAGGGGGCCGAGCTCCCCAAATAACTTCATACTAAAGTTGGAAAAAAAAATTGTGTTACTGGGGGTGAAAAAAAAATATTTGATCTTACAAAACCACATGTAAATAAATCTAAATAACTCTTGGCCTATCAAGGGGTTTATCAAATCCGTTAACTGCCAGACTCTAATTGTAATTTTTCGAATGCCACTTACTTTTCTATGACATTTTAAAAAGGTCAAGGTATTTTTAAATATTAAACCAGAATTGCTTGTCAATTCTATCAAATACTGTGGATAAAGTGAAAATAGTATTTCCAAAGCGCAATAAACCAATTAATGTAGGCGGGATATTGTGATGCTAACCGCCAATATATATTAACTATATAAAGCACTAAAGGCATGTATTTTTTTATGTTAACCAGAACAGTAGTCTTATCTCGTAGCTACCACGCATCGTACTAAAGCAAGGTAGAACTTAACGGGAGGTGGGGACATGCTTTGTTTCGATATTTTAATGGTTCATGCCATTCGCAACGTCCAGTATGTTTTACTAACCGGCCGAGGGGAGGGGGGGGCACGCTTTTTCCAAAGTCCAAAGAAATCAAATTAACTTTTTTTTTTTTTTTTTTCAACAACAATTAAATGTTTCTTGGCACAGAACAGAGATAGTTCGATTAAACATTTGTAAAAATTTTATTTTAAGATGTGTATATTCTTATCACTTAACAGTCTATGGTCAACATTAACTGTCAGCGCATAATGATTTCATGAGTTTAAAAAGGCGAGCCTTATATGCCGCATCATCTAATTATGCAAACTTAAGATTAATAATAGCAAACAATAAATCAAATTAAAATGACGTAAAATATGAACAGTGTTCGTCTGAATTATTTTTGAGGATGTAACTGCTATCAGAAAAAGCTACATGAAATATGTCATATAAGATTGACACAATCAAAGTAAGTCAAACGAAATTAGATTATCAATTGCCCTTCATAAATGTCCTAGCGGGCAGCACTGATGAAACATTCTCGGTTATATCATTCGTAGCCTTGCTCATATCTTTATAATATCCATAAATGACTGGATCGAATAATCTTCACAAATTAACATTTTTTATTTTTGTTTTTAACAGATGACCCAGAACCACTATTATTATGTACTGTAGTGATACTTATGGCTGTGTTTGCTTATTCCACTTATTAATTAGGGAATTAAGTTTCCGAAACTAATATTTTACTGTTTTTAAATTCGATTTTAATAGCGAATTAAAAATTATGAATTTATTGAACATGGAATGTCGCCAGGTGATCCGTTAGGCATTCAGATAGTTTCTAGGAGAATCCTTTAACAACAGTAATTTCCAAATTCATTAGTAAAAATAAGACACATTTTGGGAAGAAAGTTATTTTGGAGCTATAAAACCAGAATCAGATTGAGATTAATAAATAAACGGTAGTTGTCGGATGATAAAATAAAATGCATTCGGAAGCGTCGAAATGAGAAATCTGCTAAACACATGATAGAAATTGCAAATGTGAAATTATAAAAAATAATGCAGAGAATTAGAGGCAGGAACACGAACAAGAGAAACATGCGGTGTGAAAGAATGAAAGGTAAGACAAGTGAAACTAAGAATGGTGTCGCAATAACTCTTTTTGATTCACAAGAACCTTCACCAGACTGAACGCATGGTTGGAGTGCTCAGTAACGGGTATAGTTCCGGTTAAAGTAGGTGAAAGTAAATGTCGCAATACACAGACTAAGAAGAGTAGAGTGGAATGCGGAGATGCTTTCGTTTAAACCAAGGGACTGCTTAACAAGACCAGTGGCGTAGCAACGCGGAAAGAGAGTGTTGGTAGAGAACTCCAATCTAATTCTTTCCCCCCCCCCCTTCGGGGGGGGGACCAATCCTCGAAATGAACTGAGCACACAAAAATTCATGTATCCAGAGCTCACAAAAAACTAAGGTCCCAATCTTTTTAATTTCTAATTTTTCATTGAAAAATTTAGAGGTATTTTATGTTTACCTTCTTTTTCTGCTGTAAATACGGAATAGAATAGGTAACAGTTAGTCTTTTCCAATAGTATTGATACTGACATTTCAGAAATTCACAAAGCGCGCGTAAAAACACTTAAGTCAAAGAAAAATATTTTCTAAAACAATTTAACGATGACACAGCAGATCGTACAGTGGAAGACTGGAAGGCTACGACGTTAAAGTTAACCACTATTATTCTAGTTATGTTCCATTTACATACAAAACCCCTAGACTTGAGGTTCTGAAATACCCCCAGACAGAACATAAGATTAAATGAAGCTTGACATTTCTTTGAATTTGACGTATTAATACAAGCTTGTCAGTTCAATTCATTTTAAGCTTGCAGCAAGCTTGGAGATTACAAAAAAAAAAAATGAGTCAGCAAATATTTTCCCGCCGAATGTAAGTCATTTGAACTGTCAAGCTTGAATACAACTTGATTACTGCTTGATTTGGAAAGCCACATAACAAATAATTTATCATCAGTCATAAATGTACTTGACCATAGAATTAAAAAAAAAAAAAGATTCTATATTTCCAAATATTAAAATTCCACAAAATAAAATACAAATATACTACAAAATTGATTCCAAAATCAGTCGTTTCGCTTGTCTCGATTTTGGCCAATATTGCACAACATGAGTATTGCGATATTGAAAGTTTTAAAACGTGTGCTGCTTTTAAGTTTATATTATGCTTATTTCAATATTAGTAGAGTCTATAAATCACACAACATTATTTTTATTTTGATTCATCCCATGGAAAATAAAAGAGGCAGATCGGAATCGGCCACTGATCAATCTCGCCAAAAAACGACGTGACCACCATAACAGTCACTTTAAACTTTAGTCATGTCACCGCGAGTCAAAAATAGCATGATGGTTAGGACGCTGGCTTCCCACACCTGAGGTCCCGAAATCGATCCCGGACGGTGGACGGAAGCAGATTGAAATGACTAGTTTTCAGCGTAGAGGGAAAAATGCGTGGAAAAATAAAATATAGGGGGCGGATTCGCCAACCGGCGCCCCATATATTCAGGAAATTTTTTTTTAGGGAAATTTTTTTAAGTTTGCATTAAGCTTGACATAGCAAGCTTAAATCAAGTTGGGCAAAGGTAAACTTGAACACGTGTTTCAAGCTTGCATTAAGCTTACACGCTTTAAAATTTCAAGCTTAATTCAAGTTTATTGACTTGATAAATCAAGCTTGCTGCAAATTTGCTGTGTTGTCTGGGACTGCCCTGTTTGCCTGGTGATTAGTTTTGGCCTGGGAGAAATGGGTTTCAATATTTTAAATTTACCTATAAATTTAATTAATTAACATCTGTTATAAATATTTTGATCACTGTAGCTCTTTAAAGGTTCATTATGGATTATTAATCAAAAATGGAAATATTTTCTAATATCTAAAACAACTAGTGTAACGATAATACCGCAGCCCATTCGGGGAGAGTAGAAAGATCAGATGCTAGGACAAATTCGCTACTAGAGATTTGAGGTCATGGTACAGCAAACGATAATGAATGATAAAGAGCCTCAACATATCTTATAAAAGGCTTTTTACAAGCTTACTACTAGAGCTGAAGCAAACTGCATGTATTCGGTACTAAGATACGGATAATCACTCAAACTCGAAGTAACGAATTGTTACTTTTCGGTTGATATCGTTACTCGATCCGAAGGTTTCGGATCGAGCAGCTTCGAACTTCGAATACAGACTGCCAGGCGAGGGGGAAACAGGCTCCAGTAATCGAGTACTAATATCTTCTGTTATTTGTTACTGGCAGTTACTGGATATCGGATCGCGGTTTCAAGGGGGAAAATGACTTTCGAGTGTGCATTTCGGATCGACCAGGTTCGAACTTCGAATACAAGACTGCGGGAGGGAGAAAATGAATTTCGGTATTTGAGTAATAGTATGTTCCGTTCCGTTACTAGATACCGGAAGTATTATGGATTCTCGCTGTTTGAAGGGAAAAATCAGTTTCGGTATTTGAGTAGTAGTATGTTCTGGTTGCAATTCGTTTGTGCCGAGCCGGATGGTATCGTTTTGATGAGGTTTGGAAGAATCCGTATGTATCGTTACAGTTATGGAGATGGATATACTATCTGCTGCTCTATTGATATGGGTCGTACAATGGGGGGGATAGGATCCGGTGTATAGCATGTTCTTATGCGCAGTTGAACTTTTTTTGCGGGGGGGGGGGAAGGGGGTGTTCTTATAATTGTAGAGGAGCAATACATATAAGAGAAGCATGTTAGTAAGGGGTGCTAATTTCGGGCTTTCTAACATTTTGGTACTAAATAGTGGTGCAATCAGAATTCTTTCTTTCAGGGTGGTTCCGAAGCAGGATTGCGAACTTAACTTTTTCTTTTTTTTTTAGCTAGAATCGAAATATGAGTAATAAATAACAAATTATTTAAATACACCTTTTAAAAAATATATTTTTATAAAGTAAACGAATTCACACATTTTTATTATTTAAAATATTATTTGGAACTAAAAAAAAATATTTAGCATGGAAACCTAAACACATTTTTTAAGTAATTGTTTAAAAAATATATAAAAAATTGTGAGCGACCCGGGATTTCTATGCCCACTCCTGCGTAAGCCACTGGTATTAAAATAATTCAATGAAGTTCAGTATGTTTCTAAAATGTCGGCGTTTAGGGGGCCATCTGCCCTATTTTATGGTACATTTTATTCCATGAACTCATGGAATACGCATAGCCCGGTGCAACCATTCTTTCTGTATGAAAGGAGTGATAATTTTTGTTTAAAGAATGCTCTCATATATGCACCCACAGAAGGGGCTAACCCCTTTCATCCCAAAAGTGCAGAAATAGAACTGGAAATATCTTAAAAATAGGTAATTCTCATTGAATAAAACAATTTTTATTTAAAATATGGTAATTCTTAATTTACTTCGAAAAATGGTCCAGCAAAAGAAGTTTTTGATATGAAATAAGAACTCACAAATAATAAAGATATTATGCTTTTAGAGACCCAAAGTAGTTGATATCATACTGAGATCCCCTGCCCTGTGAATTTTATATATGTGGCCCAATCCCTGGATCTCAGTATTCGAGAACCCGCTCCCAGAAAAAAACACGAGTCACAAGCTTTCCTTTACACTTTTTATGATAAGAATGAACAGGTTAAACCAGCGTTCAGAATTAAAAAAAGGGGGGGTTGAGAAAAAAAAAGAATGGCATATGTCTTTGGAAGATTTCTATGTGCACTCAGTAATTCGGATAATTTAGCATTGTATAAAACCATAAATGTGTATAAAAACAATCTGTAAATCAGAGAAAATAAGCTCTAAATACAACTTTGTACAACTTCGCTAAAAAAAATTCTTTTTGGTTATGGGTTTATGTATGGGCGGCATATACCCATAACAACACTGTCCCGGATGTGTTGTTATGGGGCACTATATAACACCCTATTACCGATTCTATTAGTAGTAACGAAAGTAACGAGTAACGAATACTTAGTAACGAATAGCGAACATCTAAGTAACAAATACATACGGATACTCATTTTGTCGTTACTTTTACAGCACTACTTACTACTTCAGAGCCTCAATATTTTCCGTTAGGTCATTGCCTAAAATCTTTTTTTTTTTTTTTTGGAGGGAGGGGGGGGGGGCGAGGCTAAGCTAAGAATTTACTTAAGTAACAAATATTTTTATTAATTGGCTCCATATTAAGGTTTGGTATTTTGCATGAAATAAGGGCTCCTCATTTTGACAAAAGTATTTTCTATTTGTATTTAAAGAATGTTAGAGGGTTAATAGCCTTTTCCAATGAGAGGAATTGTGTCTATGAACAAACACAAAGTAATCAGCTAGAAAAATTGAATAAAACTAAATAAGTGAATAATATTGTACCCACACCTAAGCAGACTATACTTCAAGTCTACGACACAATGATATTTTCATAGTTTTTTTGTTTTTATTTATTTATTTACTTATTTTCGAGATTGCGAAAATTAAGGGCATAAGGACATAGTCCCGCAAAACGTGCATTTCCGTAGGAAAGTTTCAGAATATGGGAGGGGGGAGGAGGAATGTCACGACTCTAATTCTGGTCGTAAATTTAAGGAAAAGTAAGAAGGGAGGGGGAAAGTACATCATCACGATTTTGTTTCTCTAATGAGACTCTACAATTATATCGAAATAAACCAGCAGTGAAAAAAGCGGGGAATGAAGAGAGTAGGGGGGATGAACGAGAAAGAAGCTCTCATCGCAAGGGCGCGTTTCACGCGAGAAAATTTATAAACCCGATTAGGAGATTTTTATTCACCGACTTCACGAACCTCGCATCCTGTTTCATGAAATATGAACGACCAAAATGGCCACGAGAAGCATTCACAGGAGACCAAATTTAACTTTGGAGAAGGAGACGAAAAGTTGTGAACATGTGCTTTCAGTATCTCAAAATGAGCCGCCAAACGATTTTGCAAATAATAAAAGATTACGACTCCAAGCCGGTGTTCCAAGCGGAATAATTTATGACCCTCACGGCTCATAGGGGAATGAGAAAATAGAGGTTTTGCTATTCATTATTTTCTTTGGAAACTATAACTAGGGGGCGAAAAATGAAATCCTATTAGAATGAACTAACTGAAAAGGCCAATTAAAACCACATATACCTTTTCCTTCATTAAATTATATTAAAGAAGGTGTAATAAAACATTTGTTACGCACATGCAACAAATAGCATTTTGATCTGAAACTGCGGATTCAGATTTCTAAATCATCCATTACTGGTCATCTAAAATTAGTGGACATTGTTATATTATGGACAGGATTAGAGAATGCACAATGAATAAGCAAAAAATGACTGATAGTTACCGTATTTACCCACGTATAAGTCGACCCCCACTTTCCTGATCAAGAAATTTGAACTTTAAAAAAAAATACATTTATTCAAAATCATCTGAGATAAAAGAAAGTACTAAATATAAAATAATAAAGATAGTAATATGTAGTATACAAATATGTAGTAATATGTAGTATACCAAGTAGTATACAAAATTAAACTGATAATTAATAATAATATGAGGATGATGAGATATAGGGTATAATAATACGATACTGAGGGATAAAGTAGTAATATACAAAGTTAAACTGATTCAAGATCCGACTCAATATTGCACTCGCCAAGCAATTCACAAAATTCCTTTGTGGTCATCGGATCATCATGATACACGTTTTCAATCTCGGTATCGCTACATTCTTCCTGGTATGAGAATCGACGTCACTGTGTTATGGAATGCAGGAACAGAACAATTGTTTTTCGCAAGGGCATCCCCGCCCCCCTACTTTAAAGCCTTTTTTTTTTTTGGTACTAGAAAAATTCCAAAAGAGGTACAATGTCGCACAAAAATGTCGTTCTACATTCAGAATTCCTAGGAAGTATTTTATTCTCAATATGAGCCGTGACAAAGAAATTCTCCATTCATCATTAAAACATGCTAAATTTGAAAGGGGGAAATTAAATGGCATTTAAACGTACTAAAGTCGACTATCTATAAACTATAAGAAAATCTTTAATGTTAAGTTAAATGAATCTTCGACCCTACTATGAACTAAAGCAAGAATGAACCATCAGAACACAGAATTTACTTTTGATATACATAGTCTTCCAATTTTACTGAATAAATAAATCAAGATAGGTAATATGGAATGCATAAAAATGCTATTTGAAAAGTTCCATACATTTTGTAAGGAGCATTTGACACTGACTAGGAACGTTAATAATTTTAAAGTATTACTTTAAAATTAGTATTAACTTTGTTTACTACAAATCCAAAATCACATCAATGGATGTTCCACTGGATAGTGGATTAACACTGACTACATTTATCAATTACACCAATGAATTATTTGGAGTAACTATGCAATATGTTTATTAAATAAGTAATCGCGACCCACAGGTTTCAAATAAAAAAAATTCCTTGCACTGTCCGGCGGCCGAAATATTAAATTACTATTCAGCCAAGCGAAACATTTGGTATCTTGGTATAAAACTATCAGTTTCATCAGTAATTTCTTCAAGGCACAGAGCTTTATAAATAGTTCTGAAATTCAACTGACGCACAAAGATGCTTATATACCTGTCACGCAATCGTGAACTGTATGGCATTGGTAAGATTTGACTTTACGGGATTATGAAGAGAACCCGGATAAGTTCACGGTTGTGTCCAGAAAAAAGAGGGGGTTGGGAGGGGAATGAACATACGCAGTCCTGTCTATCACCTAAAAATGCCGCAGAAACCCCAGAGGTCAATAATCAAAAAGCGCCGCATCAAACGCGGATCACGAATCACGTGAGAGTCAATCACGAAGATTCAGAAGGCAGGGGCAGATATAACTGATGAAAAGTTGTGCGAGAGTGATGGACATGGAGGTATTAAAAACACGGCAAGTGTCAGGGCTGGATGCAAAGTACAACACAGGGGTCGATCCAGGAATTTTTTCCAGGGTGCCATTTTTTAGGAAAACTATTTGTTTTTGTAAATTTAATATCTATTTTTGTAAATTTTCATACCAATTTTTGTAAGTCACTTACTTTCTTAAAATAATTTACAAAACAAATTAAAATATAGGGTTAAGTGCCAATTTAGAGTTGTTTTAATCGACTATATTTTTGTGAAGGGGCCGTTTTAATCAATTATAATTTTGTGAAGGAACCGTTTTAATCGACTGCAATTTTGTAAAGGGGCCGTAAAACATACCCAAATTTCGTTTGCATTGATCCCTGCAATGTCAGTCAGGGCTGCTCCGTACCGTATGCAAGTTGCGCATCCGGCCATGTAGTAAGCAAAACCATATAACAATGTTCGCAAACCTGAACATAAAAAATCAACTTGAATGTGAGCAAGAAAGATAAATCATGACGACAGCATCCAAAACACTGTTTGCGCCCTTTGTGTCTTCGTTTCAGTGAAAAGTAATAAAAAATAAACTTTTCATAAATTCCAGTTAGTAATGTAAAACTAATAATTAGCACTTCAATACTTACAGTTATTGCAGTGCTAAAAAAATGCATGCATGACAATTAATTTATATATTAAAATATAATTTACGTCTGAAATTTTCGATGTAAAAAGTCTGTTCTATAGAATATTTATTTATTCGAAAGGGAAAAGAGGCAATCAAGTAGCAATTGGCAAATAATCTTTAAATTGCGAATTATTTTATTTAGGGCAAGAAATAGTAAAAATAAATAATTAGGGTATACCCTCACATTTCTAAGTTACTTGTTTTATTATTACGAAACTTGAAATAATGTAGAACATTTTACAGATATAACATATTTAATAATAAGCCATATATTTCATTTTTAAGTGTTACGAAGTCAACATTCGCAAAAGGGCAATATTTGAAAAATTACAATCTTCTTGCAAATCAAAATTTGAAGTTTCAATTTGCAGAAAAATATATTAAAAGACACAGGTGAGCAGAAATGAGAGGCAGAGAGATAATAGTAAAAGAGGGTCCTGAATTACCCGATAACTTTAAAAACTGGATCCTGGGGAATGGAAGTTGCAAAACTCAGAATAGTGATTAAATTCATTTATTAAATTACATTATTTAATTTAATTCAAAAAGTTATCTGGGGCGTGCTCTGGTTAAAACTCGAAAAACCAACCTAACTCGACCATCGAATCTTAACACAACGACCCAAATTGCGATCAGGAAGTTTCTACAATGACGATGCCTAACGCCTAACAGAAGTCACCAAGTATATTCAACACGTCTGAAGATCTTTCTTTTATACTTCGAAGCCCATTTTAAACGGTGCATAAAATACTGATCCTGAACAGTGTAATTCTTGGTACAAATAAAAACAATCTGTGTGGTCTACGTGGAGGTCAGATAAAAAAAAATTCTGCGTGGAGGTCGGATCCACGCAGAATTCTGGTGGTCAATTTCACCTTCTATCCCCCCCCCCCAACTATGGTTTTTTTCTTCGAGAAATACTCTTTGGGTAGAATATATTCATTGGGATTCAGAAGTACAGACATTTCATACACTGTAATTGACTTATGATTTTTATTTTCTGTGTATCTATGGGAAAATGTATCATAATTTAAGAATGAACGAATATTTTTTTAGGTTTAAAACTCATAAATGGGGGTAGTTCTAATATTCCCTTCTTAAAAAAAAAAAAAAAGAATATTAGGTAATTTCAAACTGATTTTCGGTATCGGAAGGATATAACAGAGACAGGCTTTTCCCATCTTTCATTCTAGCGCATTTAAGTTAATCAATTTCTTTTTAAAAAAAAAAGTTATACAACATTGATTTGGATAATATCTCAAAATATTTAAACAATAATATTAGCACTAAAAGATGATACGGAATTTTAAAACAATGTATTGGTAACGAAAGGGGGATGATCGAATAAATAGACTAGAAATATTTAAATGTTGTTAATTTGTTTTTATATCTTTTAGTGGATTTTGATAGAAAATGGAGATCCCCACCCCCTATAATATAATTTTGAAAACATTGTTTCTGTGTATAATAGTGAATTAGGAAATCTGTAGATAAACAGTCTGCGTAACTGTCAGGAGACTTCAGAAACATTTTAAGATACAAATGGATTTTACAAAATCATACATCAAATGCAAATTGGATGGGAGTGGGAGGGGGGGGGGATCTTAAGACAGATTCCGAGACTGCTTGAGCTCGAAGACTGTTGGGAAATTTTAAAGTTCAAGCGCATGTCGTACTAGGGCTTTTAGATTCGAACTCCGACCATCTGATCTCTGTACTCGGTCAGGTTACAAGATAAAGAGTTGGACGAAATCCTCTTTGGGGAAAATCTGTGCAATATGATGAAAATAATCCCATTTATTGCAAAGCACGCTTGGGAACCCGGATATGCTCACGGAGGTCGGATCCACGCAGAATTCTGGTGGTCAATTTCACCTTCTATCCCCTGTTTTCACCCAGGGCCAAAAAATAATATAGCTAAGCACCCCGTCTTCCTTCCAGAAACCCGACGTGAGTCACGCTCGCACAATGAATCACGCGTGAGCCGGTCACGAAGTCCGAGACATGAGAACTTATCTCCAAGACAACGCGCAGAACAGCGTCCAAGAGCGTAGGCTTCGAGGTGATGGAAAAAGGGTGCCCCTACTTCTAGTTTTTGTTTCTGTTGTTTGTAGGAGGGATGCGGTCCCTCCGCTTGATCTTTGGATCTCTAGCCCCTCCGGCCACATCCTGTTATTGCGAAGAGAAGGCCAGTTTTGGGAAGTAGATGAGATGGATTTTTTTTTTTTTTTTTTTTTTTTCCCTCTCCTTACTCTCTGAAGGAATTTCCCTGCAGCCATGAGAAAAGTTAAGAATGGAAAGAACATACGTTGTTGATCTTTTTTCTCAATTAGCTGATGACGTAAAATTTATAAAAGAAGTTCTAAATAACGAGCTATTTTATGACTTCAAAGCAGCTGTTTCTAACGAATTTTCTTTTCCTTCCGATTAGGTTTTTCATTTTTATAAGTACCGTCAAACATATATTTAATGTCGCTGGAAGCTCATGTCTTAAAAATTGTAATTTAAAATAAAATTTAGCAGGCTTTATTAATGAAGATGTATGTAATCAGAAAATTGCTGTACTTTTTTTTTTTTGGTGGGGGGGGGGGGTATCAATACATAATTGGTTCCACAGTTAATTTTGGTCTTACTATAAAGCCGGCATTGTCTTTGAGGGGGGGGGGGGAATCTAAAAGTGCTTGAAATTTTAACGTATATAGACTTGTTTCAATAAATTAATTATTTCAACAGAAACACATACTTTGTATTTATCTGTTTGTTTATTATTTTTTAATTTAATTTTCATTTAATTTTATTTTTCACGCGGGCCATTTTATGCCAGGCTTCGTACTTCTTATGTGTGTGATGCTAAATTCCTTTATCAACAATAAATCATCTTTTAACTACTTTTTAAAAAATTTTCAGCACTACCAGCTCATTCATTTAGTTAGCTCTCAAATAAAAACAGTTTATAAATAGTATTACGGAAATGAAGGGGTCAATGTTATAAACAAAGCTACTTACATTTTAAAATTTACTTTTATAAAAAAAGCAATGTTTTTAGATAAGCTAAATGATATAACTTGTCAATCAAATTAACAAAATTTACAAGACTTAATTTTTGAAGGAGGTTTGACGGAATGGCAACTTAACTATAAATCATTCAAGAGCCATATGCTTATTCATTAAATTCTTCATTTCGTGAGTAGGCTATTCAGCTTTTGGTGCCGTTTATTTTGTAAAATAAATTCTGTTTTTAATTTTATTTCTACTTTTATTTATTTATATTCATTTAGCATTTTTCATCTTAATCAACATTATTTTTGCTTACATTAAACTGAAAACCATTGCTTTAAGTATTTGAAATAACGTTGATTTTATGGATCACAAAAAATTTGAATTTAATCCCCCCCCCCCTACTATATAAAGTACTATTACTAAAAGGTTTTATAACAAAAACCTATAGTAAATCGTTCAGCTTGTACGAATGCGCATAGTCTAAGCTAGAAAATATTAATTTAAGAGTTTGAAATACTAACTTTATGCAATCACAAACTTTTGATATTTTCGAATATTATTATTATTATAACTTCTGTTATACTCATAATATCGGAATTGTTTTCTTGTATGACATCTATTAAGAAATAAAGAAGTATGTCTCTGGCAGAAGAATGCAATGCATTAAAAAAGTAATTATAAAGATATAAACGAACATGCTTTAGCAAAATTCAGTCTACATATTTTAGCAGAAACAAACACTAATAGCGTATCAACCCCCTACTAGAAAGGTTCGTAGTTTTTTCTTTTTCTTTGCTGGTTTATCAAAACAGCATTTTCAGTTGAAATTAAAGAAAACTCAATTAGGTATATATAAAATAATCTAAAAAAATAAATATCAGTTAAAACGGGATCGATTCCATTCATCTCCCACCCCACCCCATCTTATTTCATATTATAAATAGATTATACACTATCCATTTTGTAGAACCAAATCAGACAGCTAGCCATATGTTCGGGGGGGGGGGGGGGTACAGAAAAGAAATCCCCACTGTTTAAGTGGAAATTCCCGAAGTGGATCAGGAGAGGAAAATAATGAGAGGTTAAGGTGTATAGAGAAAAGAAAATACAACAAAAGAAAAAAAAGATTCTTGAAGGTTCGGTCGTACAGTTTAATTTATCGTGGCGGGTATGCTTTCATTGAGAAGTTTTTTCCAAGAAAGTAAGAGGAAAACAAAACAGAAACCTAGTAAAAATAGTAGACAGTTTAATTTATGACTAAATTATGACACAAACAATAAAGTGGGGGAGGGGCTTGAAACATTTTAGGAACGCTTTCAGCTTCAAATTTTAAGAAAAATTAAAAGTCTTAGGAGAAATTACGGAGTGTCCTCTCTGATGAATCTTGATTTTTGTACAACGACCTATATATTAACAAAGTTAATTACGTTGAAAATTTATTCCACTGTTCAGCCGATCACTGTGATATTCTTCATCAAATCTTTTGTCAGACAAAAAAGGTACATTCAGGGTTAAAATCAATTTTTTATGCTGAATTGTTTAGTCACTTTAAGGAAAGAACAGTGTTAGTCAAGGTCGGACAATTTGCCGGCAAAAAGGTATTTTTGGCAGGACAATGACAAAAACTGGGAGATCGGCAAAATTGGCAAAAATTAAATTACTCATATTTAATATAGAATAATTATTATGAAGTTTAGTTAAATATTTTAGTAAATTAAATATAATTAAACTATTTTGGCATGCTTTAAATGCTCAAGCACATTTTCTTATATGCACTATCTTTTGTTATTGTTTATTAGTAGTACTTAGAAATGGGTTACATTCAGAGACTAAATTTAAATTACTTTTGAGAGTACAACCCTTAACAAGGATACTTCAAAAAAAAAAAAAAAAAAATACATAGACTTAAAGATTCTGGATACTTCATACAATCGATTCTCTGTTGGAACAGGTCAAACTTAAACTCGGGGGGGAAAAAAAATTACTTGTATACATTTAATTTGTCAAAATTCTTTTAGAATCCTACTATACAGTCACGCTGATCCCTGATTCACTCTGTAATAATCCCGGGCAACCTGCTCCAAATAAAACTTTTACCGCCATTACTCGAAGAAGATTAAAAAGTTCAAAGAGAGTAAAAAGCACAAAAAGCGTAGTAACATCTACACCGTTTAAAGTAAGTAAAAAACTTTGTAAAAAACACACATAAGATGTTACAGGTAAGTAGATACGTACGTTTCAACCAAAAATTGTTTTGGTCTTCCTCAGTAAAAGCCCTTCGTCACAAGGAACAGAGGGAACTTTTTCAGTTCCCTATGTTCCTTGTGACGAAAAGCTTTGACTGAGGAAGACCAAAACAATTTTTGGTCGAAACGTACGTATCTACTTACCTGTAACATCTTATGTGTGTTTTTACAAAGTTTTTTACTTACTTTATCGTTTAACACCAGTATTTTGAGTGTTTTTTTCATCTACATCGTTTGTACGATCCGCGAGAAATTTTTCATAATTATGTATGACAATATTGAAAACAATCTGCGCTACTTTAAAAAAGCTGAAAATGCACCCGTTCTCTCCTTTTTAAGCGATTTTTTGCTATTTTCGGCTCCATTTTATTTCCGAGAAAAAAAAAAAAAAAAAAAAGCTAATCATTTACGTGACAAAATTAGGCTCTGCAAGTGACAATGAAGTCATATTTGAAGTCACGGTCATCATAGGTTTCGCAGGGAAAGTTGCGATTTCAGTTCGTTTTAACAGTTTTTCCATATAACATTTCTTTTTCTTTCATTAAAATGATCGTCTGCTTGAAACATTGATATGAAACTGTGGAGGGACTGTGTACACAAAACGAAATCGTTCGAATGTGAAAAGTTTCCGCGCGTTTCCAGAAGAGTATGAAATTCGATTTAGGTGTATAATAAAAATTGAATAAAGTTATTTATTTAAGGTGGACGAAGATTAAATATATGGAGTGTAGGCATATTTTCGTGAAATATTTTTTCTAGCGCCCGTTGTAATTGCCTCCACAACGAGCTTTGACTTCTAGTACTATACAGGTTACGAATTTATTAAAAGATTTTGATTGTTTCTTTTAAAGTACCAAATTTCATTTCTCTATGTTCTAAAGTATCAAATTTTATTTCTTTAATAAATTTAATTAGCAAATTTCTTTCTTTATAAAATGCATATCTCGTGGTATAAGAATGCAAAAATGTATATACAATACAAGCATATTATTTCAACAAAGCTTTAAATAGTCAGCTCCTTTTTTTTTCCGCTTCCTTAAAAAATATTTACACACACACACACACACACATATATATATATATACACCTTTTTCTATTGTTGATGGAATTCATCCATATTATTGCCACTTCGGCAAAAACCTATTTCTGCCAGGACAGTTTTTGAAAATCAGAATAGTGAAAAGCGGCGCAATTGCCTCCTCTTGCCCTTAGTAATTTACGCCTATATGGATATGTGTATGAAAAACATGTAAACCCTGATGTTGGTTAACTGAAAAGTATCAAATGCAACTGAAAGAAAAATGTATGTCGAAACAACATTTTTGATGTAATCGCTTTAAAGCTCAATATTTGATACTTCTGAACCTGAAAATTAATGCAAAATTTAAAAACGTAAAAACCATTGTAATGACTGTTCAAAAAACACAATTACATACATACGAGAAACAACGCGGATATAACTAATTGCGTAAAAATTTCACCCAGTTTTCCACACTCAGTTTTTGTCTGCGAATTTTAATAACTTAGGTTGTGAAAGTCTTTCCCAACACTTTCACAATTCAAATCTTTTCAGCCAAAATGAATGGCAATTCCAGTTTTCAAATACTATCTCATTTAAAGTGAAAAAAGATAAGAAAAGCGAAAACACGAGTTAATTTAAAATCCGCTAATTTCACACACACGCATTAACTGTGAGGGAAATACACGTTTTACTTTCTACACAAGGTAAGTGGATCAGAAACATGATTTTTTTAGGGCACACTGCAAGCCAGGATATAGAGCTGCGGCCTCTGACACAATTCGAGCATAAATCTTTTTCCTTCAAAACTCATCGTGCCTACTAAGAAACTATTTTTAAGCAAGACGGCACAGAAAAAACTAAGCGAAATTTATTCTGAGATCGAATAAAACGAAATGCTAAAAAGTATTCAAATTTTACGCTTAAACTGTACCAAGTTCAGATGAATTTATATTTATTTCCAAATTTATAAAATGGATGCAATTTTATCTGATAAAAAGGACATAAGAAATGTGTATACACAGGGTTATTCCAAATTACAGGGACAAAGTTCTATTAAGGGTAGGATACACCAAGGTGGCCCAGAATCACATAGCAATGTGGGGTCGGAAACCGTATATAAGTTACGAGTTTATTAAAAGATTTTGGTAGTTTATTCGAAAGTGCCAAATTATATTTCTGTAGTCTTCATGTACCTGTTAATAATAACTTAGATGAAGTGTTGAAGGTTAACTTTCCGGCCACGCTTTGTCAAAAACTGGACTAAAATTGATAGTAACCAATTCTATTTCATTACAGTGATGAAATTATCGGGAAAAAAAGCCCATTGTTTATGAAACTCGACTAAGATATTGAAGAGACAAACACTTCCATACTGCTGTAGTAATTATTAACAAGTATGAAGACGACGTCTCTGACACCGCATTGCTGTGTGATTTTTAGCCATCTTGGTGTACCTTGACCCTCTTAGAAGTTAGTTCCTTTAATTTGGAATCTCCTTGTTGAATATGTATGATTTTACCAAAGAATCTATTTTTGACACAGCTCGTTGTGCTGCAGAGCCGACGGCGTCAAAAAAGTTCTTTGGCTCTGTGGCACTCATTTGGAGATTCGATCGACCGGCATGTTGCTGGTAGCTAAATCGAGTGATGATAACAACTGCACTTTCTCAGCATTGGGCAGTATAACCAGTTGTTCTATATCAATGCGAAAATGGTTGCATTTCAAAGGATTAAATAAGCCCTTTGAAGTTAATAGATGAACATATCCGAAATTCACTTCAAACAAATAGGGATGGACGCGAGACGCGCGAGACGAGAAATAGGGCTGTCTCGTCTCGTCTCGCAGTGGTAAACCTCTGTCTCGTCTCGTCTCGCGTCTCGCGCGAGACGTCTCGCGAGTCTCGCAAAATTAAGGACTGCGAATTTTTACCATATTTTTAGTAACATTAATACTAGTTATTGAAAATTAATATTAACAATAGCAATTAGTTGCATATTGCCATATTAGTACATATATTAGTCACCATATTAACTCATATAGTTATTTGAAATGATAAAAATTCGGATTTAATCCGTATATATAATGTGACATGACACCGAAAATTTATTTATTTGCGTAACTGCGTAAATGTAATATTTATGGTTGATGGGAGTTTCATTTGCTTTTGAAAATATATAAAGCTTTGAATTTTGTCAGATATGTTGCAGAACTCTGGGACACATGTTGGGCAAATAAAATTTTGATCTAATTAAACGGCCCCAATGTACGGAATAGTGAATAATTATAGTGAGCGGAATGGTGAATAATTAAAGTGAAGCTTACTTATCTCCCCTCCCGTTTTAGTGTATGAGATATGGGTTTCATATTTAATCGGGGGAACCCGGGTTTAACATGTTCATTTACACCGGGTACGGGCAACCTTTGGAAGGTTGCGAGCCAAAATTTAGGATGTTAGGGACGTCACGGACCGTGTAAGTGGGATTTTGATTTGGTTTATATTGATTGTCTATGGCGGTGCTGTCCAACCTTTTTATCGCCGCGACCTGGTCAGCGTTTGATAATAATTTTACCGCGGACTGGTCAGGGGAGGGAGTACGCCTATTGTTTTAATTTAATTGTGCTTAAACATACCTTCAAAATATATACAGTTTCACAAAAAATGAATGTAAAATGATTTAAGATTTTATCTCACTAGGACGCTAAATGAATGAGAACACTGAGTTTATTTCTTTGCAACGAGTTGGTTAGATCTGGAGGTAAGAAGCAATGACACCCAAAGTGTGTTGCTTATGTACAATTCATTCCTTTATTCTGTTATTTTGGTTCTTGTCAGTGCAGAAAATGCCGCTTCACACAGTTAGGTTGTTGGAAATGGCAATAGGGATTTCAAAGACTGGAATTTTAATTCATAGTCTTGAAATATTTAATAAGCAGTAAAATAATGTAAAATAGTCATGAGATTTTTTTCTGTTACAAAATCTGTTCTGTATAAATTAGCACAAACCCAAGAAACTCGAGACCTCGAGAGAAATGCACGACAGAAAATAAAATGGAAATAATGTAATTTTTCTTGAGCAACCCGGTACCATTTGATCCACGGACAGGGGGTTGAGGACCACTGGTCTATGGAAATTTGAAATCTTCCACTTGCTGGATAAAATACCCTGGAGGGCCACATCCGGGCCGCGGGCCAGGGTTTGCCGATATGTGATTTACACTATCAAAAAGAAGAGACAACAGAAAGGACTTGTGAGCGTTGGATTTGCGCAATCACTCTAGTAGATCATTCATTTGCGTTCGCATAGCTTGGCTTACGGCGAAAGACAGTGCCGTAAAAATAGGGAGGCATGGCAGGGCGAATGCCTGGGGCCCCCACATGTAGGGGCCTCAAAATCCATACAACTATTTCTTCAACCACTTGGATTTTTTATCTTTTATAACGTTTTAGATTTGTACATTTACTATTCAAAACGGATCACCTAACACTGTTTAAGCAGAAAACAAAAAAGTTGCTTACTGTTTACAAAATAGCTAACAGCTCACCAACAGATCCGCTGTATTACGATACGTACAGCTGATTATGAAAAGTTAAATTTATATACCAGTATTTCTAGAACCAAAGTTCTTTAACTAATGACCTTATGTTCCCTTTATTTGTATTCTAGAAAAACATTATCTGGGCCTCAAAAAGCCACTCTGAAGCAAGCATCCCTTTTGGGGGGGCCCTTTTATTTCTTAAAATTATCATATCACTTAGGTAATTTAAAGCAAATGGCAGTTTTTTCTTTTTGTTGTAATTATTACTTACAAATATTTTATGTACTTACAAATAATGTGCAGATGCATAATCAGTGGTGTACACCGACTTTCTTTAAGAGAAGGGGGGGAATGGAAGTAATCTTTTGGTTAAATAAAAGCCATAATCTATATGTTTAAAATTAAAACTGTACGGACTTTATGTTAAAAATGCATGGACAAAGGGGGAGGGACTGAATCCTCACCCCCCACACCATTTGTGCACGCCACTGAGCATAGTAAATATATGGAGCTGAACCACACTTTTCTAGAGTAAGTCAATGCTCGGAAATTTCTTTTTCCTTTTAATGAGGATCTAAATTAGGAATGGCATGGCATACAAAGGTCCAAATGCCAATTAACACGCTCTACTTTTTCTCGCATATCGTAAAACTCAAAATTAGCCAACTTAAATTGACACTTTGTCCTTTATTCCCCCCCCCCCCTCCAAAAACCAAAGACATTAGAATATACTAGAACGAGTATATTCTAATGTCTTTGCCAAAAACCAATGGTTTGAGTCCCTCTTGCAAAATATTTTAATATTTGTTGGTCGTCTTTTTCTTTTACTTGTGCAATAATCAGAGTTCACATTATTTTACATTCATTATACAAATGATTCGATAATTATTTGTATAAAAACCCAAATTAAAAATAAAAATAAATGTTATATTCCAGCTGGAATTCATGTAAAATCCATTAAATACTTCAGTATATAAAATTAAAAATACCTTGTTGTTATAAACCAACTGCTCTATTAATGGCTAAAAACGCTTTTATAAGGAATAATACTACTTACATCATGAACACATAAGAGCTATATTGATGATTTATTAATGTTTCTGTGTTGTTTTGTGTTAAGGTAAAGCTACGAAAGAGCTATCTGCTTAGAAGGGGTGCAATGCGAGGAGGACCTCTAACGCGTATTCACGTTACATCTGGAGAAAACCGCCCAAAACTTCGATAGCCGCACGGCAGGATAGAACCCTGCCTTCAGAACCTTCACAGAGACCTTCACAATTCAGTCATCTTACCATGTTGTATGTTGAGTGTTATTCCCCAATGGTGAGCGGAAAAAACGCGACTTTTAATAGTGACATAGGATGTAACATGGTCGTTATATGCTAGTCGATGAGGCAAGAGCGCAGCCAGAAAATTTTGTCGAGGGGGTTGTATAAGATACAATTTTGTATTGATAAACTTAATTTCTTATTGACGACAAAAATCTGAAAGCTCTTAATAACTAATTTTGAAAGTTTCGCAGGGAGGTATATCCCGATATCCCACTCCATGGTTACGCTTCTGCAGTGACGTACGAAATGGGGGGCGGCTTTGGGGCTCGAGCCCCCTCCCCATACCTTTGGAGGATGATAGAAAATAACCATATATCGGTGTCTTTTCCAGTGTCCAGAATCCACATACTTTATTTTTTGTCTGGAAACCGATCATTAGCGAAATTCTCGATACATTAATTCCTCACCCTTGTTTTTTTTCCGGGAAAAAAAAAACGGTCACTCAATAGTTGTTTGTGGGTGGAATAGCGAACGGAAGTCTTCATGTCAATTGTGAAAGCAGCGGTCATCTTGCAACTTGTCACCGCTCTGGCGCCTTATCTCGCAATCTGTTCGGAGGTGTCCTATTGTTGAGGGGAAAAAATTCTTCCGGTGATAGGGCGCACCTACTTCCACGTGCTGAGATAGCTCGCCCTCCGTAGGTCCATTCTGTTCTGGAGTGAGAGGTCATCCATCGTGTCGGCAAATCCAAAAGACACCGGGAAAAAAAAAAAAAAAAAAAAAAAAGCTTTGGCATCTCAACACAAAGCATGCGTTTCCTTTCGGCCCCAGTCCTGTGTTCAAAGTTTGTCTTTTTAAATGACTGGAGGAAGCGTTAAGGATAAAGAGAAATTCTGCGATGGTTGTTCCTCATCTCATAGCGTGAAGTTTTAAAACAGGAAAAGATCTTATACATATAGTAGTATTTTACAATATTTCTTTATAAGTATAGCGCTTTTGCTCATTTTGAAAGGCAATTTTTGTGTTTATTATTACTTTTTTTTCTTCTTTCTTGACATGATCAGTGGCATACGCAGACTTCCTTCAAGGGGGGGAGGGGGTTATAGACATAACTTTGTGTTAAAATGTAATATTTAAGCTAAAATAAATGTGTGTAAATGTATAAATGTGTATAAATTAAATGTGTATAAATGTAATATTGTGTAACGTAATATTTAAGCTAAAAATTGAAAATTTGTGGACATTTTGTTAAAAAAATTTTGACAAGGGGGGAGGGGTGAACTCCCAAACCCTCCCCCCCTTGCGTACGCCACTGGACATGATGAATACTGGGTGACTGTTGATAAAAGTACATAGTACAGTTTTTGAAGAACCAGTGAAAAAGCAGTGGAAAGAGAAAAACCGCACAACATTAAATGGGTTTATTTTTTCAAATGAATGTGAGTGTGCGTGTGTGTGTGTGGGGGGGGGGGGGGAATAAAAAATGTAAAGGAGTGGGCATCCGAAAGGGCGCAAACAGAGGTATATTCATGTATTTTGTATTTATCTCTATTGAAAGTTGACATTCCGATAATTTTTCAAGGTTAGTGGCCTGATTTTTAAGTGCACAGTAGCCCCATTGCCTCTATAGCTTTTGGTGAAGTGATTTTTTTTTTTTTGTATCACTAGGAGCCAAGGCCCCCAGACTCGCTACGCTCGCTTTTCGTATGAGACATTCGGCCCCTAATCAGGCTTATTCGTAAAAAAGACATAATTTCAACAGACAAAACCCGAAGATTGGATCAGATAGAATGTTACAGAGCTACGCATTGCTTGGTTCTTGCATGTTCATTGGTACATAAAAATTGAAACTTCACACTACAGTAGAACCCCTCCCCCTCATAACACGGAAGATATTTTGTTATGGGAATCCGTGTTGTACGGGTCCTGAGCTATACTACACCTGGCGTGCGGACTCCGCTTATAATCGCTGGAAAAATTATTTGCACTCTTCAGAAACACAATGATTTTCAATGTTGCCATTCAAAAGTTATATTAATTAGGAGCTAAAGCATAATAAAATCAGAACATCTGTTTCAGTTGTATTTTTAATAATGTAAAACCTATTGGACACCCTTCGAATTTGCCACCCATTGCGATTTTTCATTATTTGGCGACTTGCGTACATGTAAAGTTAATAAAAGCTACGGAACAGATAGGATAGCTTGCCACCAATGGCGACTTTTCATTATTTGGCGATTTACACATGCTCACAACCTATAATTACTGTTCATGTAAGGTTACCGGAAAACCATTATCCATATTTTCATTTACATAATCGTTTGCAGATTGGCGTACTTAGCACCACGAATTATACCATCTCATCGCGCTAGCAAATACTGCTATAATGGCATAGTTAACGCCGCCAAATATTTCTACTGGTAGAAAATAATCCAGCTGGACGAGAACCGGCTTTAAAATAATCTGCATTTTAATTATTTTTTATTTTCAAGATATTAGTTATTCTGTTTTGGAAAAAGGAATAATCGCTAATTCTAAACTCCTGTTGTCTAAGCGAACTTACTATTTGAAAATTGTCAACTTTGTGTTTTGAGTTACTTATTTCATATAGTTTTTATTTTGGCGTAAAATGGGCGTAATTCTAACTCATTTTTGTAAATTTCACGCGATTCTAGATACTTGGAAACGCTTTGTTGCAAAGGAATGAATGATTTTATGCCAAATCTGGCAACCATTCGGTTTATTTTTTCAGTTTTTTATTAATATCTTCTAAAATAATTCGATTTTCTAAATTTAAATCAGCTTAGCAGGTTCCTCGGAATTTTTCGAATCTGTGGGAACCTTAGTCGAAACTCAAATCCCCACGGTTTTGGAGGAGATACGCTGACAAGCTTTTGACAGCGGCGGCGACAGCGGCCTTTACTTTTTTTTAGAATAGAGAGATTTTTACACGAAAATGTGTCACACTCTGAAGTTTTGCAAGCCGAAGGAAGGGAAAACATGATAATATAAACGAAAAGAGAAATAGTTTTAAAAAAATTGCTTTCATTTCTTTCCGTCCGATATTAATATATAAGAATAAAAAATGTCATTTAAATCTCTTTAAAATAGGCCAACGATAGGGATTTAACCGCCCCTAGAAAGTTGTCACCAGGGTGGGCGCCCCCCCCCCCCCCTCTACGCGCGCCGCAACGTGTTTTTGGGTGAAACGTGTGTTTGGGGAAAGTTTGAGGATAATATCGGTACAAGGATATTTCAACCAAGGATATTCAACCATATTTCAACCTACTCAGACTAAGCATCAATGCGAATGCAAGTTGCTCTACTTCTAATCTCCCTCTGATATACCCGAAACCCGATTATCACAGGGGCAAGGGGGGGGGGCGGTAGTCCGGTGCCCCTGAAGAAAAAGGGGGCCCATATATATCCCGATTATCTAAATTATAAATTCATATGTACTGAAATAGTAATTGTGGGGGGAAAAGTGAATTTCCTCTATAATATAGCTATTACCTAATTGTCTATCACTAGATCAAGTTAGAGATATTTTTTTTTGGGGTGATAAATACGATTTGATTAAAGTACAAAAACTACAGTTAACTTAAATACTACACTACAGTTAATGCAATTTTCGAGTACAGCAGCGGTCAAAACTGGGTTAAAATGCTTAAAAAAGGTAGGCTCAGTAAAGGGGCTTAATGGGTAAAAAAGGGGACAGTAAGGGGGGCCCCAAACTTAATGCCCCGGGCCCCGTCTAAAAGTGGTCAGATTTGAACATACCGTACCGCCATTCCTATTTACTTATTATTTTTCTTTCAACTCTTCTCTGTTTTCTTTTTTTTTCCGCCTCTTTCTTTATCCTCTCCTTTGTGTGTTTTGTATATCTCTCGTCTCTTCTAATTTTAAATGTTACGTGTTTGTGCGTATTGTAGAGTGCTGATAGTATACCAGGACCGAAAACGAAGGAGACGCAAGTTAAACGGTAGAGGCTTCAGGCAAATTGTCGCTTTTCAGATCGTATTTATGCGAGACTGAAGAAAATGCGAGAATTCTCGCGCGAGACAAGACTCTGTCTCGTCTCACGTCTCGTCCCGCAAAATATTTTTTTTCTCGTCTCGCGTCTCGTCTCGCAAAAAAAATGCCTGTCTCGTCTGTCGTCTCGTCTCACGGGACAATGCGAGAACGCGAGACAATGCGAGAATTCTCGCGTCTCGCGTCCATCCCTACAAACAAAGACTATCTTATAGATCTTGACTCTATCAGAACAGGCATCCACAATTGAGGACATAAACTTTGAAAGAATATTCGAAGCAAATACTAGTAAGTTGGAAACAGTTATGTACATTTTACGGGAATTTAATAATCAGGATAATTAATTTTATAACAAATGTATTCAACTCTGAAAGGGTTAATGTATTGAGAATTCTAGGGGGTCTTTCTGTTGAAGAAAAGAGAAAAAAAAAAGCTATATACATAATATACACACTTTTTTCAATGGGATACATATGTCTATAGCAATAACACACATAAATTTTGTGATAACTAGCCCAGTTAAAGCCTCAACAGACTCAAATCAAAACCACTTTGCAGCATTGTTGGAAAAAGGCTCAAAAATGGTTAAATAAACTATACTTTAAGTATTTACGATCTCTGGTAATCTGACCTAGACGAAACAAATGGATAAAAAAGAAAAAAAAAATACGCGACCATCACAGAGCAGCGAAAAAAAGAGAGAGGAAAATAAAACAAGAATTCGACAAATTTTGGTCCAGTGAAGCGTGTGACCACGGAACAACGTGGTTGACTGGTCGAGTACGTAAACAAAACATGACCCAGAGGTAAGGCAGATCCGGCTACGTAATTGAAACCTATGTCTTGATCTTAAAAGACAATCATCTCGGTACCGGAAGATTTAGGCAAGCCAGGATTTACTGCACTGGAAACGGATGTGCGTGTGCGAAAATTATGGCTGGGAGGTTAACGATTTTAAAATTTATTTCAAGGGCCTAGGTGTTATTAAAGCATGTATTCGAATAGCTTTTAATAGTATGGGATAAGCACAAAATGTATTTGCTGCATGGTGTTAACTGGTCAATTCAACTAGGCTTTCTCCCTCTTATTTCTGGTGCCCGTCATATTTCCGGGCAATAGTGTTCAAACGTTATGCGCCAGAGAGATAAGAGCATTTCAATTCTCATTCACTGTTTTTATTATTTTTTTTATGTTTCATTTTACACAGCACATGGCAATACCAGACTATTTTTAACTTATTCGGAATAGTTTATTTTTAAATAGATGGTAGAAGTACTCAAATACGCGTATTTGTGATATGCATTGTACAATCTCAGATCACTTTTTTACTTATGTTCAAAGAAAACTTTACAAATATTTATTTATTTTTACGAAGTATGTTTAGTAAAATTCTCCTTTGGTGTTTTAAACATATATTTTTAATGATTCCCTGAAACTTTACAAATATTTATTTATTTTTACGAAATAAGTTTAATAAAATTCTCCTGTGGTGTTTTAAACATATATTTTTAATGATTCCCTGCTTACTACAAATCACACATTCAGTCACAATAACCCTGAATGTTGGCTTTTCCTAGAAATTTAACTTTTTCTTTTTCTTTTTGTGCTAAAGAAATGTTCAAAACCTAAAATGAATATCTATCGTACATACCCTTATTTTTATACAATTTTCTGGAATAAAAAATAGGCACGTTTATGTTCATTTTCTTCAAAATAATACGACTGTTAAGAGGTTAAATAACTGAATAACACTAGTATGAAATTTTTACATTATTATAGATCATTGGTGAATCTGATTTTCGAGTCCTTAATTACAAGCTCATCGCTTTAAGTAAGCTTGAGAGATATTTATGTTGAATTTCAAAGATTAAACTGATCTCAAAAAATTGTGTCCCAGAAAAACAAAAACAAAAAACTGCAATTATTTTGCAGTTTATGAGCCTTAGATTTCTTTTCCTCAGAGATGCGAAACTTCACGTCTTGACATGTAAACTAATAAATGGCTGTTTCAATTATTATTTTCTAAAAAGTAATCTTTTCCCTAAAAGTCTGAACACTAGAATACCGTTTATATAGGATAATAGAATTTTTTGTATTAATTGAAAATATAAAAGTATTACTCAAAAAATCCTTAATATAAACGCAAACTAATTATTAAAATTAAAATCACTGTAGCTCCAAAACTTTCAAAAATTGTGTTTCCACTCGGACCATTGGTTTCTAAAATTAGTTCATATACGTCAGATACTCTACAAATCTCTGTATTGCCACATTCAGCTTTTAAACAGTAACAGTACAACTAAATATCGGTATTGTCCTCAAATATTAACTCGCTCGATTTTCATCGCAGAGTAATGGAATTTTAGATTTAAAAATAAAAAAAGCTGTAGGAATTCATTTAAAAAATATATAAATGCAGTTGGTACTGGAAATTTCAGACATTAGAAATAAGTATACGTAAAGAGTCTCCAAAATCATAATTTATGCGGGAAAATAGAAATTATTAAATTTCATAGTTAAAAGCTTTCCTTTGCAACAATCAAAATTTAAAATATTGCTTATTTTTTATTTATTTTTTTTTTATCAACAAATGATATTATGTCGTATGATTTTTAATTCGACAATCTGAAGTGGAAAATGCATTACTTAAAAATCAACCAACACCTAATAACTAATTAAATACAATTACTTCGTTTAAAACGTACGACACTAATAAAACAAAATTCTAGGAATCTTACGACATATACAATAGCCCTATCAAAATTAGGGTATCAACAAACCTACGCAAAAGCATGTTTTATAAAATTTTATTTAAGTTGTCAAAACACTAATATTTCGAATGCGCTTGAACTGAAAATGAATAAAAGGGCAGCTCTGCACAAATATGCAAATTGTGCATCGCTCAAGAAAGGAAGAATAATAGAGGGCGACTGCACTCATAAACAGGGTTTTAAAAAACCCGTTTTTTTAAAAAAAAAAAAACCCAACCCTTGTGGGTTTTATTGGGTTTTTTGGGGTTTTATTAAGATTTTTTTTTATAGTATAACACTTTTTGCATGTAAATTTTATGGTTTTATTTCAAAACAGAATTTTAGTGTAAAAGAAAATTTTCATTACAAAATAATTATTTAATTAATTAAAATATAAATATTCAACTTTAATGCAGTACTATCTTTTTCTGCTGACGTTTATAAAGGGCTCCTAATTTTTTTTATGACCATAGATAAAAGTATATTATTGTTCACTTACAAAAATATGTTGTTTCTGATTGGCTGATTTCTATTACTTTTTAAATTAATGAACTTTTTAATTTTTTTTACCTTTATGTTTTTTAAATCATAGTTATTATACTTTCTAGTTAGAATATAAGTCAGTAAACCCTTTCCAGGCCAACTTACTGCAGAACTACTATTTATTTAATAATTTTCTTTATAGTTATTCATTTTTGCTTTGAATGTATATTCCTTTTTACTTTAAAAAATCTAGAATTAATATGTCTGACATTAAATCCCAAATAAACAATATATAATGAATCAGTTTTATATTTCTCAGTACTAAAGTAATGCAGCAACTAATACAGGATAGTTTCCTGAACCTGAATTCATTCTTCAGATGCATGCTTGTAAGCTGTAAGAGAGAGACATATCCCATTATTCCCTTATCTGGGAAAGGATTTTTTTCCCTTGTCACTATACTGATCACGATAATTACATATTTTATTCATATTTAATAACTTACTTATTAAAGAGATACTAAGTTATCCCTGCCTGCATTCTACACCTGTTCATTTTAAAACAAATATTGCAGATAGAATTGGCTCAAGGTATTATTTTTAAAAAGGTGGTTATTCTTTATGTTGAAGTTGGAAAAATAATTATAAAAAATTAAACTGGCATATTTATATTTATCTAATATAATGCATTAAGTTATGTAGGTAATATTATATGTATTTAATGTCAAATAACAAATGATTTAAATGAACGAAAGGAAAAATTTAGATAATTTTTAAGAAAACCCAAAAAACCCATTTCTGAGTGTGTTTTATAGAGTTTTTTTAAGTGGGTTTAAAAAAAAAAAACCACCCGGGTTTTGGGGGGTTTGTGGGCGGGTACGAAACCCTGCTCATAAATGTCCGTAAAAAGTTCGAAACCTTAAAAGAATTGATTGAATTTAAAACAAGAAAGATAAATTACGCCGAGCGCATATAAAAACCTTCAAACACAATATTGTTAACGAATGAACAGTGAACCTGCTCGCCATATTCATACATAAGACAGGACGGCTGCACAGAAGAGAATCTCTGCCGCAGTATCTCAGCAAGGACGAAAGAAAACATATTATAGGAGATAAGATCCTACACAGTTAATAAAAGTAGTTCACATTTTACCTTAAAATGATGCTGAATTAGCTGCATCCTTTGTATGCAGAAAAGTTGAATCATGATTTGGTGCTTAAACTGATCAATGTAACCAAATCATGGTAAAACGTTTCTCCACAGAAAGAATGCAGCTAATTTAGCGCCATTTTATGGTAAAACGTTAAACTACTTCTATTAGCACTGTAGAATAGTCAGTGGCGGATCCAAGGTGGAGGGGGGGGGGGGGGAGGTGAGGGTGGTCGCAGCCCCTTTGAACCCATGTTTAACCTGTTGGCTCTTCTCGTTAAAAATGGCAAAAGAAGACTAGCTCCTTTGTTGACAGAATGGTTGTTTGAACGTTAGGCCGCTGCAGAGAGTTCAAAGAACCATTCTGGGAAGCAATATCAGTCAAAGAAAGAGTCTACTCCGTTTCGTCGTGGGAGAGAGTATAGCGCACTCAACTGGAAGGTGCCTGGTTCAAACCCAAGTCGCGTACATGGACATAGCCGTTCATGGGGGACACCCCTCGACCTAGATACCTTGTGTAGATAATCGGACGTATTCCCAAAATCAAATCAAATCAAATCCGTTGTCTCGTTTTAAACGAGTGCGAACAGGCTAAACATGCGTTCAAGATTGAAAATATACAGATAAAAAGAAAAGAGAGGCCCGTCTCTGGTAATAGGATTCGCCATACTTATAATTATTAGCTCTCCCTTGGCACTTTCCTGGATCCACCACTGAAAATACCTTTGTTTTAATCCCAGATTCAGTCGGTACGCTGCGAAGGGGAGAGAGCGCCAAAGAAAAACATTTCCAACAAAGGCGCCTTTTAGCCGGCCCGAAACCTAACCAAAAGGAAGGAAGGAATAAGCTCTTAACGAGCGGACGAAGAGCGGACGAAGACGTTAGTTTGGACTCACCTGGGCCACCGGCATGTTGCGGGCCGTCAAGTTGAGGTAAAGCGCTATCATCGTTCACGTTTCTGCGCGGACCGAGAAATAAAACCAGACGTAGACCAGATGGAAAAAACAAACCCCGGAGAACGTGACCCAGAGGAAAAAGAAGAAACAGATCCGGCTGGAGCCTGCATCCTGGTCCGAAGTCCACCCCAAAAAATGGGACACACCGGCTCTGGGAAGACAGAGAGGAACGACCAAGAGCTGTTTTTGAACGGAACCGACCCGAAAATTTAGAAAGGGGATTTTGAAAAAAAAAAGAGTAAACAAATTTCTAACCTGCTTGAGAGAATCGACATCTACCCAAATAAATCACCGATGGAGAAAAGGGTAGCATCGCTTCGCTTTCGAGACACAACATAGACTAAGTCACCAGTAATGGTTGGATACTAGGCATAATAACTAAATAAATTACTAATAACATAAATAATACTAATAAAATAAGCACTGATAATAATTTGGGAAAATACAGGATTTAACACCTTTACAGGCGTAAATTGCAGCTGCTGTTGCCAGAGTGATGCAGCACAGAATTCATCACACCTCCAGAATTTCGAACATCAACTGCACATTTTCAGAATGAACCAATGACGTACACTGAAACTTATTAAGATAAGAGTCTATTAATTTCTGAATATTAAAAGAATTATTCGTTCATGTGAATATGATTTCCTGAAATATGTCCAGCCTTCTTCGTTGATCGTGCAGATTAACACACAACTGCTGCTTTAAATCAAGTACCACAACCAATACTGAATTACATCAATGAATACTGAGTCAAATCCAAAGTCATAGTTCAGTCAGACAATTTGGTAAAAGTAAAAACTTTGGAATACCCTTCATACTGCATTCAACATCCTAGAAAAATGTAATATTTTACAGCTCAATAAGAAACACGAAAATATTCAAATGTTTTCACTCAAACGATTTTTTTTTTAAAGATCCATTAAAATTATTTTTTTAGAACTTTGTAAGAAGTTCCATTGTAAATACGATAAAATAATGAATATTATTATGAATTTTCACATCTTAATTTTATCTTGAGCTAATCTATCAATATCCATAATTTTTATTGCAAATTAATAGGGAAAATGTAGATTATTTTTTTACAAGCAAAGCATGGTATTTTTAACAAAATTTTCTTAATACCAGTGGAATGTGAAAATTTATTTTCAAAATCCATTTAGGCTAAATATTATCTTTATAAAAAATAAGAGGGGGGGGAGGACAATAGTATTCTTATAACTAAGTACTTCAACATGCCCAGGTAATTTATTTTTTATTTAATTCATGTAATTGTCTAGTAAAATAATTTAAATTATCTAACTAATTTAATTGCTAATTAAATTTAACTAATTTATTCGGCTAGTATCTGGGATTTTTACATTAATTATCTTCACAAGTTACTAATGATTTTCTAATATATTTAAGCAGCCTTGTTCAGAGTTCAAATGCGGATTACTTTGGTACATCAGAATATTCTGCAATCCGCTTTACTATTGTTCCCTTCAAAAGTCAATTTATTATTTATTTCTTTTAAATATACGTTGACGTATACGATTTTAAAATATATTTATTGAAATTAAATTAATTTCATATTAAGAAGTCAAATCAACCGAAAAAATTAATAGTTATTTCATCCATTCAAAGATATTAACGCACTTACTTCTTAATGAAAAAATTAAGTAATTTGTGTTTTGAATCAACATAGATAGATGGCTATGCTCATTTTCACGCAACTGTTCTATGTTTTGAAATTAGGCTAGAGTCTGAGATCAGATAATAAGCTTCATAAATTGTCAGTTCAAGAAGAAAACGATTATCACATTGAAAATAAAACAATTTTCAGATACAACTTGTGGCAAACAATTTTATATTTTAATTAGTAATGAATTTTTTTTATCGATGAAGAAGTACTACAAATGTCAAATTTCAAAGATCCTGCTGTTTTCAAAGATTTAAATTAATTAAATTTACTCAATGGCGAATAAAGTAAGGGCGGACAAATTAAAAATAATGTTTAAAGGAATTTTTATTAAAGCAAAAAGTTCTTTTATCTGTCCTAAAGGATTATCTTTTCTTTTCTTTTTTTTTTTCTTTGAAAGAAAAATAGCGGTAAAGCCCTCCTCCCCTAGCTTCTGAATTCACAACTGAATTTTAAAGTGAAGACCTAAAAAGGAGAAGATATATTTTTCTCGTATTTTAATTATTAGAGTGCAAAACTATGTGGTTTGGTGTAGTTCTGCATGCTTGTAAAAAAAATAAATAAACAGGAAAAAAAGTATTTAAAAAAAAGAAATCTACTTTTTTGGGGAAAAAAAAAATCTAGCTAAAATGATTGCAATGTTTACCCAATATTATATTCAACAGACGTAACAAGTGTTTCTTTTTAAAAGTCGTTTAATTTTTAAAAAAAATTATCATTACACAAGGCAAAATGTCCCAAAAAAATGTAAAAACATAATTACATTTTCGTAAAATGTCAAAGGGACATTCTGCCCCACACTAACACTGATCAATTTCAATTCACACACATTCATCGATAAAATACAAATCCACTACTCATCTCTACTCCACTCTGCACGCAGCGCCCTCAAGTGAGCTTCAAAGCAAAGAAAAGAAAACTAAGCACTATTAAATAAACGATAAAAAGTTATTTAAATGTCATGGGGAATAACTTTTTCATACACTAATCAAGGTTTCCGATAATGTATTTACAATACACAATACATTATCGAAACTTTCAACATACCAAAAATATATTTCTAAGCATAATTTAATCATATATCTGATAAAATTTAACAATTTAACTTCGATTTCTGTAGTTCATTTACAGCAGTAAAAAATACCGATCAAAAGTTTCTCGCCCATTCTCCTTTTATAAACAAAATCATTATTAAAAATTTAATGAGCACATAATTTTTGGAAAAATATAATTATGTGTGCGGAAATATTTTGAAAATTAGTTTATTTAAAGCTCTGAAACGAAGTAACTTCAAAAAACTATGTACTAGGGTGACGCAAAAAAACCGACTGTTTTTTTTTTGGTCTCGTGTGAAAAAATTGTTAGTTTTTGATGTTTTAAGAGCCCCCTCCAAAGGACAGCTCAAAAAAAAATTTTTTTAAGAGGTCGCTCGCAATTTTTTTACATTTAAAAAATCGTCAAAAATCGAATTTTTTTTCCTTTTTAATTTTTTTTTCTCGTTAAGGTATAATTTTATAGACAAAAAAAAATAAGTTTCTGAGAGTTCCAGTTCAAAATTTAAATTTTGAAAGGTCACTCACAACTTTTTAAAGTTTATTAGTGCATTACTTTAGACTTTTTCGTGCGACCTTTTAATATTCAAATTAAAATTACATACACTTTTTTCTTTTATTAAGTACAATAATCTATAAAAATACACTAAGATGAACTAAAAATCAATAAAACCTGTTAAAATTTAAAATTTGGTTTCAGATGAAATATTGTTAAAATGTTGTAGTTGATTAAATAAAATTTTTAAATTTTTAAAAAATTATGTTTTCTATATTGTGCTTGTTTTTTAGTTCATCTCGTGGCGTATTTTTATCGGTTATTGTACTAAATAAAAGAAATAAAATGTGTGGAATTTTAATTTGAATATTAAAAGGTCGCTCGAAAAAATCTAAAGCAATGCACTAATAAATTTTAAAAAATTGTGAGCGACCTATCAAAATTTAAATTTTAAACTAAAACTTTCAGAAACTTTTTTTTGTCTATAAAATTATACCGTAACGAGAAAAAAATCGATTTTTGACGATTTTTGAAATGTAAAAAAATTGTGAGCGACCTCTTTTTTTTTTTTTTTTTTTTTTTTTTTTTTGAGCTGTCCTTTGTAGGGGGCTCTTAAAACATCAAAATCTAACATTTTTTCACACGAGACTAAAAAAAAAAAATAGTCGTTCTTTTGCGTCATCCTACTATATAATCTAGCATAAATTGAAACCTTAAATTTCAGGATGATGTGCTTACAGTTTAAAGATAATCCTGAATGAGAAATTAAACGAATGACTTCGATTAATTAATGTTTTTCAAACTAATTTGTTCCATTACCTTACAAATATGCGATAGTACAGAGAATGGAGATTTTATGGGGATCTTTAAATTTATGAGAATAAAAGAAAAAAAATTATAACAATGTTTATTGTAGAACTGAATAATATTTACAGAGGCTATACTCGAATAATAAATATCTAAGCATGATCAAACTCAGATTCAGACATCAAAAGGGGGGGAGATAGCTAATTATGTAAAAAGAGGGGAAAGGGAAAAAAATAAATAAATGCAAAATTGAGTAAATTAGGAAAAAATATCCTTAACATTAATGTTTGAGAAATCTAACTCATGAATCCTTCAACAGATACCCACACGTAACACACTGACGAAACCAATTACGTTAACTTTCCATTTTGAAGCAGAATAAATAATCTTGTAATCTCACTTACTGATTTAATCACATAACCTTACGATTTTCTAGAAATTTATTTATTAGAACAATTTTTAAAAACATCTGTGTGTACCATCTTCAAAGAGCCCCCTTTCCACTAACAGTCATTTGCTTTCTCCGACAGCATAGTGATTGTTAGGAGAAAACCGCTTTACAGGCACTCAATTTTGCATTCTCATTGTACACAGTCTTTTAACATCACAAATTTATTTTTCATACACAAATACTACGAAAAGCATAGTAAAAATTATAATGTATTCAGAGAGTAGCTAAATTATAAGGATAATAATATTGGCATCATTGAAAATCTCGTTAACCAAATTAAAATGTAAGCCTATAACAAAATCAACAACAAACATAGAAATTGATAAACTAATTAAATTGCCAGTTCTAGTACTTAAAACTTTTTTATAATTCATTTCTTTCACAACAACATCTATGTACAGACCTAGCGAATTATGCCAGTAAAACAGGCGGAACAGACACACACGCACACACAATACATAAAAAGTACGAATATGAACATTTACTGAAAATATGAGCTATTCACAAGAATATCGCCATTTTATTTATGTTGTATTAAATTTAAATTCTCAGCTGTGTGAGATCAATGCAGATTTATGAGCCAATATTCACTGTTTTTAATATCGTAATAACACAGAAATAAAACAAAATATTGCGTTTCTGGCTTTCTAAGAAAATTAAAACAAAAAATGCTGCCATGTATATTATAAGAACTTAGTCTAGCTTAATAAAGTGAGATTGTTTTATATGAATTTTAATAGCAAATAGCTAAGACGTAGACTGAGGGAAAGCCTGACAACCCCCCTCCCCTCCCATACACACACACTTTAGATGGTAGTGATCAAGCCTTTACACACATGAAAAATTCTAATCTTCAGCAGAACCGAATTTTTTTCTGGCAACATGTTTAGTAAAAAGTTTTGGTCAACGTTTTCGTATTTTTCACTACTTGTGCACTGATCTTCTTCCCCCTTCCAAATAAGAAGGGGGAAAGAGACAGCAACAAAATAATTACGGTTTTTAAAGTATTATTTATCCAAAGTTGCTTCGGGGCAGGCGATAAAATCTGAAGGCTAACACTGATGCACTCAATTGAATTTACACTTTCAGATCCGTTAGTATATAAGAGAAAAAAAAAGAAAAGAAAAGAAAGATGCAGAATTAAGATTACGTGACATAGGCATTTAGTACAGCCATAAGGACACTTTACCCACCTCTCCAAGCATATTAAATTGCAATTCAAGCGTAACGACATAATGTAATAGGTTGGTAGTTCCGGCTCCAGAAACCAGATAAGAAGTAGCCGTCTGAAAATACTTTAAAAACAGAATGAAAAATACTTGCACGCGACAACTTTGTTGCAATACTACACCAGTCACAATAAAATCCTGATCTGTGATGATAAAACATTGTACAGATGATAAGAAGTTATTTTTATTATTTTCCTCCCTTAATTGCGGAGAACATAAGTAAGGAATAAACAATTTAATAAATTGATAAGTTGTGCGAATTAACATGGTAGCTTGTGAAGATACCCCCTCCCCCTTTCCTCTCCTTTAGCATTCTTTAAAGAAACTAGATACACCAGAATATAGAAAACATTACTAATTACTCAAGGACTCAAAATTGAGAGCATCGTGTATTTATTAACTCTTACGAGAGTTTTGAATTCCCAAAATTGTTAAACAAAAAATCTTAAACATTCGGGTTGCAAAAGCTTTAAAAAAATGGTTTTTATGAGTTTCGTAACTCTCTCAACTCGTACCGTTTGCAGGAGCGTATAGTAGCTTAGAAAAAAAAAAAAATTATATGTATTGTATATGTATTTGAAGAACAAGATACTAAATTCGTAAGGGGTCATTCCATGTAAAAGTGGGGGTAAAAACCAAATTTATTGTATAATAACCTGCGACATATCAAATTAAAGCTATTTTAATGTAGAGTATTAATTTCAAAAAATAATCTTTGTAAAAATAACAGAATTCTAGAAATTCGACCTCTAACACTGAAAAAAAATCTGGTAACCATTAAGTTGGAAAAACATGGTATTTACATTTACTCAGAAATACTATTTAAACAGTCTCCTTTTAAATTGTGAGAGTAAATATTGCATGTAGGTAATACAAATTAACATATGTAGCCCCATATTGATTTTTAAAAACGTTAAGCATATGCATTATTAATTAAAAATAAATAAATCTTTCTTTCACACCCGTCACGTGAAAGATGCTTTATAAATGTATACACAACAATCCCTTTATCGGAGAAACTTGAAATTTTCTATGGATGAACTTATAATTAACCAAAGTAAGTATAAAATGTTAAATATAAAAAAATCTTTCTTTAATAACCAAATTTTGTAGTGACGGGTGTGACAAAACACTTGTGATTAATGTGAAAAATTGAATAAGTTTCATTTAAAAATTACAATTATTTCTAAATCCTATAAATGCGAAAGTGAGTTTGTTTGTTTATTTATGACGCTTTCACGCCTAAACCGCTGAATTGATTAGGATGCATTTCGGTTTAGATATAGATGGGACCCTGGAGTTGGTTATAGGCTACATAGAATTTTAGATTTTTAATTACTTTTTTAATTATTAATTAAAAACCGTTTTTACGTTGCCATGCTTGGCGAGTTTCGCCCGTATCATATGATTCATGTTTTGAGCTAACAAGAATGATATTACTTCAATAAAGAAGCACGTACATCTGAAAAACATTAAATAATACGGAAATTATGCCAGTTTTATGCCAAATATATCTATCTGTAATAATAAAAATGAATGTTCTCCAGACAAATCTACAGAAAGCAGAGCTTTGAAAATTTGAGCATGACTGGACCCATGACTTCGGTAAAGTGTACCTGAGGCTCGGAAATTTTAATTACTTTTCTAACTATTAATTAAAAACCGTTTTATCGCCCGCACAAAATGATTTATGCTTTTGAAATAAAGCAGAAATTCTATTTGCAAAATCACATGCATTTGAAAAACATAAATAAGTATTGAAATTATGTTGATTTTACGCCAAATTAAAAAGCATAAATAAAGAAAAGTGTACTTACGTATTATCCCGACAGTTCGCCAAGACGAGCGATTTTTTGCCGTGATAAATGCCGGGCACACGAAATTATTAATGGTTTTGAATACGATTGGCTACAGTTTGGCAGCTCATTTGACGAAAATACAGTTTGGCGGGAATGACCGCCTCGATAATAGGTAAGTACCAAGAAAAGTCCAGATGTGTTTCTTAAAGTTCATAAATTTCCAAATCCTACCAATAATAAATGTGTACGTTTATGTGTTTGGATGTTTTTGACTGAATCACACAAAAATGATTGGAAAAGTTTGTAATGAAGATAGCTTATGCCCTGGATTAACATACAGGAAAACTTTCAAGCATATAGCATAAATATTTTTTTTTACAAAGACACTCAAAATAATGCTAATGCATTGCGCTCTATGGAAATTTTGTAGCAACTAAACCGATTTTAAAACTTTCTTCACTGATTGAAAGTCCTAGGCCTATATGGTCCTAGGCCTATAGGGTCCTAAGCGTATATGGAGAATTCCTCTGTGTGGAATTTTCTAAGGGATCCTAACTCGTATTTTCGCTAGGTTTTGGGGAAAAAAACGGAAAACTGCGAGCGGCTAGGTCGATAGGCGCGACCGGTGTTTGAACCTGGCATCTCCCGCCTTCCAGGTTTGAGAGCAGACCCTCTTAGACACTGGGGGGGCCCTGAGTGTTATAGGCTACCTTTTATGCATATATCACAAATAGTTCTTTTACAGGGATACTCATAAGAATTACATTACGCTCTATGTGTATCTCTGTATGTACTGAACCGATTCCAAAACTTTTTTCACAAATAGTAAGCTACACTATTCTTGAGTATTATACGCTAAAATTCATGCATGTAGCGCAAATAGTTCCTTTACAGGAACACTCAAAATAATTCTAATACATTACGCTCTATGGGCATCCTTTAACTACAGAACCGACTCTAAAACTTTTTCGCTAATAGAAAGCTTCACTATTCCTGATTAAGATAGGCTAAAATTCATGCATATAGCATAAATATTTCTTTTACAAGAACACTCAAAACAGTTCGCAAATACTGACGTAACTGTCTCTATTCGCCAAATGCCCGAAAAAAATCTAAATTTAGTAATTCTGCATACTCTCATTTTAAATGAAGTATACTACCATGCATTATACTTCATTTAAAATAAGTAAAAAGCAAATAATATTTAAATGCAGTTTCTTTAGTCGCAAACATATTTGTTATTCACACATGCTTCGTTTCTCTCGGGACCTAATTCTAAAGACGACGCGGACAAAGTCGCGGGTAGCCGCTAGTTAAATATAAATGTGAAATATTCAAAACTAATGCTTCTGTAAATATGTATAATATACACATATGTTTTGGCAAGCTTTATTTTTTAATGTAATCACATTGTTTTCCTAACCTATGTGTAACCTTAACTGTAACCTATTTCAACAGTTATTAGTTTTTTCTGCCACTGCTTTTTATGAAAATCATTTTATTAACACTAGATGATGAGTAAAAAAATCTTTAAAATTTTTATTGAGTATTTTGAAGTCTTTCCAAGAGTAAAGGCAAGTTTTTTTTTTTTTAATGCTTTAATGTTTTTTCTTTTAGTGTTATTTCTCAGTAAATGCAATGTTGCAATTTCAATGTTTTCCTAACATTAATCCAAATGTGTGAAACTTGTTTTTAAAACGTAAAAAAAAAAAAAAAAATCTTTCAAATTTCCTCTTAATGAGAAGAACCTCAAAATCAACATTAGAAAAAATTAAAATAATAGTTCCTTAAAATGATGAAGAAATGATTGACTCCCCAAAAAAATTGTGAAGAAATGTGCATTAATGCTCAAAGATCTTTTGGTTGGAAATTTCAATTTGACCATTAGCTGTTGCTAACAGTAGTAAAAAAATCAAGAAGCAAAACGAACTATGCTACTGTACTTGCAATAAATGATGAAAAATTTGAAATTATTTTGAAATGTACGCATACAAGTGGCATTTTTTGGTACTGGCCAGAACAAGAAGACATATCTGTGGAAAATCAATCCGTGATAATAAAAATAGTTCTACCACTATCCCTAGTTAATAATAGAGGCTTTTATTATAAATTCTGACTATAAAATATCGTCCTTAGTTACAAACATTATTTTTCAATAAAAAAGTTACTGTCATCAATTTTATATTTCCTTTCAGCTGTTTAAGTGTCTAATTATGAAAAAATTTGCACGATGAACCCGTCAGAATTTCTGTCACACCCGCCACGCGAAATTCTTATATTTTGATTTAATTTAATTTTTTTCAGTTTAAATAAGTGAAAATTATTTTGAAAATGTAATTATTTTGTTTAGTTGAATGTGTTTTAACTATGAAAAAAAAAACCAAGTCTTTATTATAGAAAAGTTCACACGCATTTTTACAATTTATTATTGAAGCTAGTGAAAAGTCATATCAAGAAACTGTCATAACCGTCACACAACTAAAAAAAACTATTTTAGAAAATTGAACTGTACAAAATTTTTGCTACTGCTTTCGAATCTAAGTAAGAAGCTAATTTTTTAGAAAAAGATTACTCAATAAATTCTGCAATTAAAAAATTATTATAACACATTGAAATGAGTTAGAATGCCACACCCGTCACCATGGAATGGCCCTAAACGCTTCCTTTTGATTAAGAAAATCAAGCTGTCTCGGTTTATAAGCAAAGCAAACAAACTGAATGGCTTGTGGCTTATATCATTTTTTGCTTCAAAATTAAAGGTAAACTAATATATCTATCAATGCTTATGGCTGATGTGATAAAAATCTTACGTTCTGTAGAATGGTGGAGTATTTTAGAAAAACTTCATATAAATGAGGACATTAAAGCTTTCTGCGACTAATTGCCAGCTTATACAGCATCAATAGAGTGTTTTCAGCCTTTGATTTAATATGGTCAAATTTGCATAACAGCTCGAGCTTGAAAAGATTTAAAAATTGGTAAACGTTTACAAGTATTTTAGTGATAAAAGAGAGTTAATATGTGAAAATGAATCAGTCATTTCTGATTTGGAAACTGAAGCATTCTATTTGTCTCGATTTTCAATGGTTTGGTTTGGTGTTTGGTTACGGCAAAGCTTAGGCTTAGGGCTATATGCCTACGAGGGGAGAATGTCTAGGGCCAGAAGCGGATCCAAGGGAGGGATTAGGGGGCTTCATTCCCCCACAAAAGAGATTGCTAAAGTGTAAAATTCTGCTTTATTATAAACTTTGAATACATATTTTTTTTTATATATATAACTTAGCCCCACCCCAAAAAATTTACATCGGTTTAGACTAAACTTTTGTTTTGTTCTTACATCTTTTTTTCGGGTGAAGTATGCTTTTTTCAAAATCGAGGCCCTCCCAGAAAAAATTTCTTGATCGGCCACTGTCTATGGCGGATGACTTTTAACATGATTTTTAATAGAAGCTGTCGTTGAAATTAAGTATATTTACTATCGAGCTAATAACACTTTTTTGTGATCAAATAATAGTTAATTCAAAAATTGATGTTATTTATTTATTTATTTTTTTAAATGGGAGGAAGGGGAGAGTTGATTTTTTCTTCTTTGGTAGCAGGAAATAGTTAAACATGGTGGAAAACACATTCTTTTAAGAATGATTCTCCTATTTAAGTATGAATGAATATGAGTAACTTTCTGGAATAAGACGTAATTGTATAAAAGAAACTATTCCTCTATCTTTACTTCTAAGGGTGAAAATGAAACGAAGGAAAAGCAAGGACAAGAAAATGGCAAAACTAACAATCACGAGACTAATGAATTATTTTTCAATCACTGTCATTATCCAGAAAATGGCGTAAAATTACCTTTAGCATTCATCCGATCGTAACAAATACAATCAGTCAGTTGATCGCGCACATGCTAAAATTCTTTTTAGAAAAACCGCACGGCATTGTCTTCAAGCGGTAATTGCAACTGTATCCGTAAACTTGTATGGATGAAAATGAAATTACGTGACGAAAACATATCCACTGCAATAGCTGTTCTGAAAGTGAAATGAGGAGTCAACCATGCATGTCACAAGAATTTAGTGCAAGAAATTACTTCCGATGGCTGGAGAATATTACAAGAGACTAACTACTACATCGTTCCAAATATATATTATAGGAATAACTGACAGTTTACGTCAAAATCTGGACATTTTTTCTTAAAAGTAAAGCTAATAATAAGTGTAGTAGAAGAATAAAATAACCATCAGTTGAATCATTAATGGAAAAAAAAAATCTGAAGAGACTTTACTTGACTTTCCGAACACTTGATCTTTACCAAGCGTTTAAATAAATTTCATTGAACACAATCGGATATAGTGTTCAAGCATAAGTGCACTTAAAATGATTTGAGTGTATAGGCCGCAATGCATAAGAATACTTTTTTGTAGCCCTGTAAAAAATTATAGGCCATATATTCGCTAAAATTTATGCAGTATGTAAGACAGTGACCTATAATATGCGTACCTAATTTGAACTAAACTGAATGCACCATTTAGACACTAGCTCACTTTAAATGATTTGCGTCCTTACGCCGTAATGTATCAGAATTACTTTTTGCAACATTGCGAACAAACTATCAGCTCTACACACAGCAAAATCTATGCGGATCATAAGACCGTGACCTATAATATACACACCCAATTTGAACTTATTCGAATGCACCATTTAGACACTAGCTCTTTAAATGATTTGCGTCCACAGACCGTAATGTAAAAGAACTATTTTTTGCAATCCCGTGTACAAACTGTCAACTCTACACACACTAAAATCTATGTAGATTATGTGACGGTGACCTATTCTATACATATCCAATTTGCACTCAATCAAATGCACTGTTTAGACGCTAGCGCACTTTCAAGAATTTCCGTCCATAGGCCGTAATGTAAAAGAAATCTTTTTCATAGCCCTGTAAAAAACTATACGTCCTATACACACCAAAATCAATACCGGTCGTGCGACGGTGGTCTATAATATATATACAAAATCTGTGCTCAACCGAGTGCACCGTCTAGGAGCTATGGCGTTCACTCACTTACATGCATACACACACATCTCGTAATAGCACAAATGAATTCAGAAGACCTCAAAACATGTAAATAATCAAAATCTCAGTCAAATTTTTTCATGATTACAATACTTTCCTCACATGGTACATGTTCATAAAGTAACAACAAAAAGTCATAGGAATTGCAATTCTATTTCTGCCTTAGATAGGAAGACCATTAACTAAAAAACCGACAAATAGCATTATTCTTATAAAATAATTCATTACTTTTTACCATTTTATGTGTGTAATATGATTGTTAACCATAAATAATTCAATTCTCAGAAACAATGAAAAAAATTATATTACTTTAACTAAGATTTCGCGTTTTAATTTATAATTATTAAAAAGCACCACAGACTTTTTCTTAATCTAAAACGATATATACCCTTCACCGGGGACGGACGTGGCCAGAGAGTGGAACACGGAGATCTGGCCTCCCGAAATTTAGATTTCGTTAATATTATATTAATAATCAAGCTTTTTTGTGGTAAATTCTATTTTTCCCACATTCTTAGACCCTTCCAGAATTTTTTTTTCTAGTAACGTGCCTGCGCTTTATAATAAAATAAACGTATATAAAGAAAAGCATTGTATTTCAAGTAGTGTCCGTAATAAAGGGGGGGGGCCGTTACAGACGAAGACAAAATAGATCCATCAAAATCTGCAATCACATATTTTGCGCAAATAATACAATTGCTCAAACTGAACTCTATACAGAGAACTGGTAACAAACAAAGCATTAAATTCGCAAAAGTGTTTGGTAAGAAGCTATATAGAAATATCAGAATGATGTTGAGGGCATACGTATTTCAACTACTGAACGTCATATTATTGTTTGGCAATCCTACATAAAGCATTTTCTCAAGAAAAGCACGTTTGAAATACATAAAGCATTTTCTCAAGAATAGACAATTTAGAGGTTTCCTTCCAGGCGCACTCTAAGGTTTTCACCTAAATTGAAGTTCAATGAACGCCTTTAGAAAATATGGCCTCCTATACACTAACTACAAAAGGCAGCACGCCATTATGCAGAAGACTGGTGTGGGATAATTACAACTTTTAATAAGAAAGTGCCATGAAAATAAATTCACAGAGGTGAAGCTCATTTTAAGTGGACAGTAGCTTTTTACGATGTCAGAACCTTGTTTAATAAAAGCAAGACTTAATATAAGACATTTTTTATGGCTGAAATTTGTGTAGGTTTTATTTTCGTTCATTATTTATCAGGAACGGAAAGATTAAGTTTCTTAAACGCCAGATATAGACACGATTCGAGTGTTACTTCTTCAACAAAAGTTTTTATGCTTGTTTCTCTGTTAAAATTATTTAAAACTATCATCTCTGCTTATTACAAAAGATGTCTGTTTGGTTGGTTGGTTTTCGACGGCGTTACGGGCAAACGGTTACACGTAGAACTACCTAATTTGATACACAGGAAGTTCTAAAATGAAGTTATGCACCCAGAAGCGATTTTTTAAAAATTCGCCGTAGAATTTTTTGATTTTATGTTTTATGCGATTTTTTGATTTTTCACACTTAATGCGTAATAACGGCGATAATTACATTTGCAGCAAAACGGCATTTACATCATCGGTAAGAGGAGAAAATTTTCTTTTAAAAACAGATTTTTCTGAATGTGTAACATAGTTTGCAGATTTTAAGGAATTTTTTCAATAAAGCTCACTTTTGACAAAAATTTTCGTAAAATAATTTTAAAATTGTTGCATCTTGAATTCTATCCGTCATAATATTTTGATATTTTGACAAATGATAAAATACAAATTCGCGATCTTTTAAAACAAAAAGGAAAAAATTATACATATTTGGTGATTTTTAAAAAAATGTAATATAAAATAATGTTTAAAATTTAATAGCATAAACACGGATAGTTTATGCCATTATATATACCAATCATGGCACGAGAATTTATGTTAGGTTGCCACAGAAAAGATAGAAAAACTGTTTTTTCAACCTATCCATAGAGTATTTAAATGGGGCACCGGATTTTCAAACCGCAAATGAGGATCTGCTTTGGAGACGTCAAGTGCTTTAAGATACGTAGAAATTACGCCACGATCTTAAAGCAATTTATTCCCGCACTTTTTTTTAACTCAAATAAGCGATATTTTGATTCTTTACGATAGAAATGAACTAAGAAATTCACGATTATTATTATGAGAGCTATTTTAATCCGTTGCTTATTTAAAAATTGAAATGTTTTAGCGCAGCTGAAAAGTTCATCATTTTAAAAGCTACAAAGTTCGTTTTAAAGGTCGTTATATTAAAAATTTTCTATTTACTTTTTTATTTTTGGCATTTAATTATGCTGCAGCTATACATGTTTCCTAACATATGCATGTTGCGAGTATAGTTTTATTTTAACGTTGGATTACATTCCTCCATAGCGGTCCTATATAAAGCAAAAAATTTTTCTACGTCTTTGTAAATTTCAATATTATACCGTATGAAAACTACTGTGCGAAACAATCAGATTAACTCCCTCAACTATCCGGGGTATCTTTTACGGCAGGTAGACAGTGACATCATAAATTAAAAAATGCATGAAATTTGTAAACTCTGCAACACTAACGTCCTGTAACAATCAAAGCTATTCTAAATAGCTCCTCGAGATTACACAGTTTGATGTTTATCACGAGACAGAATCATGAAGGATTTATAAGGTATTGCTCTATTGGATACATAATATTTAAATTATTGGTACCGCTTGATATTTTCCACCACGGCAAGATGAAATGTTTTAAGGAGCTAATTACGCCAATCTGAAAAGAATTATGCATAAAATAAATACATATGGAGAACTCCCTTAATTGCAACCATAATGTGAAATGATTATTGTTTATGCTATGAGTAAATTGCAAAGAATGAAAAGGTCCCATTTGTGCAAATAATCTAAGCTGTTTTTTTTAAATTGAGCATTAACGAGGGAGAAGCAAAGATAGACAGTATTAATATACGTAATAGGTAGTATTAGTACATTTGTAAGGATAATATGAATAAATCACAAAATACCACGTTAATAAATACAGGGTTGTCCAAATTAAACTTCCCCAACTCCTGTGCAGGATGTTGTATGGGTCATAATGTGATGAAATTTTGAAAACAGACACTTCATATCACGCGCTCGTGATTTATTTTTAAAAAAATTATTAGTACAAGAAGCTGCCGATAGGTGGCGCTGCAGATCAACAAGACGTTCTACAGATGTTTTATATGTGTGCCGTGGTCGAATGGGGCATATCAACAGCACGAGAAACAGTTGGCACACTGACAACACCATGTGGCGATTGGCTAGTGGCGTCCACGACCGCCAAAGCAACGTTTTGCACGCGTGCAGAATCCAAAACATGTCGTTCTCTACATGGTAAAATAAATTTCCCAACTGTCCGGTTCTTTCGAACTTCTTCATCATGTCCCGTAAAGCGCGAGGTGTCATTGGTCCTCGGCGTAAGTTCTTCAGCCGACGGAATGCTCTTATCGCAGCACAGGAGTTCTCGTCATTCTGGTAGAAAAGTTTCAGTAACAGAGCTTTGTCTTTCAAAGTCGGCATTGCGCATCAGCGAGCTGGAAACAGCTGCCTGTGCAGCGCCTGTCTTCCACTTTTGTAGGGCTCGTCTTTTGGATACGTTGCGTAGAACCTTTATTTCTGCTAATCACGTTGTCGCAAATTACTAGTGTTACAGCGCCACCTATCGGCAACTTCTTGTACTAATATTATTTTTTTTAATAAATCACGAGCGCGTGATCAGAAGTGTCTGTTTTGAAAATTTCATCACATTATGACCCATACAACATCCTGCACAGGCCTCTGAGTTGGGGAAGTTTAATTTGGACAACCCTGTATTTTATGAAATTAAGTGTTCTATCCATCCTTTTTGAACGGTTGTCTTACAACTAACTAAATGATAAGTAATTCTAATTTGCATTATTAATATATCCCACTGTAATTTCAAGAGAGGAGACTTTTTTAAAAATGAAATTATGTTTTGTCACGTGCAGGTATGGTCATATATTAGCTTCTTCCGTACGAAGAGCGGCTGGGCAGCTATCTAAATAAAGTCCAGTTCGTAACGTTGCCGGGATCCACTCATCGCTCTCGGTTCTGGTGGCCATGTTGAAATTTTGATAAAAACGACATTTTTATCTCTTATTAAAAGGGAAAACTTTTTGTACAGTTCTAAAGATCTTTAAGAAATTAACCTTTTTCAAAGTTGCAGGTAATTTCAACTCTAAATATCTAGCGAGATATCACGCCTTGAAAAAGCAAGCACAAGCGAAGCAAAGATCTATGGGAGAAAAACGACATCGACGGGAGGTGGCGACATCTATGAATTATATAGTTAACTCCTTGGCGAAGCGACGCGTGTGGAATGATTTCTCGATTCTTCGAAAAAAATTCACAGAACATAATCCCTGGCGTAGATCGATTAGATGACGTCATATACTGGCGAAAATACTTCTTTTGCGTGACAAGCAATGCAATTACATTTTTATTTAATATTTAAGTTCTTCGGGGTCAGTCCCCAATTTCTGTGTTTTTTTTCGATTTGTCCCCACAATGTAAAAAAGCAATTGGGGACAATTTTTACTTATGACATTGTTTTTTAATTAGATTACTGTTAATTATTTCATTAATTAGAAAATGACCCAATTGTGTTTCAAATTTGGAGACATGTTTTCAATTTTACATTCAAAAATATGGTCACCTTAATTTAACTGAAAAATTTGTCAGATTTTGAGGAAATTTATTGAGAACTAGCTGAAGTACCCGTTCTTCGCACGGGAATGAATGGACTTTTTGATATTACGATTTGTGGTGATTACTATTCATTGTAATAAACAGATATAGCAAAGTGGATATCGCGTTATATTGTGTCCAATAATCATGCATACCGAATTGCAAGGCAATCGTTTGTACGGTGCAGAAGGCCATGCGGCGTAGCGCAATCTAGTGGCGAGTTTTAGCAAAACGGATACGGCGAAAATATTTTTCTCATTCAGATATCGATGTATACGAATTTTCATGACTATCGGCTGGACAGTCCTGAAGTTTATGTGTTGACGCGACATCTAGTGGCAATTTATAGGAAAATGGATAGCGCCAAACTCTTCCCCGTGTTCAAATATCTATGTATACCTATTTTCATAGCGATTATTTGCACAGTCAAGAAGTGATACACTGCAGGGCCATCTAGTGGTTCAATAAAGTAATGATTTGCTACAGCGCCGTCAAGTGGCGAGTTTTAGCAAAATGGATAACGCCAAAATATTCTCATTGTTCAAATAGCTATGTATACTGATTTTCATAGCGACCGTGTTCAACTATCTATGTATACCAATTTTCATAACGATCATTTGCACAGTCAAGAAGTGATACACTGCAGGGCCATCTAGTAGTTAATTAAAGTAATGATTTGCTACAGCGCCGTCAAGTGGCGAGTTATGGCAAAATGGATAACGCCAAAATATTCTCATTGTTCAAATAGCTATGTATACTGATTTTCATAGCGACCGTTTGAATGGTCAAGAATTTGGCCTGCTGCAGCGTCATCTAGTGGCGAGTTAAAATAATAATGCATTGCAGTGTCATCTAGTGGTGAGTAACATCAAAAGGAACGCAGTTAGAATATATTCTTCGTGCTCAAATGTGTAAGTATAAAAAATTTTATGCCGAACGGTCGAACGGTATAGAAGTTGATGCTTTGCAGCGCCATTTAGCGGCAAGTTACAGCAAAATGGATAGTGAAAAATATTCTCTGTGTTCTAATATTCACGTGTACCAAATTTCATCGAAATCGGTTGGACGATATTCGCATAGCAAACGGCTAAACGGAATAGAATTCAACGTTGTGCTGCGGCACCAAGTGGCAAGTTAAGGAAAACGGATAGCATAAAAAACTTCTCCATCATAAAAGACTTAGGTGAACCAAATTTCATCGTGCAACGGTGCTCAACGGTGCTGGAGTTTTTCAACCTCATAAACACATACCAACATTCATTTTTATCTATAACCAGTGTTATTATATATACCAGTCTCAAATAAAATCCAATTTCAAATCTAAGCCTCGCCAAAGTGCCAACATACGCCATTTTGCAAGAGTTTTTTCAGGGAATCATTCGAAGCATTAACTTAGCAGCAATCAATATGGGAAATAGTTCGACCGCCAAAGAGTAGCACGCATTTATTTGAAAATTGGAATCCCTTAATACAGCCGATTTTTTTTTTAAATTATCAAATATAATGTGTTTTATTCATCGTTACTCCGATGTACTAAATGAGAAGATTTCAATTTTCTGAAATTTGGCGGAATCCCCCCAACTTAAATCAATGTACTCAATTGGCGAGAATTCTGAAGTTAGATCGCTTGAAATCCCTTAATAACTGCATTATTTCTTCACGGATCATTAAAATTTAACGCTGTATTCTAATAAAACCTTTGCACTTGTTTTCAAAAATCTATTTCCTTAAGCTCTCAATAAATTGCGCCAAGCCGAAAACTGTGCAAACCGCTAGAACTCACTTACTCAAAATCCATATTTCAGCCATTTTATTTTTTCGCCAAATTAAAAAAATTTACTCATTAGCCTCGGAAATCTTCAATTCTTATTGTTTTGCGTGTAAAGCATTACATTCCTGCTCTGATTTCCCATGCACACGATATTATAATTTAAAAAAAAATAACCTTACGAATATAAACTAACAAAAAAAAAAAATCATTATTATTCTTTTATTTTTACTTTGAGAATTTAAAACATTTTATTCGGCAAAATCGCCACACATGGCAACCACGATCCTTATTTCACACTTTTTTCACTACAGGGGTTACAATTACGGAAAGATTTTTGCGTGAAGAGCATAAAAAATCTCTTAAATTCCGGGAACGGGTGGACTTTCAAAGTTTTAAAGTGGACTATGATTTATTCTATATTATTTTACATATCTGTGCTAAATTTCAGGCCGATAGGTCCATTTTTGTGGATTTGTATACGAATCAAATCCACAAACAAACAAACAAACAGAATTTCATTTTTATTTATAAGATATGTAAAATTTTGTTTGCACAACACTTAAAACACCTATTTGTAGGAATTCTTTTTTAGAAATTAGCAACACTCTTTGAGATGAGAAAACTTATTTGTTGTTGCTTCTGGATGTTTTTTTTCGCACTTGAGAGTGCTATTTCTTTCAATCACGAGTTTTTTGTCTACGCGAGCGCGTCGAGTCACTTTTCAATTTTTGTTGATTTTAGGGACTTGGGTAGGGTTTTCTTTAGTTTTCAATCTATATTCTTGCATTTTGTGTGGTTTTAGTTGAGCACCTCCCCTTTTGGTCTCAATCAAATGGATAGTTTATGTACAGGACCGCCCAAAAGATTCGAAACACATTACGCTCAATGGACCAAATTCATTAAACTCTCATATCTCAAAAACTATTAGGCGTAGAATGTTGAAACTTTATATTTAGGATTGTTGTAACATCTAGTTTTTCACCTTCCATTTCGGTTCCATTAGACTGGATAGTTTATCTACAGGACCGCCCAAAAGATTCGAAATACATTACGCTCTATGGGCTGAAATTCATCAAAGCGATTTTTAGAGGTATTGGGCTATTTCAAACGACTCAGAAGTGATATATGCTGTTAAGAGTTACAAAATGAATTTCTCCATTAAAAGAAGTGTCTTTATCATTTATAGTTCTGCTACAGGAACACTCAAAAGATTTCCAATACATTACGGTCGATGGCAATTTTAGGGGCATTTATCCATTTCAAGCACAATACCGTCCTACCATATAAGTTAGGTAATGGTCCGACCACAGTCACGTGCCTCCCTCAAGAACTACGCCAAAAGTCGCCAAGCTTGGCGACTTTTGTTGTACGTGTGTATGTATTTAACTTTCAAATCTCAAAATATTTTAGTCGTAGCATGTTGAAATTTCATAGATAAGATTGTTGTAATATGTAGTTGTGCATCTGGATTTTTGGTTCCAATCTACTGGAGATTTTATTTACAGGACCACCGAAAAAAACTTCAATACTTTAATGTCTATGGACATCTTCAATATAATTTAACTGTAGACAGTCATTGTTTGGTCCATGCCCAAAATCTCCGCGTCTGTCGTCAACCTTGGCGAGTTTTTCCAAAATATCGCCAAATTTGGCGATAGTCAGTCATTGGGTCCATGCCCAAAATATCGCCATTTGTCATCGTTCTGGCCGAGTTTTGGCGATATATCGCCAAATTTGGCGTATATCGCCAAATGAGGGTATGTCTGTAATGATGGTGTAATGACGGTATGTAAATGAGAGTCTGACGGTGGCGGTGGTTTCAGTTAGGTTGACAGACGCGCGATAAGACCCGCTTCAGGCTTCGCCTGCCTATTATTTCCAAGGACATAACCACTGTGCCATGTTGAAGCAATACTTCATACTTGGAACTGACATATAAAATCTAGATGGTTTCGTGTGTGTGAGAGAGAGAGTAAAAGCACACTCAAGTGCGTAAATAAAATCTGGAAGAATTTCAGATTTATTTATTTATTTATTTTTTTTTTTTTTTCATTGCTCTCAGCCGAGTGTTTTTAAACGTTAACGGCGTGACATTTGTGAAATCCTATTTTTAAAATGTTTGAGTGTTTTAGATTGTTTTGGTGAGAGCTTTTGTTTAATTTTGAATTCGTTTAAACGGATGCATTTGGATTTCAACGTTGTTGGATTTCATAGCTTTTATTTAGGTTAATTTGGTGTCGTTTAGTTTGTTTTTGTCGTAATTTTATACTTAATAGCCGGCGGACAATCCGCAGGTTGCAATTTCGGTTGCGAAGAGGACCGTGTGCCGTAGGTTGCACAAGCCAGTCCCATGGACGGCCAAACTGGTCGCCGAAGGCGGCTAGTTTTAAAATAAAACCGTTGTCCATTTCATGTAATGTCTGAGGTATTTAATGCTACGACTTGAACCTAAAAAACAGTATGATGTAGAAATAAGATATTTTGAAAGTGAGGAGTTCGCTGCAAACCGTCAAACTTGTCATTATTGTGATCGCGAATGACTCTGATATAGTTTTTTGTGACATTATATTGTAGTGATCTCAGGTTAGCACTCATGATGCAAACTTTACGCCAAGAGACTTTTTTTTTTTTTTTTTGATACAACATCACTGGAATTAATTCGAATTACAGAAGCAAGGAAATTTTTCGTGCCCTACCGTGCGAAGAACGGGCACGCAGCTTTATGAAAATAAAGACGAAAATTAAGTTCTTAGAAAGGAGAAAAGCTACCTATATTTTAATTGCAAGTTAACAAGATGAAACAATACAATAGAAAAGAGTTTTTATAAGGGAGGGGGGGGGTAACTTTCAGTTATTATTTTATTTATTTATTTCTGAAGAAATCTATAATGTAAAAAAGTAGCATTTTCTGAAAATGTCTAAGCCAAAAGCAGGCTTTTCACTGCACACAGGGCATAAAGAAACATTCTGAATCATCACAAGCACAAGTATCTTACACTTTATTTATTTATTTTGGACTGTGCTAATGAATCAAATGAAATATTTAGTTTTTTTTGTAGAACATTAATAATGTACCGTAAAAGCCTCAGGCTTTAATAAAAATAAATCCATCCATTAGATTAAGAGCAAGACATAACATAAGGAAAAATAGCATTATAAAGAAAAAATTGTAGGGAAATTTATATAGAAAAGTTAGTGGGACAGAACCATTAAAATTTTAATAAAGTGTATGTGTGTATGCTATAACTCATTGGCATCTTCTATTAACACATAGCACGAACTATGTAACTACGACACCAAGCAAAATTAACACATTTTGATTAGTTATCATTGTGCAATGTGCTTTTTTTTTTTTTAATGGCTGTGCTCAGTCTGGTGTCGTGCTCGTAGCGTACGTGCTCATAGCGTACACCCCATTAAGGGTGCTTGTAGCGTACATCTCCCCCGCCACCTGTTTTCGTTTTCACCACAGCAAATCCGACTAAATGTAGATCTACTTTAGTTGCGGCCATTTTAGTCCACAAATCTGGATCATTCGGGACGACAGCCCCAGCCCTGGCTAAAGGTCCCAATCGCTTCTAACAAAAAAAAAAAAAAAAAGTCCACAAAATCGTAGTTTAGAAAACAACCCCACCTTCTTTAGCAAGAAAATTAAGTTGCTGGTCATCCTATTGAAAGCAATGAGGATTTTGAACATACTATTACATTAATCGTACATACATTAATCGTTTAACGTTTGTTGTTCTCTTGTTTAAGGTGTGTAAGCAATCTGCGTACATAATGTATTATACTAGAAACCTCTTAAAATGATAAAAAAGCATCATTTTAAACCAGTTTCCTTTAAAAAGTGTTGCTGTTTTTTTCAGCATTTAAAAATTTGTTTAAAAAAATTACAACTACACTAACATTTCATTTTAAAAAGTTGTTTTTGACTTATTAATACCATAATTTTTTCCGTCGGCGTTTCTTCCGATCACCAATAAGAACATTTATAAAATGGTGCATCCAAGTATATATGTATGAAGAGGGGGGAGCAGTGGTGATGGATGTGGCAATCGATTCCCTGCCCCCATTCCTGGAGTAAACTTAACTTAAAAATCTGTAGAGTTGCTATAGATTTTAACACGCTTTTGAGTCTGTGTTTATCCTGATATGCTGTCATCATTGAAAATACACAACGGACAAAGACCTCCTTCTGTGACCAGTTTTTTTTTTTTTTTTCCCCAGGAGTGGGAGACCTATTCTGGGAAGCAACACTGGTCAGAGAAGGGGTACGTTTTCCTTGGTTTGCTTATTTTCAATAATGACAGCGAACACAATAAACATGAGTTTAAGATTTAAAATCAGCTGTAATGAAGGAACGACCCAACTCTGGTAAAATGCTCAATACTGTTCAGTGGCGCACCCAGGATTTTGGTTTAAGGGGGGGTAGAGCTACAAATACTTTATTGAAAATCAATATTTTGAATTTGGTTATAGTGACTTCTCGATTATAGTTATAACTCCCTTATAACGTCAAAATTTTCTGTATCAATTGCCCGTAGAACACAAGCCCACTATCAACGTACCATGTTATAAAGTCATAAGCAATTATCTGATATTTTCATTGACACTGTAGCCAAAAAATTACTGTATTAAACACTATTGTAAAAAATTACTGTAGTACATGTGTCACACTAACTGCAAATATTTAAAAACCAACGTCCTTTTAAAAGTATTTTAAGATCATTTTTAAAACATTTAAAGTCAATTTTTAAAACATAAAATATTTTAATTATTTTGTAACAATGTTCGAAGCTTTTCAGATTTAAAACCTCGTGGGAAGCGGGTTTAGAGGGGTTTAGATCTAAATCTTCGGGTCGCTTTGGGGGCTTTAGCCCCCATAGCCCCCTCCGGGGGTGTGCCTATGATACTGTTAATTATTACTTTATTAATTATTCAGTTGTTACTCCGTTAATTGTATTTGTTAAACAAGTTATTATAAAATTATTAATATAATCATTATTTTTATTAATAGTTAATATTGTATCATATCATCCCTTCCTCGGTACTTGAAAGAGTCCGCCACTGCCCTCATATTAACAAGTATTTAAAATTTTTGTAATGTACCGTCTGAGACTTTCATGAATCTAATAATGCGCAATTGTCTTATGAATTATGTGAAAAAAAAATATATAATGAATTTGAGCTAACCAATGTTTTTTTCCTAAGCCTTTCCCTTTCCTCATTCATATTGCAAGAACACCTTTCTTTTTCTTTTCTTTTTTGGGATGGGGGTGGGGGTCTGAGATACCTTTTTTTTTTTTTTTTTTTTTTTTTTACTTTAATGTTTTGTAGCCAGCACTGTTTTCAATATTTGAAGCTCTATCCAATATTCGAACATGCTAAAAGAAATTCTGAAATATATACACCGCTAGATACAATTTTTTATTTTAAACACTTCATTATAATTGGGAATCGGCCGTAAAACAGTTCCTTAAATAAAAACAAAATTTGCAATGACTTTTTGCTTGACTTGATTTAAACTTACCTTATTTGTTGAAAATAAATAGTAGTAATGAAATCTACGATTTTGTGGACTAAAATGGCTGCTACTAAAGTAGATCTATGTTTAGCCGGATTTGCCTTCTTATTTCTTCTTTTTAATTATTACTGTGGTGAAAACAGGTGGCGGGGAAGATGTACGCTACGAGCACGGAACCATAACAACAGACAACAAAATAGCATTGTAATAAAGAAAATTTGAGAGGTTTGTCTTAGATGTGCTTCAACTGAAATACAAATCAAGATCTTTCTTCTGAAACATAGAAATGCATGTCAAATAAATAAAAATATTTCAGGAATTGTAATTTAAATTATGTAAGTTCTTGATTTATTTTTGTTTTTTAATGCAAATAATACAAAAGACGGTCAAAATTGCTTAAAATTCTTAATTTGTCTTTTTTTCACTAATATTACAAAAATGCAGATTTTGGTAGTACGATTCACAAACTGACCTAAAAAACACTGAATGTCATTAAATATTGGTTTTGTTGAGAGTAAAAGTTCAAAGCAACAGCGTCTTTTATGAAATAAAACAAGAACCAGGTCTGTAGAGCAAATAGTTTATACTAAATGAAGGAAAAACTAGATATTTTTGGCAAAAATCGTAAATTTTCAAGAATTCAACCTCGATGCGGCACGGGTTAATATAATGCAATTGAGCTAAAACTTTGCCGATCTCATTTTCTAGTCAATTGGCAACTTTTAGGGGGTGCCCCAAAAAATAACATTAAAAAAATTTCCCCCATATAACTTGAGCAACCACCCTAGTGGACAGTGTGCATTTGCAGCTCTGGATAATTTGGAAAATATGTTGCCACATATACGAAGGAAAGAAAACCAAAATTGAGACAATTGGCTTAAATAAGAGTGTTTTTAAAGGTTAATGTTTTATTTGTGTGTGCGTGTTTGATTTTGATTTTTTTTTTTTTTTTTTTTTTTTTCGAATCTTAAGAACTTCAAAATTTGCTTTAATTTTTGTTTCATTGTAACAAATATTTAACAACTTGAGTAACAACGGATACTGTTGCTATGGTTAATAAATTGCAAGGTTAGAACTTGAAATGAAATTAATTATTCTTTGAGTTTATGTGTTTAAAAGTGCATTAGTAATTTTATACTAACAAACTTTGACGAAAAAAATTACATCACGATCAAAATAAATTCATAAATATGAAATACGGAGACAGATGAGAAGATATAAATTAATTGTGCGACAAAAGTTTGCTGAGATATATATATGAGCAGATATATATATTAGCTGACGTACCCGTTCTTCGCACGGAATGGATATTGTTAAACCAACCAATACAAATGGAAAATAAGTAGACAAATATTGAATATACATTGGTTATAGATTTAATCACCTACAAAAACTGTTTTACAATATTCGTTAGGCATATTCTAAGTATATTTGTTTTTTAAAAAATACGGTTTGGAATGTGCATCTTAATCCGCGAGTATGCCGGATTTGTTTTTCTTGTTCCATAAAATACTTCTTCAAATTTAAGGTCTATATTAAAATCGTCTACTAAAACTGTTTTAAAATTCTCGCCAGGCATATTCTCACTATACTTCACCTTTACTTACACGAATATAGACGCCAATATTCCAATTAAATAGACAGTAGGGTTATGCAATTTCTCAACAAATATGGAAGATATGAATAAGCTAGGTACAGTGTTGGGGACTAATTTTTTATGCCAAACTTAATAATAAATCTCCAAAAACTGCAAATCTTCAAGACTTCACATTCCATCTGGCAACCCTTGAAAAATTATTCGCCCTTTCACCTGGTAAACAAAAAATTTTGTCTGAAATTAACAGCACTCTAGAGCTAAAAAATACATGAAAAACAGTTTTTGTAAACCACATTGTATTGAAGTCCATTTTTAAAAACCTTTGAAAATACTTTTATGAATTTGTATTCGATACTTTTCAATGCAAGATTTTTACAGCTATCTTCATTTTCCTTCGATATATGATGACATGTATGAAAATAACGTTTTGGTCTCTCACACCAGTTTGGACAAAAATTCCTAAACCTAAAAATGATTTTAGGTATATCTGTTAGTTACTTTTTAAAGCAAGAACGTTATGGCTATCACTTTTTTTCTCTGAGATATGAAGGAAAACGCCAAAAGAATGTTTTAGACCCTTACCACCGTTTGGGTGCGAATTTAAAAAAACCCTGAAAAGAATTTTTAGATATTGCTGTTAGTTGCATTTTAAAGCAAGAATTTTATGTCTCTCTTTTTCCGGCTATCTCTTTTTTCACATGAAGGAAAATGTGAAAAGAAAGTTTGGCTCCCTCACACCCATTTGGGTGCGAATTCTAAAAAACCCTGAAATTAATTTTTAGGTATTTGAGTTAGTTATATTTTAAAGCCAGAATTTTACGGCTATCTCCTTTTTCCTCTAAGATATGAAGGGAAACGTGAAAAGAACGTTTCGGCCGCTTACGCCTGTTTGGGTGCGAATTCTGAAAAACCATGAAAATGACTTTTAGGTACATATTTTAGAAAGTGATTCTATCAACCTTTCAAGTTATTAGGCAAGTTGGAGTGTTTAGGCTGATAATTTTATTTTTTACGTACCATGTATTATATTTTATTTTTTACGTACCATGTATTATATTTTATTTTTTACGTACCATGTATTATCAGCCTAAACACTCCAACTTGCCTAATAATTTGAAAGGTTGATAGAATCACTTTCTAAAATATGTATAATTTCCGCGGCGTAACGGAGTTGTCGCGAATTAATTGTTTCATCTATTCCATCTGTGGTTTGCAGAGGAAGATGATAAATGCCAACGATTCTAATGCGAGAAATTTCATCTGGAAATCGTCCCAGAGTAGCTCAGTGGTAGAGCACCCGCACGTTATGTGGCGGTCCTGGGTTCGATTCCCAGCTCTGGAATTTTTCGCATAGATGGTAAAAAATAAAATTATCCGCCTAAACACTCCAACTTGCCTAATGACTTTTAGGTATTTGAGTTAGTTACATTTTAAAGCAGAAATTTTACGGCTGTCTCTTTTTTGCTCCGAGATATAAAGGAAAACGTGAAAAGAACGTTTTAGACCCTTACTACCGTTTGGGTAAGAATTTTAATAAACCCTGAAAATGATTTTTAGGTATTTCTATTGGTTGCATTTTAAAGCAAGACTATACGGCAAGAATTATGGCTAACTCTATTTTCCTCTGAGATATGAAGGGAAATCTGAAAGAACGCTAAGAAACGTTTCGGTCCCTTTCCGTTTCGGGTGTGAATTCCATAGAACCATGAAAATGACTGTTAGGTATTTGTGTAGGTTCCATTTTAAAGCAAGAATTTTAGACTATCTCTTCCTCCTCTGATATATGAAGGGAAATGTGAAAAGAACGTTTTGGCCCCTTACACTCGTTTGGGTGCGAATTCTAAAACACCCTGAAAATAATTCGTAGGCATTCGTGTTCGCTACATTCTAAAACAAGAATTTTATGGCTATCTCTATTTCCCTTTGAAATATGATGGCAAATTCGAAAATAACGTTTTGACCCCTTATCCCGTTTTGATACGCATTCTAAAGAACCCTGAAAATCAATTTTGAACATTTGTCCTCAATATATTTTTAAGCAAGAATTTTACGGCTATCTCTTTTTCCCTCTGATATATGAAGGTAAATGTGAAAAGAACGTTTTGGACCCTTAAACCAGTTTGGGCACGAATTGCAAAAATCTCTGAAAATGATTTTTAGGTATTTGTATTAGCTATATTTTAGAGCAAGAATTTTACGGCTGTCTCTTTTTCCCTCTGAGATATGAAGGGAAATGTGAAAAGAACGTTTTGGCGCCATACGTCCGTTTGGGTGCGAATTCTAAAAATCCCTGAAATTGATTTTTAGGTATTTGCGTTAGTTATATTTTACGGCAAGAATTATACGACTATCTTTTTTTTTCTCTGAGATATGAAGGGAAATGTGAAAAGAACGTTAAAGAACATTTTCGCCCCCTTACGTCCGTTTGGGTGCGAATTCTAAAAAATCTGAAAATGACTTTTAGGTATTTGTATTGGTTACATTTTAAAGCAAGAATTTTACGGCTATCTCTTTTGCCCCCAGATGTATGAAGGGAAACGTGAAAAGAACGTTGTGGGTCGCAACCCCCGTCTGGGTTCGAATTTTTAAAAATCGCTTCTTAAATGACGCCTTGAGCGTAAAAGCTATAAGCTCCTAAAATTTCATGTCAATGTCTAAAGTAGATTTGGCTGTGTGGTGATCGTCAGTCAGTCAGGACATCTTCCTTTATATAGAGAGATATATATAATCATAGGCGTAGAGTTATATGGGCCCGTGGGGCTCGAGCCCCCCCCAATAAATTGTGAATAGGGGCTGAGCCCACCCAATAATTTACCACTAAATACAGAAAACTTAATTTATACTGACATAAAAAAAAGTATTTTACGCCATTTACAAACGTTTAAAAAAAACCTTTACTTGTACTTTTAAAAATTTTCTTCTTTTGGTTTCAATCATGATTTAGTATTCATTGTGACGCCATGTAACACACAATGTTACTAACAAGCTGCCCTCGCCAGGCTCTGGTTAATTAAAATCAGATTATGCAATGTAAAGTATGTAATGAAGAAAAGTTCAGATGTGTCTAAAATGCACTATCTCATCGAAAATGTTTTTTTTTTTCCTATTGGATTTTTTTCTTTGCTTCTATTTTTAACTTATAACATGGCAGAAAGATACTAACATGGATACTTACCTTACATAGGTGTAGAATTCTATGGACCCATAGAGCCACTTTATGGGCGCCGCCAATAATTTACACTTATACATAGTAAGTCATAGCTGCCTACTACTACGGAATATAATTAACCACTTTTTGTAAACAGTATATTTTTTAATTATTTTTTTCAAAATAGTAACCAGCTCGAGCGCGCAGCACAAAAATTTTGCTATATTTTAAGCCGAAAAATCATGTAGAAAAAGTGGTTAATTCTATTCCGTACTAGTTGGCAGTTAAGAGTAAGTTATATGTACGTGAATCAGTGGCGTAGCCAGAAATTTTTCATGGGGAAGGGGGTGGGGTACGACTTCTGCAACTCACATATATGTATACGGTACTGGTGTATGATAAGGGAGTGAGGAATATACATTTTGTATGGCAAAAAATTCCTCATGGGGGGGTATAACCCCTCCCTTGGCTATTCCACTGACGTGAATATATGTGGTTGTGGGGCCCGGCCCCCCCAATAATTTTGAAAACTTTACGCTTATGTATATAATTCATGAAAGTTGTTTTAATAATCTTTATTCCCATATGAAGAACAGATACTTCAGTTAATCTATCCTTTTTTATATGCAACAGTAATCATAATCATGTATAGTGTTGAAACTGTTTTATAGTACGTATTGTAGTACTCAGGAGTAGGAACTAATGAGTTACAAGCAGCAAAACTATGGTAATCGCGTTTTTTTTTTTTTTTTTTTTTTTTTTTTTAAGTTTGTGTAGTATAGTATGTTGCTTAAAAAGTCAAAAGTCACTATAGTTTGTTACAAGTTCTGGCAGCGATTTTTAACATAACTTCAGCTGCATAATCGCTGCCACATGATGGATCATGTGGTGTGATCGCTAATTCTTCTGAACCCAATGCTTAGAACAGGCATCATAGATAGTGATTTCACTGAGGATTTTGCTCACACAACTTTCCTCTTGTAAAGCCAAGGAAGTGTAAAGCTTAACTGCAGAACAGAATGCCAGCTCCCATATAGGGGTGGGCGTGCATGGCGTTGTTGACGAATATCCTTATTGTACAGAAAGCAACTTTACAAACTTCAAACGCAGAACTGAAACCTTTTTCATCCTTCTTTGATTTGAATTTATTGCATTATCTCCCATCTTATTTTGCTATGGGAAAAATTATAATTTTTTTTTCCAGGAATTGCTGATTAAAATTGTTTTAATTACAGAAACAAGTGAAATGGGATAAGTTTAATTAAGAAATTTTATCATGGATGATAGTTTCCACTGCTAGTGGTAAATAATAAACTAAAAAACTGATGCAAAATAAAATTTCTTACATTTTTTAAAAATCAGATATGTAGTTCTACTTTATGCTCATTCTCATTTTTGTGCAACAATTTTAACATAAAACTAAATGCTAGTCAAGATGGTGTAATGCATAACTTGCATTCATGAATGAAATAGCCTCGAAAAATATAAGATCAGGTGGGCATCGATGAAGATTTAAAACAATTTAATAAAAATAAATAGCAGGTAGACAAAACAAAAATTGACAAAAAGAAATAAAGATTTATAATGCTATTTACAATGCCTCTTAGTTTACGAAATTTTAAAGCTAAATTTTTAAAAATATTTTATTCATATTAGTTGAAATTAAATACTTAGGATAAAAATGATTCTTTGTAAAACCTATTGCAGACTTAATAGAAGTAGTACTTTAAAGCCTAAAAAAGTAATTTCTAAATTATACTTATCAAGAACTAAGACTATGCAAATTACATGTTGAATACAAGTATGTAGTCAAAATTGATTTCAGAGAGTTTTAAAAATTAGTTTTAGCAAATGATGTTAATTACAGCAACTGTTTTCCTAGTTAACATATCAATAGTTTTCCTTAATTAGTACATCAATATCCTTAAATGTGAATGTAAATTGAATCCTTCAGCAAATTGTGTCTCCTAAAAATAGTTAGGTAGTGACTACATTTCAAAAATAGTTGTAGCTAACTATATTTGCCAAAAAATAGCTGTTGTAGTTAACTAGATTTTTTTTTTAAGTTGTTATAGTTTACTACAAAGTTTTTCTAACCACTGGAAGTATGACATATTTTTTTCCAACACTCTTTGTAAACCAAACATCCCTCCATACAGCAGTTAGTTAGGATAGACGTGTTAATTATTTAAAAAAAAATACCTAGTTAAATATCAATTTTGCTTAAAATGATAAAAATATTGCAAATTTTAAAAGAAATAAACATTTTCCAAACAGTTATCTTAAATAATAATTTTTTTTTCTGTATTTGCTAACTAAAATTTCTTTCAAAACATGACAAATTAATTATTCTCTCATTCTTTGATTTTAATTCTTTTTCCATCACTTTAAATAATGGTAAATTATTTGATTTTTATAAAACATTTTTATTCAAACAATCAAAATCATTTATTATAAGCAAATGATTAAAGTTGTTAATCTCTCAACTGTGGCATATATTTCAGAAAAATGCAACACTGAAGGATACTTCTTTCAATTTAATTCTGGTCATAATATCAATAAAAGGGTTAGAAAAGTGTCGTTTTATAAATAAAATTCAAGAGAAATGTCTGGATCTCAAAAGTATTCCTTATCAACATCTGAAATCATAAAAAATTAAAACAAGATGTTTAGTGTAAAATTCGCAAAAAATAACAATGAAAAATTTAAAAATCCGTCTAACTGTGCTAAACTGAAACTCAAACAATACACTCCTTTATAACTAACCACAACTACCTTTTCCTCGTCTGAAATCTTGAAAAATAATGAATCAGTATCGCCATCTATTATTAAAACTATGAATTAGGTATTAAAAGCATATATGAAGAAATCAGTTCAGGCTTCCCAAATACAACTGGGTTTTGCATCCATATGGGTACTTTACAGAGGAAGGCTCATCTCAGGTAGTTTAGTACTAAACAGAAAAAAGTTCAGTATGCTATAAAAATATTCACAAATGTGCAGACTTCTAGAAGAAGTTTGAGCCTCCATCTGCAACTCATATGGGTCTCCATGACAAATACTGCTCATATGAGTTGTCTTAACTGGACTCACAAGGAAGAGGCATGGCTTCAGAGAAACCGATTTCAATTATCTTTGGCATAGTGGGAGTATACCATGTGAATATGCCATCTGTAAAATAATGACGCAGTATTAAAATATACTCGAGAAATATTATTTTCAAATCACTTCACCAAAACTTTAAATTTAAGTTACACGCACTTGCAGTTGAGCACCGTAGCATAATTGGTAAGGGCATGGACTACCACTTCAGCGTTTCTGGTTCGAATCACGAGCTGTGAGGAATTCCTTCCCCTCAATTTTTTTAATACAAATACTGATAATTTATTAATTGTTTAGTAAAGTAAATAATTTGGATATTTATTTCCTTATCCATTTATTCTTTTTTTTACTACCCACTTATCGATTTTTTTTTTCATTATTATTTAAATTTTATTTCTACTTATAAAATCTTTACTTTGGAATCAGAAGTTACCCATTCAAATGACACTCACAAAAATTAGTATTTATTTAAGACACATTTCTTTTTATCACAATCACAGGACCCTCATTTTCTATTTTTTTTTTTTTTTCTAATTTTCATGGATTCGTGAGCACAGCAACAGCATTTTTGTTCAATTGTCTTCCATCTGTTGAATGGTTGCCAACTTAAAAATATCAGATTATGTTCTACTCCAAGTCTAATATTTTTATTGTATTTAAGTTGCTAAGAATTTGGATAGAGGTAATAAAGCAGCGAAATTTGTTTTGAATTATATTGCAGCTACAAATATGTCATCAAGCAAAGCAAATTCTAGTTGTGATGAAAAAACTAAAAATTCTACACAGTGCTGTTTTGGAGCAGTGGCTAAAAGATGGAGTAGCAAGAGTTTACTTTTCGAAAATAATTTAATAGCGAGATAGCTTCTGATATATTGTCTGAAGAAGCTACGATGGTAGGTACAGAATTGTATAATAATACATTACATATGTTGAGTGCAAAGAAGTTTATCATTCATGAAGAATTGATCCATGCCCAAGAAGAATGTATAGAAGAAAATATCGAATCAAATAACAATTCACATCTGATGACTGTATACCAGATGAAAAAAGAATTAAAATGGAAGATTATATTAAAAAAAAAAAAAGAGAGAGAGAGAGAGAGAGAATGAAAGTGTTGGCACAGCATGAGATTTAAACCTGCAACGCCTGAGTAGACGTGACTCTCTAAATCTGCCAATGGGCCCTGCCTTAATATGAAGCTAAAGGTTGCTACTTTTTCTTTTGCGCTACAACAATACTCAGTGGCACCTGCCAAAGTATTAGGATAGAATCAATGCAAGGATATTTCAAACACAAATTGGGCATCGGAAAAAATTTTTGCTTGAGAATCCAATCTACTCAGACTAAAGTTGTGTGTTGAGAATATTCTCCAACCCATGAGAACTTGAGAATTTTCTTTATTTTAATCTAACGAATTTCTGGACAATAGTGTGACATTTAAGCGAAGTCGAGGCGTAATACGCATATAAGAACATTAAAAGTAGAGCTCATTCAGGGGCGTAGCAGGTGCACAAGTGCCCCGACAGCTAAACGAGAAGGGGCACCAAAAAAGAAATTGCAAATCAGGCCTGTGAATTCGATGATTTTTTAAATTTAATTTAGCTTGGGTTTTGTAACCGTTAGCACTAATGCCATCATAGCTAAACAGTAGAACAGACGACCAAAATGAAGTCCTTTAGACAGTGAGACAAAACCAAGCAGCCAAGTATGTGAAGTTGATGTAAAACGTGAAGAAAATGATGAAATTGAAGACTTTTATACGGAGTTACAAAAATATGATCATTGTGCTTATCAATTCATTATGTAGATCAATTTTTCATAACTTTGTCATCATGATCTAGGACATTATTTAAGCAGGGTCCAGGGGGTCTGGAAGCCCCCCCCCCCCTCAAAAAAAAATTTGATTTTTGTTACTAAAATGATAATTATGAAGCCTTTTTTGGATATGTCAAATGTCACTGATCATGAACTCTAAATTGAATATGCGGGGGGGAGCCAGAACCCATGTTGTGCCCCGTGTGACATTTCCCACAGCTATGCCCCTGGTCTCATTTATTGTTTGGAAATTCATGCAGGCATCTGTCTTTTCCACTCAATTCAAACCAGATAAATTTTAAGGGTTTTTTTTTTTTTTGTTGTTGTCGTTGTTTTTTTTTTTTGTTTTTTTTTTACCGAATAGCAGAAGAATGAACGGACATCAAAATTTTATTTGAGATGACACTCACAAAAAAGTGACCTATTTGAATTTCATTTTAATGAATGGCAACATTACAAGGCCATACCCAGGGAGGGCTATCATGGGAATTAATTCACTGAAATTTTGGTCAAGGTTGTAATAGTTTTTTTTATTTGCATTCATTCTGGAGATCAATTCTAGGTGAAAAAACATATCCATTGGTATGAATTTTACATATATACACATTGAAAAGAAACAGTTTATCTATTGAAAGAAATGGAAAATTAATGTTTGTGGCTCGCAATATTAAAAAATGAAACTTATTTAGTACAAAATTTATTAAATGGAATATGTTTCTGATGAAGAAAGATTTTAGTCTTCTAAAAAGAAGAAGATTAGTTTTGTTTCTGAACACCATTCTTGGGGGTGAAAAAAAGAATAATAATAAAATAAAATTTAGCTTTAATTTATGTTGCTCAGTTTAAATCTATTTTTAAATTCATCATATAATACATAGATGTTTAAAATACGTGATTCTTTTTTCTATAAAATTTAAGGATTTTTAATCACAAGTACAAATTCCTATATAAAAAAAATTTCTTTCATAATTTTCAAGAGAAAATTCTCAAAAATTCTTGTTGATGAGAATATTCTCCAAAAGATAATTACTGAGAATTTAACAACACTAACTCAGCCTACATATTAATATACTTATAAATAAAATTTATATTTACACTAACAAATATACGATATGAAAAACGAACAAAAACATAAACTGGTATTCATCTATTATACCAAAAACCAATTTCTAAAAAAAAAATGTTTTTGACAAACAGTGCAGTAAATCTGTACAACCTAAATGCTGAGATATACAACCAATCAGGAATCACACTGTCTGTCAATAATTAACATCGCAAACTGCAAAAATAAAATTAGTTCGGCAAAGGAAAATAGATTTAGGCAATTATACTTTTTATTGATGTCCGACAAAATCAAATTTGGAGAAAATTTTAAAAAGGCCAGAGCAAACCTGTGACCAATATTAAAAAGAACTTTTTCTGAAGAGTTACAAATTCCATAAAAAGGTAAATTTATTAAGGAAACTGGAAAGTAATGCTGTTTTTCGCGTATGTCAATATTTCACCTGGCAAAAATGACTGAAGCTCATAATATTAAATTGGGCATGTGCATGGATTTTTTTACATTGGTGCTAAATTAGTCAGCATTTTCCAAAATTCATAATTATGAGAGTTGATGAGCTAAAACATTTTTTTTTTTTTTTTTTACACATCGCACGTGAATTTAAATAACACATCATAGTTATTTGTGAAAACATTATTCAATTATCCTCCATCAATCTTGATTTGTTAATTACATTATTTGTAAAGAAAGGTCATGAGAAAAGCAAAAAGTCCTCTTATCAGAAATTAATTAAGCTTTCTGTACTCTTTTTGTTTCAACATCTAATTTAAGATCTAAGTAACTGAGACATAAATATGTAAATCATAAAAGGCATTAGTACATATTAATTTTAATCTAAATGTTTTTCCATAAGTGACAAACATTTCACAAAATATTGAAGAAAATAAATTGTATAAATATTATTATCTTAAATTGTAATACTTTTCCCATTATTAAAAAATAAAAGAGTGTAAGGTGTAATTAATTATATGCATACTTACAAAAAATAAAGAGCTGATTATATTTGTTCACATAGTAATTAATAATAAATAAATAACGGAAAACTTCAGCAATTTATGCTCCCATATACAGCAGCTTTTAGTTTTATTTATTTGTTAACTGTTTATACAGGAATACGAATACAGCATTGAAAAAAATATAAGAAATTCATTATTTGAAGAGGGAGAATTATTTTGAATTTACAATCAATATAAGTAAACCTGAACACTGCTTTTTAGCTATAAATCTTGAAGTATAGAACGCGGTCAAAAAATAAATAATAGTTAAGTTTGACAGCACAGCTGATTCTGAATGTCAACAAAAAATTGTTCGTGATCACAAGATAAACGTACCCCTAATTTTCGCTTACCTTTGCCTTATTTAGATGATCAAGTCCACCATCTATCACAGACAGAGTAAACTGTGAGCATTCGGAACTTATTTTGCTTCCTGTCATCACATTTGCTTGCCCAGGTGGACCCTGGTCTTGTAAAATTGCATCCGGAGAAGGATCCACCGAGACTCCAAAGAGCAGTCGTATTCGAGAGAATAAAACACGGACATTTTCACATTTAGTTCTTGGTAGTGATAAAGTTATACTCTCACACATACCTGTCAAATTTTCAGAGTCTCAGCCACACGCAAACAACCATCCTAACAGATTATTTTTGTGTAACACTCAACAACAGAAACAGAGACAACAGAGAGCCAACACTCGACCCACAAACATTACGGAGGAGGCGAACGCACAGACGACGAACGGTAACCGTTAAATTTCTGCTGCCGAGGTTACGATCCCGGAAAAGGGGTGAAAGGAGAAGAGGTGAAGAAGAATTAAAGTAAAAAACAAAAGAAATATGATTTATATTTTGTTTTACTAAGTCATTTACAAGAAATTCCTGATTCAGACAATGAAACAGCTAAAATTTATGTAAAAGTTTAATCATTTCTCGGCTCGTTTCGGAAAATTCAGCTTCAATGATGAAATTTGGATTCTCTTTTTTCTCTAAATTTATATCTTACTAGCTGAAGTACCCGTTCTTCGCACGGGAATGAATGGACTTTTTGATATTACGATTTGCGGTGATTACTATTCATTGTAATAAACAGATATAGCAAAGGGGATATCGCGTTATATTGTGTCCAATAATCATGCATACCGAATTGCAAGGCAATCGTTTGTACGGTGCAAAAGGCCATGAGGCGTAGCGCAATCTAGTGGCGAGTTTTAGCAAAACGGGTACGGCGAAAATATTTTTCGCATTCAGATATCGATGTATACGAATTTTCATGACTATCGGCTGGACAGTCCTGAAGTTCATGTGTTGACGCGACATCTAGTGGCAAGTTATAGGAAAATGGATAGCGCCAAACTCTTCCCCGTGTTCAAATATCTATGTATACCTATTTTCATAGCGATCATTTGCACAGTCAAGAAGTGATACACTGCAGGGCCATCTAGTGGTTCAATAAAGTAATGATTTGCTACAGCGCCGTCAAGTGGCGAGTTATAGCAAAATGGATAACGCCAAAATATTCTCATTGTTCAAATAGCTATGTATACTGATTTTCATAGCGACCGTTTGAATGGTCAAGAATTTGGCCTGCTGCAGCGTCATCTAGTGGCGAGTTAAAATAATAATGCATTGCAGTGTCATCTAGTGGTGAGTAACATCAAAAGGAACGCAGTTAGAATATATTCTTCGTGCTCAAATGTGTAAGTATAAAAAATTTTATGCCGATCGGTCGAACGGTATAGAAGTTGATGCTTTTCAGCGCCATTTAGCAGCAAGTTACAGCAAAATGGATAGTGAAAAATATTCTCCGTGTTCTAATATTCGCGTGTACCAAATTTCATGGAAATCGGTTGGACGATATTCGCATAGCAAACGACTAAACGGAATAGAATTCGACGTTCTGCTGCGCCACTTGGTGGCAAGTTAGAGGAAAACGGATAGCATAAAAAGCTTCTCCATGATAAAAGACTTAGGTGAACCAAATTTCATGGTGCAACGGTGCTCAACGGTGCTGGAGTTTTTCAACCTCATACGCTCATACCAACATTCATTTTTATCTATAACCAGTGTCATTATATATCCCAGTCTCAAATAAAATTCAGTTTCAAATCTAAGCCTCGCCAAAGTGCCAACATACGCCATTTTGCAAGCGTTTTTTCAGGAAATCATTCGAAGCATTGACTTAGCAGCAATAATACATGGGAAATGGTTCGACCGCGAAAAAGTAAAGCAAGCCTTTATTTGAAAAGTTGAATCCCTTAATACAGCCGAATTTTTTAAAATTATCAACTATAACGTGTTTTATTCATCATTACTCCGATGTACTAAATGAGAAGATTTCAATTTTCTGAAATTTGGCGGAATTGCCCCAACTTAAATCAATGTACTCATTTGGCGAGAATTCTGGAGATAGATCAATTGAAATCCCTTAATAACTGCTTTATTTCTTCACGGATCATTAAAATTTAACGCTGTATTCTAATAAAACCTTTGCACTTGTTTTCAAAAATCTATTTCCTTAAGCTCTCAATAAATTGCGCCAAGCCGAAATCTGTGCAAACCGCTAGAACTCACTTTCACAAAATCGGCATTTGAGCCATTTTATTTTTTCGCCAAACTAAAATAATTTACCTATTAGCCTCGGAAATCTTCAATTCTTATTGTTTTGCGTGTAAAGCATTACATTCCTGCTCTGATTTCCCATGCACACGATATTATAATTTAAAAAAAAATAACCTTACGAATATAAACTAACAAAAAAAAATCATTATTATTCTTCTATTTTTACTTTGAAAATTTAAAACATTTTATTCGGCAAAATCGCCACACATGGCAACCACGATCCTTATTTCCCACTTTTTTCACTACAGGGATTGCAATTACGGAAAGATTTTTGCATGAAGAGCATAAAAAATCTCTTAAATTCCGGGAACGGGTGGACTTTCAAAGTTTTAAAGTGGACTACGATTTATTCTATATTATTTTACATATCTGTGCTAAATTTCAGGCCGATAGGTCCATTTTTGTGGATTTGTATACGAACGACATTTTATTCGGCAAAATCGCCACACATGGCAACCATGATCCTTATTTCACACTTTTTTCACTACAGGGGTTACAATTACGGAAAGATTTTTGCGTGAAGAGCATAAAAAATGTCTTAAATTCCGGGAACGGGTGGACTTTCAAAGTTTTAAAGTGGACTATGAGTTATTCTATATCATTTTACATATCTGTACTAAATTTCAGGCCGATAGGTCCATTTTTGTGGATTTGTATACGAATCAAATCCACAAACAAACAAACAAACAAACAAACAAACAAAGAAACAAACAAACAGAATTTCATTTTTATTTATAAGATTTAGTTTTGAATGGTTCATTGCTTAAAATTATGCTATAGTACAATAAGTTAACTCGAAGATCACGGATCTAGTAGATTCACGCATTCACGCAATGTTTGCAATCTTTTGCACGCTCCTCCAAAGAAGGTACATCTGCTTTTGCGTGCGTGAGAGGTGCCGCTGCGATGCTCGCGATTTCGAAATCATACTCCTGTAGCTTTGCTATTGTCATTGGCGGATCCAGAGGGGGCTCAGGGGCACGTGCCCCCATTTGGGGTGCCCCCTCGAGAATTTATTTTCTTGGTCCGCTACTGGCTATTGTTGAGAAATTCCTCACGGAACGACGATAAAAGGTGCGCACAGTCCGACAAAACTTTGGGAATCGCTCACTGCCTCCGGAAGAGGCCAGTTGACAGCTTTAACTTTTTGTGGATCAGTTTTACCTCCTTCTGTTGGAAAAACATGACCAAGGTAAGCAGCCTCCTAACGAAAAAGAGATGCATTTCTATGGATTTAGCTTAATTTTAGCGTTTCGTAATCACAGGAATACTTTACGCAGGGCCTGATTCACACTCTCTGATACTAGAGACCTGATATCATACTGAGGCCCCAATCCCATCTACTCCTATTCAATTCCACACGTATAAATAACAAATATACATGTATAAATTGCAGTGTTGAGGCCCTCGGATTTTTTTTTTACTACAGGCCCAGGCCTTATGGGCCTATTCGATAATCAGGGATTGAATTTACGAATATTATTTGTATGTTCTTCAAACGTTTTTCCTACAATGATAATAACATCTAGATCAGTGGTTCCCAACATTTTCTCCCTGCGAACCATTTCTAAAATCTGAAAGAATTTGGCGAACCACGCTGTATACTAGTATATTATTGTCACGAATCCTCTTATATAACTTGCTAACCCCTGGGGGTTCGCGAACCACCGGACGGGAACCGATGATCTAGATAAACTAAGCAAGCTTCAGGCAAAAGTCCACGTCCAAAATGTAAGGTTTGTGCGATAATAAAATAAAACACAACTTTTACGAACTTTTCTTGATTTAATATGAGCAAATTTGAGCTAACACTAGACAAATCAATTTCTCCAAGTAAATTTGTATGCGGAAAAAATGCCCCTCAAAATATAAAGTTCTCTTTTTTTGAGGGAGGATTCAAGGTGGTGGGCTAAATAGATAGCGAGACTAACGATATTTAAAGCATTTATATTTATACCTACAACTCAGGTTTTTTTAATGAATATTAATGTTAGTGGGTACACATTTCCAGTTTCTAATAACCCCCAGCCTACCCTTTCCCATACTCTAAAATATAACTTAACAAGTTTACGCACATACAATAATAATTGTTTCTATAAAATTTTTAGAACTTTCGAAAACAAAATGTACTTTAAACTGTGAGTTTAAATACAGTTTTTTCCCCTCTAAAAATACATACTTGTAAAATTATTCCATTGTTTGGAAGGTCTTTACTAATACTAGTTTACGTATTTTTAACTTCGTGTATTTAATGGATTAATTCATAAGAAATCAATCAAAGGCAGATCTAGCGAAATTATACTTTCGCTTTTCAAAATACACTGCATGAACGAAACGCATTCAAACTGCACATGACTTTTACTTCCACATACAGCTTGGAGGCCATTTCGTTAGAGTTCTATAAGCATACGTGCATTACTTTTCAACCGACCTTCGTAAAAATGGTATAAAATATTTTGTTTTAAAAAATCTCAATAAGAGGATTGTATCTTTTTTAAATAGAATAATCCCTAGTAGCAATGACTGCTTGTTTTCTGCTCGGTCGTTCATCGACTCATCGTTAACTCATCGACTCGTCGAATTCAGTCATCGGCAAGTGCACTTTTGTTAATCTGAAATAGATGAATTTTTATTCATGGATAGAAGTGATCTAGACGAGCAGTTTCGCCGATAGGAAACCGAAAAACAGTATCTTATCCGAAACTGCAGCTCTATAGTCAACGGGCCTTGCAAGTGTCCCCAGTAGTTTACACTTTACCCAAATTCCTATAAATATTTGCGTAATTTAGATCTGCCTTTGCATAATCTAAGGTAAATTTTGAACAATTCTTGAATTAATCGCATAATTTGCTTCAAATTTCTTGTACTGGGGTTGGGAGGGGTATCCCCCCCTTGCCCCCTCCCACAAAATTTAAATTTGAAAAGAAATATTTACAAAAAAAAATAAGTATTTATTATATAAAAATCGTTTGTAATATTTAAATAATTTTTAAAAAAAGTGTTTAAATAAAAGAAAAGAAAATCTATTTGAGAGTCAGCTGCATTATAAGAAAAACGGAAACTTCCAACTACAATGAGCAACTCTTTTGAAACCTCTTTAATATAAACAGCAAGAAGAGAAATCAGTTAATTTTTAAAAGTTATCCAAGAAATATGAAAGTTAAAATCACACTAAAATTCCTATTGGCAATATTGTTTTTTAATTATTAATTATGAATGTTGTTGCTACTTACATACATTGGTAAAAAGTGAAATTAATTTCTTACCAATCGAATAATTTGACTATTATTAATAATAGCTGAACAACACATTGTCAAAATTTCACCCTAAGTCCCAATCTGAGACTAAAATAACCGCTACTTCACACTTTGCCTTTTACATGACAAGATTCGATGGCCTAGGGGTAGCGCGCTTACCTCGTAATCAGTACGCTCAGTGTTCGGGCCCCGGGGGAAGAAGATTTTTTTTTTTTTTTTCAGAAAAACGGAAATTTAGCATACAAAAAACGAAAATATAATAAACAGAACGGACATTTTTTGAAAATTTTGCTGCCAGTCGTTTATTTTTTATTAACAAATATATTTTAAACAGTTTATCGGTTTCTTTTCGTTATTTCATCGGTGTCATCGGGAAACGATGATCGGCTTTATGGTCCCCCGAGCGGACATTTTGTACCAGTTGCCGATGAAATTTCCCCTTTTTTGGATGAAAAGCCGTGATCGGTCATTGCTCCTTCTCCTCGGATTTAACTCACCCGCCTCTGATCGACCGATGAGTTATTGCTACTAGGGATCGATATAATAAATAATAATAAAGAAATCGGATAAAACATTCATTATCGTATTACTTTCAAATGTTTTTGCAGGATATAATAATCTTGAATGTGATCAAGTATTTTGTGAGTTTCTTTGTGGAGCGAGAGTAACAGAAAACACCCTTTGTTTTCAGTTTGCTTGGGGTTATGGCTTCCCGGATACCCTGACCATGTCTTTGTGCTAAGATCCTCCCTATTCTAGTTATTTTATCTAGAGATGGACACGAGACGAGACAGAGATTTACAGCTTTTTTGCGAGACGAGACAGACATTTTTAACATTACGATATGGGGATTTTGTGAGACGAGACAAAGCTTTTAGGCTGCTTTGCGAGACGCGAGACGTCAATTTTCCATCTCGCGTCCATCCCTAATTTTATCCGAACGAACTTACTGACATTCGCAAACTTGACCTGTGGTTTCGACTGGCCAAAAGCATATCTTTCATATTTAACGCTGTTAATTTCCGTGATTACTATTATAATTTATCAGAACTGCTGATTCTCAAAACATACATTCTATAGCTAATTATTGTTTGAAATAATAATTCGAAGGTGCTCAAACGCTGTAAAATGTAAATAAATACATAAAAATAAAGCAAGCCAAATACCGAAAGCTTTCTAAAGATGGCTTACTCTCTATTTCACACACCTTCGAATTTCGCCAAAGCTACCACCTTTACTCTAAGACAAAGGAATTTTGGGACGGCCCAACATCCGATTCAATACCATCCTCATATTTACAATGCAAAATACAGTGCAACCTGCTAAAGTGACCACCTTGATAAAGAGACCACCTCCTGTCTATTGTGACAACCTTTATAAGTTTTCCTTTTCTAATCATCAGACTTTACAACCTTTGTAAGGTGACCACCTTTATACGATAACCAGTTTTGTTGGTCCTGAAGGTGATCACATTACACAGGGTTATGACCCTCCTAACCCCCCCCCCCCTTGGCTACGCCCCTGCCCTGACTAGGGATGGACGCGAAACGAAAAATAGGGGTCTCGCAAAACAGCCTAAAAGCTTTGTCTCGTCTCGCAAAATCACTATATCGTAATGTTAAAACTGTTTGTCTCGTCTCGCAAAAATGTTGTAAATCTCTGTCTCGTCTCGCAAAAAATCATCTCGCGTCCATCCCTAGCCCTGACCCTGACCCTGTTCTTTCATTTTGGCACTTAATTTTTTTTTTTTTATTTGTATATTTCTGGATTCATCTATCTATATAAAAATGAATGTTTGCGTGACGTTGGAAAACTCCAAAACCGTTTGACTGATTACCATGAAATTTGGTACACCTCAGTCTTTTATCGCGGAGAACATTTTTATGCTATCCATTTTCCTCTAGCTCCCCTCTAGGTGGCGCTACAGAATATCGAATTCTATTCAACCGCTTGCTATGAAAATACCGTTAGACCTATCTTGACGAAAATTGGTACGTATGGATGTTTGAACACGGAGAATATTTTTACGCAATCCATTTTGCTATAACTTTCCGCTAGGTGGCGCTGCAGAGCGTTGAATTCTATTCCGTTCGACCGCTTGCTATGAAAGTACCGTTCAAACGATTTAGATGAAAATTGGTACACATGGATATTTGAGCACAGAGAATATTTTTACACTATCCATTTTCCTCTAACTCGCAGCTAGGCGGCGCAGCAGAACGTCGAATTCTATTCAACCGCTTGCTATGACAATGTCGTTAAACTTACTCTGACGAAAATTGGTACGTTTAGATATGTGAACACGGAGAATATTTTTACACTATACATTTTGCTATAACTTGCCGCTAGATGGCACTGCAGTGTGTCGAATTCTATTCCGCTCGACCGCTGGCTATGAAAATACCATTCAACCGATTTTGATGAAAATTGATACACACGGATATTTGAAGACAAAGAATATTTTACACTATCCATTTTGCTGTAACTTGCCGCTAGATGACGCTGCAGAACGTCGATTTCAATTTCATTTAAGTGCTTGCTGAGAAATACCGGTCAAACTATTTTGATGACAATTGGTACACATGGATACCCTACAAGCAACAATTCACAGTTTCTGCTCGGCCAACCACCGGCATTCATCGCAACTCATCGCTCACCTAAATTCGGTACTCTCCCCAGACGCGGAATTCCATCTAAAAACGATGATTGGGATGTGTGCGGCAGACACTGATCGGTCCGGTACTCATAAAACGATGCTCGGAACGATATCCGACCTGCGTTATCGGGCCATATGCCTAAATTTGATCAAAATACACTGAACTGAAAAGAAATATCGGCCCGCATAACGGCCGAGCGGCATTCAGCCGATGAAAATTGGCGCATGCGATCTGTTAATGCAACAATCGAGCGATGGCAACATCCGAGTATCTACCGGCAGGCGCCATGTTTGTTTTCATAAGAATGGGAGACGAAAAAAACTGAAGTCGTTTGATGGTGATTAGTCAATATTGGTACGTATAACTATCATTTGTAGCAAATTTTTGACATTTTTAATATAGTGTTAGTCTAATGTAAGTAAAGTATAAGTTCAAATATCTGTAATTATTTTTTTCTCTCTTGATACTGTTATATAATACTAAAGGAATAACACTACTTTTTTTTTAGTATCTATTTCCTATCTTTACACGGCGTACAGTGTGTAATTGTAATAGTTCATACAGTTAATTGTTTTTTAGTTTTAAAATACACGGGTAAATTCTTCATTGAAACTAATTAAAAAATCATACTTCCGACCAAAACAAGCTTATTTGGTACTTATGTATTTTACAGTCAGTCAGCCAAAAAGAGCGATTTCGTGTGCGTGTGGAATACTTCAGAGACATTGTTACAATGTAGTGCATTGCAATCCTTTGGCGAAATAGGCTGGCGTAAATTATCGACTTTAAAATAAGTACCGATTATTTGCATCCGTTGACCATAAAAAAAAAAAAAAAGGCCAAACGATGCGATTACTCGCCAAGATAGTTCCCAAAGGCATAAAGCGCAGATTCTTAGGGTTGTGGAAATGAAAAGCTGTATAGCATTGATTTGATATTCAACCGACTTTTTTGTTTCGTTTTATAAACTTCGAAACCCGCGTTGATGATTTTAGATTGGCTTAGAAATAGTATACGTAAATACAGTGATTTTTTTTTCTTTTTTAAATCTGACCACTGTTTTTTTTTTTTTTTTTTTTTTAAGCAGAACACTGGTTAATGATGATATTTCAGAACCTGTGGATACTATAAACCAGACTGATACAGGGTGTCCCAAAAAGGTGGTAACGGGCTTTAATTCTTTATCTATTAGAGATAAGTGGGCAGTGTAAATTGAAAAAATGTTCAAAATGAGGTCGGAAGTAAGACTCCGTTAAAAAAATTCCTCTCGTTAATTTTCAAAAAGATACACTTTCTACATTTTTATATGACCCTCGTACAAAAGCATTCCCATACACTAATGAGGTGATGTAGAAAATTTGAGAATTATATTTTTTAAAATTACATTTTAAGATAACCCCTTATCCTAGGCTGATCGCCCACCCTTAGCGTTACCATCACAACACAAACAAACAACCTGGCATGAAATAAGACTTCAGAGCAAAAGTTGAAAAAAGAAGGGCTATGTGAAAATCCGTCTTTGGGGTCATTCTCTGCACCCTGCAGTCTGAATCTTGGTAAATTCTGCAAACGCAGAACATGAAAATTGTTATTGTTGCTTCGAAACCCCTCTGGCCAACTGCAGAGCGGGATCAGATCCTTTATATAAAACGAAAATGGCCTTAATTGGGCAGCTTCCTTTTTATTGATCCCCATTGAGGGGAATACCGACTTATCCCGGGTCTCCCTCCTAAATTTTGAACCAATTTCAGATGAGAGCTGGATGACCTAAGAGTTGGATTGGTACCCCAAAGTGATGTGGAATGAACATGGAAAACATTGAAGTCATAAAACATTTTTCATGCATTAGTTCCCTACAGCGTACACGGTTTACATCAACCTCAGTCGAGAAAGGAGTTTACCCTTCTAGGCACTGGCCAAGCAGGTGCTGCTTCCCTTTCGGTGTTCCAATGAGAACCGAGTTTAACCAACTGTTATACTGCCGGACACCGGAAAAATGTCTTTCACCTAATGTTTTGCTGTCTTTGCGAGTGCATTCGGAAAATCTTTCGATATACCGATGTGTTGGGGAAAGAAGTAGGGGGTCTATTCAGAAAAAACGTTTTCTAGGGAGTTGAAGTAATAAAAAGGTTGGAAATCCCTGATATAGAAATTATGTAAAAGAACATATGAAGCAGACTTACTCTGCATTTCCTATTCTTTGTGTAAATTAAGTTCTAAAAATTTTCTTTTTTTCTCCTAGAAGCTGCTCATAAAATAAGATGTTTGAAGATGCTGCTGCAAAACTCAAAGAAAATACTTGTTTTGTAAATTATGTGTATGATATATTTTGTGTAGAATAATTTCAATAAAAATATTTGGAATTTACTTTATTTTAACCCATTTCTGCCTGGATGTTTTTGCGACTTTCTTCGATTTTTACTGATAACAGAAATAATAGATAAATTTCTGATGTCAAATTCTTGAACAAGGGATGATTTCTTTTAAAATTATTATACATAAAAATCGAAATATCAACATCTTACTTGGTCATGTTAAAATATTTTGTAGAGTTGAGGCTCAATACTCATGAATAAAGGCTAGGAAAAATAAATAACGTTTTCGACTAATAGCGAAAATGCTGTCCCAAAAAAGGGACGCTAGGCATAAATGGGTTAAAAATTATTATAAGGGATCATATGTCTTACTAGCTGAAGTACCCGTCCTTGACGGGTTAGTACTGAATGCAAATTTCCAAAAATACAGAACTTTCGTCAGCATTGCAGGAGTACACAGAATGGATGTAGTATGTTGCCAAAGTAAAGAAAGCGAAGTTATAATTTTTATGTATTGTTAAAATATTACAGGTTAGAGAGTAACTAAGTAATATCAATTAATTTGATTTAGTCGTAAATATGTGATGCGCGAACAAATATTTACGCATATTGAAATAATTTTCGCGAAATCTCAAAATCTAATCAATATTTTTGAAAAATTCGAAGCCTAGAATTTAAGTTAAGTGACAACCTATCATGTCACCAAATTTCGTTTCATTCCCTGCAGTCTTTATTTCGTGATGCTGCATCAAAATTTCAGCATTTTAAAACGATTTTCACAAAATCTCAAAATGTAATCAAAATATTTTAAAAATTCAACGCCTATAAATTAGATTAGCAACTACCTATCCTATCACTAAATTTTGTATCATTCGTATTAGTCGTTATTACGTGATGTTTGAAGAAATATAAACGTATTTTGAGAGAATTTTCACAAAATCTAATAAAAATGTTTAAAAAATTAGACACCTATAGTTTATGTTGAGCAACCATCTATCATGAACCAAATTTCATATCATTCGCTTTAGTTGTTATTACGTAATGCGTGAACAAAGATTCACTGTTTTAAACGATTTTCGCGAAATCTCGAAATTTATTTTAATTAGATGCTTATAGTTTAAGATGAATGACCACCTTTCATTTCACCAAATATCATTTTTTTCACCTTTGCAGTTATTACTTGATGTGCAAACACAAATTTACGCAGTTTGAAACGATTTTCGCAAAATTCCAAAATCGAAGCCTTTTTTTTAAGTTGAGTGACCACCTATCATGACACCCAATTTCATATCATTCGCTTCAGTCGTTTTTACGTGATGCTTGAACACAAATTTCGCAGTTTGAAAGGATTTGCGCAAAATCTCAAAATCCAATCAAGATTTTTTAAAAATTCGACCCCTATGTTTTAAGTTGAGTGACCACCTATCATGACACTCAATTTCATATCATTCGCCTCAGTCGTTTTTACGTGATGCTTGAACACAAATTTACGCAGTTTGAAAGGATTTTCGCAAAATCTGAAAATCTAATCAAGATTTTTTAAAAATTCGACGCCTATGTTTTAAATTGAGTGACCAATTATCAGGACACCCAATTTCATATCATTCGCTTCAGTCGTTTTTACGTGATGCTTAAACAAAAAAAGCGTCACGGACAGAATGACAGAACGACAGGCAGACAAACTTTTTTTTGAGGGTTGCATCAGATTCCCGGGTGCTGGAAACGGATAGAAATCGTAAAATTTTTGAATTCCAAGAAATGTACAGACAAAAGTCTAATTTTATTCATATAGATACGTACTTATTTTTAGTGCCAAAATTTGTAATATTACCCCTAAATTTGCCAAGCTTAGGGAGAGTTTGGCAATATTTTGTGCATGAGCTAAACAGAGATAGTTCAGGGATTTTTAATGTGAAAGGCATGTTTATAGACTTTAATGCACCGAAAGTCTTTCATATAAATCTGTAAATAAACTATTCAGTCAGTTGGAATCAAAAAGGGAAATGCATAACTATGTTTTAAAGCAGTCCTAAATTTGAAATTTCTTCGGTATTCCTCTTTGAGTTAATCGAATTACACAAGAACATACGTACATAAATACATGCATACGAGCAGACGTCCTTCAAATTTAATCAAACGAGATCGAAAATACAGCATGCGTACGTACAGACATTAGCAAAGTACTAGTTAAAGCGATTTCTGGGATTAAAGCCAATTATCTACACGAGGGATCTAGGCTTGTGGATGGGGTGCCCTTCGTGGGGGTCTTTCTAAGGTGTCCTAACCCGTATTTACGCTAAATTTCGGTGGAAACCATAGAAAACTCCGAACGGTTAGGTCGGCGGACGCGACCTGGTTTTGAACCAGACACCTTCCGTCTTCCAGTTCAGAGCGCTACACGCTCGGACTAGTTAAAACAAATCGAACATGTAACATACGTATATAATTTCATACGTAGATGGACTATACGACTATAGTACGTTAACGTATAGTATAGTTACGTATCTAGTACGACTATATACGTAAATAGATGGAGTATACGACGTAATTGCATGCATGCATATGCGTCGCGTAGTAAAAGTGTATTTCTTCTATACTGTATTGCTTCTGCACTGCATTATCATATAAGAAAAATGCGATTACAAATACATTTCAAAGATAAAAGAAATCTGCAAAACACTTGTAAATGTTATCATTCGAATTGCATCGTAGGGACGGAAAGGGTTAAATGCATGTCAACATCAAATAAGAACTTATCGAAAAGTGATACTCACCCTGGTGTTTGGCCAACCTCACGCATAAAGTGAACGGGCCAATACCCTAAATCCGTGTCCAACCCGATGAAAACTCATCGGTTAGACTACTTCGGACGTTTCCACGTCCGAGGGGACATGAACTGCGTGTATCCGAGCAGTTTCACAGTGAACGGCCCGATTCCTTCTCATCGGCTCAAGGCTACGTGGCCGGTGAAGGCCCGAGAAAAATTGCTAGTAGGGTATATGAACATGGAGAATATTTTTACGCTATCCGTTTTGCTATAACTTGCCGCAAGATGGCGCTGCAGGGCATCAACTTCTATACCGTTCGACTAATCGCCATAAAAAATTTTATGCTTATACAATTGAGCACAGATAATATATTCTAACTATTGATTTAGTTGTTACTCACTAATAGATGGCACTGCAGCGCATTATTACTTTAACTCGCCATTAGATGGCAATGCAGCGCACCAACTTCTTGACCGGACTATTGATCGCTATGAAAATTGATATACATAGATACATGAACACGGAAAATATTTTCGTGTTATCCATTTTGCTATAAATAGCTACTTCATTGTGATGTAGCACATCATTACCTTAACTCGCCAATAGATGGCACAGCAGCATATAAAGACTGTTCAACTGATCGCTATGAAAACTGGTATAGATAGATTGCTGAGAAAACACGGAGAAACACATTTGTACACGGAGAATATTTTAGCGCTATCCATTTTGCTATAACTTGCTACTAGAGATGTCACTTCAAACCAATAACTTCAGGACCGTTCAACTGGTCGCCATGGAAATTCGAATTGAACGAAAAGAATATTTTCGCGGCATCCGTTTATCGATAACTCGCCTTCTGTACCGTTCAACCGTTTTCTATGAAAATACTGTTCAACTGATTTATGAAAATTGGTACACACAGATATTTGAGCACGGAGAATACTTTTACGCTATCTGTTTTGCTATGACTTCCCTCTAGATGCCGAATACAGCGCACCAACTTCAAAGCTGTTCGACTAATCACCTTAAAAATTGGTATACATACACATTTGAGCAAAGAGAATATATTTTTAGTATTCATTTGGCTGTACTCATCACTTGATGGCACTGCAGCCAGATCCTGATTGCCGGGAGGGCATTCGGGACAAGCGCTCGGGCCCCCAACAAAAGGGGCCCCCAATTTGTTCTTTATGTTTAAAAATTTGTAAATTTTGAAAAAAAATTCGAAAGCGGGTCCCCTAATGCAGTTTTTGCCCAGGGCCCACTCGGAAAATCTGCCCCTGTGTGCAGCACTTTATTATTTTAGCTCGCCCCTAGATAGCGTGTGCGTGTGTGTGTGTTAAGGCAAACCTGCACGCGGGGTATCTGCCTAGGATGGAGGGTGCCTTGGTAGGAGGACTTTCTAAGGGGTTCTAACGCGTATTCACGCTACATCTGGAGAAAACCTACCAAAACTCCAGACCGTTAGATCGACAGCCGCGCCATGGGACCCGAACCCGGGACCTTCACACCTCGGTCGTCTACCATTTTCAGTGGCATAACCACTGTGCCATGGTGAGGCCCACTAGATAGCACTTCAGCAATCAACTTCTTTATCGTTCAATTAACCGCTCTGAAAATTGGTATACATGCACATGTGAACACGGAAAATATTTTTGCGTTATCCATTTTTCTTAACTCGCCCTTTGATGGCGCTTTAGCGTATTATTACTTTGAATTTGCGACTAGATGGCGATGCAGCGTGTCTTGACCGTTAAACTGTTTCTATGAAAATTGGTACACATAGATATGTTAAGATGAAAATATTTCGATGCAACCCATTTTGCAAAAACTTCGATAGTTGATGGCGCTGCGCCGAATCATCTTCTTCACCTATCAAACGATCGCCATGAAATTCTTTATGCATAATTATTAATTTTCATAATTATTAATTTATGCATAATTATTAATTATTAATAATTCTTTATGCATAATTATTATAATTCACAGATAATATTTATGCTATATCAATTTTACTATATCTATTTATTATGATAAATAGTAATTACAACAAACCGTAGTATAAAAAAAGAATCCATTAATTCCCGTGCGAAGAACGGGGCATTCAGTTAGTTCAACAAATAAAGACAAACTTCTAACATTATTGGTAAATAATGCATTTTTCAAAGGCCTTACATAGGTGGGTAGTCCTATTTAGTAAGGATCTGGATACCCCCTCCTCCGAGTTGCGATTTTTCTCAACAAAAAGATAAAAACCTTGATTTCAATAGCACTGTAGTGCTAATAATGAAACGGTTTTTTTTTTTTTTTTTTTTTTTTTAATTCTGCCTCTTCCGCTGTTTTGAACCTCTGTGAATTTTCTGGATACTACATTTTTTGTTCCTCTGTACGTTAAAAATACTCTCGTGTGTTGTCTCTTGTTGCTGTCTTTAGAATACTCATTCAGTTTAGTCTAGGTTATCAGTTGACTAAATAATGCAGGCATGCGAAATCCACACTAAATTTATATATATTCTTTCAATGAGTTATCTACAATTGATTTACATTTCCATAACAGAGCTTCAAAAATTGTCTCATCCAAAAAAAAAAGGAAAAAAGAAAGAATTATGATATTTAACTTTTGCTTTAGAAAAGTTAGATCCCAGGGCGAGGGGTAGGGGGGGGGGTAGAGGACAAAAACTTTCAAACTACAAGCGCGGGGCCCGTAGCATTTGCTACTTCTGCTTAGTGGCGGCTCGTGGGTTATTTATTGAAATGGAGGTTCACAAAATTAATTTCGAAAATTAGATATGCAGATTAGGGTGTATCGAAAAAAACTTTTTTCGAAATTCGTTTGTCCTTAGTGCTATTTTTTGGCCAAATTGGCTCAATAAGAAGTGTACCAAATTTCAGCTCGATCGGTTAATATCTTCAGGTGCCGCTTTTGACTTAAAGTTTGAAAAAAAAAAAAAATGAAAAAAAAGCAACTTTTTGGAAAAAAAAAATTAAAATATAAATTTTTCGAAAATGTCTTGTCCCTGGGAATAAAGTTTACCTAAATTGACTCAATAATAAGTGAAAAAAATTTCAGCTCTATCGATCAATATGTTCAGTTGCCATCATGAGCTTAAAAATTGAAAAAAATTGGAAAAAAAGAGGAATTTCTCTGGCACTCTGTAGAGACATTTCATTTCTTTAATACAAATATTTTGTATGTACATCAAGTCTCAATAATGTAAATAGCATAAGGCGTATGTTTTGCAGCTCTTTGTCTATTTTTGAAATTTTTTTAATTTTTAATTTTTTTTTTAATAGCCCAGAACTCACCACGTGGAGGTGGCTGCATTTCGAGCTCCGCTCACACTCCCGACCATTCATATTTTAATTTTATGTGTTCTATCTAAACAAATTTTTGATTGACATTTAGGAATAGTTTTGTACTCTGCCTTAGAGGAAAACTTTGGAATATGCCTGCGAGTTTTTAATGTTGCTAATATAAACTTGTGGCGCTCCTCTTTGCCGCACACGGACGCTGTCGCATCCGTTACAAGTTTCACATATCTTTCAACTGCTTGTGTATGAGCGGGAAAACATGTAATACCATCTTTCGGATAAGAGGCTGATTTTATATTATCCTGCATTTCTTTTCGGCTTAAATGTTGTGTAAGTGGCGGTTCAGTTAACTTGCATTTGCACCAGTCAATCATGTCGACGTAGTTGCCAGCATCTACATTAATATCCGGCACAATGAATTCGCGAATGGCATTAGAAGATGAAATGGTTCTAGCTTTTAAAATTCGTTTCCAACCAAGTACCCTTGTGTCTGCGTTGTTATCAGAAGTCATTGAGAGAAAATTTTCAGGGTGGGCAAGAAATGAATTTCTCTGTAAGACAGGATCAATTACTGTCCTGTATTTGATATCCATGCAGCGGGAATCAGACAAAAGTTTCCACAAATGTCCACCGCCTTCTACGCACGATGGATTTTTCTTGATATTAAACCAAATAGGAGCATATACATTCATAAAGTATTAGACGAATGCTTGAAGTGTTTCTGTAGGATCACTTGTAGCAATGTATAGACGTAATATTCTATTTGCAGCTGTTAATCATCTTGCGTGATGTAACTAACCAGGATGCTTTTCTGCCAATCTAGCATCACAATCACCTTAAAGATACATAGAAGATAGCTTTGATCGGATGATAGATTGTCGTTCACTATATCTTCAGTCCAAGTCACTGGCACAGGCTGAAATCGTTGTACTGGCATATCCTCGCAGTTTTTTAACGCCATTCCAATTGATTCTGCGAACATAGAAGGTCCTGTGCTTTTTCCGTCAATTTCGTTAATGATGTGCCGCAAGGGAAGTTCGTTTGTGTGCAAAAGACAAACAAATCTTTGAAGTGCTTTTTAAGATATATCTCTAGCTGAGCCATTGCTCCGTTCTTTCGTTCTGTATTAATTGCTGTACCATCACAGCCTATTACTACGACTTCTGAAGTATCAATTTTTTCTTCTAAAAGAAAATCTCGGATAACTTCGGCAATGCTGTTTCCTCTTCCAGATTTGGGGGTCAGATGACTCATGTATGTTGATCCTGGTTCAGCTACAACAACAACATGCTCCTCTTTCACAAGAGTACAATAACAGTTATCGTTCTTTTTCTGAATTATCAATGTTTCATCTTGTCTTCCGTCAAAATAACGTCCTTTCACCTTACGGGACCTGAGTCCTGATGCAGCCTCCTTTACGACGGTTCTGCCTGACTTTCTTTTCTCTCTAACAACTTTATTTGGTCAATCAATTTCTCTGTTATCAGCTGTAACAAGACCTACGTCTTCTAAAAGAGATGAAGCTAAAAGGGCTGCTTTCCGATTAGAAATGTGAGTCCTGTAAACTGCAATAGCAAAGTTAGCAAGCTTAATTTTTTCTTTCAATTTTTCTAGTTTTTCAGAAAGATTGAACTCTTCGTCTGAAACAGGATCTATCTCGGTTTCACTTTCACTTTCATTTATAAGCACTTCAGATGAAGAAATTAAAACAGTCTTATTTACATTCAGTATGCATCTCTTTTCTTTACGATGAATCTGTTTCTCTCGACGTTTAGTCTCCATTACGTCTAAGCTTCCAATAAACATTCTTCTTTCCGGTAACAGATTCACAGCTCAAATTCTGTACTAAAGTAGGCTGTTTTTTCATCCATGAGATACTTTCTTTATAAGAACGCGGTGATACAGTTTTTAAGATATGTTGCTATGCATTTATAAAATTATTCTAGTAATATAGAATTCAATGTTCATATTATATTATAATTATTATTATTACTACTAAGCGTAATTTACGTCATTCAGACATGATGCAACAGCAAAATTTCATGGCCAAGAGTAAAAGATGTTTCTTTAATTTTTACAGAAATTTCCCTTTTTTTCGACTTTTTTTTCAAACTTTAAGCTCATTCCGTAACTGAAGATATTGATCGATCGAGCTGAAAATTTTTTCACCTATTATTGAGTCAATTAAGGTGAACTTTATTCCCAGGAACTAGAAATTTTCGAAAAAATTATATTTTAAATTTTTTTTCCCAAAAAGTTGCTTTTTTTCATTTTCTTTTCAAACTGTAAGTCAAAAGCGGCACCTGAAGATATTAACCGATCGAGTTGAAATTTGGTACACTTCTTATTGAGCCAATTTGGCCAAAAAAATAGCACTAAGGACAAACGAATTTCGAAAAAAAGGTTTTTTTCGATACACCCTAATGCAGATACGACGCACCTTACAAGTTAAAATATATTTGCATTTCCAGCAGTTAAAGGAAAACATCGCACGCAACTGAAAGAAAACAAGTCATCTTTGATGTTACGTATCGTCGATAAGATAAGTTTTAGCAAAAACATTGTCTTGATTTTTTCTTTCAATTTTTTTTTTTTTTTTTTTTTTTTTTCAAAGGACGACATTGAAAAATGTCATTGGTGTAGCTCCGAAACACTTATTGGACTCCCATCTTAATTATTTACACTAGTTCGTAAAAAATACTGTAGTGAAAAATCATAAAAATTAAAATAATAAGAAAATTAAAAAAATGGATTAACTAACCGAACACAACAAGCCAAGAGAGAATCCAGAGGAGATAACGGCAAAAAAAAAAAAAACTGCTGTGAGCACAGTAAAATTGTGCGAACGAAAGCACCTCGCTTCCCCTGCAACTCTCTCTCACTCTCCCGGCGTCTTTCCTCAGAGACCGGTTGAAAGGGCCGCTCGGATCGATCGCACGTGCGAGCGACCAAAAAGACTGTTGTTGCTGTAGTAACCTACGATACAGTGCGTTAGCTATAATAAACGCGTTTAATAATAGTGGGGGGGGGAGAGTAAAACTCATGTTTTAAATTCACAAAAATCTAGAAGTGTACTTAATATATTTTTTAAATTTAATTTATTAATGTGTTTATTCTTTAGTTTTTCCTCTGGGGGTTCACGTGCTCATGTGCTCCAATGGAGGAGCCGCCAGTGCTTCTGCTATATTGCTAATCCGGCACTGGGACGAACGACGATATCCACTACTGGTTCACACGTCGCAATAACAGTTCCTCTTCCTACAGTCTTGAGTTTATTGTCCAAGTTAAGAACTTGACGGGTGCAGCCTCCCATTTAAATCAACGAGTGTGGCCGCCACCAGAACACCTTTCTGAGAGGCCTGGCTAGGACAGTCCGTTACAACATACTGGAACTGTCCAAAAATTTCGGTTATCCCATGAATAAGAAATTCCGATTTCGCTTGTAAGTCTTCTTTTTTGCAAATATATAATATGATTTCGGACGCTGCTCGCTTCCAGAGAACAACGGAATTTCTTCTCCAGACTTCCGTATCTCGCTTTTTCTAGGTCTACGGTAACAAGAGATACCACAAATAGATCCTTCCAAATAAAGTACATTTTCCCCTCCGCCAAGTGCGGAAAATTTCCAATTTTTCTTCAGGGACTTTATTCAGAAAAGGCAGACTCATGCAATTTTGTGGGCGGTGGCGGTGAGTTTGTGGGTGGGGGCAGTTAGTTGGAAGATTGACATACACAACCATTTTAAGGAAGTAAAATAGGAGCTTTTAGATTAATTTATTTTTTCTCGAAAGGGAGGTTCGCCCCTTTTTGCACCCCTTTAATCTGTCCTTGCCCGCAAGACACCCATGATTTAGTTTTCCTGTTTAGGAATAGACACGTCAAATGGCACTCTCTCTCTCTCTGCATGTGGCCCCTTTTGCTGCATCTCCAACACGTTACGTTCAGATTTCGTCGAAGAGTACTTTTCTTCCCAACAGCGAGACTATCCGATTTGAGTACAGAATCCAGTTCTGCTCTTTACCACTGTCACCTTCGATCTCCGTTGACCTTACATGTCTGGATGTTTTCAAAACGGTTTTCGCAGCTTCCTACTTCATGCTATATGCCAAAGCTGACTTCAAATCTTTTGAGTCTATCAGTCTCGTTGAATGTTGCATGTCTTCATATCTGATGGCATCAACGAAATACTGTGCAACTAGACTTTCTGGGACATCTGGAGAGCATTCGACATGAGCTAGATTGATTAGTCATCTACATCGGTGGTTAATACTTGCAGACTTTCTCCAGGTCTCTACCGGCTTGTTTTCAGTACTGAGTAAAAGAGAGTTGAAGAAAGAGAAAGAGAAGAGAGAGAAAGGAAAGAACTGAGAGATGTAGGAGAGGAAGAATTACGCCTTAGGACCGTGGTCTAATATTCAAATAATTAATTGCAACAGCGGTAAATGGCTAGCCGATCGTAATGAACAACTCTTGGTTTCGAGTTAGGTGACTTACGAATCCGTACGACGACATCGCTCAGTGGACTGTATAAGGACCGTCCCACGGCGATTGCATCTTGGGAGACAAGAATGTCCGTCGAGTAGGATTCCATAACCAAACCTTGTTACCTACGCTGAACTCGTGTCCCGTAGCCTTCGTGTCGCAGCGAGTCTTCTCCGTGTTCAATTTGATCCGCTCCCGAGCAAAATGATGCACATCTTCAAACAGTGCCCGGAGATTTTCCATGCACTCCTCTGGCGTATCGGGCGGGCGACCAAACAGTAGATCGGCGGGAAGACAAAGATCTCTTCCGAATAGCATCTGGGAAGGCATGAAGCCGGTAGTCTCATGGACGGCACTCCTATAGGCCAGCTGGAAGAGGTGGAGTTTCTTGTCTCAGTCCTCTTGATTCCTAGACACCAGGAGCGAGAGGTTGTTCAATATAGTGCGATTGAATCTCTCCACCATGCCATCGGATTGTAGGTGTAAAGGCGTAGTCTGGGTTTTGTCTATTCCGAGAAGTTGACTTTATACTTTAAAAACTGCATAGGTAAAGTTCGTTCCTTAGTCGGAACGAAGTTTTAGAGGGGTTCCATGCCTGGAAATCCATTCTTGCACCAATACCTCCTCTAGGGTCGTCGCTTCTTGATCGGGAATAGGATACGTTTGGGCCATTTAGAGAAATAATCTATCACAACTAGGATGTACGCCCTCCAAAAAAAGTATTCGAGCAAGAGAGAAATTTCCTACGTTGGTTTCGTATATTAAAAATTATGTATCATAGAATATGAATTAGGCTATGTATAAATATGACTTTTCATATTTCTATCAAGTTGTGCGTTTTCCAAAAACTCAATTATTATTCGCAAATCTAAAATAGGAAATTTCTCTCTTGCTCGAATACTTTTTTTGGAGGGTGTACTTGTTACCGTCCGAAGTTCTCGGAAGAGGTCCCAGGATGTCGAGAGCAATTCTCTCGAAAGGCGCTCCTACATTGCAACGATGTAGTCTTAATGTAGTAGATTGGAATTCTATAATTATTTTCTCAGCAGTCCTTCTCTTCTGCTGTTAATTTCGCGTCTTGTAATAATTATTTCGTCAGACACTCAGATGATTTAGCTGTCGTTGGGTTAATGCTCTTATTAATGCGGGTAACAGGAGTGCACGTTGCCAACACTTCATTTTTCTTTATCACCTTCGCCTTGTCTGTCCCATTCGCCACTTTAACAGGAATGTTAGTTCCGACAAGTCCACAAGAGTTCCACCCACAAGTACTCCACTAACAGAATCACTACTATCTGGGCGTTCGAGTAATCCGAATCGGAATTTATTGATTTCTTTTACATTTCCCGATATTATAGAATCAGATCTTGGAAGCAGAGTGGCATCAGTCTGGGCTATTATTTGCTGAACAGGTAAAACGGCTTCATTTTTAATGTCGAACGCAGCTATTCCTTCCTAGTCTGAACGAAGCTCATTATTCTTAAAGTCCAAGTTAAATTTATGTGATTTTAGAAAGTCCAGTCCGAGAATGAAAGAGTCCGTAATATTGGCGACATAAGCTACATGATCGTATCTGGCATTTCAAAATGCGATTTCCAGTTAGGGAATGCAATCCCGATCCCGCGGGAACGGGATCGCGCACAAATGTTTGCGGGACTGGGACTAGTCCCGCGGGATTAACACTGAGAAAGAAATTATTTTTATTACAATTTCACGCTGCTTTCCCAATCAACAGACCGAATTTTTTTTGCATATTTATGCCTCTTATCTAACAGTAAACGAATCAATAATTACAAACTTTAATTTAAAGTTTTATTTCTTTTAATTATCTTCCAATGGAAGTCTGGATCAAACATCTAAATCTAAATTTTTCGTAAACTTCCCAATCTCCAAATGAACTGAAATATTTCATACTAATTATCTCTTAGCGAACAATCACGAATTATTTATAAAATATTTTAATTTTAATTTTTTTATAAATCACACTTTTAATTATTTTACTAAAATTAAATCTAGACTAGGAAATGATTCATTGGATTTGTTCGATTTGTACTTTCTTTTTTCAGTAACTGAGAAAATAGTGTAAGTGTGTGAATGTATCAATGTGTAATTTGTATATTTCTGTGAATTCCTAACTTAATATATTATTCGGAATATCATGATGACACAGCTTATCTATATCTGAAGCCAGCTCTTGAAGGGTCTCGCCAGGTCTTTGCATCCTTGACTTTAGTTGTATTCTGCTATACTCTTTCTGACACTTCTCTCCGAATTTCAGCTCCAACCCTACAAGCAACAATTCCCAGTTTCTGCTCTGCCAACCACCGGCATTCATCGCAACTCATCGCTCACCGACATTCGGTACTCGGCCCAGACACGGAATTCCATCTAAAAACGATGATTGTTATGTGTGCGGCAGACACTGATCGGTCCGGTACCCAAAACGATGCTCGGAACGATATCCGGCCTGAGTTATTGGGCCATATGCCTAAATTTGATCAAAATACGCTGAACTGAAAAGAAATTTCGGCCCGCATAACGGCCGAGCGGCATTCAGCCGATGAAAATTGGCGCATGCGCTCTGTTCATGTAACAGTCGAGCGATGGCAACATCAGAGTATCTACCGGCCCATGTTTGTTTTCATAAGAAAGAATGCCATGTTTGTTTTCATAAGAATAGGAGACGAAAAAAACTAAAGAAGTTTTTTGGTGGTGATTAGTCTATATTGGTACGTATAACTATCATTTGTAACAAATTTTTGATATTCTTAATATAGTATTAGTCTAATATAAGTAAAGTACAAGTTCAAATCTCTGTAATTATTTTTTTCTCTCTTGATACTGTTGCATAACACTAATAGAATAACACTATTTTTTATTAGTATCTATATCTTTATACGGTTCATACAGTTAATCGCTTTTTAGTTTTAAAATGTACGGGTAAATTCTTCATTGAATCTAATAAAAAAATCATACTTCCGACCAAAACAAGCTTATGTGGTACTTATGTATTTTACAGTCATTCAGACAAAAAGAGCGATTTCGTGTGCGTGTGGAATACGTCAGATTCATTGTTACAATGTAGTGCATTGCAATCCTTTGGCGAAACAACTTGTTGGCGTGAATTATCGACGGTAAAATAAGTACCGATTATATGCATCCGTTGACCATAAAAGGAAAAAGAAAAAAAAATCCAAACGATGCGATTACTCGCCAAGATAGTTTCCAAAGGCATAAAGCGCAGATTCTTAGGGTTATTGAAATGAGAAGCTGTACAGCATTGATTTGATATTCAAACGACAGTTTTGTTTCACTTTATAAACTTCGAAACCCGCGTTGATGAATTTAGATTAGCTTAGAAATAATATACGTAAATACAGTGATTTTTTTTCTTTTTTAAAGCAAACCACTGTTTTTTTTTTAAGCAGAACACTGGTTAATGATCTGCGGATACTATAAACCAGACTGATACAGGGTGTCCCAAAAAGGTGGTAACGGGCTTTAATTCTTTATCTATTAGAGATAAGTGGGCAGTGTAAATTGAAAAAATGTTCAAAATGGGGTCGGAAGTAAGACTCCGTTAAAAAAATTCTTCTCGTTAATTTTCAAAAAGATACACTTTCTACATTTTTATATGACCCTCGTACAAAAGCATTCCCATACACTAATGAGGTGATGTAGAAAATTTGGGCATTATATTTTTAAAAATTACATTTTAAAGATAACCCCTCATCCTAGGCTGATCGACCACTCTTAGCGTTCCCATCACAACACAAACAAACAAACTGACATGAAATAAGACTTCAGAGAGTTCAAAAGTTGAAAAAAGAAGGGATATGTAAAAATCCGTCTTTGGGGTCATTTTCTGCATCCTGCAGTCTGAATCATGGTAAATTCTGCAAACGCAGAACATGAAAATTGTTATTGTTGCTTCGAAACCCTCTGGCCAACTGCAGAGCGGGATCAGATCCTTTATATAAAACGAAAATGGCCTTAATTGGGCAGCTTCCTTTTTGCTGATCCCCAGTGAGGGGAATACCGACTTATCCCGGGTCTCCCTCTTAAATTTTGAACCAATTTCAGATGACAGCTGGATGACCTAAGAGCTGGATTGGTACCCCAAAGAGAGATATGGATTGAACATGGAAAATCATTAGAAGTCATAACACATTTTTCGTGCAATTAAATTCCCTACAGCGTACACGGTTTACATCAGCCTCAGTCGAGAAAGGAGTTTACCCTTCTAGGCACTGGCCAAGCAGGTGCTGCTTCCCTTTCGGAGTTCCAATGGGAACCGAGCTTAACCAACTGTTCTACTGCCGGACACATGAAAAATTTCTTTCACCTAATGTTTTGCTGTCTTTGTGAGTGCATTGGGAAAATTTTTCGAGATACCGATGTGTTGGGGAAAACGTAGGGGTCTATTCAGAAAAAAACGTTTTCTAGGGAGTTGAAGTAATATAAAGGTTGGAAATCCCTGATATAGAAATTATGTAAAAAAACATATGAAGCAGACTTACTCTGCATTTCCTATTCTTTGTGTAAATTAAGTTCTAAAAATTTTCTTTTTTTCTCCTAGAAGCTGCTCATAAAATAAGATGTTTGAAGATGCTGCTGCAAAACTCAAAGAAAATACTTCTTTTGTAAATTATGTGTATGATATATTTTGTGTAGAATAATTTCAATAAAAATTTTTGGAATTTACTTTATTTTAAAAATTATTATAGCGATCTTATGTCTTATGGTCTATGCTTTTTAAAAAATCTATTTTTCAAAACTGTAAGCTAGTTCTATAAAGTTCCAGTGGTCAAAAATCTTTTTTAAATTGTAAGCTAATTCAAGAAAGTTCGGAAAGTCGATTTCCTATCATTAAAAAAAAAAGTTCTGATGTGAACTACACAATTTTCTTGTATGGCTGTTAAACTTTACACATTCTGGATGCACTTCATTTAAATGTATTGGAAACTGAAATGCGATACTTCAATATCTTGTTAAGCGTAAGAGATATCACCAAGATGAGATTTCAGCATTGAAAACTTATTCCTGGCTGAAAAATTGGCATTTTTCTCTGCTTCGTCAGCTTGGCGACAAACGGCGAGATTTTAAGAATGACCCAAATAGTGACCCTAGCCTGTGGATTGTAATCAAAAATGAAAGGGCAGAACCAAATGTTACGACAGTCTTAAATACAAAATTTCAATATTCTATGGCTAATAGTTTTTATTTTTATTCGAGATACGTACTTATTTTTGGTGCCAAAATTTGTAATATTGCCCCTAAATTTACCAAGCTTGGGGACAGTTGGCAATATTTTGAGCATGAGCTAAAAAGAGATAGTTCAGGTCTTTTTAATGTGAAAGACATGTCCATAGACTTAAATGCACCGAAAGTCTTTCATATAACCTTGTAAATAAACTACTCACTCAATTGGAATCAAAAAGGGAAATGTATACTATGTTTTAAAGCAGTCCTAAATTTCCCATTTCTTCGGCTATTCCTCTTTGAGTTAATCGAATTACACAAGAACATACGTACATAAGTACATGCATACGAGCAGACGTCCTTCAAATTTAATCAAACTAGATCGAAAATGCAGCATGTGTACTTACAGACATTACCAAAATACTAGTTAAAGCGAGTTCTGGGATTAAGGTCAATTATCTACATGAGGAATCTAGGCCTGTGGGTGGGGTGCCCTCCGTGGGGGTCTTTCTAAGGCGTCCTAACCCGTATTTACGCTAAGTTTCGGAGGAAACCACGGAAAACTCCGAACGGTTAGGTCGGCGGACGCGATCTGGTTTTGAACCAGGCACCTTCCTTCTTCCAGTTCAGAGCGCTATGCACTCGGACTAGTTAAAAAAATAAAAGGAAGAAAATCTGAAACACTTTCAGATTTTAAATACGCACCAAAGTACTATATATTAAAAGCGTATCATAGTTTATGCGTCGTCCCTATTTTTCTTCCTTATTCCATTAAGTTGGAAAGTGTATCATTATTCATGACTGTGCCGTGTGCGCCTACTAAAACTATTTTACAATCGTTGCCAAGTATATTACAACTATACTTCACCGTTTTAAATATTGTTTCGAATGTCCATCATAATCCGAGTGTGCAGAGTTTCTCTTTCTGGTTTGACTCTTACTTTAACGCCCCGACTCTCGCCAAGGATGGCGATCATTAAACATGGAGCTACCACGTCGATTTTTTGTATTTATGTGGCAATCGTAATTTAGAATTAAAATGGCGATTTAGAACTACATGTAAGTAAAGCATTTCGTTACATTTTTATTTATTTTGGGCTGCCAATTAATGTAGTTTTAATAATTAAGTATCTTCAAATTCCTCAACTGGTGCGTTTATCGCTAATTTGTTCACGGTAGTTTTCATCCAGTTATTTTGGGAGTGTTGAAACTTGTGCATAAGTCCTAGAGACCCATGACTGCAAAGCTCGCCAAAGTGCGGGATTTTTTAGGTTAGCGGGAGCGGGGACGTTAAAATAGGAATCAACTCTTGCTTGGAGCGTAAAACGCATCTTACGGCTTCAGTGGGCGATTTTAAGATAGAATCGAAATCTATCTTAAAATCGTCTACTGAAACTGTTTTACTATTTTCTCCAGGCGTATTCCACCTATATCCCGTAGACATTTTAAATACTGTTTGGAATGGGCATCATAATCCATGAGTGTACCGTGTTTTCCTTCCTTGTTCCATAAAACACTTCTTCGGAATAGAAATCTATATTGAAATCACCTACCAAAACTGTTTAACAATTTTCGCCTGGTATAGTCAAACTATACTTCACCTTTATAAATACCATTTGGAAAGTGTATTATAATCTATCAGTGTGTCGTATTTGTCTTCGCTGTTCTATAAAACACTTCTTCGGAATTAAAATCTATTTTAAAATCGCCACTAAAACTATTTTACAATATTCGCCAGGTGTTTTCTAGCTATACTCGAAATATATTTATAAAAAACGCCACACAATTCATTAAAAAAAACACACATTTCAAAGTGACTCGACGCGAAAATTGTAGCAAAATCGTGTCTACACAAAAAGCAAGGTTGAAATTAATAGCACTCTGGTGCTAACAAATCGAACATGTAACATACGTATCTACTTCCATACGTAGATGGAGTATACGACTATAGTACGTTAACGTATAGTATAGTTTATGTATATAGTACGACTATATACGTAAATAGATGGAGTATACGACATACCTACACCCTCCAAAAAAAGTATTCGAGCAAGAGAAAATTTCCTATTTTAGATTTGCGAATAATAATTAAGTTTTTGAAAAACGCACAACTTGATAGAAATATGGAAAGTTATTTTTATACATAGCCTAATTCACATTCTATGATAAATAATTTTTAATATACGAAACCAACGCAAGAAATTTATCTCTTGCTCGAATACTTTCTTTGCAGGGTGTATGTACATGCATGCATATGCGTCGCGTAGTAAAAGTGTATTTCTTCTATACTGTATTGCTTCTGCACTGCATTATCATATAAGAAAAATGCGATTACAAATACATCTCAAATATAAAAGAAATCTGCAAAAAACTTGTAAATGTTATCATTCGAATTGCATCGTAGGGACGGAAAGGTTTAAATGCATGTGTCAACACCACATTAGAACTTATCGAAAAGTGATACGCACCCTGGTGTTCGGCCAACCTCACGCATAAAGTGAACGGGTCAGTTCCCTAAATCCGTGTCCAACCCGATGAAAACTCATCGGTTAGACTACTTCGGACGTTTCCACGTCCGAGGGGACATGAACTGCGTGTATCCGAGCAGTTTCACAGTGAACGGCCCGATTCCTTCTCATCGGCTCAAGGCTACGTGGCCGGTGAAGGCCCGAGCAAAATTGCTAGTAGGGAAGGCACTGGCAAGGAAGTCAAAATCTCCTAATTTCGTCGTTCCAATGGTTTGCAATACGTTAACTGCGTCTCTGCTAAGGGAAGTGGCCATTTGGTTCACTTTCTCGGACTCGTCTCAACCATTGGCTTTGGCGACAATTAAAAATTGGGTCTTGTAAGCTTCCCAGGGAGTCTTTCTGTCATAGGTCGTTAGTTTCACTGCTGGGCGGCATGACGACAACTTGATGTTTTTAGGTAATTTTCCCAGCTTCACTAGAGAGTCCAGTTTTTCCTCAATTTTATTTTCAAATTCTTCACGCAATTCTTTCCTGTTTCGCGCTCGACTTTAGTATTGACATTCTCTTCTCCAAATTTTCTTGATTTGTCTGTATTTTTTCCTCCAGTCTGGATTTCATTTCTTCCAGCCTGGCTTCTATTTTCTGCTCCAGTCCGGATTTTATCTCGTCGTGTGCGGCTCTTAACTCTTCCAATCCGGTTTTCACATCGTCGTGTGCGACTTTTAACTCCTCCAATCCGATTTCCATCTCAACTTGTACGGCATCAATTTTCTTCTGTAAATCGGCCAGCCCGGCTTCAATTTTGTCATAGGTTGCTTTTACTTCTTCATTCCCGGCTCCTATCTCTTCTCGTGCAGTTTTTCATCTCTTCATGTCCGGAGTTTATCTCCATCAGCATATCCATGAGCTTTTGTTAAAATTGTTCTTCCATTTTTCTGGTCCACACCATTCACTGGAAAATTAAAAGTCCTTCTTTAGGATCCCGATTCTGACACCAAATGTTGCAGAATACTCCGCTAGTTTCCTGGGTTCGTCGTTCTGAAGTCCAGTAGGTGTAGAAAGTTCTAGTAAAGAGTCCACTTGTCAGGATGGAACACGAACTTTATTGCTTCTAGAACTTTGTCAAACAATCAGCTGTACAAAATTCACAAACACAATCAGACAGTAATGTGCTTTTAACAGTCCGCTTAAATTAGAAGCCTTCACAAGTGATGTACTTCTCACACAAAATAAAACACTTCCACAGGCAAGAATTCAGTGGAAATATAGGAGGGATATCGCAAGCAGTCCCTCAAGACACAGTAATAAAGAATTTACACACAGCATTTTAAAACAAGGGTTCAAAAAGCAAGCAAACTATAGCACCATTCACAGAGCAAAGCAGCATACTCATCGGTAGCTCAATAACACACTGAACACTGACTTGAATTCTCCGGCCTCTCTGCCTATTTATACCCTCCGAAGTACTCTCTAGAAAAATCGGGATTTGTAGAAAGACCCAGAACAATCTCGTTTTGTTTACGTCATAGAAGAGAAATAGAGTAATATTAGGCTATATGATGTTAAATCAGAAAAACTAACTTTACAAGCCCCATTGGGAAAATCGCCAAATTTGGTGCCAAAAATAAATCCCCAAAAGTGAGGTTGGCGAAGGCCTAGGACCTCGAGATTTCTAGAAACACTGTACAAGGGGTTTCCAAACTTTCTTCCCCGCGGCACCCTTGTCAGGCTAAAAGTATTTCGCGAAACCGTTCTCAGGCTGAAAACTTTCCCGGCAGGTTACCTTTAAAGCAATTAGGTTACAATGAGCCAGTTTGGATGCATTTTTTATTACTTGTTTTATGTTGATTATAGGGTTAACTATCAAGAAAGTACTCTCTTGGGAAAGGGATATAGAATTTTGACACCCCTCTCCCATTTCAGAGAGTTCCTGTAAAAGAGAGGCTACTGGACACTGAACTGTCTTGAACTTGACTGAAATATTTTTACTTTCGCCACTTAGAAATCGGCTTGGTTAATTATTTTGCGGGATAGCGATTCCGACGGGTTTTCTTTTACTATGCGGCCCCTAAAGTTAGACTTATCTTGATTATATAGACGGTACCCCTTGTATACGCTCGCGGCACCCTTGGGGAACCTCTGCGTTATAATATTACAACAAAATTTGCAAAAAGTGAAATTATTCCTCAGATTGGTAAAACTCCCTAGTAGCAATAACCCATCGGTCGATGAGAGGCGGGTGAGTTAAATCCGAGGAGAAGGAGGAATGGCCGATCACGGCTTTTCATCCAAAAAAGGGGAAATTTCATCGGCAACTGGTACAAAATGTCCGCTCGGGGGACCATAAAGCCGATCATCGTTTACAGATGACTCCGATGAAATAACGAAAAGAAACCGATAAACTGTTTAAAATATATTTGTTAGTAAAAAATAAACGACTGGCAGCAAAATTTTCAAAATATGTCCGTTCTGTTTATTATGTTTTCGTTTTTTGTATGCTAAATTTCCGTTTTTCTGAAAAAAAAAAGAAATTCTTCCTTCCCCGGGCCCGAACCCTGAGCGTACTGATTCCGAGATAAGCCCGTTACCCCTAGACCATCAAATCTTGTCATGTTTAAGGCAAAGTGTGAAGTACCCGTTATTTTAGTCTCAGATTGGGACTTTGGGTGAAATTTTGACAAAGTGTTGTTCAGCTATTATTAATAATAGTCAAATTATTCGATTGGTAAGAAATTAATTTCACTTTTTACCAATGTATGTAAGTAGCAACAACATTCATAATTAATAATTAAAAAACAATATTGCCAATTGTATAGGAATTTTAGTGTGATTTTAACTTCCATATTTCTTGGATAACTTAAAAATTAACTGATTTCTCTTCTTGCTGTTTACATTAAAGAGGTTTCAAAAAAGTTGCTCATTGTAATGAAGTTTCCGTTTTTCTTATAATGCAGCTGACGCTCAAATAGATTTTCTTTTCTTTTTTTTTAAACACATTTTTAAAAAATTATTTAAATATTACAAACGATTTTTATATAATAAACACTTACATTTTTTTGTAAATATTTCTTTTCAAATTTAAATTTTTTGGGAGGGGGCAAGGGATACCACCCCCTGCCCCCTCCCAACCCCAATACAAGAAATTTGAAGTAAATTATTCGATTAATTCAAGAATTGTTTAAAATTTCCCTTAGATTATGCAAAGGCACATCTAAATTACGCAAATATTTGTAGGAATTTGGGTAAAGTGTAAACCACTGGGGACACCTGCAAGGCCCGATGACTATAGAACTGCAGTTTCGGATAAGATATTGTTTTTCGGTTTCCCATCGGCGAAACTGCTCGTCTAGATCACTTCTATCCATGAATAAAAATTCATCTATTGCAGATAAACAAAAGTGCACTTGCCGATGACTGAATTCGACAAGTCGATGAGTTAACGATGAGTCGATGAACGACCGAGCAGAAAACAAGCAGTCATTGCTACTAGGATGACTAAAATGTGCTTGGCGCCTTTTTTAGACGGTCGATAACCTCGCGAAGTGTTCTAAATTCCAATTTTTAAAGCTGTGAATAAACGAACCGAACAGGGTACCCAGACAGCACATAAGCTTGAATGAATTTGACGCATTAATGCAAGCTTGACAGTTCAACTCATTCTAAGCTGGCAGGATTTAAGTTGAATTGTCAAGCTTAAATACAGCTTGATTTAAGCTTGGCAATTGCTACTCGCTTGATTTTTCCTTTTTAAAGGAGCGTTGATGGCGCCATCTGTGAAAGAGAATGGACATTAATTGTCTAGCGTCCTCAAATTTGCTAAAAGTTCGTAAAAGATTTGTTTTATTTTATTACCAGTGCCATATTACCGGCAAGGCAAACGGGGCAACTGCCCAGGGCCTACAGATTTTAGGGCCCAAAAATCTTACACTTTTGTAGTTTTAAAATAAAATTACAAAGGATAAAAAAAAAATTCAGAAGTTAAATAATTTTTTTTTAATTATAAAGTATGAACAATGAAAATAATTCAAATTTACATTTGTATAAATTAATTTAAACTTATTTTTAATTCTTCGAAATGCTCTATATCGATATAGCATACCGATATGTAGGAAAATAACCAACCACATTTGTAAAGAGAATTTTTAGCGTTAAAAAATAGCAAAATTTTTCAATTATTTGTTATTATAAGAAATATTTACAAAAATGACTAAAGTGTCTGTATCCCATACATGTTATGTTAGCAACTGTGATATAGCATTTCGAAGTAACGTTTAACTATCTGTTTCTTTGATTTCAGATTACTTAACACAAAATTTGTGTTAAGTAAGTAAACCCATTCTATATTTCCAAATATGGAAATTCTTCAAAATAAAATACAATTATACTACGAAATTGATTTCAAAATCAGTTGTTTGTCTCGATTTTGGCCAGCGGCAGTATTGCTCATGAGTGTTGCGAAAGTTTTAAAACATGTGCTGCTCTTAAGTTTATATTATGCTTATTTCCCAATTAGTAGAGTCTCTAAATCACGCATAACATTATTTTAATTTTGATGCATCCCATGGAAAAAAAAAAAAAAAAAAAAAAAAAAAAAAAAACATATCGCCCACTTATCAATCTGGCCAGAAAACCGCTTAATAATTCACTTCAAACTTTAGTCATAACTCTATCGAAGCTTGGTAGCTGAATGGATAACGCGCTTGGCTACAAACCGAAAGGTCCCGGGTTCTATTCTAGCCACGGACACTAGATGGAAACAGATTAAATTAAATTGAAATTTCAGCGTAGAGGGGGAAAATGCGTGGCAAAGTAAAATATGTGGGGCGCGTTCGCCAGCGGGCGCCCCGTGTATTTAGAAATTTTTTTTTTTGGAAAATTTATTAAGCTTGAAATGTCAAGCTTAATGCAAGCTGGGCAAGTGTAAACTAGAACACTTGATTCAAGCTTGCTGCAAGTTTGATGCAAGTTTGCTGTGCTGTCTGGGAGGTGCAGATCTTCAATTGAGGGGTATCTCTCTTAGTTTTGAATTATCATCAAGAAGTTTTATAATTTTTTCACAAGCTGTTCGTTCACTGATCATTGGGATATTGGCTTTTTCATAAAATAGCTTTACTTGCGAAAGGACTAGTTTCGAAGACTCCCATTTAGTCTTATCAATCTGGCCAGAAAACCGCTTAATAATTCACTTCAAACTTTAGTCATAACTCTATCGAAGCTTGGTAGCTGAATGGATAACGCACTCGGCTACGAACCGCAAGGTCCCGGGTTCTATTCTAGCCACGGACACTCGATGGAAACAGATTAAAATACCTTAAAATTTCAGCATAGAGAGGGAAAATGCGCGGAAAAATAAAGTATGTGGGGCGCCCCGTGTATTTAGAAATTTTTTTAAGCTTGAAATGTCAAGCTTAATGCAAGCTGGGCAAGTGTAAACTAGAACACTTGATTCAAGCTTGCATCAAGCTTAAACGCTTGGAATTTTCAAGCTTAATTCAAGCTTATTGACTTGATAAATCAAGCTTGCTGCAAGTTTGATGTGCTGTCTGGGTAGGTTGCAATCCAAAAGACGCTCACAGAAAACTGCGAATTCGGCAATTTCTTCACAATCTCCCGCCACGCAGTATGCTAAAGCAAATTTTCTCAAAAAATTGGTCACTGGCTTGACTAACTTTTTTGTGAGATACCGGTTCCGAGGAAATTATTTGATTATACTTCACTAAACTGATTAAACTTCACTGAAATTATTTGATTATAATAAATAACTGTGTGCCACGGCACACAGTTTGGGAACCTCTGCACTGTACTAATCAATGGGAAAACCCAAAACTCTGTGTCTCCGGTTCTAGTTGACTGATTTTGATGCATTAAAAAGCACAATTTAACTATTTGACGTGTAGAATACGAATTTTAAACTATTTTTAACAGCCAGGAGGTACAACAAACCGAAAATTCGTAACATTATTCCATTAAGTTGGAAAGTGTATCATTATTCATGAGTGTGCCGCATTTTTCTCCCCAACTCCAAAAAACACATCTTTGGAATCAAAATCTATCTTAAAATCGCCTACTAAAACTGTTTTATGACCAAGCATATTCCATATGTACTTCACCGTTATAAATATTATTTGGAATGTGCATCACAATCCATGAGTGTGCTGTGTTTATCTTTCTTGGATTGATTTCGACTTTACCGTCCTGACTTTCGCCAAGGTGTAATTAAGCATATGCAGTTACCGAGACTATTTTTGTATTTATGTGGCAACCGTAATTTAGAATTAAAAGGGCAATTTGAAACAATATGCAAGTACAACATTCCATCACTTATTTATTTATTTTGGGTTACCAATTAATCGAATTTTATTAAGTGCCTTCAAATTCCTTAATTGGTGAGTTTATTGCTGATTTGTTCACTTTAGTTTTCATCTAGTTCTTTTGGAAGCGTTGAAACTTGTGCATAACTCCAAGACTCATGACTACAAAGCTTGCCAAAGTACAGTGATTTTTTAGGTGGGGAGAGTGGGGGCATTAAAACAGGAATCAACTCTTTCTTGTTCCATAAAACATATCTTTGGATTTGAATTCTATCTTAAAATTGCACTCTGAAACTGTTTTACAGTTTTTGTCAAGCATATTCCAACTATACTTCACAATTTTAAAAACTATTTGGAATGGGTATCATAATCCATAAATGCTCCATGTTTGTCTTTCTTGTTCCATAAAACACATATTTGGAATTGAAATAACCTTGTGAGACTTTCAACATTTTATTCTCCCCCCCCCTCCACTCCACATTATCTGTCAAAAACATTTAAAAAGATCTTCATTGTGACAGTTTATGTCTACAGAATCGCGTAGACAAAAATCTGGTTTTGAACGGAACAGCACTCTAGTGCTAAAAAGGATTTATGAAAAAATATTTGGCAAGTACTAGTTAAAATCTAAGGGTTCTAGCCAGACTTCATGTCGATTACAATTGACTGTAATCGATTGCTAAAATACTAAAATTCTATGATAAAATTGCATTATTCTTGAATTCTTTTAACATTTGATTTCATTAAGATCAAGATTACTGCTGTGTTACTAAATTAACATTCAATAATCAATCTTTTTAGAAATTTTCAGTAAATAAACGTAATCTATGTATATATAAATATGCTAAGCAAAACTTTTGCGTCCCTTTTGCAGCGCACTGCACGAACAGATGAGCGTGAAATTTGGCACAGTTAAAGTTCGTATGGAGGTGGTTGTGCGAATGTTAAAATTTTCGTGTAGTATGCTAATGCCCAGTAAAAAATTACAGAAGTAATTTGGCATGCAGTATTTTGCGAAGTCGGGTGATGGTTCCATTGTTGTGTCAATTTTGATACAACATTTAGTTTCAGCAGTACTAAAGGGTTATAGTATTACAACAAAATTTGCAAAAAGTGGAATTATTCCCCAGTTTGGTGATACGCCAATGACTAAAATGTGTTTTAGCAACTTTCCTAGGTGACTTTTTTTAGACGGCGATAAGTGCACGAAGTAATGTAAATTCCATATTTTAAAGCTGTGGAAAAACCTTGAAGGAGAGAATATTTACTATTCGTTTCTCCAAGGGAAAAACGAACCAAGCAGGGCAGGTTGCAATCCAAGAGACGCTACACAGAAACGCGCCAATTCGACAATTTCTTCATAATCTCCCGCCAGGCAGTATGCTAATGCAAATTTTCTACAAAAATATTATTGAAGAAAAACCACAGCAATTAAGAGGGAATGAAAATAATATTATTAATGAAGTGTATGGAAATATTTCCGAAAACACTCTCAGATAACATCATCTCAGACATTGAAGTCAGTTATTATGGAATCTAAAAATGATGATTGAACTTTTATTAATGTTTGCTTAATCGAATATGTGATAAATAGAGAACATATCATCGTAGCTACTAGAGATGGACGCGAGATGAGACACAGATTTTTAACATTACGGTATAGGGTTTTGCGAGACAAGACAAAGCTTTTAGGCTGTTTTGCGGGATGCGAGACGGAATATAGAAATCTCGCAAAACAGCCTAAAAGCTTTGTCTTGTCTCGCGTCCATTCCAAGAAGCTACGATAAAATAATTTGCTATGATGACAATGAAATCAAGAACTATCCAGTAGAGTTTTTAAATTCTTTGACTGCTGTTTTTTTTTTTTTTTTTTTTTTCGGTTAACTGGGAGCAAGTGAAAAATTGCCAAATAATTGTGATCTGCACCAAATTCTTACAAACCTAAAGTGATTTCCCATACATGGTTGTTTATCCCTTTCCACATTTTGGAAGTTTAATTTCGTATTTTTATTAAATTCCACATGTTTTCAGAAATTCCCCATTATGTAACCAATAATCATAAAAATTTTTTTTTAGTATATATTGAAGGTACTTTTCGTATTATCCCGGTGGTCTGCCAAGACGAGCGAATTTTTGACAAGATAAATGCCGGGCACGTGAAATTATTAATGGTTTTGAATATGATTGGCAACTCATTTGTGACAGTGTTTCAGAAGTAGTCTTTGATCGTTTCCCAGAAAAAACAGTTGGCAGGATTTGCACCAGGCTAACAGAAAAATACCATAGTTTGCCGTCACATAAGTTAGTAAATAGCATCGTTATAATAATAAGAAACTTAAATACAAAGGAACATTGTTGCTCCAAGGGGGGTGGGTGTGCGAATGTAGGCAATCGCCTAAGGCCCCGTGCTTAAAGAGGCCTCGCTCCTGGGCCATTTTGTTTTTTGCTATCACATTAGACCAAACTTGGTAGATGGTTGCGATATATCCCGATAAAAGCCAAGAAATAAAACTAATATGTACTAGCAGTGCTATTAGTAACTTACATAAGATATGATAGAAAAGAATCTCCGCTCTTGCGCTTCGCCAGGGGCCTCGCAAGCCCCTCGGGCTGGCTCTGAAAGGAAGCATTAGTCAATGGAACTGGAATGTGCATCATTATGCAGTTTATGCATTGTAATGCTATTGATTGCGAAGTTTGAACTGGAACCGCCAGGCAATAAAAGAATTTTAATTCCACTTATAAAATATTCTGGTACTATTTTACCATATCCTTTCAAAAAACTCAATTTCCAAATATATCTGTTTTGCGATGACAGTAAATAAATCTCAAGGGCAATCATTCAAAAAAAGGGCAAATTCATTAAGGCAGCAAGGTTTTATACATGGTAAGTGGTATGCCTCAGCAAGTAGAACTGAATCATTCGACTTTTTAGAATTTTATAACTCCATATATAATGGGCCTTTAGCCGAGGACGGGTCCAGGCTCAATTTTCGGAGGAGGCCACTAGACTTTTTAGATAGCTTAAATTGTTCAAAATGCTAATTGAATGTGTGAAATCTAAGGTCGGTAGAGGGAGATGACCCTATGACCCATTTGCTGGAGCTGCCTTTGAATTTAGCAAAATATGATAGAGTGAAATTGTACAAAAGTGGTCACTAAAGACAGATAGTCTCCTAGCCAAGGTGGTCACTTTAGTAGGTTCCAGTGTATATAGAATGGTGAGACACATTCTTTGACAGAACTTTATTCACACTCAAATTAAAAAAATTATGCTTTATGGTCGAATTTCGAACACTGGCAGACAACTAGTCCATATAATTTCTGGTAATCGATTACAGATGACTGTGTAATAACATGAAGTCTGGTTCTAGTAACCTTGGCTATTGCCCAATTATGCCAATCAGTGGTTACATTAAGTATCAAACTGCAAAACCAACTATACATTTGCTAGTTTTATTCAGGGCATGGGCTTCCACATTACTTTTTTCAATTTTTAATGCATTTCTACTTGTTATTCAAATGAAAAGATTCAACTTGATGTTGCACTAGCAATGAAGATGAGCTCATGCTAAGAGAATGGGTTTGACTTGTCTGCTATAAAATAAGTTGATTGCTACAACTATGCAGGATCAAATATCAAAGATATATTCTGAAAACTGACAAAGGGAGGCAAGAAATACTTTTTACTGAAGAAAAATTAAGACATTTGTAAAAAATGTATTTGAAGTAAACATATTTGCATTTAAAGTATGTTAAATAAAGCTGCATAGTCATATTTTGTTTCCCAGGATTTGATAGTAAAATTTAGAAATTTGGACAAACATTTATAATGAACACTGATGCCAAACCTAATATTGTACGCAAAAGCAGAATACTTAGAACTTGTAGCTTATAGCGGGGTCGCCGCGACTGAAAAGAGAGGAGAAAGCAAGAGGGGGTCTGGGTACTGGTTTTCGTGACGTCACAAGAAAGGATGGGATTTGGAACAGTTTGCATTGAGTTCAATGGAAGAAATAGAATTAATAATGCCAATAAATACGAGTAGCTTAATTTTTTATGACGCATTGAAATAGCATTTTCGTTTTACAACACTTTGTTCTTAAATAATAGTGAATCAACAATATTTTTTGTCAGAAATTAATGAAATAAATTGGTTCTGAACTTAAAGCTGTTTCAGCATTGTATGCAGTATGTTTTGCATTTCGGGCTAGCAAATACATTCTAAATAATATAATGGTTACTCAATGTTATCATTTATCTAAAATAATATGTATATGGATTAAATTTATACGTTGTATAAGCATAAAGTCATATTTTTAAGTAAGTAAATATATTTTTAAATAAAAATAATAATTTTTATTAATTTTACTTAAAAACTGAAATACATTATTTAGTTTTGCTTCGTTTTAATAAGCTTTTTGAAAGAATTGATGTTAAAAATATCCAGATTCATAACTAGTCATCTTAAGCCATTTTGTGACGTCACAAGAGAGGATGGGATTTCAAAGAGTTTGTATTGAATTCTATGGAAGAAATCTGATCAATAATGTCAATAAACACTAGTAGCACGAGGAATATAATCAGAAATTTCCACAATTAATATTTTAAAAACTTGTACAATACATACTATATATAATTATGTTATACAGACTCCTAATGTCAAATTTTATTAGAAGCAATTAAAGCACAAAAAACAAGAAAATAAAAAGTAAAAGCTTTTATTACCCAAACCTTACAAATACTATAAAGTTTTTCATGAAAGCACTACAAGTGTTTGCTTTAGTTTTTTCTAGATAAGACTTTCAAATATTATATTGAGACATTTGAAATATACATAATTAAATATTTTTAAAAATTAGTGAGTATAACTCTTGAATATGTAAAACTGCCTAAATGCTCTCAGGGGTTTTCATGTAAAATATATTGCAGTAATACATATACTTTTTTGTTATTGTTGTTAGCATTGCAGTAATACATTTTCTTTTTTGAGTTAATTTCCAAATCTGTACTCATACTTAATTTCAGAATTTTCAAAAAATTCCGATACACCGTTTAGTTGGAAATATTTCTTTAATAAATACCTTCTATATTTTTGTTTTTCTAAGTATACAGCAAATAGATTTCTCTCTCTCTCTCTCTCTCTCTCTTTTTTTTTTTTTTTTTTTTTTTTTTAAATAAATAAATCAACCATGAGATCCGTATTGAACCTTAAGCTACTTGGTATGTGCAGTGGAAGGGGATCTGCGTTTAATTTATAATTAATGGTGAAATTTTCTTAACATAGAATTGCCATGAAACTCTTGATACATTTCTTAATTTCAAAAGAATTTATATTTTCCTTTGCAGTATTTTTTTCGGTTTCCTCAATATCTTTTTCCTAAACGTTTTCTCTTCTTTTAGTAGGATCAGTTCTTTCTTGTTTTTTGGTAATATCGGATATATAGGCTGGTAAGCTCGAAAAAATGCACGGGATAGAATTCGGTTCTAATTTATAATGTTTTCTTTTTACAGTTAAAAGTGCCCCATCTGATTTTAAAATAGCATCGTGTTTTAAAAGATCTTCATCTCGAAAATGCTCAATACAAACATACGTATTTTTTCCTGGGGACCAATTTTTTATTGGAATATTTTTAGTCCATTCGGCCCGCTTTTCTTCGTTTTTGGGAAAAGTGAAAACTTTTACATTTTCTCCTCTTTTGTAATTAGCTTTACTTACAGCCTGGGACGCAGCAAACGGAAGCATAGTGATTGCTAGAATAAAAGAACAGAAATCAATAAAACTGACGCAAAATACGGCAATTTTATATTTTTATGTACTCTATAGCTTAATAACTATTATCAAGTATGTCATATTAAGAATAGAGATTGCTGACTTACCATTAGTATCTAAAAAAGGGACAAAACGTCTTAGTTTCTTCTACTTTTCCATACTATTCTAATGCTTTTAACGGAGAAAAGTCCATCCTCTCTTGTGACGTCACAACACCTCCACGCGTTCAGTACCCAGGCTCGCCTTGTAATTGTCTACTCTCCCCTCCCTTCCCGGGGGCTCCGCTTATAGCGATCAGCGAGTTTGCTCAGTGACATACGGATTATGTGAAGATCACAGATATGCTTTATGACTGCAAATGCTTTTGTGAAATTTCACAACCACCACCTGGATGACATTTTCTGGTTTTTGTGACTGAATTTTGGTAGCCACAATAACCAAAAATTTTTTATTCATTTTGTTTTCTGTTATGTTAGTCATTGCTTCCTGTTTATAGCATAAAAGACCAAATTTCGATTTAATAAACAGGTGTAACTTTCTTATATGCATACAAATACAATATTAAAAGAACTTGTTTATTAAATTCAATTTAAAACTAATTTATACATTTATACATATTAAGAGATGCTAACAGATCCCATGTTTAAAATGCTTTACACCATCTTTATTGAAAAAAAAAAAAAAAAAAAATTAATAGTTATCAATAACACCTGGTACAATAAATCTACTACACGGTTGTATAAAGCTTTACAAAATTCCACAACCATACATGTCGCTGAAATACTGTAACAGGAATCTTTGATTTAAGATTTAAAAAAAAAAAAAAAACTAGACACGATAGTACTTTTTATTTAAATAATAACTAACTAAATTTTAAAAGCTGCACCGGTCTAAAAAACATGCACTATGCAGTCATATTCACTAAAATGAATTTACCAACATAATGTATTTAAATATACTTGCCAACTTCTAAGTAGAAAAATCCAGCAGATTCAAAAAATAGCACAAACTTCTAAAATCAAACCTAGATATTTAAACAACTAGTAAAAAATTTACAGTCATATAAATAGTACAAAGAGTAAATTTTTATTCTGACTATTCATGTTCAAACTTTTAGACTGGTAAAAGGCTGCAAAAACTCATGTTTTCAAACACAAAAAGGACTATAAATATTCAAACAGCTGGCAATGTATCAAAAAAGTTCTGGTTTATAAAAAATACCAAAAGCAATGAAATTTTGTCATTTTAGATTTGAAAAAAGAGCTTAGTTTTTAATTTTCATATAGGAGCAAGCATCATTCCCAAAACTTACAAAACTTCTGAATTAAAGAAATTAACCCTTTGGGTACGGATCGAGAAAATATTTGCATGTGGAATGGATATAATTTTTGGTTGCTTGGAGTAGTATGTAAAAGCAGTACATTTTACGTAAGAATTTATTTATTTCTAAAAGATTGGGGACATATGTCGTATTAAGATGTCTTCAAGTAATTAGAATTGCAAAACAAAAATAAATTAATAACAACAAAATAAAACTAAATGAAATAAATGTAAGCTATAACAAAAAACGAATTACTAATAATTATGCAGAGTGTGATATTTTTCAAAGCAAATTTGGTACTAAGCGTTGTCATCCGCTCCTAGGGAAAACAAGTGAATGACGTCTCTCAGACGTCAAATGTACCCAAGGGATTAAGCTTATCATGAGTACTAATCTTTTTTTTTTTTTTTTTTTTGTGTGTGTGTGTGTGTGTGTGTGTGTGTGTGGAGTAATGTAGAGCAGATGTTCAGATTACTGGGTCTGCAAAATGCTGGAGATTTTAGCTTGAACTGAAGCAATTTACTTAAAGAATAAAAAACACAGAGTCTACTGGAAAATTCAGTAGAGTTGGCAGATATAATATAAACCTTTTAAGTTTACAAAATGATCACCAGGATACAATCATAGAGGGAGGGAAGCACAAAATTTGTCCGGAATGGGGAAACAATAAATATTTGGACTTTAAAATAAGTTAGAAATGTAATGGTTTATAACAAAATCTGAGCAAAATTCAGTAATATGATGATAATATAAAACAACTTAATGATATACACTGAATAAATTACATTAAAAAGACTATGTGAACTTGTTTTAGCATGTAAAAATTCTGATGGAACACTTAACAGTTCAATGTATAAGATACTAAAAATAAAATCATACATGAGCACTAATAAATAACAATATAAGATGAAAGTATATTTATTCGAATTTTTTAATTATCCTGCTAAGAAATACAAATACAGTGATAATAGCATTTCCAAATTTTTGCATAAGATTTGTGATATAAATCTTAACAAACAATGAACATAATTAAGAACATAATAAATAATATCTTAATTATGTTCATTGTAGGAAGACTATTTAAATAAAATGTGTATAGATTACGTTTAAACATGAATAATTCATAAAATAATTTTCTTTGCATAATATCAACAAGGGAGTGATATATTGCAACCTCAATAAAATAAATTATTTAATATGCACAAAAATTATTGGCATTATTAATGAATGCTTACAAAAAGGAACTAACAAAAGTGTTAGTGTTGTAAAAATTAAGAGGAAAATATAATTAAACAACTTTATTTGTGCATTTACAGTTGGTATCACAAAAAACATATAAGATTAAAAAAGTCTTGCTACAACTTTTTGGTAATTAAGAACAAAAAAAATAACATGAGTCTAACTTCACTATATTGGAGTATCAACAAAACACTACTCCTTATTTATAAATTTGTCTAAAATCTAAAATGCATACAAGAATTTTTGCTTATTTATTCTTGAAAATTCAAATGAACAGTAAAATAATGTACAAAAGTTAAAAGAAATACCATGCTTTAATACTTTGTACAAATTTAAAGCAATTAAACAAATAATAATAATAAAAAAAACTTTGCAAACTTCGAATTTGTTAACACATATGAAATGTCACAGGAATTTTATTATTATTATTTTTTTTAAATTAACTTCTTTTATAAAGAAAATCAGGCTATTGGAACGTATATGGGTAGTTTCTCATTCATACTTTAAAATATGCTTTAACTATTACTAAAACTGATTAACTGTTTAGATTTATCCAAGCTATGTTTATAAATAAATGATGAAATATTAAACCATTAAAGACATTATTTTCATAGTCGAATTAGATAGCATAAATGGTGGTTTAATGAAATAGGCTCTTCTTCTTAAATTAGAAAATAAAAACTCTCCCCGTATCATGCTTTTTTTTTTTGTGGGGGTGGGGGGTGGGGGAGGGAGGGAGACTACAGAAAAAGGTTGATTCCGTTACTCTCCAACAAACATAAAAATTTGTTCTCTCTAACAAAACTGTTACAGAAATCTACTTCTACTTAATAAGTAATAAAAAATATAATCTAATTCTCCTAACAAGAATAATAATTACTTTTTCAGCCTTATATTTATATATTGTACATGATTTTGTTTCCTGTAACAGAAACATCAACAACTTTTGCATATCAATCAACCAAACAAATAAATAATAATAAAATCTGGAAGACAAAGTTTAAAATCTGGAATTTTTTTCAAAAGCTTCTTTGCATAGCTAATAGATACAAATATTAGAAATAAACTTTAAAAAAGTGATCATAATCAGTATTTAAGTTGTGGTCCATGGTTTAAAAATTTGAATTTAAAAAAATGTTATGTTAATGAAAAAATGAAATAAGCCCTTAATTTATTAAAAGGATTAAACATTTTCAATTTCCTGATTTTTAAATAACTCACAATAATAAGTAATATCAAGAAATGGAAATTGTGAAATTTTATGACAGTTTAGAAATCTAAAAGACATGATACTTATAATTTCACCATGCACATATATATATAAAATTCATGCAAAGTACAAAAGCATGACAATTTTCATGGACCACTCTGATCATACACAATATACACACACTACATTAAATGCAATAACTGAAAGATATATTAGCAGACCCTGATCACGAGATATTGAGTTCTATGCCTGAATGAGAAACCCCTTCAATAGCACATACAATAGAAAAAGGTCTGAGAGCTTAAACCTCAATTTCTAAAACCAGATAAACCTGTTCTTTGAAAAGACAATAATGAAGATTTCCCTACTGTGCCTAGTGTTTCTTCCCTGCATCAGTCTTTGAATTTTCAGTTGGGAGTTCATTATAACAGTTACACAAGGCCCCAAAGTTGACTTCAAAGAAAAAGAAATGCTGAGCATCAATGTTGCATCTTATGAATACTTTGTACCAATGGAATAGGAAAGGGGGGGGGAGGGGGAGAAATAATAAAAAGATGTTCTCTTGTCCCTTTTCCTAAAAGATTTTGACCATGCTATTGCCTTTTTTTGTTCTGTATTAATGGCTCAGATTTTTTTGGTCAAAATTCAAGGGTAAAAATGCTTATTTAGTCATGCGATAATTAAGACCTGTAAAATATCAACTTTAAACGTTTAATATGTTTCAGCACTTCAGAGTGAGTTTTCACTAGACAAAATTAAGCAGTTAAAATTTTAGAGAAAACTAGAAAATTAAATCAAGAATCATAATAAATGTAAAGAAATAGGTTTTCCAAAATTGAAAACAGTATCAAGACAATTTAATAACAAGTAGCTACTTTGTTAATTTTAAGCTATCTTAAAGTGTATAAAATACCACAAAATCAATAAAGTTCCAAAACACGATATGCTAATTTAAAGCTATTTTGATGCTACTAAAGTTAATAATAAGATTCTTTTGAGAATGAAAATATTTGCTAAATTTTTTCTTTCTTTTGAGAAAAGTTAATTTATACAATAACTATACAAGAGCTGATGGACTGAAATTCACGAACATGCAGCTTTTGAGGTAAAAACAAAAAATGAAAGTATTAAGTATTACATTTTTGTAATCAATGTGTCACTACTTTTGCTAAAACAAACTATTATTCACAGAACATCAACAAAAGGTTAAAACTTGTAACCCTTTCATTGCAGAATAAAGTAAACAGAAGTTTTGGATCAGTAATATTTCTACTAAGGAAGTTTCAATATTTCTATTCATTTCACATTTTCATATAATTTTCACAAACATGTTCAACAAGACAATATTTTATTCTATTTTAAAGTGCATCATTAACCCTCTGAGCGTCTTGGAAATGGGCAAATAATGTATAGTTGTTTTCACTGCAAAATTTTCATGCAGCTTTAAAATTATTTAAAAAATAAAATTTTGATAGGAAGATTTGTAATTATTAAAAAGTTAACTCCTAAAATACCCATAAGCTTTAATATCGAAATTTATTTTATGATGCCTTGGTGTTATAAATAATTTAAATTATCGATGCATTGCAGTGAAAACTGGAATGTAGTGAACGGGATTTTACGTCTCAGCCGCTTGGAGGGTTAAATTTCCAGTCATAAAAGCACCAGGAAAAAAGAACATGAAAAGTTATGAAATTGAGAAACACAGAAAAATGCAAAATCTTGAATTAACTAAGAAAAGCACTGCCCCAATGAATTTTTTAAAAATAAAACTCAACAAAAATCACAGAAAGATAAAAAGCGATGGTAAAATTAGATAATTAAAAAAGAGCAAATATCCAAATTTTGAACAAGAATTGTGTAAGTCAAGAATACACAGATGGAAGCCTTTTTAACTGTTGGCACAGCTATATTTTTGAAACTTTTAAAATATTTGCCAACATTAATGTGATGCTGACTGTATAAAAATATGACTTTTTGCATCAACAAAATAATACAAAAATTGATTTTTTTGAGGTAAAACAGTATTCCAAAAAAAAAAAAAAAAAAAAAAAAAATATATATATATATATATATATATATATAGTGTGTATTTTCAAAACAGTATAACTCCATAGAATTTCCAAATTAAGAAAAAGTTGTGCAACAGAAGGCTCATTTGAAAAAATCTGAAAAGTTGCTTACATGCATGAATTATTAAACTCGAAAATCGGTGCAAGAATTTGAACTCCAATATTCAAATTTTCCAGAAAAGAAATGAGGAACAAACTTATGTTTTAGACAAATCATAATGGCGACAAATTTAGACTACCTATACTTCTTTAACAGGCAAAATGATACAAAACACATTTTTGAACAGTTAAATGCAACAAAATATCAAGTTTTAAAACTTGTGTGAGCTCCAGAATGAATATTCTAAGTAGGAAAGCAATTGTTGAATTTCTGAAAAATGTTGTACAAAAAATATACAGGGTGTCCTAAAAAGGTGGTTACGGGCTTTAATTCTTTATCTATTAGAGATAAGTGGGTGGTGTAAATAGAAAAAGTGTTCAAAATTAGGTCGGAAATAAGAATTCCAATGAAATTGCGCTGAGTATATGAACAAATTTTGCAATGTCTCATGATTTTATTGGAGTTTCATTAAAAATATAAAATGTATGTCAAAATATTCAGAATTTAACACTTTTATTTAATATTTAAAAAAGGAAATTGATTTTTTGACCAAATTTTGGGGTAACTGCTCTCTTAATGTACCGGAAGGTGTCTTTAATGCTTTGCATAAATTCAATGATTTCACACATAAGGATAACATGAAATCGAAACTAAATCAAGTAACTTTGAAAAAATATCTAGTAACCCAATCCTAAATAAAATTAGTCAATTATTGCATGATCAAATTATGCATTTATCATCAGGCAAAGAAAAATATTTTACTTTATGTTATCTTTGTCTTGTTTAATTGCAGAATTTCAGCCTTTAAATAAAAGCAGGCTTTTTCGTTGCAATAGGGTAATGACCAATGGCAGAGAGTTAGATCACTCATGCAGAATTATTACCATAAAAGTAGCAATCAGTTTACTAATCATGCTCATACGATTTTTTTTAAAGCAATGATTTAAAGAGTTTCTAAGGAGTATTTTTAAGCACTTTGGAAACTGTTTTTCACTTTTAATGAGTTTACAATGACTAAGCCTTACAATGATTTTGGGGTAAAAAGAAGAAAAAAATAGGTTGCGTAACATCTAAGGATTAAACTTATTTTAAAGTGTATTGACATCCACATTTTTAGGAAAGATATTAACAGGAAATATGCTTCTACAAACATCAAAACGTAACAGCTCTATTATCTTCATTTTTCTGATCAGAAAATTAAGGTTGAAAATTTATACTTATAAATTAAAAATAATTATAAAAATTAAGCAACAAGAAATATAAACAGCATTTTAAACAAGTTGAATAAGAAAAACTACAGAAATATTCAGTATAGTCATAATTAGTTGCTGACAAATATATTATTCGTTGAATAAACAAATAAAACAGTATGATAAAAATTCCAGTAAAGTATATTTGCATAGCTAAGCAGATTCAACTCTACAAGTGTGACAATTGGTAATATTTCCAATCAACAATCTTTTTTTGATAAAATTAATTTTTGAAAAACATGTGAATATGAGCTTGGCACAATTGGAAAGTCAATAAAACAGTTTAAATGGAAAACAGTATAGAAATAGTTGATTTACAGCAAAATGCATAAAAAGATGACTGCTGATTTAGTTATTACAGTTAAAAAAACCTAAGGGGGAAAAAACATTTTCTAGAATCTACAGATTTTATAATCAGTTTATAAATCTTTTCATTCTTTATTTGAATAAAAACATACATAAACTATTAATAACTTCCCTTTCAAAATAACAAACGTTTCTGATGTACAAGAAGAAAATACATATAATAAATATATGCAAGAAAGATAAAATTTTAAAACAGCAAACATAAAACATTTAATAAAAAATTACACCAATAAAAGTAAACAATTTAAAAGTGAAAATAATAGTAATATTAAAATAACCATTATATAACATCTCAAGTTTAAATAAATAATATAAAATGGCAATTGAATGACAAGCCATTAATAAATGGCTTTAAATAAAATTCTAGAACAAAACAAACAATACACATTTGATTTTATATATTTAAATAGGTGGCGAAACTTATTTAGCAGCTCCTTTCTAATTTTTGTGTTTTCAGACAAACATATAAATATATTCAGAAAAATAAACTTTTTCTAGATATATGACAGTTAAATTAAGTCTGATATTTCATTTAAAAATATTTACAATATTTTTTAATATAATTTCTATATACAAGTGAAGAGTAAGTATTTACAAAATGAACATATAAATGGTCCTATGTACAAGATATGAATGATACTGTAATGAATTAATTGCACGTCAAAACAACTCATGTGCTAAAACCTTCCTTAAGTATGGTGCCTGAGATAAATCTTTCTTTGCTGAATGAAGTTTAAACAATATTGGGCAATCAAGCGATATACAAGAGTCAATAGTATTTCCTGATTTGGTACAGCTGCCACATATCTAAAAGGGGAAGAGTGTAAAAATATAGTTAATAACATTGTACATTTATTTAATCACATTTGATACAAACAGTTAGGTCTGAAATAATAAAAAATCAGTTCTTAGTAATTCTCTTAACCCTATCGTGGGCAGTGGCTAGTAGGGATCAACCAATAGTATTGGTACTGATACCTCACTTTTTTGTAGATAACAGTATCGGTACTTTCATATTTAAAAGTATTGGGAAAGTATCTGTTCCTGATTCTTTCACCTGTTTTCACTGATACTTAACTAAGAATATTATGAATATTATGATGATAAGAGACATCGCTTTATTCGAACAATTGTCTCATGGCTGTTGTTTACAAACTGACTGGTTGTTCATTCTTACAAAACCAGCTTCGCGTTCTTTTTTTCAACAAACAGCCACCCTCAAGTTGTGAGCTGGTATGAAAAGCAGTCAGAATAATCTGGTGTGTGTGTGTGTTAACTCTCATTGACATACCATTTAAATAACCCCCCCCCCCCCCACATCGAGAGACAGTCAAGAGACCACAGCTCTCTACACATAGCCCAATATAAAGCAGCTCTGTTGATCCAGTAGTCGGTTTTAAAATGGTAGTCCTTTAAACAGGCACAAATCAAGAGGTGATTAAAATCCATTGTTTCCCCAGACGAACTAAGGAGACAGTTAGATGAATTTACCAAACTGATACGATTTAGGTGAGAGTATAAAAAGTCATGGGAAGTCATTATCTTGCAGTTTGCTATAAAAATGTGGCGAGGCAGCTCCATCAGCACAGGGTTGTATAATAGCTGATTCCATTTCTTTCCTTTGGCATTACAAATATAAGTCCGCCTGACAGAGTTCTTAATATGTTTTGATATAGATTTGCAGGCAGAGAAACAGGACACAGGAAGAGTTGGTTGATGGAGATCACAACCCTTCTTAGCAAGAGTATCTGCTTTTTCGTTGCCATAAATGCCACAGTGGCCAGGTATCCACTGGAAAGCAAGGGTCCAGCCTGAATGAATAGTGTCACTGAGCAAGTCTCGAATAACCTGAATATGGTGTGATGAAGTACAATTGGAGGTACAAAGAGCCAAGATTGCAGCCTGGGAGTCAACAAGAAAAAAATGCATGTCGGAGTGAAGAATTCTAATTTGACAGACTAGTAGCTGCTTGTTTAATTGCCTCTATTTCAGCATCTAAGTTAGAGGTGTTCAGGCCAACTGCCATAGAAATCTCAAAGTTTTTGCAGTATACACCACAGCCAGAAGTACCAGTGTCACTTGAAGAGTCATCAGTATATATGTGAATCCACTGCTGAATGGGATAATTATTAAGAAATAGTTTCCAATGAGCAGGATCTAAGATAAGCTGGCAAGGTCTCATATTTCTTTTCCTGAATGCCAATAGATAAATTATAGGAAGGAGTCCTGATAATAGGAAGTAGATAGGCAGATACACAGAAAGGCTTGCACACATAAAAAGTACTGTCAAGGTTATATTTTTCTCTTAATTCTCTAATAGCAGCTAAAGGAGTTTTGAGTCTAGGAGTAGCAGGGATGCAGTTTATCCAATGAAGCACAGGTAATCTTATGCACTTTTCATGGAGTTTCAAGATCTGTCATTCTCTTCTACTTGACAAGGGTTCTAATTCCGTCTGCATTTCAAGTGCAATAATAGGAGTAGAACAAGCCGCTCCCATGATATGTCTGAGAGCTTTATTTTGAGTTTTATCCAGGATGCCGTTGCAACTATCAGATGCAGAAGCAAGAAGTTCCCCCTCTGTAGTCGAGAATAGGTCTGATGTATGATTTGCAGGTGGTAGAAAGGACCTCTTGATTAGAACCCCAGAGTATGCCAGAAAGTCTCTTAATAAGTCTTAGTCTTTTTGAAACCCCATCAGCAGATTCCTCAGCCTGATTCCTCCAGGAGAATCGTTTGTCAAGGCATTTCCGAGTCCAAATGGTTGAAAAGGCAGAATTTTTTGCTAAAAGACATAATCACTAAAATTTTGTTAACAAAAGTCAGCATTTCTTGGAGGGTGGGGCTGTCTGAGACACCCATTTGAGTATGGCTTTGAAGAGACCTAATATACTTCGATTCGATCGACCCAAAAGGCAAATGCATGGGACGAGGCAGTGGTTAGTTTGCTTGGACAAGATACTGGTGAGTCATGGAACACAAGTGTTCAAAATTTCTTACATCTGTTAGATACTTTATTTTCAGTCAGTGGTGTAATCACGGAGGGACAGCATCCCTCTACTAATTATTTTATTCTACAAACTCCTTTTACACTAAACAAACACTTTAAAAACTCTTTTAATGTACTAAGATTTTCATATTGTCATTCTGCATCAAAAAGAAATCAAAACTGGCCTTAGACTCATTTAAAGTCACATTCCTAATGCTAATATTATATTATTGCTAATGCTACACAAGTAGCATATCCTTAAAAAAGAATACAGTATTTGGATAATGTAAACATGAACAAGAAAAGAATTCAGTAATTTTGCAGTCTTGGTCAAAGGGTTTCTTTCCGAAGGGTTGAGAAAAAGGAAAAAGCTGGGTATTGAGGGTTCAGTGGAAATCTGAAGGAATATTTTTGTCATTTTGACAGTGACTGTACAAGATCGTACATAGAAAATTTAAGCTTAAACATCAGTTGCACATCTCGACGTTTTATCAGTCGGTCTTGATCAAAATGACATGGGTAATGCCTAATTAATTGTACAAAAATGTTGTAAATAGTAATCACAGACTAATCATTTAATTAATTTATTGTTTTAGGATTAATTGCCATGTTTGCTCGAGTAGTAGTCACAACCCCGCTTTGAAGCAGAAAACAAATCTGTGGAATGTGAAGGAAAAAGTAAAATAGGACGACTTGCTAGACTTATGTGCAATAAATGATTCTACCCTAAAAAATCACCAAAAACTCTAGACCGTATGATCGACAGCCAGAGCCCTAGACTTCAGATGTTTTCCGATGTTCAGCATCTTATCCATTCTGCCATCGGTCGGCATCGTTTTAATAGGACAAAATCAACAACAACAAAAAAGACAAATTCTGTGGAATTACTTCACTGTATTCACTGCTTTTCTTTTCTACAGGGTGCAAAATTTTATCTATGGGCACAGGTCCTCACTCATTTTAACAAAAGGACGAGAAGGGCACTTACATTGCAGAAACTGCCTAGAACAGTGGTCTACTGCTAAAGTACGAGGTGCCCCATAAAAATATTTCTATGGCCCTCTTTGAATTTATCAGTTTCCCTCTATGTATAAATCAGTTTTTTTGCAATCTCTTGCATTTATGATGCAAAACGAATAAATATTAATTATTTAAATATATATATATTTAAATATAAATTAAGTGTCTTGGTTATGGTTGAACAAACTATTATTAGGAACTAGCAAATGACTCATTCTACACATGGGGAGAATAACTTTCTTTATTTCCTTTGAACATATGAAACCTTTTAAAATATGATAAAGTTTCACTGAATACTACCATAATTTATGGAAGAAATGCCATGGCGATTACGAGTTTTAAAAGTTAAAAAATAGTCAGTATGGCATTTGCGACATTTTAAATTTTTTTTAGCTGATCTTCAGTGAAAAATGGTAAAAATTACTTAGTAATAATTGTCTTAAAAGATGGAGCCACCACTGATCACGGACTTTTTAGTGTGCACAGAGCACAGGGTAATGAATTCCTGTAGAAAAGTGTTTTGATCCAGTTTTGGAGAAAGTGAGACATCGGAGTGTCATGAGAAGGGTCCATGTCCCACGCTCTGGATGGGTTCATAAATCCAACCTATGTCTCCTCAATTAAATCAAAAAATAGAAGTAAATCTTTTATATCTACATTTTAGAACAATAATTAAATTTTAATGAAGGTTTTAATATCAGGGATCGATGCAGACTAAATTTGGGTCCATTTTATAGTCCTTTCAGAAAATTACAATAGATTAAAACGGCCCCTTCACAAAAATACTATAGATCAAAATAGCCCTTTATTGGCATTTTACCTTCTATTTTAATCTGTTTTGTAAATTATTTTAAGAAAAAAGTGACTTTTACAAATATTGATATGAAAATTTACAAAAACAGATGTTGAAATTCATAAAAATAGACATTAAAACTCACAAAAATAGGACCCTGGAAAAAATTCCTTGATCAACCCCTGAATATATATTTTGATGGGTTAAAGTTCTGCAAAATACCACTGTCCTCGATTAAATGCACCCTTGTTTTTTAAATGAACTTCCATTGGTCTTAAAATACTGAATATCACCCAAAACTAGACTATGTAGTGCTCGGTGCGAGTTTAACCCTCTCCGCCCCTTTCAAAAAAAAAGTTAGTCTATAAGTTATTTGTGTTTTTTCGCTGTGGGGATTTTCACCCTGTGCAGGAGCACTCTACTGAATAAACACTGGAAATGCTGAGTGCTTTTAAAATAAACCCCAATGTTATAAGTATCAAAAGTAATAAATAAAAATATGAAGAGTTAGCACACAACATTCAAAGTTTAAAACAAAACAATTTGCTGAAGCAAGCTCATTACGTAATCAACAACTGGCCATCTGGGGAAAAAAATGTTTATATTTTACTGGAGCCTCTGTTACTTTCTCCCCCTTCTCCTTATGTACTTGTGCTAGACTATCCAAACTTTTTGCAAATGCAAGAAGTTTTAAACAAGTTATTTATTTCTATAAATTCGCCTTTGTGAATATAAACACTGATATCTTTTATATGAAATCAGACATTGATTATTTGAAAATATAAATTGTAAGCTTCATAAAATAGCAGTAAATACAGTGCGCACCGGTTATAACGGACCTGGGATATAACATACTATCGGTTATAACGTACCTAGAGGCTAGGTCCTGATTGAAGTCCTATATTTATAATGTCATTTAACTTTGGTTAAAACGTACTTAACAAAAGTACGTACTTTGGCTATAACGTACTTTTTACACCAAAGCCAAAAATAAAATTTTGCTTTTCTTAAGAATTTTATTTCTTTGTTCTCGGAAATTTTAGTACCTTCAAAAACACTAGTTGTCAGTCTTCAGATTCTCTAGCGAGATGAATTGTGTATGAATGAAGGGAGCGATCTTTTATCTTTTTCGCATGCTAGGTAGGGCTAAGAACAAGACCATGTTTTTATTTGTCATTCCTGAATGTAAAGCTCCTGAAAAGCCCTATCTATAATGATTCTGATGATAGTGAAGAAGAAACAGAGGAGCCTATACCAAGCATACCGGACGCATTAGATACTGCAAAAACATTATCACGATTTTTTGAATGCTGCAGTGATGATGCAAAGACTCTACAAAAGTCTATTATGGATATCCAAAATGGTATTTTTAAAGTAGCGTTTGCCCATTTAAAGCAAAAGAAAATTACAGATTATTTATCTCCATAAAAATTGTAAGTAATAAAGAATTTTCTCTGTTTAATTTAAATTTTAAAAAATCAGACCTGTTTAAAACACATATTACAATGAAATTATGAGCCCACTTTCTTTTTTTGTGTAATATTGAATCTTACAATCGGTACTGCTTATAACGTACTACTTTTTTAGGTCCTGTGAGAATACGTTATAACCGGTGTCTACTGTACTTTAAAACATTTTATGGGAAATGGGAAAAATGAGATATTTTTTACCGTTTAACCACCCTCTCCCGAAATATATCCCAGTGTGGCATTTATGTTTCTTTACTTTTCCTGAGGGATGGGAGAGAATCGCGGCTGCGGCGTTAAAACCGGGTTTCTAAAGATTTTCTAGTAAGTAAGTTCATTTTCGTGGGTGTGGCGTTTCTTCCATAAATTGCGGTACATAAAAAAAAAAAAAAAAAAACTGCTGCATAAGGAGTAAGTAGGTACCCATATGATTTAGTAGGAAGAAGGAGTCAGTGGTTGTATAAATGTTACCTCTTATGGTGTTGTACAGTCTTAGGTGAAAATGTTGTGAAGTTTGAGGAAGATCAGATATTTTTTAAGCTTTAATTTAGTGTAGAAAGAATGTCCTCGCCTTAATATTCCTGACATTTTATTGCATATAAATTATTTTGCTATTAAATTTAACCTAAGGAATTATTTCAAGCCTGATGTCACTTTTTCATTACAGTCTGTAAACATAACTGGGTTTCTAAGTCATTTTTTAAACTTGTGACATCAGAATGACACCGATCTCACTTGCTCCAGCAAGCTTTACATAAAAAGAAGTCTCATATTTTTCACTTTTTATTTGAAAGGATATCAGAAAAGCTCCTTAAATGCGAAAATTTGGGAAATTTCTCAAAAATTGAAGAACTGAGGGATTTTTGAAATTAAAAACTCACCTATGCCTTTTCCGTTTCGTTCTGCAAATTTGTGCAAATTTTCAAGCCGATCGTTTGAACAGTGTGGATTTGTATTTGTATAGTAGAGAGAGACAAACTCATTTATACACCAGATAGTACTAGGTTATCAGGGGAATATAAGTATTTGAAGTATCATATCAATGATTTGTCAAAGAACATGGTGTTATAGTTATTAAAGAGAATGGGGCTACATGAATTCAATGGATTCAAAGGATTAAGTACTACGAAAAAGCACGCTAACTTTTTGGATGCCTTCTTTATGTAAGTATATTTTTCAGCCAATTCTTGGTAAGGTGGTACAACACAAAGTTTTTCTCTTGTGCACTGCTGTTATATTAAAAAAACTAAAAGTGAAATTTCATATCAATAAGTATTTCATTTTATTTTTTAAATAATTCATTGTGTGGGGACTATCTTCAGATGAGGACCCGCTGCACTGCGGGGGCTTACAGTAAGCCCCTGTTCCAGAATAAACAGAGATGTAGCTTTAATGTCATTAAAACATGTAAATTATAAGTATCTGCTGAAGCTTAAAAGCATTGGTATTGGCAATTTTTAAAAATGAATTTATAGGTAAAGTATCGGTATCAGTTAAAAATTTTATGGGTCAATCCCTAGTGGCTAGACATTCTAACCACATAATTTTGACACTTAGCTGCTGATTTCAAAAATTTAGGATCATTAGTCAATTTTCTTATGCCCATTCACCAGATGATAATGAGATTTGCATAAAACGATAAAGGTCGACAAAGAGTTATGCACATTTTCTACCAATTTTGCAGATATTTCATAGAACAGTTATAGATATTTTATTAAATTGATGTCAGAAATTTAACTATCACTTTAGGAATCAGAAAAATCAGAAAAATAGGATAAAAATGCCTGAGAAGGAAAGGGTTAAAAATGCATAGATTTGGCAAAAGATCGCAGAATATTATTTTTATGTTATTATCAATCAGTTTAACTAACAAACCTGAGTTAAATGATCAACTGTTCTTTCCCACTGGCGAATTTTTTCATTCAAGGTAATTGTAGTCCCTTGTAAATCTTCACGACAGTCATCACATACAGCTGTAAAAGTAGGTTTTTCACAAGAAGGACAGCTTAAGGTTACAAAATACTGAGAAAGAGTCCCTCTATGTTGGTTGGTTGTACGAGTCATAGGTAAGGTGGGTTTGAATGTACGGGCAAGATTTGTATACCTGTAGAAAGATAGTAAAATGACATGACTTCTCATTAAAAAAAAGTTCCAAAGAAAATTGTTAGATGCACACACGTGCACATTAAGGTGGAGTGAAAAACACTTTTTCTCGAAATTAACATTGCCTGAGCCATTAGATGGTGTGAAACTGCTACGAACAAATTGTCTCGAAATATTGCCATCTTCAGGTTCCACACCTCAAGCGAACATATTCCCAGTGTCTATTTTAGTCTTTATGAATTTCTATTGAAATAATTATGTTTAATTAATTAATTGAATAATTAATACTCCAATACACCTGCTCTATCAAGGAGAACGGCTAGTTCGGGCATTGAGTCTGTCTTGGAGATTTGGGGAATCTCATTGTTAGTCGTTTTCCGACATTTGACTTTCTGACTAACAGAATTGTCATAATTTTCTGAGGTATATTCCATTTCAGAATCAGATCCTAAATAGGCTTTTGCTTCTAAATCTGAGATTTCCTGCACTGACATGTGATAATAACGTATTAATAAAGCACTTTAATAATGAAAATATAACTTTATTCAATTAATTAATTAAACATTATTATTTTAATAAAAATAAGCTAGAAATATATTCGCGTGAGTTGTGGAACCTGAAGATGACAATCTTTTGCGCTGAAATTTGGAGACAATTTGTTCTTATCAGTTTCGCACCATTTAATGACTCAGGCAATGTGATTTTCGAGAAAAAGTGTTTTTTGCTCCAGCCTAATGCACATGCATAAATCAGCATAAATTTATAACTTGTAATAATCCAAAGATATGATAGACATATATTGTTCATTTTAATTTTTTTAACATTCAAGGCAATCTTATGAAAAATAATTTATTCTTTTTATGCAAGCAGGATGGTTGATATTATGACAAGAAAATGAAGAGCCAAAGCACATTTTATTGATAAATGATGGCAGCATCATAATATGTTTGTTAATAAATACACATATTTATACTAGCTGAAATATAAGCTTTTTGCAAGGAAATGGGTCAAATTTTTAGAAAATTTCACCTTAAATACACATTTGATATGATAAAATTAATTAGAATAAGAATCCAGATATTTTAAATTGATGTGGTCAGTTGTGAAATAGGAAAAATAATTTATTTGGGATTTTTTCATATTTGTTTCAGTACTAGATTAAAATAATACACACTAGCAGAGGTGGCAATCAATATAAATAAAACAAGATGTAAAATGTCTGTCTGTAGTGTAGTACCGAAATGAGTAAGTAGTCCTAGGTTTACTAAATTATGAGATTCACTAGAAAAGGACCTGACACACCTTGTAGTGAATTAAAAGAATATATTTAATGTTTTATGCAAGTTTTGGCATTTACCTATGACACTTGTTGAAAAGTTGTCCAGCATTAATGGAAATTTTAAATTTCCATTCATACTACCCAATAAATTTCCACTCCACAGATTCATAACTCACACTTTAATTAAACAACTAGCTGCTTACCCGTTCTCCGCACGGTAGGAGACGAATATTTTCCTTACACATATAATTCGAATTAAACCCAGTGATAGGAATCTTTAATAGTGAAAAAGTGCTGGAATTCTGACGAAAAGCTGACTCCATGAGTGGAAATTTGAGACGATTGCAACATGATGACACAAAAACTACGTCATTGTCACTGGCGATCAGAAAGGTAAGAACTTTACGGTATGCAGACGAAACTTTACTCTTTCAAAAAATGCCTTATATCTACATCATATAATTCTCTTTTTTAGGTTTAATTTATAGCATTCATACATACCATATGAATAACATTACATGATGTTGAATATTATTTTATCTTATCTTGCATTTTGTAAAGAGTGGACAATGCATTAGCACAGTTATGTTGCAGATGACTTTATTAAATTTTACCCAAATTTAAAAAACCTACACGAAACAATCGATGCACATTGTACGTTCAGAAACCAAAAATGCATTCTGTTTCCGTGAAGATCTTGTCGCTTTCGTAAATGAAAAAATTTGTGACGTAACTTAAGCGGAAAAGCTTATTAACCTTACTGAACTCTTAATACAGTAGCACACTTGTTACATAAAACTAATGTTGATCTCACTGCCAATTCACACTAAATAAATAACTATTTTCATATTTTATTTTTAACATAGATTAATTGCATAGTGTCAAATTCAATATTAAACAAAATCTGAAATCGTTTCTAGAGCTCTAGGTCTTGTAACTGGAGTAACTGGAATATATATGAAAAAATAAATAGAACTTTAACATATAAGTAATTTATATGAAATATTCTAAGCACATTGGATCCTGTTATTCGGAAAGATTCCACAAACGCCATGGGAAGAAAGAGCAATTAATTTCATATTATATTTTGTATTCCTTGCAAGCGCCTTTGTTATGTACATGATTGCAATAACATTCTCGTACACGATGCTTATCCTATAGTCTCTTGTGATTTATTTTGGATTTTCATTTCATATTCCTGACTTTTCATACTTTGAAATTTTGTTGCTTTGCGCATGTGAATAATCGATTATCATTTCGCATTACGGCTACCAATTAAATAGTTTTCCATATCGCTTCTTCCACGTTAACCTGCCCTTTTATAGTTTAAAAAAAAAAAAAAAAAAAAAAAAAAAAAAACGCCTACAAAGTTTCATTGCTTCAATTTAGACACACAGAGGGGTTAGGCAAATACGCACCCGACAAATTGCTTCCTTATGTCCGCCGAAGCAGCACATACGTTAGCATGTAATGTGCTTCTCCGGATAATCTGACAGCAAAACAGAAGACAATGACGTGAAAATGACGTCACACGCGAAGGAAATAAAATGAAAAATATGCAGAATTGCCTGAAAAAAATTCGATTATTTTTAATGCGCAAATATGTTAAAATTCTATTTGTTTCATATTTAATGCGTTTTCACTTTTTTGGGTCTTAAGAGCTGTAGAAATGAGTGGTTTCACTTAATTATTAAATTGAACAACTTATGGATTCCGTTGCTACGGAAACTGTAGCAGTGTTAAAAATAGAATATGAAATGATTTATTTATGTTTACTTTGCTAGAACTGCCATTTTGGCGTAATTAACGTCGGCAGTCGATGGCAAATAGCCAAAATGAATCACACATTAAACTTGACAATAAATGCAATAATTTAAAGGCATTACCAGCTAGTCTAACTGGGTTTAAAAGATATTCTCATTCATCTCAAACAGCATTCGTATTTATAAAGACTTCCTATTTTATTAAACCTTGTTTGGCGGGATTAAAAAATATTATCTATTCATACGCTCGTAACACCAACTCATATCAATCGGGGCATAGAATTAGCAATACAAATGAAAAAGTTTAATTTTCTGAAATTTGGCGGGGTTTCCCTAACTTAAATCAATTTATTAACTTGATGAAAATCATTTAAAATCGCCTTAATAACTGCATTATTTCTGAACAGAAAATTAAAATTTCAGGCTAAATTCTAGTAAAACCTACACTTGTTTTTAAAAATACTATTTCTTTACGCTCTCAGTAAATTGCGCCAAGCCTAAAATTGTGCAAACCACTAGAATCCACTTTCTCAAAATCGCCATATAAGCCATTTTTTTTTCGCCAAATTATAAGGTTATACGATTTAGTCTCTGAAATTTACAAATCCTTTTTCTTTTGCGTTTAAAAAATATTGAATTCCTGCTCTGATTTCCCACGCAGACGATATTTTAATTAAAAAATAACCTAGCAAATATTCGAAACAGAAAAAAAGTATTATTCCTTTATTTTTAATCCACGAGTGTAAATCATTTAATAAATTCGCCAAACATGGCAACCTCGATGCTTATTTCTCACATTTTCACTACAGGGGTTACAATCGCGGAGTTGCGGAGAGCAAAAATTAGTGTTTTTGACGGGGTTGTTTATCAATATCTCCTAATTCGAATTTCGAAATTTAAATTAGCGGAAGACCTTCCTCGGAATTTTTCGAATAAGTGGACACCTCGATTGAAACTCAACTACCAGCGGTTTCGGAGGAGATGATGCTACACACAGACAGACAGACGCGCACAGATTTTAATAGTATAGAAGATTTGCATCCCACAAAAAGTAAACATTGATTATTTAATACACAGAACATTAACTTTAGATTACTTTAACAGACTTCAAAGCAAAATTTATGCCACAGGCAAAATGATAAGCTACCAAATTATCTAGCAGAATAAAAAAATGAGCTATGGATTACTCATTTAATATGTCTTCAATAAATCAAGTTGGGCATAGCAAGTGAGATTAAAATTAACAATGAGTTTAAAAATTCATTAGAAACCCAATTAGGTTGCTTTCAAATAAAAAACTGTCACAGACAAATTGATAAGCTAAGATCAGTGTATTTATGTTTTTCAAATAAAGTAATTTAAAGTGTGATTTTAATCAACTGATTTTAACCCTGGTCAAAATTTACTGAAAAAAGAGTTATGTAATTTATGAGAGCCTTCTTAGCAATTGTGATGCAAATTTTACACTATATATGAAACAAAATTGCAGTTGTGAAAATTATGATGTGATCTGATTAACTCCAATTACCGGTGGGGAAAAAAAAAAAAAAAAAAAAAAAAAAAAAAAAAAGAGTGGGTACTCAGCTAGTAAGTATGTATTAACTTTTTTTTTTTTTTTTTTTTTTTTTTTTTTTTTTTTTTTTTACCCAGCATATTTTAAATGTTCTCAATTGCTACTTTCTAAAAATTAATTAGCACATTTTGTTTTTATGAAACAACTTTACAATTGTTTCATATTCAAAATAAATACAGTAATTAATAAATGAAACAAAATTCCCTGCTTAATATTATGTTCCATAAAATATCAAGCACGTTTATATTGTTTTCTACTGTTCTTTGAAATGTTATACATTAAGTTTAAATGTATAACATTTTAAATAAGTTTATAAGTATCACAGTTCCTTAGAAAACGTGCGCTTTTGGTAATTATAATTAAACTACACTTTTAGTAACCAATATATATATATATATGCCATATAAGCCATAGTTGGCCTCTTTTAAACTTAATTGATAGGCATCTGGTTAAGATATTCATTTTTAGCACAAGCTGCCAGAGCCTGTCAATCTCTTGGTGTCTCGCCCGTGAACTCCGCCTTTGTCTACGTTATAGCAAATTAGGGTTTTGTTATCCCTAGCGGGATGTCATGGGACTATTCATTGTAAAATTCCTGAACGTGGTGCTGTACTCTCTGCTCTTGCACTTACTTTAACATATTCACGTAACCTGGATGTATGAAATCTCCTCTTGTATAAAATCTAGATATTTTTTCTTTTGGCACGTCAAAATTGAACAGTAGAAAATTCAATGTTTCTTCAAAATCTTTGTTTTCTAGACAGTTTTGTAAATATGCATTTAAAGTGCGACCCTGTAAGACTTTATAAATATTTTTCTTTTCCAATTCTATTATCTGTACAGATTTGGGTAAATAGTTTTACCCATGCATCTATTGGCAGTTCCTCTGGATCAAAACATAGTATTTGCATGTTTGGCTCCGTCATTTTGTTTTTCTTTTCTTTTAATGTTAGCATGTTATCCGCATTCATGCACTTATTTATTCAGCTTAGGGAGTTCGTAAGAGGTTTGTCGCAGATCCGCAGTAGAAAATAAACAACTCACTCTATCTCTGATAAGCCATTGTTCTAAATTTCGTTTTCTGAGGCGCCTTGACCCACTTTATCCATACAGTCATTTTAACTCGGAGAAGTATTTTAGTGTTGAAATATTTTAAGGTAGATCCTGCTGACTTATGTCACATATCTAAGTAGTGGATGAGCATTTAATTAATCGAGATACATTCTTGAGTATTTGTATTGACAGTAGCAAAATATCTAGATTATATACAAGAGGAGATTTCATGCATCTGGGTTACATGAATATGTTAAAGTAAGTGCGAGAAGAGACAGTACAGCACCACGTTCAGGAATTTTACGAGCAGTTCCACGATATTCCACTAGGGGATAACACCACCCGCTAATCACCAATTTAACCGGAAATTAATAACAAAACCCTAATTTGCTATAATATAGACAAGGGTTGACTAACCCAAATCGGTTGGTGGGCCAAGTAAAAATTTATTTAACTGAGGTGGTTTGCACATATCAAAATAAAACAACAAATTATTCAAAATATTTTATTATTGTGCAACATTCAAAATATTTTATTACCTTACAATTAATGTGACACTTGTTTTTGTATTTTGCTTGAGATTTTTTTAATATCAACGGATAGTTTAGTCAATGCACATTGTAGTTGATTGGTCATGTTTTCATCGAGCAACCTGCTGCAATACTTTGTTTTTACCAGGTTTAATTTGAAAAAAAAAAAAAAAAAAAAAAAAAGACTCTCAGTAATAAGTAGTTCCAAATGCTGATGTAATGGGCATAGCCAAGCATTTTAAATTTGGAAATTTATCTCCGAGGATATATTTTTGATAATATTCAATCTTATTCCCTTTGCACAGGCTTTTTAGCTCTGCTTGATTTTAATTCTATTAGATCCATTAGTAAATTTGAAGGCGCTGATTCCACCTTTAGATTAAATGGAGCTAAAAATATTGTAAACATTTTCTGAAACTTTTGTATGTAGGAGAATCTGGTGTTGAACTTTTCAAGTAATTTTCTGATTTCCGTAGAATATTTGAAGAACTTTTTATGGCCACTTTTATAATCATTTAACAATGAGAACTGAATCAAATTGTTTGACCACAATTGATTTTCATAAACTGAGGCTTTTCTAAAAAGGCTTTTTTATCTCTATAACAATCGGTAATCAACTTATTTTCACCTTGCAACTTCTGGTTTAGCTCATTCAGTTTCATTGTTATACCTGTTACAAAACACAAATCTAGAAGCCACTGATCATCCGAAAGTTCACTTATATTATGACTATTATTGTGCATGAAAATTTCAAAACTCGCAATAAGCAGTTTCTGCAACTTAACCGCAGAATCTTAGTGTAATAAATGAGACCGCCATATTCAGATTCCAGTTCCTTAAGATATTCTTGAAATTGACAATGCTTCAATGGATTGTTTTTAATTGAATTAATTACCTTGACAACAACTTTCATCAAAAGACATGTTTAACACTTGTGCATATAGATTCTCGAGGTACAAAAAACAATGGCAAATGAACATTTCAAAATCATTTGAACTATTTCCCAAAGCTTTTATGTGATCAAAAATTAATGTAACAGCATCAACATTTTTCCAACCATTGAAGGGGCTCCATCTGCCTACAAGATTTTTCAAATCTATCTGATGACTTTGTGAGCAATTTATGACAGCATCCTTAATATCTCTTCAGTGGTATTACCTTTCAAACTCACAAGTTCGAGTAGTTCTTCAGTAATATTCATTTGACTATCGACTCCTCTAATAAAAATAGTGAGTTGAGCAGTATCATTTATATCTGATGTTTCATTCAAAGCCAGTGAGAAATATACGAAGCTTGTAGTAATTGTCTTTAGCAATGTACAAATCTCACATGCTTTCTATTCTTCTTTTTACATTTTGACATAACAGACTAATTTGAGGAGAGATTCAGTTTTTCAGGACAGATTTCTTCAACTGCGGTTAGACAGTCTTTGATATATTTACCATCTGTAAAAGGCTTCATATTTTTAGCACTAATGTGGGATACTCGAAAGCTACCACTGACAATAACATTTGATTGTCCAGTTTGCTTATGAAATATGTATTGTTGAGATGTCAAATTGTTCTTCATAAGTTAAAAATAGCTTTCCGTTCACCATTAGTAAGTTTATCAATTTTCCATGTTTTTGTTCATACTGTCTTTTTAGGTCGTATGATTATAAAGTTGAAATGAATGTCTTTTACATGAATAAAAAAGTATAAATTTTTTCATTCACTCTGAAACTATCTATTTTCATCTTCAAGGTCTCTTTTCTTCTTTTCAATTTTTCTTTCAGCCATGACGAATGAATATCATGATAAAATAAAACAGTAAGTTTACCTTTTATCTGGATCAGAATCACAACAAATTGAACATTGACCAGATTGCACTTGTTGGCGGAAGAATATTGCCCACAAGGTTCTTATCTACAGTGGATTTGTGCTGCCATCTGACGTTACGTAGAATAACAACTATCTGCGTAACATCTTCACATTTTATAGTTGCCTTATAGAATGTCTGCATAAAATTGATTAAGATTTAGGTTTTCAAATTTTTTATTTCAAATGCAAAGCTATTAAGCAAAAGAACAGCAGTGTAATTATCACACTGTTTGACAAAAAAAAAAAAAAAAAAAAAAAAATCTGCTCAATGGCCAAATGTTTATTTTCTTATTGCTTGGAAGTTATATGAAGGGAAAAAAAAATAAATAAAAATATTTCAGAAAAAATTGCACGGGGAGAGGTGGGGGTGGGTCAAAACACGATTTTTTTCAATTCAACTGTCTATAGTCCAAATATCTTAAGTAATATAGACAGTTAAAAATTTCTACTGGGCTACAAAAAGTCTTCAAATGGGTCGCTTGCGGCCCATGGGCTGGGCATGCATGACATAGACAAAGGCGGAGTTCACTGGTGAGACATCAAGAGATTGACAGGCTGTGGCAGCACCTGCTGAAAATGAATATCTTAACCAAATGCCTATCAATTAAGTTTAAAAGAGGCCATATATATATACATATATATACACATATATATATGTGTGTGTGTGTGTGTGTGAAATTAAATTAAACTAATTAATACAGATGTCATTCACACACACAAAAGAAGAAAAGAAAAAACTTACCATGATTTAACATCAGCCCCTAAAAGATTAAATACTCTTTCTAATGGTGGGGATATAACTCTAGTTATATAATAGATGGCATTAATTCGTAGGTTTGGATCTCTCATAAGTTCAAAAGGTTCACGAACTAACTGTATAATTGGTAATCCTGGAAAACCATACACAACTACATAAGGCACTCTTTCTCCAACACGAGGTTCAGAACGTGGATCTTTGGCTAAGCGTTTTCTAAAAATGAAAAATTTCACTAAGCACATGGAAAAAGTAAGTCACAACAAAATTTTCACAGTAAGAAGTTTAATGAACCATCAAATAAATTCTAGGAATTCAGTATTAACAGGAGCAATGAATACCACAGAAAAAAAAACAAAGTTGAATAAATCGAAAATGAGACACAAGAAAGATAAATTATGACATATTTATAAAACACTTTCCAACACAACTGTCTTATTATTGTGCCGAATTTGGCAGTACACTACAGGACCAATTATCCGGAATCAGTTTTACCCAACCCTTTCCGGATAACTGAATTTTCCGGTTTTCTGGAATTGACCGGTAGCGCCATCTATTGGCAATTTTCATATTTAAAAGTTTTGTATACAATCTACGTTATATCGGGAGCAATCTATAACAAAAACATAACATGGCAGATAAATGTACCTTAAAATTACATTTAAATTAAAAAAAAAAAAAACCACTTACCTGTGTATTATTTAGTAATTTCAATCATATAGCAATAAAAAAATGACAAAATTTTTCTCTATCAACATGCACCCCCCCCCCCCCCAAAAAAAAAAAGATATCTAAAGATTACTTAAAAAAAAATAATAATAACTGAATTAAGCAGAACTAATTTTTTTATTAAACATTTCATGTACTTTTAACTGTTTCGAATTAGTTTTCTGCTTGCAGTTCCGATATCTAATTTATTTTATAATATAAATCATGATTACTTTACACTAAAACAATAAATTGGACTGTAAAACTTTAATCTAATCTGAATTTTTTTATAATTTATTATTACAGTAAAACATACAATTAATTGGTATGTTCAAGAAACGCTGATCACTCTTAAAATAAACCCAAATGCAACAAATATCAGAAAAAATAAAACATCACACAGCATTCAAAGCCTAAAACAAATAACTCGATGTCTGCTCATATAGTCATATTATGTAATCAACTTGCTTCCGGCCCAAGTGTTTATTTAACTCTCTTCCCCTCCTCTCCTTTACATTTTTCACTCTTTCATTTTAACAGCAAACGTTCTGGCCTGCCTCCGATTTTGCAAATGTGTATGCGCTTTTGACGCAGGTGGATATGATCTTTTCATCTGCTTTTGCCTTGATAGATTCCTTTGTTTTGTTTTTGAAGTGATTGTCTGCTGGACATGCCACCACTATCTAAAAGACTTTTTTTTTTTTTTTTTTAATATAATTATGCTTTTTTTTTAAATGTTAGAACCTGTCTGACACTATTCTATTAACAAGAATAATGTTTCTGGTTTTAGTATTATAATGAAATTGCAAACTTTAATTCACCAGAATTGAATTGGCAAGCAAACCCACCCCGAAACAGATTACACAATGCAAAAGGAACTGCCAGTACAAAGCGGTGGCGGACGGAAATATCGTATCCATCTGCCTCAAAAGTGCACATACATCTTTGGGATTTGATGCAGTGAATATAAAACCTTCTTTGAGTAAAATAAATAAAAACTGTGAAAAAAAAAAAAAAAAAAAAAAAAAAACAAGCATAAAATGTCTTGAAGTCTTCATTATGTTTGGTGCTGTCATCTATTTGCATTTTGAGGAGATACAAAAAAGCTTTTTTTTCTTTTTGGTTAATACCAATTTATTATTTGGAAGGCCGAATTTTGTCCGGATTATAGAAATTCCGGATTTTGGAAGTCCATATTTGAGAGGTTCTACTTACAATACAATTCTAAAGAGAAACTATTCAGAGTCTATTCTTATTAAGTTTTTCTGGTTGAAAATTTGGTGGCGCCATCTATTGGATAGAAGAAAAACTATTCCCGGCCAATCTTTATTTTTTCCGGTTTTCCGGATTCCGGTTAATTGGTCCTGTACTGTATATCACTATGAAACTTGTAGAGATTTTTGCCTCTCAAAAAAGCTGTATTGCTATAAATATAATTTTGCCAGACTCTGTAAAAAAAACTTTGAATGCTATTTCCATCCATTAAATACAGAGAATGCTATTATAAATGTCTTTTTACTTTTTCTATTGTGATTTAAACGGATTAATGTCTCTAAAGTGCCATTGAACATAATGTATTAAAATTCTTTTGAAAGCTCTTGTAAAAGAATTATAAAAGCGACCTAAACTAGTTTCATGATGGGCAGTATAATTTTGCAACTCTAAAGAACATATGTGCTAAAAAAAAGAGCATGTCTCTACAATTTGCTTCTCCACAATTATTGCCCATATAGCATTATGCATTGGAATTATTTTTAAATGTTATTCAAGGATCATTAAGGTCACAGATAAATTTTGATTTGTGATTCTAGTGCTGCGTAAAATCTTCTACCAGGGATACAGCAAGCAATGAATTCTTTCTTTTTTTATTTTATGTATTTATTTATTTATTTTTTGGTTGGGGGTGAGGTGGGTGGTATTGCTTTGTTTTGCAATAGTCATGCTGACATCGAAACAAAGCGAAAAACTCTTTTTTTTTTTTCCCCCACACAGGTAACAGATGGAATTTCAGCAGTTTGAAAAATTAGAAATAATTTAAGAAATTTGCACAGTAAAATGAAAAGGAATGTACATTTATTTATACTGCACATATAACACAAACATAAAAAATGGGTAAGAATAATTAAATTAACAATAAAAGAAAAAATAACTTACTTAGCAATTTCTAAAGCTGGTACACAAGCACCAGGCCTGTAACCAGATATCCCACGGTATTCTTTAGCAAATATGTAATCAATTATGCTAGCACGACCACTTAACAACTTGCTAAACTGCTTCTGAACATAGCTTTTGACTAAGGATACATCATAACTTTTAAATAACATTTTCAAGGATTTTTCAAGAATCTGTTTAAAAAAAAAAAAAATAGTTTAATGCAACAATAGTAATAAAAATGAAGTAACTACAATTATTTTGCACATATTATAAATATTAACAATATTATGATGGCATTTTATGTAGTACTTTAATTGTATTATGTAGTAATAATAAATCATACTGACACAACAATTGAATGTTGAGGAGGGTATAATGAAGAAATTCACTAAAATATTTTCAATTCGTAATTTTAATTGCCGTTGAGGCAGCAAAACATACCTTTGATAAAATAGTTACAATAAAAGATGACACAATTTTTACTTCTTTAAAAAGCTATTTATTTAAATGAAACTTAATAAACAATTAATTAAATATCACAGTCTGGTGGTGGTCAGCGTGAAAAAAAAAAGTCTTAATTCACAATTGAATAGTGAGCGAGAAAATTCAGATGCCAACATGACCTAACCCTGGTGATAATAAACACTTGGCTAAAATAACCAGTGTCAATTACAGAGTTACAATAAATTAAGACCAATGAAATTAAAGTAAACAAGCAGTGATCAGATAATTTTGAAAGCCAGCACATTGCATCAAAAATAATCAAAATAAAGTCAAATTAATAGCCAACTGTGTGAGTGTGAGAAGAGGAGGAGGACAGAAAAGAATGGAGAAAAAAAAAAAAAAAAAAAAAAAAAAAACCTTACAAATGATAGTGAATATTAAATATGTGATCTACATCACAGAGGGAAGGGAGTTATATTTTTCTGGTTCTTAGTTTTCTAATAGAAGTTTATCCTTAATTTTATGAAAACACTATTTGTAAGTGTAACTACTACAACTTTCAATTAGCTTTTAGTGTATCAAAAGAATTTTTCTACAGTACTGTATTGTCAGGAGGATTATTTTAAAAACAAATTTTCATTTTTTATGAGATTTTTTGTTTTATTTATAAGATTAGGGTACCATCTTTTGTTGATTTATCGACACTGAGAGTTTTTATTTATTTTAGTTTTATAACTGCCTTTGCTATGAGCAATCTCATAATATATATTCTTTTGTGAGCCTCTCTGCATGTTGGGAAAGAGAATATGCAAATATTTAAATTTAGTGGTATTCAAGTCTATTTATGAAAGCTACCTGAGAATTTAAAATCAGTACTTTATGTCATTGTTTTTACTATATACAGTAAAACCTTGATACAACAACACTTATGAAACCCAATAAAATAATTGTTCTAGAGTGATGTATCGTTATATTGAGGGGAGATTATACTGTATTGGAATTCTAAGGAATGGCAAAATTTTAGCGTTATACAAGGATTATCATTGTATCGAATATCGCTGTAGTAAAGTTTTATAGTAATAATTTAATGCAATATGAAAAATAAGGTACTTACATATCATCCTGGCGGCGATTCCCGCCAAACTATTTTTTCGTCAAATGTACAGGCAAAGTGTTGCCAATTGCATTCGAAACCATTAATAATTTCATGTGTCTGGCATTTATTTTGGCCAAAAATAGCTCGTCTTAGCGGACCACCGGGATAATATGTAAGTACCAAAAATAATTATAATCGATAAAAGTAATTCAAATTCTCCAAAATAAGCTCTAAACATTACCTTAAAGAATTACAGTTGTATTAAGTCAGAGGAGTAAAACAATGATAGACTGACAAATGAAAGTCAGAAACTCAAAAGAATTTAAATTTTTCAGTTATAAATTGTTAGTAAAACTTAAATTTATTTGAATGAAAAACATGAAATTAAAGTATACTTTAAAGAATTATGCACAAACCACAAAAAGTAGTTTTATACATCTCTGTAAAACAGCTATAAATGTTATGCACACCATTAAAAATATGGAACACATTACAGGAAATGTCAATAATACTTATAAACTTTGTTCCAATTTAAGTTAATTTATGAGAATTGCAACACAGCCAGTCAAATGGAAGTTACTGACTTTTGAACTACATTAAAAAGTGTTACAAACATATATTACTTACTTTACCAGTAGCAGGGCAAGAATCTCTACGAACAGTTTCAATACCTTTGGCATCAAAAACAGGATTCTCTTGATCAACTGTCTCATACATAAATCCAACATACCTTTTCTTTGTTTGTAAAACACATGGTAGATAAACCTAAAAGATTAATTTGCACATTAGGAAAAAAAAAAATAAAAAGTTTTCTGAAAATTGAAATAAAAACTTATTAAAAAAAAATTAACAGTAGTTATACAATAACTTAAAAATGTGTTCATTTCAATTTATGCTCTATTTTATGAAGTAATACTAGCTGAAGTACCCGTTCTTCGCACGGGAATGAATGGACTTTTTGATATTACGATTTGTGGTGATTACTATTCATTGTAATAAACAGATATAGCAAAGTGGATATCGCGTTATATTGTGTCCAATAATCATGCATACCGAATTGCAAGGCAATCGTTTGTACGGTGCAGAAGGCTATGCGGCGTAGCGCAATCTACTGGCGAGTTTCAGCAGAACGGATACGGCGAAAATATTTTTCGCATTCAGATATCGATGTATACGAATTTTCATGACTATCGGCTGGACAGTCCTGAAGTTCATGTGTTGACACGACATCTAGTGGCAAGTTATAGGAAAATGGATAGCGCCAAACTCTTCCCCGTGTTCAAATATCTATGTATACCTATTTTCATAGCGATTATTTGCACAGTCAAGAAGTGATACACTGCAGGGCCATCTAGTGGTTCAATAAAGTAATGATTTGCTAAAGCGCCGTCAAGTGGCGAGTTTTAGCAAAATGGATAACGCCAAAATATTCTCATTGTTCAAATAGCTATGTATACTGATTTTCATAGCGACCGTGTTCAACTATCTATGTATACCAATTTTCATAACGATCATTTGCACAGTCAAGAAGTGATACACTGCAGGGCCATCTAGTAGTTAATTAAAGTAATGATTTGCTACAGCGCCGTCAAGTGGCGAGTTATAGCAAAATGGATAACGCCAAAATATTCTCATTGTTCAAATAGCTATGTATACTGATTTTCATAGCGACCGTTTGAATGGTCAAGAATTTGGCCTGCTGCAGCGTCATCTAGTGGCGAGTTAAAATAATAATGCATTGCAGTGTCATCTAGTGGTGAGTAACATCAAAAGGAACGCAGTTAGAATATATTCTTCGTGCTCAAATGTGTAAGTATAAAAAATTTTATGCTGGTCGTTCGAACGGTATAGAAGTTGATGCTTTGCAGCGCCATTTAGCGGCAAGTTACAGCAAAATGGATAGTGAAAAATATTCTCCGTGTTCTAATATTTGCGTGTACCAAATTTCATCGAAATCGGTTGGACAATATCCGCATAGCAAACGGCTAAACGGAATAGAATTCAACGTTGTGCTGCGGCACCAAGTGGCAAGTTAAGGAATAGCATAAAAACCTTCTCCATGATAAAAGACTTAGGTGAACCAAATTTCATCGTGCAACGGTGCTGGAGTTTTTCAACCTCATAAACACATACCAACATTCATTTTTATCTATAACCAGTGTTATTATATATACCAGTCTCAAATAAAATCCAATTTCAAATCTAAGCCTCGCCAAAGTGCCAACATACGCCATTTTGCAAGAGTTTTTTCAGGGAATCATTCGAAGCATTGACTTAGCAGCAATCAAAATGGGAAATGGTTCGACCGCCAGGCATTTATTTGAAAAGTGGAATCCCTTAATACAGCCGATTTTTTTTAAATTATCAACTATAATGTGTTTTATTCATCGTTAGTCCGATGTACTCAATGAGAAGATTTCATTTTTTTTTTTTTTTTTTTTTTTAAGAAAGTGATTGCATCAACCTTTCAAGTTATTAGGCAAGTTGGAGTGTATAGGCTGATTAATTTTATTTTTTACCAACTATGCGAAAAATTCTAGAGCTGAGTCCTGGGTTCGATTCCCAGCTCTGGAATTTTTCGCATAGTTGGTAAAAAATAAAATTAATCAGCCTATACACTCCAACTTGCCTAATGAGAAGATTTCAATTTTCTGAAATTTGGCGGAATTCCCCCAACTTAAATCAATGTATTCAATTGGCGAGAATTCTGAAGTTAGATCGCTTGAAATCCCTTAATAACTGCATTATTTCTTCACGGATCATTAAACTTTAACGCTGTATTCTAATAAAACCTTTGCACTTGTTTTCAAAAATATATTTCCTTAAGCTCTCAATAAATTGCGCCAAGCCGAAAACTGGGCAAACCGCTAGAACTCACTTAATCAAAATCCATATTTCAGCCATTTTATTTTTTCGCCAAACTAAAAAAATTTACACATTAGCCTCGGAAATCTTCAATTCTTATTGTTTTACGTGTAAAGCATTACATTCCTGCTCTGATTTCCCATGCACACGATATTATAATTTTAAAAAAAATAAGCTTACGAATATAAACTAACAAAAAAAAATCATTATTATTCTTTTATTTTTACTTTGAGAATTTAAAACATTTTATTCGGCAAAATCGCCACACATGGCAACCACGATCCTTATTTCACACTTTTTTCACTACAGGGGTTACAATTACGGAAAGATTTTTGCGTGAAGAACATAAAAAAATCTCTTAAATTCCGGGAACAGGTGGACTTTCAAAGTTTTAAAGTGGACTACAATTTATTCTATATTATTTTACATATCTGTGCTAAATTTCAGGCCGATAGGTCTATTTTTGTGGATTTGTATACGAACGACATTTTATTCGGCAAAATCGCCACACATGGCAACCACGATCCTTATTTCACACGTTTTTCACTACAGGGGTTACAATTACGGAAAGATTTTTGCGTGAAGAGCATAAAAAATCTCTTAAATTCCAGGAACGGGTGGACTTTCAAAGTTTTAAAGTGGACAGTGGTTTATTCTATATTATTTTACACATCTGTGCTAAATTTCAGGCCGATAGGTCCATTTTTGTGGATTTGTATACGAATCAAATCCACAAACAAACAAACAAACAAAATTTAATTTTTATTTATAAGATTAAATACTTGTGTGTACCCGCTCTTCGCAAGGCAAGAAGAGAACATTTTCCTAAAATGTGATCATAACTACTTGTGACAAAACAGAATCTCCAAGGAAAAAAAAGTTCAGGTACAGAATTTTCTGTTGAAATTACCGCGGGATATATTAACGTGACGTAGAATTATTTAATGTTTAGTTAGCTGTCATGGAAGATGGCTGTTGAAAAACGAAAAGAAACGAATAGTTTCACAAAATATTTATTAACGCGGTATATTGTGCTTGATCAATATTGCCCTAGCATATCTAATAACTATTACTTATAGTATCCTTTGCTGATACCAATATATTTTCGTTTTTCCATCTTTAATGTTTAATTTAAAGAAACGGTTTAGATATTTGCCACTAATGTAGTTTTTTATTCTTTGGCGATTCTTTGCAATTTACGCATTAGCATAAACGATAATCATTTCACTTTCTGGCTGCCATTAAAACAGCTATCCATACATTTTTATGCATAATTCTTATCAGATTGGCGTATTTAGCACGTAAATATTTCCTGCGATTCAAAAACGTGTCCCGTTTAAAAATTATATCGGAAATAATGCTGGATAATTCATCGTTGAAAAAACAGCATTCAATTCTTTTTCTGGCAACGTAATATAAAATAGGGAATAATTTCGTGCGTGGCGTATGTTTTGTTTGTGAGCTCGTTATTCTGATTGAGTTTCGAAAGGGGTTTTAAACTCGTTACATCAGAATGACGTAGATTTCACATGTGGAAACTCAGTTATTTTAAAGTCATTTTATTTATGTTTTTCAAATGGCAATTTTATTCATTGTTACTGTTTCCAAGACAACAATAGCGGAAGATATCATACCGAAATCTTGAAACAGGTTTTATTGAATTGAAAATCCTTCTTTACATAAAAATTCGTAAAAAATCTCCTAATTTACATTTTTCCTCCTTTCTAATTTTAAAAGTGGGCTAAATATATGCTCCGTCTTTTGCCGAAATATAAAAAAGTTATGACAGATAGAATGAAAGATGCAACAGTTTTAAAATTATTTTACGCAAACGTCGTCAAAAGAGAAATTCTTTTTAAAAAATCCCCAAAATCGGCAAAATATGTTACATAGTCAAAACAAACTGATTTCGAAAGAAAATTTTCTCCTCTATCCGATGATGCAAATATAGTTTTATTGCGAGTGCAATGATCGGCGTTATTACGTATTATGCAAGAAAAATCGCTAAAAATCGGACAAAACATAAAATAAAACATTTTCTAATTCGAATTTCGGAAAAATCGCTCCGAGGCGTCTTAGGATCTGTCCCAGTGAAGCCGTATGCAAAATTCGGTAGGTCTGCGACCAACAATCTAGGCGCAATGCGATCGAGAGACGCGCGCAAGAACATCGGTGGTCACAAACTTACCTACCTACATAGCTACATACAATGTTTACTCTCGGATTTTATTATATATAAGATTATATTGAACATTTAACAGGAATATTAGAAAGGAAAATACGATTTATACCAGGCAAAGTTATATATGAGTAAATTACAGATATATAGGGAATCAAAAGATGACTAAGTGTTACCTAGGATGAGGGGGATTTTATATGAAACTGACATTATTCATAGAAATTTATAATTTTATTTCTTTCCCAAAATTCAAGCTACAAAATTACCTTTTCAAATTTCAGCTTCACTGGTTTTGGGTTATCTGTAGTCACAGCATCAGCTATTTCTTGACCAATTTCAAATGCTTGCTTTTTTGTTCTTCCTGGCAATAATATGAAAAGACTGTCTGTATCACCATATACAACTTTGGCTCTCCATTTAGAAGTATTTTCTATCATGTGAATTGCTCTTTCCAAAGTTTCTCGGCCCTTCCCAACTATACTATCAGCAACTTCAACACTGGGCATTCTTCCAGAGAAACTTGCACCAGTATATCCATATGTAACATTGGCAATAAGTTTTAAACCCAATTGTCTTGCATCCAGAAGTCTCTTCAGGGCATTATTGTCTTTAATTTTCTTCATGGATTGCTTTACCATAATCCTGGTATTCAATATTTCTTCCAACATAGATGGGAGAATTCCTCGCCTGACAGAAGATTTGACAAAAGCAATACCAGTTGGAGAAACATGAATGTCATTCTGAAGTTTTTGTAGCAGATTTACTGGGACACTTAGTGAAGTGCATCCAAATTCAAAAGGCACATTTTTACCAAAATGTTCGACTCTACCAAGGCACGTAGAGAAACAGTAATTATAAGCTATAATCATTGACGGATAGAGTGACTGAAAATCAAGCACTACAACAGGATCCTTAAAAAATCTCGACTCAGGTTCTAAAATTAAAGGTACACATTCAGGAGCCCTAGAATGAGACCTCTGGCGAACTGAAGGTGAAACAGGAATGTAGGACATTGGTGCAGCAGTTCTTAACATCATTGATTCAACTCGAAACTGAGAACCTCGACTAAGTACTTCATAGAACTGAATACCAAACAGGCGAGCTAACTCACTTGTGCGCCCAATGACATCAAGCTTCTCCAAAAGCTGCACGGATCCCTGAACTCTAATGATGTAATAACGGATGACTTTTTCTAACTGAGAACCAACAAACCATTTAGTCAAATCATGAAATGCATAGAGTGGAGTCCTCTTGTGAAGTACATGATAATACACATTTTCAAATGAATATACATTAAGAGTAATTTCTTTTCTCATGAGGCGCCACACACATAAAACAATCCTACCTACAATATTTAGCCTGCTTAAATCTGCAGTTTGGTCAGTAACAGTAGGATCATGATCAATAGGAAAAAGTTTAGTTTCATTTTTGTCAACTAGTCTTGATAAAAGTAGTCTTAAATTAATATTTAACAATTCAGCCCTTTCAATAAGATATCCCCAAGAGGACATTTGTATTTCATAGCCAACTAATATATCTGGATCCCAATCTCTAATTACTTTTATAAGTTTTTCAAAAAGTGCTGTTTCATTTTCTACACAAAAAATGAAACCATTTTTAACTCCAGGGCACAACAGCAGATAATTTTTTAGTGTCTCATTTGAATGTTGGCCAGATGCTTGATGGTACGATACAGGATCAACAACAATCATTCCTACAATTTCTTCATCTTTACTGCTTGCTGTGTCATTATAAATACAGTAAAAAATGGCAGTAACAGAGTCAAATTTTGGATCAGGTCTCAGATCATTTCGAGTATTAACATGGATTTCTAAGCTCATAACTGTTAAATGCTGGACCTAAAAAACAAAAAATAAATAAATCACATTACAAGCTAGACTACAGTAGTGAAACTTTGTAAATAAGTACAAAAACAGATCCATAGTGATGTTAGCGAACAAATAGGCAAATTGATGTTAAAAAAATTATGATTTTTAAAATCTTAATTAAATAGCTATACTGAAAATATAAATAAATTAAGACAGTGGTGCATAATTTATCATTCTTGGTTTTTGAGCACTGACGTTGATGTATATATGTATGTTATAAGCAAAGTATGAAATATGAGAATTATTACATACTTCCCCTAAGCACTGTTCCCCTACACTAGGTATTCCATAGAATGACAAATGCTATTTAGGAAACGCATGAAAAAAGGCTCTGATAAGGGTACTACATATGTCATCAGGAAAGTATGAAATTCTGGCATTCTGTACACTGTCTAGGCATTTTATATAATGCTGGGCACTTTTAGGCAAAGTATGAAAGCTTGCTACCCCATTTTCATGTAGCAGAGCAAAAATCTAATTTTTTGTTGAACAAATTTAAGTAAAACTGAATATTTTGATAACCCTGAAACAAACTGCAAAGTGAAACTGGCAAATTATGAGCCTGAGGTTTCCATTAAAAGTAACATGCTTTACCACATGATATTCGAAACGAATTGTAGATGTATTTCATACTTTGCCTGTTTTTAATTTGGCATTCAATAGAATGCATAGGAAATGCATGAAATATGATTCGTTTCATACATTGCCAGCTAATTTTAGCCATTTTATACAATGCCTAGGCATTCTATAGAATGTTGGATTTCGAACTTTGCCTATAACATATATATATATATATGTATAATTATACTGTAATGCCTCTAATGTATAAATGTTGAAATTCGTTTGTTGTTGTCGAGCATTATACAAATCCAGCCTTTGACTGATCAGTCAAAAATTTTGCTTAGATGTGTAAAGAAGTATAGAGAAGGTTATAGGTGACTTTAAAACTCTAAAAATCTACCTGTTCTGTGACTTTTTGCAACTTTTAACTCCAGAAAACTCCCTTGATAGCTACAATAGAATAGGTAAGTGAATAATAATAATTTGTACCACTTAAAAATGAAACAGCAGCAAATAGCCCTCAAAATCATGACATGACCTCCAAAAATCAAGCAATTTTAATCCTACAAAAACTAAGTAATGAATTGGACATTAATGTAAGCAGAATAGTTCCAATAAATGTAACAAGGCTTTAAAAATGTGTGGAGGATGGCTGGAGAAATACAATCTGCAAAATGTTAGAACAGTTGGTTTCTTGATTGCCAATTATGCATTAGACTGCCATTTGTATTAATTAAATTGGGTAATACTAATGAGACTAAAATCTAATCAAAAATCACACATATATATGGTGTTAATATATTACTCTTCTTTCTAATGTATTAAAACATTGTTTCCACGTACATTATCAGTAAATTTGTTCACTCTTTGTGCACATTTCATTTTTCATTTGATAATTAAGGCACTGAGCAGACTTTAGCACCCTAGTGCATTTATGAGAAGCAGGATAACACAGGTATCAAAATTATTTACAACAACTATAACCGATATCAAGATTTGCAGCTTGAAAACTCAAAGTCCTTAAAACTGTTTTTGAGTTAAGAGTTTTTATGTTTCCCCCCCCCCCCCCCCACACACACACACAAGAAAATGTATATGTTGAAAAAAAAAAAAAAAGTCAAAGTCTGTATAGCTGATGAGTTTATAAATTTGTATACAAGTTCAAACTTCAGCTTTTAGATACTAAATGTTATTTAAAAAAAAAAAAAAAAAAAAAGCTAAATTCCAACCTAGATATGAATTTGTTGCAAAATTCAAATAAATGCTACACTTCCAAAAAATGCTACAAAAAATATTTTCTGTTTTCTACAAATTTATTGATTATGAGACATTGCCTATCCTTTAAATCATAGGTTCCCAACGTGGGCGATAACGCACCCTTGTGGGCGTTTGAGGTTTTCAGGGGGGCGGTAAAAGACCCAGAGAAAATTAGGGGGCGTTGATGTGCCACGGAGGGGCGAGGGAAGATTAACCAAATATAGTCTAAAAAAGACTTAAAAATTACGCTGATAATATTTTAATATAATTAAGTATGCGTTTTGATTGTTCTCTGAAACTGTCAATTTATTTATTTAGAAAGAAATAGTTTATTATCTATAACTTCGTATCATCAAAACCCCTGCCTGTCCTTATAACAGATAAGCTAAAACTTTTATTCCTCTTTTTTAAATGAAGAAAATCACTAGCGTTTCAATTCCAACAATATTCTATCTATTAGTAATTTTTTTTAAATTTAATTCTTGTTTTCACCGTTATGTACACTCTTGTTTCTCTGGAGTGGGAAGGGGGCAGTATTGAAATATTCACTACAAAAGGGGGCACCAGTTCAAAAAAGGTTGGGAACCTATGCTTTAAATTATACAAA